>CM031244.1:592028592-592631717 GCA_018340775.1 Taxus wallichiana var. yunnanensis
GGTGCGCAAACATGCTTATTACAAAAAAACACCAACTAAATTGACAAAACATTACGACAAATAAGGAAATACATTAAGGAAAATACAGAATTGAAAACCTAATCTAAATGGCAACATTTCCTTATTATAAACACCAAGAAGACTTATTTATAGTAGGCCTTCAGCATACTCCCGTTGAAGTAACCATGTAACAATATTCCATCAAGCACCTCTAATTGGCAAGCACATGTTTTAAGTATGTGAGTGATAACATACGACCCCAACCAATGTACTTTGAGTTTTCCTGGATGGCGCAAAAAATTAGAATTATAAAGGAGCACCATCTGTCCAATTGTGAACTTTTTATCCCTGATGTGCATGTCATGCCATGCTTTCTACTTGGCCTTTTCTTGTTTTTGACTCCAATGTGCTATTTCGTCACTCATCCAACTTGATTAAATTTTCAATACATTCTTCTAATTCTTTCTCATCATCTAGACCTCCAGCACGCGTAATATGCAAAGATGGTAACATGAATTCCATAGGAAGAATTGCTTCCGCACCAAACATTAACTAAAATGGTGTGGCTTTGTTCAACCTTTTATATGTTGTGTGATATGCCCAAACTACTGCAGATAATTTATCATCCCAATCCTTTCTTCAAACATCATATATTTTTGTCAATGTCGGCTCATTTTTTGAAAGCCTCGGTAGTCTCATTGGCCTAAGGATGATATCGTGTAGTATTATGGTGTGCAATCATGAATTCATCCAATAAAATTGATTGTGTCATTCGAGAAAATGTGTGCCCCTATCAATGGTCAAACTTAAAGGGCATCCATACCTCGTAATAATATTTTACAATAGAAACCAGTTGTTGTAGCCATTTTACAATCCTTTGTAGGATTTATACGCCCACCTTGTCGGATAATCTATGTAAGTTATGATATAGTGTGATCCATTCTGTGTGTGGTTGGTGAAATAGGACCAACAAAATCTATAACCCATTTTTCAAATGGTTCTATGCTAGTAATAGGTCTTAGAGGCATTTCATTTTGTTTTCCTAGTTTATCAAGACATTGACAGTGATCATGTGCCTTACAAAATTCCTCACAATCTTTGTACAGGGTCTCCCACCATAATCTAGCAAGTAAAATCTTACGCGTAGTGGCGTCATATGCATAGTGGCCACCTTAAATACCATAACGAGATTCTTCCATAATATCTCGTGTGCTCATGCTCAATACACATGTGACGCAATACTTCATCCCAGCCTAATTTGTACAGGTCACCACTAATTAACATATAGGGTGCCATGCGTATAACAAGTTGTTTCTTCTCCAAGGATTTCATTCCTTCTGGTGCCATGCCTGTTTGTAGAAAGAAAACAATGTCCTCTAATTCTGATGGTGCATGTTGTAACCTATATAACTATGCATCGGGCATGGTATCTTCAATTTCTTGTGCTTCTTCTCTTAATTGTATTATGGATAAATGGTCTAGTCCATAATTACTTTTCCCTGGTTTGACCACAATTGTGAAATCAAATTCTTGAAATAAGAGTACCCATCTACATATACACCCCTATAAAATGAGCTTATTTACCAAATACTTCAATTCCATGTGATCTATATAAAAGAAAAATGGTGTAGCTAGTAGGTACTGTCTGAATTTATGTAGTGCATAGATCATTGAAAAAGCTTCATACTCTGTAGTTGTGTAATGATGCTTTATAGAGTCAACTTTCTACTAGCAAAACATATAGGATGATCTACAATACCTTCTCTAGGCTGAGCCAATACCACGCCAATGGTCATGCTAGAGGCATCCACATGTACATGAAATGGTTGGTCCCATGAAGGAAAATGTAGAATAGGCGCAGTAGTAAGTTTCTCCTTTAATGTATCGAATACGCATTGCTGCGGTTCTCCCTAGTAGAACATACCTTTTCCTTTCAGTAACTACTCCAAAGGTGTGGCAATCTTGGAATATCCTTTAATAAAATTCCTATAATATTCTGTATGACCCAAAAATCTATGCACCTCACTCTGACTGGTACACTCTTTTAGGCCAATAATGATTGCAACCTTAGCTGGATCAACCAACAAACCTTCCTTGCAGATTATGTGTCCTAAAAATATTCCAAATGGTGTATAAAATATTAACTTCTTAATGTTCAAAGAGATACTCAAGCTGTCTACATCTTTCAAACATTAAGTGCTGCGATTGTCACAATGGTCTTTGACAGTCCATACAACATGTGACCCAATCATCTAAATAAACTGTAATAAGTTGTGAATAAACTCTTTAAATGCCTAAACAATTATGCGGGAAAATATAGTAGGCACGTTTTTGAGGACCGAAAGGTATCACAAAGTATAGATGAAGCTAACCCATTCGGTAGTAAAATTAGTTGTTTCCTGATCCTCCTAGGAAATTCTAACTTTGATGATACCCATAGAACCCATCAGCAAAAAAATAGATTTCTCACCCTATAATGCCTAGTATTTCCTTAGTGAATGGCGTAGGAAAGGGATCAGTCACACATGCAACATTCAACTCCTTGTAGTCCACACAGATCATAATATGACCATCCTTCTTATACTTGTTCACCATTAGAATAACCCATTCTGACTCATTCAAGGGCTTGATGATTCCAGACTTCAACATTTTGTCAATCTATTCTTTGACCTTTTCACGCAAGTTGGGGTTCATCCTATAGGGTCTCTTTCTAACTGGACGCACACCCTCTTTAAGATTTATCCTCATCTCCCCTAATGATTCATGCATGCCTTTAAGCTCATGGTACCCCTAAGGGAATAAATCCAGATAATCCTGTAGTAACTCTGTGATTTTTTCCACTTCATATCGACCATTAGTCCCCAATTATGGCCTCCTTATGCTCATCATTGAAAGAGTTGATGGATCGTATCGAAACTATACACCATGATGAAGTTGCACTCTGGTTGAATCGTAATGGCTCCAACGTAATCACAAGGAAGAATTGATCAATAACTGAATAACTTGCATAATGAACAAAGCTTGCACATGTAGAGAAAAGATAATGGAGTGTCTTGGCATGCTCATAAATGAATAGTGAAAGGGTACATATAGGGTGTTGAGTAACCCTAGTGCATGACTCAATAGAAAACCCTAAACCTAACCCTAAACCTAACCCATGTGAGATGACCCTCCAATATGTGAGGAGGACACATAGGATAACTCACACCAACACCCCCCTTCATCGAAGCTGGGGTAGTGGCTATGATGAGTCAGAATGAAAGAGAAGACACTCCTAAACAACTAAGAAATATGTGTCAATGGGGCCCAACAACTAAAGGCCTGATAAGGTGCCCATATACAAACACAATCTTCCTAGAAGAAGAATAAGAAAATAAGGACTACATAGCCCGAAGAAGATGAGCAAGCTGTAGAAGACCTCACCCCAAGAAGAGACCGTAAGTGAAGAAACTTCCTCTCAGTGAAGGGCTTGGTAAGTAAATCTATAATCTGATCAGATGTCTAAATGTACTAAATTTTGATGATGCCATCATGAATAATCTCTCATATCAAGTGCATATTAATCTTAATGTGCTTCATCCGTTGATGAACTGGATTTTTGTAAAAGGAGATATCTTGCTCGTGTTATCACAATAGATAATGGTAGGCCACTGAAGGTGGATGTCAAACTCTATTAGATTACCCTGTAGCTAAATAGCTTCTCTGGAAGTGTTAACTACTCCTTTGTATTCTGCCTCTATAGATGATATCACAATTGCATTCTGTTTCTTACTAGACCAACTAATAGGACCCAAACCAAGAGAGAAACTATAGCCAAAAGTAGATTTCCAATGATCTAAGTCACCGGCCCAATCAGAATTTGTGAACCCAATCAAGTCAATATCTACCCCTCCATGATAGTGAATTCCATCCGTATAAGTGCCACGAACATAATGAAGGATCCATTTGGCTACTTTTCGATGCAGCTCATGTGGCTCCTACATGAATCTAGACACAATCCCAACAACATACGATAAATCCGGTCGAGTGTGAGTCAAGTAAATCAAGCTCCCCACCAACTGTCGATAAAGATTACCATCAACCAAGGGAGTAGAGCAATCTAAAACCAAATTAACCCTAGAAAGAAAAGGAGTAGGAGAAGACTTGAAATTGGACATCTGAAAATGAGCAAGCAAATCAAGAGCATACTTAGGTTGCGAAATCAAAATTCCCGAGTCAGATTGTGAAATTTGGATCCCAAAGAAGTAATGAAGTAGACCTAAGTCAGTCATGGAAAACCTATTGGCCAAGGTGATCTTCATAGAATCAATAATAGAGGAAGATCTTCCTGTGATCAACAAGTCATCAACATAGAGAACAAGAATGAGTATGGAGTCATCTTGCCATAGAATATAAACATTTGGATCAGAGTGACACCTAGTAAACCCTGATGTAAGTAAAAATGAGTCCATCTTGGCATACCAGGACCGAGGGGCATGTTTAAGGCCATAAAGAGACTTCTTTAACTTACAAAACAAGGGAGGGATCTTGGACATAACCCGAAGGTTTTTCTATATAGATCTCTTCCTCTAGGTCACCATGAAGGAAGGCACTCTTAACGTCCATTTGATGGAATTTCCATTTGTTCGTTGCGGCAATGGCTAGGGCCGGTTGAATAGAAGTCATCTTCACAATCAGAGAAAAGGCTTTAGTATAATCAACCCCAACTATTTGGGAGAAACCCTTAGCTACTAATTGCACTTTAAAATTTTTACGTCTCCATCTACTCCATACTTTGTTCGAGAAAATGGACTTACACCGAAATTTTTTTCTTCTTCCGCAAGAGGGGTGAGATCCCAAGTATCATTCTTCATGAGAGAGGAATACTCCTCATCCATGGTAGAATCCCACTCAGGAATACCAGAAGCCTTCCCAGAAAGACTTTGGATCGAAGTAGAGGTGAAGAAGGAGTGGGGTCAACAATATCCGAGTGAGTATGCCTCATATCCAAGTATCTCCAACACTTTGCAAAGTTTTCCTAGCCCAAAGAGGACCAGGAGGATCAAAGCTTAGAGTCGAAGATTCTTCACTTGAGTGAGAAGGAAATTTTCCTCATCATCACTACTATCAAAATCAAGAAGACTCAGAGGTCTGATGGTCGAGAGGATCAGGAAGAGGAGCACACTCAACAACATCATCATTTGATGAGTCAAAATCTGAATCAATGAGCTGAAGAACCTCAATAGGTGGAGAAGTAGAATTCGAAGAAGACTCATTGAACTTAACACTTCTCTCAATATACAACTCATGAGAAGTAGGATTCATCAATCGATATCCCTTCATGCCATCAAGATAACCTATGAAGATACAAGGTTTAGATTGTGGTTCCAAATCCTTACATTTCTTCTTGGGAATCCGAGCCATAGCCTTGGATCCAAAGACTTGAAAGTTCTCAACATCAGGTTTACATCCAAACTAGGCTTTAAAGGGTGTCATCCCTCTTACTGCCTTGTGTGGAACATGGTTCTAAATGTAATTAGCACAATTCACTGCTTTAGCCCAATACTGTGGAGGAAGAGACTTTGAGTGAATCATACAAGTGGCCATCTCCTTAAGAGTATGGTTCTTTCTTTTCTCGCTACTCCATTATGTGAAGGTTATATATGCAAATCTGTATGCTGCAAAGAGATCCCTTGTAAGTACGTAAATCCATGAACCTATTGTTTACATATTCACCTTCATTGTTGGTTTGAAGAACCTTGATAGACCGTTCCGCCTATTTCTCAAAGAAGAGCCTTAAATTCCTGAAAATGTTCAAAGACTTCAGACTTAAGCTTAAGAAAATATACCCAAGTATATCGTGAAAAGTCATCAATGAAGGTTAACACATAAAGAGCTCTACTAAGTGAAGGAGAAGTAAATGGACCAGAAATATTGCTGTGAACAAGATCCAAGGGACGAGTAGCTCTCCAAGATTTTCCTTTTTCAAAGTTCTTTTCAGGATGCTTTCCAAGGGTACAACCCTCACAAAGACCCTTAGAAAACTTGACACGGGGTAACCCATTGACCATTTCGTTTTGGCTCAATTGTTCAAGGTAGTGATAATTTAGATGTCTAAAATGCTCATGCCATAACTTACTAACCTCATTTGCATGAGTGAGCAAGGCAAGTGGGCGTAAAATCAGAAGTAAAGTGGGAAAAGGTATATAACCGTGAATGGTGATCCACCTTTCCCTCAGCCATTGTAGTGTCATTGTTAAGCTCATGAATAATCACCGAGTTAGGACCAAATTCCACTTGCATTCCTTCACCAAGGTGAGTAATTTGGTAAACCGATAGGATATTGGTAGAGAGATCAGGAACACTCAACACTTGGTTAAATGTTCCCCATCCATCTCTACTGATCCACTACCTTTGAAGCCGACATGTTATGTCATTACCCATCATGATTTGGGACATTCCACAAGGTTCGATGTTGGAGGAATCAACATGCAAAGAACCCATGCGGTGTGACGCACCGAAATCTATAATCCATGTCGATGAAGGAGAAAATCTGGCTACAAGGGCCTTTCCTTTCTTCTTATCATTTTTAGAACCTTTTGTAGTAGAAGACTCGACCTTCAGAGCACTTTGTTTTTTGAATTCAGGAACACTTATTTTATTCTTCTCAAGTAAATGAGATAAGTGATCAATATTTTTCAAAAATAATGGTGCTCATCGTGACTAGACTTCTTGCAATAGGAACACAAAAACTTGTTTTTCTGTGCCTTAGGCTCAAAAGTCGAAGTGTTTGTGTCATTTTTAGGTTTGGTCTTGGTTTCTTTCTTAGGTTGATCCTTTGTTTCTTTCTTCTTTTCAGTCTTCTTTCCCTTGCTAGTACTTGCTACAAGGGCATGTGACTTGGACTTGAGAGACCCCATTTGAATGAGTTTGTCCTATTCTCGAATGAGTTGGGATGAAAAACAGTCAAAGGAGGGCATAGTCCAAGCATCACCCAAAGCAACTTTTGTAGCATAGAAAGTTGACACAAAGACAGAATATTCGGACCTAGCTTAGAGAGAATCGACAAGATCAATTGAGAATATTTCTTCTCTACTTGACATCCCTTTAACAACAATCTAATGTGGACAAATTTCGAGAAGAAATCTTGTAGGTTTTCAAATTCACTAGGATTTAACCTTAGTAATGTGTTTTCCAAATCATGTGCTCTCATGTCATCTTGTTGTCCAAACATCACATCCAACATTTTCCATGCAGATTTAGGTGTTTTGGATGCCTCAATGTGGAAGAGCAAGTCAGAGAAATAGACATGCAAAGAAGACCTAAAGCTTCATCACTACGGTTTAACCACTTAGATTTTTCAGGACCATCATCTGGTTCAGTCTTAGTTCCCATGGTGATGTGATATAACCCTTTACCCCTTAGTTTTATAATCATTTTCGATCTCCATTCAAAGAAGTTGAACAACGTAAGCAAAGGAATTGAAAGTGCATCACTAGTGAAGAGAGAGAGAGAATGTAGAAAAGAAACACAACCACCCAGGATAATATAATAACCCCCCCTGCTTTTGACACTTTATAGTTTAGTGCATTGATTATAATTGGGTCCATGCATGTGGTTTGAAACACTTGGTAACTCGTCTTGCAATCAGTGTAATAACACGCAAGAGAGGAGACCACAACAGTGTTTCGTGGAGCATAGAAAATAGGACACCGTAAACAAGCACAAGCAAAAAAACAAGGAAGGAGGCGAAAGCCAATCCTGGTTGTGAGAAAAAGTGTCTCACGTCACAAAGAGTACCCCCTTGCTACTGCAGACTATGGCGGATGTGCTCACTAGTCGCAAGCAATAATAAGGGTAAAATACAATGATTTGATGAACTCAAGATGAGTCCAGATGATCTTCAAAATGCCAGAAAGGCATGCAGAAGACAAAGAGGTGCTCAGAGTGATGTTGCACACTTGAGCACATGATTAGTAAAAAAATTGACACTAACACCTAAAAAATCATTTAGAAACGTCCAGTTTAGCTAATGTGAGAGCTTTTGGAGTTTAAAAAAAGAAATGATATTTAACGTTAATTTAAAAGACGATTTTTAAAAAAATTACTAACCGTAAATGAGATTAAACTTGAAATTAATAAAACTAGATTTAATTAAATTAAATCTAATTAATTTCAACTAATTAAGATCTAATAAAAAGGAAAAATTAAATCCTAATTAAAAACTTTCCCGCTTTTTAAAAAAAAACAATAATTTGAAAATAAAAAAATTTAAATTATGAATACATCTTTAAAGAGAATTTCTAAAATAACTTATTAAAAAACTCTAAAAAAATCATAAGCTTTTTGTATTTTTGTTTTTAAAAGAAAGTATTTAAAATTTTTTTACCAAATAAGCTCCCTTTTTTTTTACCAAATAAGCTCCCACTTTTTAAAAGATATATATATATATATATATATATATATTTAAAACTTAGTGAAGATTTAAAAGGTTTTTTTGGGTTTGAAATAGAATGTATTAAAAATACTTACCAAAATAAAAAAGTAGCAAAGCGTACCACAAAAAAAATAAACAACTTACCAAAAAATGTCGTTTGGAGGAAGCTTAGGTTTGCTTGCATGGAGTTTTGGGGAAATATCGAGGAGGATGGATTGGCCATGGCGGGGAAGGAAAGCGGTGGGGTCATGACAATGGCATGCCAAATGCGAGGGTAGACCAGAAGTGGGGTGCGAGAAGGGGCATGCCACGGTGGAGCAGGGAAGCACGTAGGGAAGGATCCACGTGAGGCCACACCGAGTAGAGCTCGGGTAGAGCATCTCACCAAAAAAATGACTCAAAACTCACGGCCACACAAAAACAACAAAAAACCGTAGGGAAACTCATCAACACACAAAAAAAATGATCACCCTTAAGAGGTTGAAGAGCTTATGGCTAAGTAGCTCACTAGGGTTTGAGCAAAAACCACCAAAACACCAAAAACTTGAGTTTTAAACTGTACCTAGAAAAACCATGCAAACACATGAAAAGAAAAAAACAACATAGAGATCTCTAAAAACTTAAAAATTAAAAAAAAAACCTCTAGTTTAGCTGCTCATTAAATTTGGCTCACAACTAGCTAAATGTAGCTACAAAACCCCTGATAGCTCAGGAAAACTGCACATGCACGAAGAAAAAGCAAAACCAAAAACTTTCCAAGAGCAAGAATGTTAGATATGTTAGCAAGGAAAACCAGAAAATAATGATCGAAAACTTGCACGAGGAGTTAAAAAACAAAAAAACAAGAGTAATCACAACTAAAAAAAAATGAGTGCACGTTTACCCGATCTCAGCTCTGATACCATGAAAGAGTTGATGGATCATATCAGAAACTATGCACCATGATGAATTTGCACTCTGGTTGAATCATAATGGCTCTAACGTAATCACAAGGAAGAATCGATCAATAACTGAATAATCTTGCATAACAGAACAAAGCTTGCACATGTAGAGAAAAGACAACAAAGTGTCTTGGCATGCTCATAAATGAATAGTGAAATGGTACATATAGGGTGCTGAGTAACCCTAGTGCATGAATCAATATCAAACCCTAAACCTAACCCATGTGAGATGACCCTCCAATATGTGAGGAGGACACATCGAATAACTCACACCAACAATCATCGATCCAATATTTAATTTCTTTGTCTTCATAGATTCATGGTAGTCACGCATGGTCTTATCTATCTTGTCCAATGCCTCACACCTACCTATTGAATGGTTTACATCCATATTTTCTACTTCTTCATCATCCACTAAGTAGACCAGTTTTCCTTTTTTCCTTTTTCTTTCTCAAGGCAAGCACGCTGAAGTAGTGTGGCATCACCTCTGTTTCTTGACAAAATGTGCTCTTGAGTTTCCTTCATCCAATAAATACTAAATGAGTTCTTCAACCTCGGCACTATCTTCCATAGTTAATCTCTTTATGATCAGTTAATGCTTCCATCGGAGGCTTAGTAGAGAAGAAGTCAAATGTCTAGGTCATTCATGCAATTAAATCCTATCAATTTCCAGTCTCTATATGGAGTTCTACATATACATACCAAGCACGCGTGCAGCCATGTAAAGTGGAATAAAACTTGTGCACCTAGAGAGAACATGCTGATTACCACAATAAGTGCAGATTTGAGTAGGTGCATTTCTCCTAAAGAGCCTAGTGGCAAGAGAAATCCTAATTTCATTCCATCCTACAAGATTATCCTTGTGGACTACCCACTAGTGTGTTGTTGTCTCGCGTAGGGTATATGCTAGCATATTCCTTCTTTCCAGCAGGTCTATCCACTGTTCTTCCATGGTGTGCAGGAACACCATAGGGTCTCCTTCTCCAATGTAACAAGGTATTGAGTTGTTACCTATTCTCTTGATATAACGCGGTTTGCTGACCCTAGGAAATATGCTCTTTACTTCATGCCCTACCAACTCATAAGTGTTATGAGCCCAATTATCACAAACAACACTTATAATATCGCTAATAGACTATGCATCCTCCCACTAAAGGATTCCTTCTTTACATGGCTCAAGCACCTCTAGATCTCGGATGGTGCGTACATAAATCCTATTCAGGTCTTCTTCACTCAAGGGCTCAACATAGGGCACAAATTTTCCATATCTTAAAGGGATGATTACTCTTTACTCTGTGTTTTCAAAGTTGATATAACCCTTGTTGAGCCAAAGATCAAAAGTAATTGCATAGCACTAAGGATGCCAATAGATGCAGGAAGCTATCGACTCTGCCAAAGACTAAAAGCTCAAAATCTCCAGCGAACTTGGCCCCTTGTATGGTAATGGATGCATATTTTAAAACTTCGATGGCAAGTGGCCTTAGTTGGGTTAGGCATGAACAATACATTGAAGGATGGCTGCAATAGAGGTCTCCCCATTTATACCCATGTATCTAAGGTAAGAACATTGACTTCCATGCTCGTATCAATTACTATATTACTCCGAGCCACCCATCCACAACAAAATTCAGAGTTATTTCCGTGTCATAATCTAGGCTATGAGGGGGAAGATTTACATGCGAGGATCTCATTGTCTAGTCTCGTACTTACACATGGAGTGTTTCCTTTTAACCAATTCCCCAACAATGGAATGATATTCTCTTGATGCAAAATTTTACACACTTATTTCAAGTCATCCATATCATATTAGACTACCTCTGATGCTTTCTTTTGCTCCATATTTCGTAATTGCTCCTTTAAATACTGTATTTCACCCTGAAGATTCTTGAGTACCTCCATGGTTTCTGGTAAACCTCCTTCTGATGGGCAGGATCTAGGTACCATGCATGTAGAACCTCCTCCTTAGTGATGGTAGGCTTCTTCTACAATGCCTCTTTGACACATGCTACTTTAGTGCGGGTCGTGATATTTACCTGTAATGCCTCAGATTCTGGTTCCAACTTTGGCATCCAATGATTTTCCACAGTGTGTTGTATCCTTACCATCCTCGTGCCTTTGTTTTCTTGTTTATGCTACTTGCTAAGATGCTCATACAAGTCTGGGCACTCCTCATAACTATGATTCTTTCCATAGAAAGAACATGTAATATTCTAAGGAAATTCACACTGTAGTGGTCAGGAGATCCACATGTGTAACAGGTTCCACGAGAGAAGGCCGAATTCTTCTACCACCACAACAAACATGAAATGTTCTTCCTTATCACATGTTGTTGTAATGGGCAACGACTAGAATCATGGTTTATATGGCATATCTCAAAGTCCAATAGCAATGAGTGCACTGATCTATGGGGATAACTATCCTTTGTGTGACCTTCCACTTCACAATCTGTGCACCAAATACCTATGCACATCTCATGTGATGAATTTTCCGATAGCTTCTCCAATTGCTTTGTCATAGCTTTGATCTGTGCTTCTAAAAATGGACTCACCCCAAAGTGTCTATACTTCTAATTGCCTCAACACGTAAAGATGATTCGAGTGCTTCATGTGGATCCATGTATGTATGATGTGATAACACCCTTCTAAAAGGTGTTATTAGGCCCCAACGAACCATTGCACATGTTGGCTTGCATGAATATCATAAGAAAGATTAGATAATAGTGTTTTGAAATGAGCATCATAATCTCTGACACTTTCAGTAGTTCCTTGCTTAATATCCTTAGGTGCACTTATAATCTTCTACTCAAACTCGGGAGGTGAAACTCTGTAAGGAAAGCATCTTTTAGGGCTACATAGTCTACGCAAGTCTGATTAGGGTCAAAATTTCTGTATCAACTGTGTGTGCACCGTGTAACGTAGTAGCAAATTGACTTTCCCTATGCTCGAAGCCATGATTCCTTTTGCGTACACAATATTTCACACATGTGCATGTGTTTAGTAGCATATTATATACCCATTTATACTCACGGGAGATGAAGAGACATCTCCATGTAAATATTATGGGGTTGGTGCATAATGAAGCCAAATTAAGAACAACCAGATAAACTGCAATAAAATGAACTCCAAAAGAAAATAGATCTCCTTCTTCATTCTCAAATAATGAATTACAATGTTTCCTAAATAGGAAAATAACTCCCAACTTGAGTTGCCAAGTAAACTCTAGCTAACTCTGACTAAATCTACTCTAGGTGGCGGAAATTACTATTTTTAGCAGTTTACTAGAACCTGCTATTCTTAGTAAGTTGCATGCTTATTCCTATGGGCACAGAAATTTCCACGCATCTTCTACATCCCTAAATTAGAGGAATTTCCAAATTTCTAACTCACAATGAAATTAATAGACTAAAATTAACTAATGCTCAAAAATAGGAAAAAACCAAACTATAACTTAAATCCTAATTTTCGGCCTCAAGATGGCGGATTTAGGGCCCGAAAACGTGTCAAAAACTTTCCCCAACTGGTAGGGCTGGTTGTCTCTGCGTTCATCTCATCGAAACACGTGGTTTCAAAAAAAAATGGACTCAAACGGACACCCGGAGCTCAAGTTATGACCTTGTCAAGTTCCTGCTAATTCGGGCGCATCATTCTCCCCTGCTTGAAAAAAACGTAGCTCCTGCAAGTTGTCTTCTTCAAACTGCTTCCATTTATCTGCATCCAACTTCTGAATCTCCCACTATGTGACCCAAGTATTGTCCTCTTGTTCTAGTCCTTTCCAATGTACCAAATATTTGTTGTATTTCCCATGTCGCGTGTCCATTGTTTTCTTATCTAGAATCTGATCCACTTCTTCTTTCTTCTTCACCGGAACCTGCTGCCGCCAATCTACTACTTCATCAGCATCATCCCTTTCTGCACCATCCCCATGAAAAGAATACAAATCTGAAACATTAAACACTGGAGAAATATCAAAATTCCCTGGCAATTCTACCTCATAAGCATTATCGTTTATTTTTTCACGATTTTGTAGGGACCAATCTTCTTGTACTTCAGCTTGTTATAGGTTCCTCTTGGAAACCTTTCCTTCCACAGATATACCATAACCAACTCACCAACTGTAAATACCTTTCTCCGTCTGTGCACATCTGCTATTTCCTTATACTTATCATTACTATTTTGCAGCTTCTTCCGCACTTCTTCCTGCAATTGTTGTATATGTTCGGCAAATGCTTCTGCATCATCACTGACTCTACCATCAACTGGTAGTTGTACCAAATCTAACACCCCATTTGGATTACTCCCATACACAATTGAAAATGGAGACTTTCCCGTGGATCTGTTTATGGAACTATTATATGCAAACTCAGCTTGTGGTAATGCTAAGTCCCATTGTTTCGGCTTTTCCCCAACAATGCACCTTAACAGGTTTCCCAAAATCCTATTTACCACCTCTATTTGCCCATCGATCATGTGAATGATAAGCACTACTGAAGCGTAGTTGAGTACCAAATTTCTTCCATAAAGTCCGAAGTGACTTAAGAACCTTGTGTCCCTATCTGAAGTAATGGTTTTTGGAACACCATGCAAACAAACAACTTCTCTGAAAAACAAATCTGCTACACCTATTGCATCACTTGTTTTCTTGCAAGAAATAAAATGAACCATCTTAGAAAACCTATCAACAACCACAAAAATTGAGTCATTACCTCGTTGTGTTTTTGGTAATCCCAAAACAAAGTCCATACTCAGATCTGTCCACGACCCTTTAGGAACAGGCAACGGCATATACAACCCTGTATTCTGTGCATGGCCTTTCGAGACTTGGCAAATTTGACATCTCTCCACATATCTTACCACATCTCTTTTCAGCTTTGGATAATAGTATTTGTCTGCTACCAAGGCTATCATCTTATCCTTACCAAAATGCCCAGCCAACCCTCCGCTATGCAACTCTTTCACTATATTTTCTCTCATAGACCCAACTGGAATACAGAGTTGGTGTCCCTTGAATAGGTAGCCATCCTGTAAAATATACTCATCCAGGACATCTCCTGCATTGTCTGACAATGGACTAATTAGTCTTTCAACAATATCCTTGAAATCAGAATCAGAAGAATACAAACCCTTTATTGCTTCAAAACCCACCACCTCATTTTCCATAGTGGTAAACAAAGTCACACGCCTACTCAATGCATCTGCAACTTGATTCTGTTTTCCGGATTTATGTTTTAGAGAAAAATTATATCCTTGCAAAAATGATACCCACTTTGCATGCCTACTATTCAACTTCTTTTGGGTATTCACATACTTCAAGGCTATGTGGTCTGTAAATAACACAAACTCCTTAGGCACTAAGTAATGCCTCCAATGCCTTAATGCTTATACAATTGCATAAAATTCCACATCATAAGTAGAGTAGTTCTTTCTTACGAGCATTTAGTTTCTCACTAAAGAAAGCTCACGGCTTTCCTCCTTGACTTAGAACAGCTCCAATACCCACATGTGAGGCGTCACAATCAACCTCGAACACTTTATCAAAATTTGGTAGTGCCAAAATGGGTGCCTCTGTCACCTTCTTCTTCAAGAATTGAAAACTATCCTCAGCTGCCTTTGTCCACAAAAACTCCCTTCCTTTTGTGCAATCTGTGATAGGTGCTACAATACTGCTGAAATTTTTAATAAATTTTCTGTAAAATGTTGCTAGACCATGAAAGCTCCTTACCTCTGTTATACTCCGTGGAGTAGGCCATTCAATAATTGCCTTTATCTTTTCTGAGTCCATCTGTACCCCACCTGCTGAAATAATAAAGCCCAAGAATACCAAGCTCTCTTGCATAAATGTGCACTTCTTCATATTTGCATAGAGTTTCTCTTTCCTTAACACTTCAAATACCAATCTTAGATGCCTCAAATGTTCTTCTTTAGTTTTACTAAAGATCAAGATATCATCAAAATAAACCACAACAAACTTACCATTATACTCCCGTAGCATGGTGTTCATCAATCTCATAAAAGTACTAGGTGCATTGGATAACCCAAATGGCATCACCAACCACTCATATAATCCATTTCTTGTCTTGAATGTTGTTTTCCACTCATCTCCTTCTCCGATCTCGAATCGATGATAACCACTTCAAGATCAATCTTGGTGAAATAATTAGATCCAAAGCACATCCATCATATCATCAAGGTGAGGTATTGGGAACCGATACTTGATTGTAATTTTATTGATCACTCGCTATCCGTGCACATTCTCCATGTTCCATCCTTCTTTGGTGTTAATAAAGCTGGTGTTGCACACGGACTCATGCTCTCCCTTACGACCCCTTTTCGCACGAGCTCTGCCACTTGCCTATTCAACTCTGCATGCAATGTCGGGCTCATCCTATAAGCCACTTGATTTGGGAGTGAAGACCACGGAATCAAATCCATGTGGTCTTGAATATCTCTTTTGGGTGGTAATCCATCGGTAGCTCATCGTGAATAACATCCGAAAATTCTTCTATTAATTCGATGTTTCTATTGGTATTTGAGCACTTACAAGTTCATCCTTATTTGCAACTAGTGCATAATGAAAAACCGGTTGCCTTTGCCTCCTTCACAAATTCCTTTGCAGAAAGCATATTTTCAGCCTTCCCCTCTTCTTTAAGAGGTATCAAAACTATTTTTGTGCCATCCTTCCAGAAAGTATAAGTATTTTTTCCCCATCATGAATAACTTTTCTATCAAATTGCCATGGTCTTCCTAGCAGCATATGACATGCATCCATAGGAATAACATCACACCAAATCTCATCCTTATAACTGTTCCCAATAGAAAAGCTTATTAAACATCTCTTATCAACAGTAACTTCATTACCCTTCTTAAACCATGCAATACGATAAGGGTTAGGATTCTTCTCACAATGCAGACCCAATTTATCAACCATCTCATTTGAAACCATGTTCTCACAACTACCACCATCAATAATAACATTACATACCTTTCCTCCTGAAGTGCATCTTGTTCTAAAAATATTTGTACGTAGCCATGCATCCCCCTTGACCTCCTTTCTTGGAGCAATCATCGTCCTCTTGATCATCAGAGTTTCTCCAACATCTGGTGGAATTTCCAGGTCCTGTTCATCTTCTACTTGCTCAGCTTCAACAAGATTTACTCTTGGAGCATCTCCTTGCCTTTTGTCATGTGTATAAGTATGTGGGCATTCAAAAGCCCGATGCCCTTCTTCACCACATTTGTAACAAACAAATGGTCTTCATGGAGCCTCCCATCCTCTATCGCCAGCATATCCTCTGCCCCTAGAAAATCCTCTGCCTCTTTGTTGATTCTAGAAATCTTGTCTCATATCCTCTTGCTTTTCCAATCCACGAGATGATTCTCCCCTACCTTGGCTGAAACCAGCTCATCCCCAAAAGGAAGATGAGGGCCCCCTATTCATTCCAGGTGATCGCCTAAAACTTTGACGATTTTGTTTTTCCGTAGCCTTTAAGGCTAATTGATAGGCATCCTCCATGCTTTTAATCCTATGCATACATATCTCATCTTGAATAGAAAATTTTAATCCATTAACATACCTGCAACCATTTGTTCCTCAGTTTCTTCATGCTCTACACGAATGGACAACTTGTAGAACTCATCTGTGTATTCTTGCACTGTTTGTAAGTTCTGTCTGAGATTCTGAAACCTCCTGTAAAGGGTTTGTGCATAATCCACAGGTAGAAATTTATCTTTTAGCTTCTTCTCCATCTTACTCCACGTCCTAATTCTTTCTTTCCCCTTTCTTGACCGCTCTTTCTGTAGGTGATCCCACCATAACATAGCATGACCTTTCAATTTTGTGCATGCAAATTTTACCTTATTTTCTTCTGACATAGCCTTCCACTCAAAAAATTTTCCCATGCTATTCAACCAGTCTATTAGCTCCTCTGGTTTTAGACTACCACCATACTCTGAAACATCAACTCTTATCCCATCATTCTTTCCTTCTAATTCTTGAAGCATCCTTTCTTCAAAAGCTAATGGTGGTGCTTGCGTTTCCTCCTCTTCACAAACTTCTTCTTCATCTATGTCATCTCCACCTTGATTTCCTCTTTGGGTTATCATTGCAGCAAGCGCAACAACTTGTCTCTGCAGATCTTGCATATTTCTATTCATCTGGGCAATACCGCCTCCTCTTCCTCTTCCTCTTCCCGCCATTTGTAAACAAAATACTTGAACCAGCTACGATAGCAGAGATAATGAAGCCAAATTAAGAACAACCAGATAAACTGTAATAAAATGAACTCCAAAAGAAAATAGATCTCCTTCTTTGTTCTCAAATAATGAATTACAAAGTTTCCTAAATAGGAAAATAACTCCCAACTCGAGTTGCCAAGTAAACTCTAGCTAACTCTGACTAAAACCACTTTAGGTGGCGGAATTTACTATTTTTAGCAGTTTACTAGAACCTGCTATTCTTAGTAAGTTCGCATGCTTATTCCTACAGGCACAAAAATTGCCACGCATCTTCTACATCCCTAAATTAGAGGAATTTCCAACTTTCTAACTCACAATGCAATTAATAGACTAAAATTAACTAATGCTCAAAAATAGGAAAAAACCAAACTATAACTTAAATCCTAATTTTCGGCCTCAAGATGGCGGATTTAGGGCCTGAAAACATGTCGAAAACTTGCCCCAACTAGTAGGGCTGGTTGTCGCTGCGTTCATCTCATCGAAACACGTGGTTTCAAAAAAACAGACTCAAACGGACACCCGGAGCTCAAGTTATGACCTTGTCAAGTTCCTGCTAATTCGGGCGCATCGGTGCGAGACATTTCCCACCGATCTAGAACCTCCTGTGTTTCCTCTACCTCCGAACCACCGGACCCACTAGAACTAGAGCCACCTATACATCCCGATCCTAACCCCGAAGCCAGAGTCGACTGAATATGTACTTCCCGTATCCCAATAGTAGTACCGAACTTCACCGCGACAGATCAAAGTTTTACTACTCCCAAAGGATAGTCTAAAAATATGTGCACCTAAATTATATGTGGATGATACACTGAAAAGGTAATCCCATATAAAAATGAAACCATTTATGCTGCCATCATTGTGCTTTATATGTGACTCACTCCTTCTCTCCCACCGCGTAAATTAGATTGCTGACTTTTTTTTTGTAATAGATACTAGAAAACCAAGCACAAGGGCAAGGTTATCGGTGGATTCAGATGTGCACCCATGACCCAGTCATCTCTCGCTGGCTCGCTTCTACGTGAGGTTGAGGAGGGTTCCCTATTATACTTTCCCAAATGGGGAGTTCTCTCTATCTCTCTTTCACATGCCTTATTATACTTAAGATGCATTTCCTCTCTTTTCCTTTCGTTTCTAGGTCTGCCATCTTTCACCAAACCTACTCCTACCCCCGCGTATGGTGGGGTTTAGTTCACCATTGGTTTGTTCTCCAAGTTCATGGTTACCATCGAATTTTGATCGCCAGTGGAATGCCTTACAAGTAAGTTCCCTAGGATATCATAAAAATTGGAATTCAGCTACCTCTAGGCATGAATAAGTGGAAATTGAGTACTCCAAGATATAGTTGTTCAAAACACCACGGAACCACATATCCATAACACGAGTCCAAATTAGATCAACATCATAAAGGGTCTAAAATTCTTCCTGCGTCTAGACAAGTGTGTGATACCTCCAATTCCATTTAGATGCATAAACAACCAGCCACTCTGCACTGATTTCTACCGTAAAGATACTCGAAGAAGCTCTTGTATAAACAATCATACAGATTCTACTCCACCCAAGTGATTGCATCAAACTCAGATCTAGTGCTAAACCTCCATGCGTATTCTTCTTCCATGTTGTGTATCCACTCCTCAACACTTGCTAGGGTTAACCAGTACGTCTTCATCGTGAACCATCCTAAAAACAACTAAAAATGAGGTCCCGATAATGAAACCAATTGTTTCACCATTTTCTTTTATGATTTGATGAAACAGAGATAAGGGTATGGGCCAAGGAGGAATACATGTTGTGATGGTTGGTTTAAAGGTCATTGCGCTTGTTGTGACTTCTTGATCCAATCTTGATTGTGATAGCTTCCTTTTGGCTAGGAGGAACTACTTTAAATACAAAACAAGACCACAAAAGAGAGTTAAACAATATATGTCAGTGGGATGCCTAGCGTGTGCTAGATCTAGGAAGTGTGGTACTTCTTGGTGGCAATCAACCCACTATCTAATACAACTTAATATAAGAAATAACGTAAATAAATAAAATCCTACTATATTTTATATGATTTAGGTATCTCATCTGAATACAATAAGTAAATCTAATATAACAAGCTAGGTTATGATTAGATCTGGAAGTAGGGTAGGTAGTCAAGGTGTTGGAACAAGTTAGGGTCAGATTTTGGGTAGTTTGGGTTACTTGGGTGCAAGTTATTAGGTTTCTATTATTGGAAGGATTACCAAATACAAAGACCAATGTCGGTCAACTATAACCAATAACGAGTTTAGAGAGAACCGATGATGGTCATGGATAACCGGTGTCGGTATAGGCGGGATGATAGAAACTCAATAAAACTTGATTTTGGGGGTTTTTATGAGATTAAATAGAGATGGTAAGGAGAATGGTTAGGTCTATGGAGGTGTTGGGAGTACTCAGAGATATTTAGGGATCAGGTATAGGTGATCAAATGATTGTGGGTGGTGGAATGGTTGGATTCATAGGGAGGTAAGATTGGTGGGATAAAAATGTAAATGGAGGTTGATAAACAGAGGTGAAGAAACTTTATAAATTAAGTAAAGATGAAATGATGCAGGTTATAAGAACACTTACTGGTGTTGCATGTTTGATGGCTGGATGCTAATGATGGTTGATTTGTGAAATAGTGCTCAATATTGCGGTAGGTGCTTCCCAGAATGATACCGTGAATGCAAAATACCCTCGGATCCATCTTGGTGCTGACTATGGCTATGTGGATGTGTGAAAGAGCTCTGATTCTTGCTTGTATGTAGATCTCCTTCATTCCAAAACTCGCGAATGTGGCCAACCTCTCAAACAAGGTTACTAAAATGAATATATGGTAATTGACAACAGTTTAGGGTGACCGGTGTCGCTTTAGTGTTGACCAAAATTGGTTAAGGAGGGAAATCCTAGGTTTACTAAAAATGACAGACCTAGGCAATCTCTTGACTAGTTCTGCCTATTATCACTAATCAAAATGGGATTGTTGCGCTTAGATAAGTGGGAATGTGGTTAGAGGAAGAATAGGCATGTGATTTTAGGTTTGAACTAAGTCTTAGTTCATTAAGGTAGGTAGGACTAAGTCTTAGTTAGTTATGGTGAGCAAATATTGAGTCCTAGTAAAAGGGAAACATGCTAAGAATAGGTTTGTGATGAGGTGTCTAGGTGAGTTTGTGGGGTGAGGTAGAAATTACTTTTAATTAAATAATTAATATTGTGAGCATGGGTATTACTTTAATTATAAATAATTAAACTAATATTAATTGTGAGGTAAAGAGGATCATGGTTAGGTGAATATGTTTAAGTTGGCTTATTTGAAAAAGGACAAGGGGAGTTCGACCCAATTTTGGTGTCTACTTTTTGACCCTTTTTGTTGCGCATAGCTTTTATTGGTAAGCAACACTAAAAGCACATGAAGTGATTGTCCCATGTGTGGGTTAAGGTGATCCCCCTCAAACTAGGCAATCGATGAGGTGTAATACGATAATCAATGAGTGGTTTGATAAATGTGTAGTGGGTGAAGATAGGTGGGGATGAGTATGAGTACTATGGGACAAGGTGATGGTCAAATCGGGTTATAGGTAATACATTGGGGTCAAAAGTGGGTCATGGGTAATGGCAATCAAACGTACGTACACATATAGATTGCAACATAGTACCAGGTTGAAGAGCTTGCCAACTCTACATCATCCAAGGTCGATAGGTTTATCCAAACAAGGGTGAGGTGATTCAGGTATCCAAGGTATAGGATATGGTCTAGAAACAAAACATAGGTTAGGTGCAGGAATGTTTAGGTATGTTTTGGTACACCAAAGGTTTGGTTGGGATAAATGACATGACAATAGGCAAGGTATGGTTGGTAGGATAAAACAACATAGGTAACAACATCACAAGGTATAACAAGTGCATAAGGTCAATGGTCACACCAAGTAGGTCGGGTTTAGGAAAATAGGTCATGGCACGGGTAAGGCCAAGGTATAGGTAAAATAACAACTCCTAAGACACAACAAAGGAAATGTAGGGTAGGTTGAGCTTACAATTGTGGTTCAATGGGTATCCGAAATGATAAAAGTGTGTTAGCACTAATGGTTGCAGGAAAAGGAAGCTTAGCAAGGCCAAATAGTTATAAGGGTTGACCAATGTTAGTTATGACCAGCCAGCTCGGTCAGATCAGGTTGGGTTTATAAAACAAATTTTTCATATTTTTGGAATCATTGTTGTGTTGTGACTTTGAAGAAAATGACAGAGCCATTTGAATTTTTGGTACTTTTTTGAGAGTGAAGGACATGGCATTATATTTGGCTGAGGTGGAGAGTATGATTTGGTGAGAGGAGCTAGGGAGATGGGTCCACAAGCTCAGGGGGATTGATTTGATTGGTTGGATTAGAGGAGTGGATTTGGTGATTTGGGCATGACAAAGGTAGGAGAGGGTTTGGGTGGGTCAGGTGGCAGCGGCCAAACATACCACCATGTTGACGGAACCGCGATGAGGTAGGATTTGATCCCGATTTGTCATTTGTTGAAAATAGGTTGGTAAAATTGGTGTTGGGTGGGGGATATAATATTTAATTTGTGGTTAAAAATTTGGCAATGAGGGAGCGGGAGGTTCTAGGTAGGGTAAATAGGGGTGGGGAGGGGTTTAGGTTAGGTTTGGGTAAGGTAGAATAGGGTTCTAGGTTAGATTTGAGAATTTTGGAGAAATAGGGGATTTTTGGATTCGATCGTTGTGAAAGTGACCAACACCGGTCCATAGTTGGTGACATTGGTTGGCATTGGCTGACATTGGTCAAGTATTAAGTGACCAATACCGGTCATGATGGACCAATGCCAGTTAGAAGGGACTTATGCTGGTCCGATTTGGGGAAAAATAACTTGAGAAACAAGGTAGGGTAGGAGAAAAAGAGAGGTAATTAGGTGGAAAGGTAAGTTTATTGAGAATGAGTATGGTAATAGGCATAAATGGTACTATTGGGTGGGTGTAAAATGGGGTAATCTATACGGTTGGGGTCAGTACAATAAACAATAATGGTTTGGGAATCAGTTTTCTGGGTGAGAGATGTGTTGGGTATGGTGAAGGTTTAATAATGATATGATTTGTTGGTTGCGCAGGATAGGAGCAGTTGTGGATGAGAGATAGAGTACCATCTCTCAATACTTAGCAGTATGAGGGAGCATGATGGCATAGGAGTAGCAGAAAATTATAGATTTCGAGACTTATTGGGGTCAAACAAAGTATAAGCACATAGTTTGGGAGCCAAGCTTGATGGTCACACTCATCGATATATGGGATTCAGTGACCAACACATTTTATCTGCCGATGAGTGAGATCACAGTTATCCTAGAGGACATGTATAGGAGTTTACGGTTCTGGAGTAGTGGGGAAGGGTGTATTCTATTTATTTAGAGGCATCAAAGGAGATGATGTTGATGGTGTTTGGAGAGGGGATGATAGAGATGAGGTTCCATAGCGTGAGCCTAAGCTATGGAGAGATATACATGGACCATCCTAAGGAGATGAGGCTGGTGGTCATGATTATGGAGGTAGTGTGTCGTTTTCTCTTCCAGATGTGAAGGGTGGGAGATTCCCACGGGCATTGATAGGGGTTATCCAGGGAAAATTTAGTGGTGAATTTTCATAAACTCACAAAAATCGAGGATTATGGAAATTTGAATTGGTGAATATTATGTGGTTCGCACCAACTTATTCTTTGAAAAATTTGACCAACATGATCCTTATACTATTCATTTCACCTATATTTTACACATATATAAGATCTTATGAATGTAATTTTCCACCATTTCAAATTATATCATGCGCGTATTCTCCGAAGTAAACATAAGAAAATCCTCCGCCAACACTTTGAAATATGAACCATCCAACCGTAAGTCGTCCAACCATAAGTCGCCCAACTCGAGCCGTCCAAACTTGATATGTTTAACCTTGACCTATCTAAATCTGAAATATGAGCCATCCAACCTCTTGGCCATCCAAATCTAATCGCCCAACATTGATCATCGTCCAACTATGATCCATCTAACTCGATCCATCCAACCATAAGCCATCCAACCATAAGCCATTCAACTCGATCCATCCAACTCTAATATGTCTAATCCAAACATGAGCCATCCAACTCTGATCCATCCAAATCTATTCCATCCAACCCTGAGCCATCCAACCCTTAGCCATCATACCCTTAGTTGTCCAACCCCTGTCCATCCAACCCATTATCTATCCAATCGTTATCCATCCAATCCCAAACCGTCTAACCCTTAGTCATAAAAACCCTAAGGATTAAGCCGTCCAATAACTTAGGCATCCAACCACTTAGTGACTCGGTCTTCTAACCCTTTTCCATCCAACCAATACCGTCCATTCTCATAGCTTTCGAACATAAGATCCCCTAAGGGCCTAAGCAATAAGAAGTCATGGATACTAGAAATTAGGGCAAGAAGATTACAAATTCAACCAGTTCAAAAAAGGGTGCAAATACTTTGCTTGGCTATTTTGGAAAATCACAAAAATGAAGTCTATTTCGCATCATCGAAAATATCGTATGTGTTTACTGTTTATTTAATCTTACAAGTAATTTAATAATTATGTTTATCATACTGTTCTTGGAACTCTTTGTACTTTGTAAAAATTTAACTATAGATAAAATTAATACTATATAAGTAACAATTTTATAGAATTATATGCAGACGTTTCAGAAATTCCTTCACAGAATAATCAATTTAAAGATATCGATGATCCATTATATGTTGAGGAAAACATTATGTCCCTTGATGACATAGAAGTACAAGAAAATTCATTGAATTCTCAAAGTACACCAACAGAGGAAGCTTCTACTCCAAGTTCTATTTATAGGAAAAGGATACATGAGAATCAAAATATTCCCGCTGACAGCTCAGATGTAGAATTTAAATCCCAAGAAAAAAATTTCAGAAGAAAGAGGGAAAAATGGACAATTGGAAGGAAATTCTAGTTCAAATGGGTTGCAAAATATCCTTTTATTGAACCTATGTACACTAAAAATTGTAATGATGTTCCAACACAATGTCAATGTAAAATATGTGGTTGGAAATAGGGGAAGGATCACACGATGCAGCTCAAACTGGACACAATTGAAAATCACTATGGGAAAATATACATTTCCCAAAAGCTAAAGGATGTCAGCATAGTCAAAACACATAAATGGAAAGATGCAAAATATTGTCTACATGTCAAATATGTAGAAGAGTATGAAAATGAACAAAAACATATCAAATATGTAAATGAAAAATGTGGGACCATAGTAGCAAGATTGAGCAAAGATATGGAGGCAGAAATGCAAGCAAAGGGTATTCAATTTGCTACCGTATTCCATATAATGAAAAGGGGAAGACCAATGTCATATTTCAGAGAAAATAAAATGTTGTATCAAGTTATTGGTCTACAGAACATTCCTCAATCTCATTGGTCAGATACTAGTGGCTGGGAGATTACAAAATGTCTATCTCTGGTAGAGAAGGAGGATTTGAAACTATGTGTTCAAAAGGAAAAGTATATTTCCCTTTCATTAGATGAGGTTACTGCAGTCGATAATACTTCATGGATATGTATTCATGTTTACACATTTGCTAATGAAATAAGGACTCCACACCTCTTAGCAATTCATAAAATGACTGAGAATTGTAATTCTGAAAATATTTATAAATTGGTGTTGTCAAATCTGAAGGATATCACCGGAATGGATGACTTTTCCATTGCAACAAAATTAGTTTGTGTCAGAACCGATGGTGTAGCTGTAATGCAGGGAGCCAAAATGGTCTATGTGTTAGACTTCAAACAACTATTGCTCGTATATGGTTGTTGTCCACTACATGGCTCACATAATGAATCTCACCTAAAAAATTACGAGCACATTTGAAAATGTAGCTAAAGTGGAGGAATTGATACATGATCTAAATGCCTATTATTCTAGCAGTCGAAAAGATTTTAAGAATTTCAAAAATTTGCTATTGGATGAGAGGGAAAAAAACTTCTCAAAGATGTAGATACGGATGGATAATTTATGTATGAACCTCGCCTATAGAATATTTGATGAATATCCTTCATTGACAGGATTTATGTTTAAATACCGCAAGGATGTAGATAAAGCTAAAGATTTATTGTGCCATCTAACTGACATAAAAACTTTACTCACACTCTATGGTATTTTTCCCATGTTGAGGGAGCTTAATATTTTAATGAAGCATGTACAAGATTTGTCTTTATATATTACAAATTTCATAAGAATCATAAGACGTGTTTGCTGGAGTCTATAAAGTTTATATATTTGTGATGGGATTTTTAGGGTGTTGCTTTTTAAAAGCTGGAATGCATCATTGTGATTTGAAAAATTCCAGTTCTTCTTAAAGTACAATATTCATGATCATCTGTGTATAACAACACATGGAAGAGAGATTCCACTTCATACGTTCCAAAAAAGAGTTGATATGGCTAACTCAGAAATAAAAGAAGTAAGAGTGACATGAAATTTATATGATGCAATATTAATGGAAACTAGGAATAAGTTGAGAAATATATTTGAATCGTTAGCTAAAGAGATCTAGGAAAGATTCAAAAATGATAAAATACTTGAAGCAATAAGAGTTATACATTCACATTTTGGAATTTGTTAGGTGACAAACCTTATACATCTATCAATCCTTTATTTATCAAAAACATGGGTGATCTAACTGATCATTTCTCTAAGACTAAAGAGATAAATGGAGTTTCTTTAGAAGGTATTTTGAAAATAAAACTACTTAGTTCATAGTCAATGGATTTTGCTAATACTATGATATGACAAGTTCATCTTCTACAAAACCCACAGGATTACGGTGCCATGAAAAGGATTTGGAAGGATATCTGTTCTAGTAGTATTCTAAGTGAATATTTGAGTGAGTATATTAAGTTGTATGAGTTCTGCCAAACAATGATTCTGGGTTTTGTAGAAGATGAGAGGTTTTTCAGTGCACTATCCTTAATAAATTAAAAAGTTTGAAATAGATTGGATATGAATCTAGAAAGTTGTCTCAGATTGTATGTATCACGTTACTTAGTGGAGTCTTTTCCTTATGATAGAGCACTGACATTGTGGAATTCACTAGTAGAAAGAAGAGGAGTTAGTAATATATTCTGTCTGACCCAGGGGATCAAGACACATCCACAAATCATGCTACAGTTGATTTCCAAGACACAAATGAAAGTGTTGCTCTAGGACTGTTCCAATTCACATAGATTTCATTACAATAATGTGATGTAATAAGTATTGATTTATTTCATATAGAGATTACAACTTTCAATAAATGCAATATTATATTTTTCTTTATTTGATCCTTTGCCATTGGAACAATGTCATTATATGTTTCAATTATCCCATTTGTTTTTTATATTTGGTTTTCAAATTCAAACTGAAATAAGGACACATTTGTCTTTTATATCTGTTAATTGATTTATTTTACATCTACAACAAATCAGAAACGTAAATATTTTAAAGAAACAAAATCAAGTAAATTTAAGCAACATTTATGTAAACAATAAAAAGAAACATAGTTTGTATTAACAACATATAGTAACATTGTACAATTCTAATTTCCAAAGTTCTTTTGAAATCGATCTCTCATGTGGTAGATTACTTTATGAAGAAAAGTACAAATTCATAAAGCATTGTCGGCCAATACAATTCCAAAAAGGGGGTTGTCATAACATATCAAAGCTTCCAGGACAAGTTCTGTCATATAAGGACACATTACGAGGTCATCCTCTTTTCTGCCTATGATTCAAAATCATAGTTTTCCTTACGTCTGCCACATGGAATAAAAACTAAAAAAGGGTTGGCCACTATCTTTTAATTCCTATGCCAGTGTTGGAATTGTGACAACACACCTGTCACATGGTGAACTTTACTAACATATCTTATTTTATGTTGTAAGTGAAGCTTGTTCTTTTTATTTCGTATGAGGTGGAGGAATATGATGCATTTGTACGAGATCTATTTGCTATAAGTAATGTTAATGCTGTAGATCTCGTGATCGCAAGTATTGATATTTTCTAGAGTATTCATCTCCTCCCTTGTTACATCTCATGGACACAAAAGTGTTGCATATGTGTTTGTCTTTTCCTTCAGTAAGACTTCTGGATCCATCTTATGCTCCTTTATTATCCTTCTCAATGTATTATTTTTTTATTTATAACAATGAGTTTTTCCTTCAATTATACAAATGAATTCAGGATTTTGTGGGCATTCTTCAAATGTGCTTCAAATACAATTGCTTCTTTCTTTAAATTTTCATATTTTTCCTGCAAAACAAAAATATTAAATTTTTAGTCTATTAGATAAAATGAAAAATATATTGTAGTGCTTATAATATTAGGATTTTGCATGTAAAACTAAAATCCCACTCACAACATATTTTTATTTTTCTGCATTTTCTATTAAAACATTTGTCTTGTCTTTAGCCCATTTATTGTAGTAAGCCTATGCTTCAACATTGAGATTCTCCAACATGTCAAGCATTATGTGATCCGAAAATAATCAGATTATTACTACCTAATCTCGGACCCTTATAGGCTTTAATTATTTGCCGATAATTTACTCCTTTTAAGTAATCAATTTAAAATAATGCAAGACAATAATGAAAATTGCACACAGATTGATTACGGAGTTTGGCAATTGCCTACGTCTCCGGGTTCGTGGTCGAACCATTCCACTAGTCAAAACTTGTAAGTTACAATAGTACTTTCACAAGAAAACCTAATGGAAACTATTTAAACTTGCTTAGAAGAATAACCAGACCTTCGGACGACAAGGGTGAAAAATAGCACCCGACTTCCACCTTCCTGGCATAATCTCCTTCGGCTTCGATCGGCCTTCCGACGCTATCAATGCGACGCTAGCACTCCGGTCGACAATCCAGGATTTGCAAGTAATTGGTGTGGCTCAATGGGCCTATTGGGTAGTTTATAATTTACTCCCAATCACAAATATTTCATCTAATATTGCCTAAAATAATAGGCCAATAGACAATACTGTTGACACATCCCACAAATAAGCTTAACAAATAATAAGCTCGGGTTGTGTGTGTCCCCACAACAAGCTTAACAAATAATAAGCTTGAGTTGTGTGTGTCCATTACAATGAACGGGTTCCCTATTTATACAAAAATAGGGCCCTTAAAATATGTATTCCATATAATCCTTAGGCTATTTTTAACCTAGCCCGTACATGAAAAATGGGATTACATATAATCCTAAGGCTATTTTTAAACCTTAGCCGTGCATGAAAAATGGGATCACATACCCACATAGGGCGGCATTTGTTGAAATGGGATTAAATCCCAAAAGAGGCGCATTTGGATAAGGTCCCACATGTTGGGCGGTGGGGGATAATGTCTAAGGCTTTAAAGCCTTTCCACGCATATGAAGTGGTCAAAAGACCACGTTGGAGCATAACCGCCCCTACCACCGCTTACCACCTTCATCCTCCCATGTGTTTAGAAATAACATGGTTAAGTTGGTGGCTATGTAGGATTTAATACTAATGTATCAACATTAGATTTAATACTAATGTATACACATTAATATATATAGTGGTTTGGCATATATGCGTGCCATTTGGAAAGTGGACTTACCAAGATAATATAATTTTGACCCATACAATGTGGCATAGAAATAATTAACTCGGTAAATAGCATATATTCCACTTGTCGTCTCCCGATAGGCAAATCGAGAAAATTCGACGAGTGGTGGCAAGCCACGTGTCACAGTGCGATTGGTCCAATATTGACCAGTTGACCAGAGTTGACTTTCCCACTATTTGAACTTTGACCGAACATATCTAGAGCTCCCGATGTCCATTTGTCGTGTTCTCATAGTCATTGGAAAGCTCTCGAGATGATCTTCTACATTGAAACCATTTAGGGATGTTTAGGGAGCTTTTAGAAATGATCCCCTGATCACACCTCCACACTGAGAAAAGCTTTTTGTCCCAAAAAGCTTCCATACTGTCCTGAATCTGAAAAACTCTGCTGCCACCTTAGAAGTGCTGTTGTAGTAGACCCTTGGGTCTTCTCCTCTGCAACCTTCTCACTTCAACAACTCTGCTATGATCTTGAGACCTGTGGGTTATGGGCCCACGACGCTTCCACTGCACCATTCTGATATCCGAAGAAGACCTCCACGCCTCCGCTTTATGGTGCTAAGTTTCTGAATGAAACCTCAACGCTCCTTCTGTGCGGTGCTAAGCTTCTTGATATCTGACAACAAGGATCTTCTTTGACTCTATAACGGCTCCGGCTCCAAGTTGATTCCGAGAATCCGAACTAGTTTGAAGGAACTCCATGTTACGTAGAGCTTTGATTGATCCGATTTTGGTGATGGAAAATGCCTTGTCCCTTTACAGACCTCAACGCCTCCGATGCATGATGCTAAGCCTCTTTCAAGACCTTGAGCCTCGATGCACGATGCTAAGTCTATTATAGACCTCAATGCCTCGATGCATGATGCTAAGCCTCTTTCAAGACCTCGAGCCTCCAATGCACGATGCTAAGTCTCTGTAGACCTCAACGCCTCTGATACATGATGCTAAGCCTCTTTCAAGACCTCGAGCCTCCGATGCACGATGCTAAGTCTCTATAGACCTCAACGCCTCCGATGCATGATGCTAAGCCTCTTTCAAGACCTCGAGCCTCCAATGCATGATGCTAAGTCTTTGTCAGACCTCAATGCCTCCAATGCATGATGCTAAGCCTCTTTCAAGACCTCGAGCCTCCGATGCACGATGCTAAGTCTCTGTCAGACCTCAACGCCTCGATGCATGATGCTAAGCCTCTTACAAGACCTCGAGCCTCCAATGCATGATGCTAAGTCTGTTGATCAACTACCATTTGAATGTGTGGTCGCAATGCCTTAACACCGAATGACATTCGAGCTGATATTTTGAGAGCTCCTCTTGTTGACATACTAATATCAGGTACCATTCTGCTGCACGGTCGTAATGCCTCTACACAGAATGAAGTTCCGACCGACGTCAATGCCAATGGTGATTCAGCTACCATTTTGCTGCACGCAGTCACAATGCCTCTACACAGAATGAAGTTCCGAGCTGATCTCTGCGAACTCTATTGTTTGCACAAATGGTAGATCAATCTCTAAGCTTTATATGAGTTAATTCTGTATCCAAGCTGTAACAAGTACTCACAAGTTGATTAGGAGATATGTTTGGAGCATTAATCAAATTTTCTAAGTAAGAAAATCCACTGAGTATTGTAAACCTTTCTCTCAGCATTTTCTCAGAATTTGATCTCCAAACTTAATACTACATACGATTCATCAATCTGAATTATGCAATATATAATTGAAAAATTGTTGACTTACCCATTTTAAAGGACTTTCACTTTCAGGTATTACCTGGTCCTAGGTTGAATTGTCAACTGGTGGTGGAGTAGAAACTTCTTTTGCCTTTACAATAGGCCTCCATTCCATCTTTGGCTTGCCATTACTCTGATGGCGAGATGGATGCGATTTCAACAATTTTCCACCCAATGCCCATTCCTCTGGCAATGAGCACAAAAATTCCTCTTAAACTCCTTTTGAGATGAGGAACTCTTTCTACCATTTCTCAACTCTACATGATGAGATTGGTCTTTCTTATTTACCTTGTTCCTTACGAATGGCATCAACTTCTTCATCAGTGTCCTTCTCTTCCAGCATCTGGCCACTGAATGATTATGCAATCCACAAAAAATACATGGAAAGGAATTCCACATCTTCTAAAAATCATAACCATACTTCTTAAGCTGAAAAAGTGGATCAGAAGTTTTATTGTGCTTATGATTATGGTAAGAAACTAGAGGTGGAATCTCATTACCTCTTCATTGATTTCTCTTACCACATCTTGCCTGTGACGACAAAGCACAACTTTCCTGCTCAGAATATTCTCGCAGGACTAGTGGGGTAATCACTTTGCTTTCGGAAGCTTGTCTCCCGTTAGCGTTCTTGGAGCATTCTCCAATTTCCATTCCCACACTAGGATAACCCAAACCTACAAAATGAGGACGATCCTCGACCTGTATTGGGTTAGCAATGCCTTGGCCATTTTTACCAAGGCCTCTTCCATCAAATCCCATTTTATCTAGTAACTTGGATCCAATGCCTCTAGTATGCTTTTCAAACAAACCAAAGACTTCATTACCTGAATCCGAAACCGAATGGGAGGAAGAAGAAGATTCCCGTGGTGAACAACTTACAGTGCAATCATCTGCCGTGGCCTCTGCATCTGAAGTAGAGGGTTTTTCCTTCCTCTGATCACCACATTGCAACCTTGCCAAGAGCTCATCCTTGGTTTGCAATTCTGATTTTAAGCGAGCATTCTCCTCTTCCAAGGAGTAATACATTGATCGCAGGAGAGAGTTCTCTTCCTGGATCTGGTGATTATATGCTTCAATTTCTTCGAGCTTCGCCTATGTAGACATCTTGCCCATAGTGCACTTGTACCTTGTTCACACAAACTGAACCAACTGCACTAATCTTGAAGCAATCACTTTGTTAATCAGATTTACTAAAAAAAAAATATGGAGCTAAACCAGCTCTGATACCAAACATGATCCGAAAATAATCAGATTATTACTACCTGATCTCGGACCCTTATAGGCTTTAATTATTTTCCGATAATTTACTCCTTTTAAGTAATCAATTTAAAATAATGCAAGACAATAATGAAAATTGCATATGATTGATTACGGAGTTCGGCAATTGCCTACGTCTCGAGTTTGTTGTCGAACCGTTCCACTAGCCAAAACTTATAAGTTACAATAGTAATTTCACAAGAAAACCTAATGGAAACTATTTAAACTTGCTTAGAAGAATAACCAGACCTTCGGACGACAAGGGTGAAAAATAGCACCCGACTTCCACCTTCCTGGCGTACAATCTCCTTTGGCTTTGATTGGCCTTCCCGACGCTATCAATGCAACGCTAGCACTCCAGTCGACAATCCAAGATTTGCAAGTAATTGGTGTGGCTCAATGGGCCTATTGGGTAGTTTATAATTTACTCCCAATCACAAATATTTCATCTACTATTGCCTAAAATAATAGACCAATAGACAATACCTGTTGACACATCCCACAAATAAGCTTAACAAATAATAAGCTCGGTTGTGTGTGTCCCACAACAAGCTTAACAAATAATAAGCTTGAGTTGTGTGTGTCCATTACAATGAAACGGGTTCCCTATTTATACAAAAATAGGGCCCTTAAAAAATGCATTCCATATAATCCTTAGGCTATTTTTAACCTAGCCCGTACATGAAAAATGGGATTACATATAGTCCTAAGGCTATTTTTAAACCTTAGCCGTGTATAAAAAAATGGGATCACATACCCACATAGGGCGGCATTTGTTGAAATGGGATTAAATCCCAAAGAGGCGCATTTGGATAAGGTCCCACATGTTGGGTGGTGGGGGATAATGCCTAAGGCTTTAAAGCCTTTCCACGCATATGAAGTGGTCAAAAGACCACGTTGGAGCATAAGACCACGTTGGAGCATAACCGCCTCCTACCACCGCTTACCACCTTCATCCTCCCACGTGTTTAGAAATAACATGGTTAAGTTGGCGGCTATGTAGGATTTAATACTAATGTATCAACATTAGATTTAAATACTAATGTATACACATTAATATATATAGTGGTTTGGCATATATGCGTGCCATTTGGAAAGTGGACTTACCAAGATAATATAATTTCGACCCATACAATGTGGCATAGAAATAATTAACTCGGTAAATAGCATATATTCCACTTGTCGTCTCCCGATAGGAAAATCGAGAAAATTTGACGAGTGGTGGCAAGCCACGTGTCACAGTGCGATTGGTCCAATATTGACCAGTTGACCAGAGTTGACTTTCCCGCTGTTTGAACTTTGACCGAACATATCTAGAGCTCCCGATGTCCTGTTTGTCGCGTTCTCACAGTCATTGGAAAGCTCTCGAGATGATCTTCTATACTGACACCATTTAGGGATGTTTAGGGAACTTTTAAAAATGATCCCTGATCATTATGTCTATAATTTCATCATTGTAATCATTACTATATGAAATTTTCCTGATTGAGCTTTGTTTAGAAAAACATCCTTCCATCTTTGGTTGGCTTTATATGGCAAAGTGAACAATGAATGCTTTTGAGCGTGATTATGGTATCATGTATTTATTTCTTTTATCAAAATTTTAGCTCTCATCTCCCAAGACCGCACCAAATCCATCGATCGACATAACAACCTCTTGAATTTTGTCCCCATATTATTTGATATCAGATTTTGTAATATAAAATGTGTCTTTTCATCATCTATTTATGGATCATTTCTTTGAGGCGGAGGAGAGTCACCCCTATATTACATGCAAATTTTGTTGTGGTTGAGGTGGATTAGATTGAATCATATAGTGGGTGTAAAAATAGTTACCCTTGTCTACATCACCACTATTTAAGCCCAAATACTCCTCGTTAAGGGTGATGTTGTTGAAATTTTTTGTGGATGTTACACTTAAAACACCACCTAGCGCCCAGTCTAGGAAATTATGTGGTTGCGTAAGATGAAGCTGTTCCTATTGACTCAATAGGAAACCTTATATTTTTTCCTAAAGCTCTTCTTTTTGTTTGGGTGGACATGTTGGAGATATTGGTGGCCTCCTTGCAAGAGGAATGTTCCCAAAAGCCGTATTACTGCGCATGAAGCAAAAAAAGTTGTTAGAATATTACGGTTGGAATTTGTAAATGCTAAAAAATTGTAAGGAATTAAAACATGCTAATATTATACATTACAATATACCTTGCATAGACGAAGACACAATTGTGACATTTCGATCTTCACACTCGAGAATGAGTTTGATCTTCATCATCAAACTCAGTAGTTTCTGAATACAATAAATGTAGAAAAGAATAGTAGAAATATTAAAATACAATACTACATACATGATCTATATTAATTGTTTGAATTAGTTATTTATATAAAAAGATAAATTCATACCTGAAGTTAAATGTGATGGTAAACATGATGCACATATCGACCCCTAGGTCACTTTTGACGAGGAGGTATTACTGGTGTTGATTCTGCTAAATCCATGTCAAAATCAACAGAGACCTCTGGAGGGGCTTTACCTCTAGCAATTGCCTCCAAATGAGATGTTGCACTATAATTTTTCTCTACAAAATAAAATCTTACAATTATTATTTTATTCAAAAATATTGAATTTGAAATCCTTATAACAAGTAAACAGTAAAAGTAATTGTTACCTGTTGTTCTTTGAGACTAAGACCAATCATTTGATCATTGATTGCAGTTGGAATTTTATCTTGCAGAATTTTGTAGAATGCTTCATAATAGAAAGCAAGAATATAATTGCAACAAGAGAATACAGTCCTAGATTTATCAGATTGATTGGCTTTGTGGGCATGGGAGATATCTATTTTTATTCTGTTGGACAAATAACTACACCAATCAAATTGTTTCCCTGCTAGTGTCTACAATAAATATTGAACTACCTAATACAGAATGTCTGCAGATCTTCCCGTAATACAATCCTGTCCTGAAAAAGTGACGCAACTGCAATAAAGAATTTGTTTGTAATACCTTGTAGAAGAAGGCCTCTTGATGAACGATTAAGAGGAGATGCAATAACAAAGAAGAAATGTTAGAGCCTTGGGTGGTCCAAGTAATGTTAAGAAAAAAATAATTTGAAAATAATAAACTTACCATCAACCTGTACATTGTAATGAGACTCCAAAAACTTTTTGTCTTCGTCTGTAAGGACAACCTTTGTAGTAACGTGACTTATTTTCAAATGGTAAACTGTTAACCGATGTACATCCTTGGGTTCAATTGAGAAAGAAATTTGATGACGTCTCGGATGCACGAGGAGAACGGAAAATTTACCATCACTCTCGTTGTAAGAGGTGAGAAGGTAATCAAGGACTGAAGTATCAGTATTGAATTGGGGCATGTCCACAAGCCTGATAAATTCGAGTTTTCAAGCCAATCCTTTTGTGCATCTTTTTCTCTTAGTAGAGCTATAATCTGTGGGCACATGAGGTTTTTGTATTGAAATTTGGGTGTAGGAATAGATGTGGTGCTAGCCATTGCTGAAATTTGGGAGAAGTTTGAAGATTGGAGAGCTCAGAGCACTAGAAATTTTCATAGAAAAGTGAATAAATGAACCTTGAAGGGGTATTTATAGGGGTTTATATGGTTCAAAGGACATGTGGTGGAAAACTATTGGCTGGCCATGGCGGCCTCCCGACTTAAGTTTCAAAATTCTACCCATGTTGGATGGATGACTAAATCATTGATTCATTGGTATCAGCCACCCAACCCACCCACCCAACGTTTAATTTTCCAACTCCATACCATCCATCCATTAGGTGCCCAACGCTTTTCCGTCAATCCCACCCGCCCAACCCCTCACCGATCCCTTTGACCCATCCAAGCCACCCACCCAATATTTATCCGTCCAACCCCTCTCTCGTCAACCCTTATCCATCCAACCCACCCATCCAACCCTTAGCCATTCAACCCCTCACCCATCCAACACTTAGTCATTCAACCCCTCACTGCCTAACCCTTAGCCGTCTAACCATTTACCCATCCAACCCAACATCAACCTTTCACCATCCAACCCCTCACTTATCCAACATGCCTTCTAAACATTTAGCCGTCTAACCCTCACCCATCCATCCCACCCATCGAACCCTCATTTGTCTAACCCTCGCACTCGTTTAACCCCACCCATATAATAGTCATCCAACCCCTCACTCGTCCAACCCACCCACAAAACCCCGATCGTCTAAGCTGTCACTCCGCCCAACCCCTACCAACCTACACGTCCAACTTTCCGCCAAACGGTAACTCCCGACCAACCTACCTAGTACCCAAACAACTTTGATAAATGAGGGAAAAATTCTCTTTGTGAAATCACCTTTGCCATGAAACATTTTTTCAGATATTTGTCGACGATTCGAAACTTTATTTTGAGATTCACCAACAATTCAAAAGTAATTCTTTAGAGGGTTCTTCTTATAATGAACCCTAGGGTTCTCCATGACATGATGGAGGATAGGACCTAGTTTTCTTGGTCACTAACCTACTTGGTGTAGCTATACAGGGAGTTATGCACCTATCGGCGATTGCAGAGGTTCATTTTGTGTTGCACCTTTCTTCTCCACTATTGGGCATATAAGCACATTGTATGTGTGTGTCCAGTTGGTATGCCCCAACTGTATGCATTTGCTGCGAACTTGGTTTGATTTGGGTACAGGCGTTGGGTGCATATTGTTGGAGAGCACAGGGCTTTGAGGGTTACTCATGATGTGGCATATTATAGGTGGGCATTGGAGGGATTATCTAGTGTTGACATCATTTAGAGGCCATATGTTGGCTTCCCTTCATACATGAAGATGGCGGTGGAGCTGGATAAGTTACAACTACTTAGGTGGATATAGGGACGTCGTGCCGGTGAGCACGAGATGATACCTATAGATAGGGTCATACAGTAGTTTGGGCTGCTCCAGAATGTGCCACCACCGTTCCCTCAATACAGGAGGGATGACGTGGAGAGGCATATGCCTCTACCATAGCCAAAAGTGCTAACCAAGTAGGAGGAGTAGGTAGTGGACTTGTAGATTGATGACGTTGGGGTTATAGATAGGCATAGGAAGTGGTTTGTAGCCCGATTCTTACGAGCAACACTACCTAGGCGGGGCATCCAGACTTGGCTACCCTTACGATTCATAGGGACACTTTGCGGAGTGCAGGTTTCCACCCTACAAGCACAAATTATAGGTTTACGGGGGTAGTTGATAGGGTTTGAGGCACATGTGGACACATTACTAGCACATGTGGTAGCTTTACGATTCTAGATTACCTAGGACACACACCCTCATAGGGTGGAGATGGAGACGGGGGCGGGTTTCCACCCTATAGGCATAGGTAGTAGGGTTGAAGGGCCGAGTTGGTCACTACATAGGCCAGATTATGGCCTTATAGGCCTAGGGTGTAGCACAAGAACTAATACGAGCTCAAGGATAGGGTCCCATAGTACGGGAAGTAGTGGGACAAGGTCCGAGACTAATGGAGTTGCCGTGAGACAGTATCGATGGCTAGGTTCGGGGATGCCCCTGAGTGAGGCACAATATTATTTGGACCATTTGACTACCACGGGGATAGATGTCCCCTCATACTCAAAGTACGAGCCACAACATGCCTTGAGTGAGAGGACCAAATCTCACACACATATTTTAGAGAGTACAAGGGGCGGCGAGCCCAAAGACGGGGTCGGGAGAGGATACTATCTCACAGAGGCCGAGACCCATTTACGAGAGCCATGAAGCGGTGAGGGCTAGACCCATACGGAGAGAGATGGTGGAAGGGTGCCACATTGGGATGGAGGAGGAGAAAAATGATACTAGCATGAACATCAGGTGGGGTGATGATTATTCACCCTATATGTTCGATATATAGATGTTTGTATATGTTGATTTTGTACCGGCCTACATGCCGAAGATAGTGAGGATGCACATGAGAGTTTTTGATATTTTTTATTATTATACCATCCTGCATGCCAAAGATGGTGAGGCTGTATATGAGAGTTTGATATACATGTATGTATTTGTTTTCATACATATGTACTGATTTTGCTTTTGTGCATATATGTATGGACACACATATCGATGATTTTTATAGAGATGGTGATATTTATGGTATGATGTTGTGATTATGTTAGAATTTCCAAGTGTTATTTTTTATGTGATGGAAAGTAGGTGATTAGGCATGATTGAGTGAGGTCACTTAGGCATGGTGGAGTCGGAGTATGTTAGGCATGATAGATTCAAAGTTTATTTAGGCATGATGGAGTTAGGGCACTTAGGTGTGTTTTTAGTGTTTGATTTAATTTCCAAGTTATTGATAAAATGGGGAATAAATGATGAGTTATATGTATGTTATGGTGTAGATTTTCAAAATCTTTAATATTATGGAAAGGTGAAATGATTGAGTGTATGTTGTTATGATGTGGTAACATAGTAGATGTGTATGTTTGTATTAATTTCCAAGTGTTGTACAAATTTGAAACGAATATAGAATATGAAATAGGAAAATGGGGGAAAATAGGTTAGGGTAAAGAGTGGCCGAGCTAACCTTCGAGGGCCCCATACGCTCGAAGTGCTGCCTACATAGCCCGGTGAAAAGGGGCCTCGAGGCCGATGTAGTTCTCCTATAAGCTAGGGAAGAATATGATGAGGGAAAGGAATGGGTTGGTAGGTTTTAGGTATGATTGAGTATAGGTGCGTTGGTCATCAAATAGGACTTTACGAAGAGCAATAGTCAGGGGACAAGAAGTCCCTCCTCTTTAATGGGAGAGGTTCCCTTATTCAGAAACGAACCTATTTACAAATATACAAAACATGATTTTCTGGTTGAACTTGGATATTACGAAAGTGTTTTCTATAAAGATCATCAATTACAAAAGGACTGAGGAATGAGAGTACGAGAATGAGCAGAAAGGAAACACTCAGAATTATAGATAACAGAATAATTCTTTATGTATGCGAAGTTACAGTGAATTGAAACAAGATCATTTGTATCATATAAATAAGATGGAATTTAAAGACACAAAGTTCTGTAAATAACATCTGCTAGAACACAAAGTTTCTTAACATAACATAGACAAATGATCTTCACGAAATTAAATGAAAATGCGGGGACAAAACAGATCAGGATAGACAAAGAATGAAAAGCCCTTCTATATTGATTTCTTTATGATCTATTTACACTTTCAGAAAATAAGCCAAGTTCTTTTCTCAAAATGGCGTGGAGAGGCCATTATATAGCTTACAAATCAGTTACTCTTTGTAACTACTTCTTTTAACTAAAGATTAGTTAAGGATTGCCAATCGCAATACCTCAACTTATTACAATGAATTCGAGAAAAAGAATTAGAAAAGAAGAGAAGAATAAGGAGAAGAAGACATGTGGTTATGAATGGGAGGGACCCACTGACTTCAAAATTCGCTGCCTGAATCTCTTCAATGCCTCGGCTATGTCTCTGCCACGAGGGACTGACGTGTTGGCTGTAGACTGACCCCAAAATCCGAGGCACTTCTCCATTTCCTTATCAAACTCGACATGAGTATGATAGTCTTTATTTGCTTCTTCAATGGCAGATTGAAGAGAGCAGATCTCCTTCATTTTCTCTTTGGAGATGGAGCTTTCCTTGAATAGATTATCTTTGACAAAAGCTCTGAATTGAGCTTTGATTTCTTGCAAGGAAAGAGGCACACCAGAAGTTTCATCCTGAAGATGACAATGTATATCTTTGAAAGCAGATACAACCAGTGTCTTGAAAGCTTCACCCTTCTGCCAGCTATTCTTTAGGTCTCCCAAAGCATCCTCCAAGACTTTGATCTTCCACTCCATGCTGTAAACCCAGGAATTCGACAGATTATCGTTTACATCATCAAAAACTTTATTCGCCAATAAAATGTTCTCATCTGTCTGTCCCATGAGACGAAGGTCTACTATATCAAGCTGCTCCGAGTTTGAGCTCTTTATCTATGATCCCGATAGTGGAGGAGAACACGTTGCAAATTGTTCACCTTTAAAGTGGAGTTTGAAAGCTTCATCGATGAAGTTCAATCTCTGCAACAAGCATATCTTCCACCATGGCCTCCATAGCTCTGCCATAGACAGAATACTTGTGCATGTCTTTGATACTTTGTACTTCATCTTGGCTCAAAATCACAGGTGGTGGAAGAGTAGTCAATGGGGTAGGGTCCAAAACTTTGTCCTTTGACAAAAGAGATTTGATAAAGCCGGTGAGAATCGAGCTTGTTCTTCTAATTGTTCAATAGTTTGCTACCCTTTCTCTACCCTCCCAATGACTCTTGTGACCGTTTCCTGGAGGTTGTGGATCTCACCTTCAGGAGTAGACTCTCCCATTGGAATCCTTGAGAGTTCTAGGTCAGATGCCTGCAAGTCCTGCTCTGATTTTTCTATTGTAGGCTTAGCAATCTCAGGAATTGCTGACCTTGAGCATCAGACACTATTCGGAGGTGATTTCGGCTTTTTTGGCGCGAGAAGGAGTAGTGCCTAACAAGGCATGTGACATCATCAAAATTTGGCCCCGAGCTCGAGAGGAAGATTTCCTCTTCCTCTATCACAACAAAAAGGTTGCACCCACGCAAAAGAGGAAGAGGAATCAGCAGGAGGGGCAAGAGGACCAAGAGACAGAGAGCTCATGACACTCAAGGTTTGCACAGCTGTTGTTTCAAGTTGAGATGTGAGTGGTGTGCTTGAGACAATTGCGGCAGAAGAATCAATAGCACTTGGAAGTTCAGTGCTCTGGACTTCCTTATCTTTATCTGTTGGATCTTCAGGAGCATTTTTAGGGGCTGGCACTTCACTCTCTTCACTTTCACTGAGAACAATGATGTTCTCTGGTCCCAAAGGCACTTCTACCTGCTTTCTTTGAGGATATTTTTCCATAGGCTCCTTCTTAACCTCTTTGAATTTCTTTTGGTACACTTGAGTGGATGAAGAAGGAGTGGAAGCTGCAGGTCCTTGCGTTGATGAGGCAAGAGGGGTTTGCATAGGTGTGTCTGATATGGGAGTCGATGCATCCCTCCTTGGTGTTGAAACATCCTTAGAGGAGGATTCTCCTGAGTGCCTTCTGAGCTCTCAAACTTTCCTGTCAAACCAGACCTTAGTCCTGACTAAGACTGGAGCTAGGATCTCGGCCAGATCATCTTTCTCTTTCTTGTTCCAATCCAAGTCCTCCAAGGGAGTGTGTTTAACCACATTGTCATACTCATATGAGTATAGATCAGAGTTGTCATCTTGGAGTCCTTCAGGAACTTGGTACAAGCTGAGTTCTTGGATCAATTGTAGAGAGAACCTACCATAGTGCCTCCTTCTAGCCTCAAAATCATCTGCCTTGCATCACCCCAATAGTCTTACAGTATCGCCCCTATGATGATAGATTATCTTAATGTTTTGTTCAATGAACTTCTTCAAGTCGAAGCAAGTCCTTGGCTTGAAGAAATGAATAGTGATGGGAACCAGGGCTCTTTCTATATTCTGTGCGTCCAGGGCTGTTTTACAAGTGTGGTTTCCCAAAGAGATGGGAAAGTGCAAACCAGTAATCTTCTTATCTCTGCAGAGTTACGTGTAATTTTTTTAGCTGCCTGCATACTTCTATCAAAGCCATCTTATCACTACAGAACATGGGAAGCCTCAAAGGGGTGCTCTCATAGCCAGCAAGCCTGATATAGGAGAATTTTCTGAATTGAATAAAATAGGCACCGTAGTGTGATATCAGGTTCATGGCTTCGTCAGAAAACCTTCTAGCAGTGTCACCTTCAAGCAGCCTGACCACGTACATGGAGAAAGCATCATTTACCCTTCTGAAATTGTGATTACTGGTCTCTAGGGTGAAGCTGCGGGCGTGGCGTATACGAGGATCATCCTTGTGGGTATCAATGTAAGAAAAACCAAACCATTGCCTTGATGCCGCCAGAGTATACATCAGGTACGAAGTCATGTAGAACTTCTTCGTTTGCTGTACATTGGAAAGCTGCTCCACCAAGTTCATGCTGATGATTTCCACCTAGTTGATATTTTGAGTTCCCTCGCACACCATGCTGATGAGCGGGCACATCCAGAAATGGAATTCATTAGTAGAGGGTAAGCCCATAACCCGAGCCAGTAGGATTATAAAATCTGACAATTCTTCATTGAAATCAGCCCGGAAAAGAGTCTTGGATAGACGAGATGCTCCCTTCTTAGGGTTCTTTAGCCAGGACTTCGCCACCCGCACCTTGTATTTGTCGCTGTCTTGATTGAACAGGGCCTGTGCTTGATCCTGGGAAACAACTATGGCATTATCCATTTCTGGAATCCTCAGTGCAGTGCTAATGGTGGTAACATCCAGTTTGGCGATGAGTTCCCCGTGTACGTTGGTTAATTCGCTCGAATCAGGGTCGAAGTGAGCTCCGCATGAAAGCACTGTATCAGCACATTGCACCGAGATTGGGAAACCTCCAGCGAAAGCCAAACCACTGTCGTGAATCATCTGCACCATTGGTGTAGGGTTTGCATCTGCCATCCTTGCCCAAAAATCACCGAAGTCAAGATGACGAGCTTCACTGTCCCCAATATTGGGAACAGCAGACTCTAGTGGCGAGATTTGTTCCTGTCCCGAAATTTGATCTTCATATTGATAGTAATTCGGAGGATAGAGACGCAAACTAGACTCGGGAAGGAATTACAGAGGGAAGGGATACACGCGCAGGAATTTAGATTGCAAGGGTTCGAGCAAAGGATAGCATGGAAGCAGTGTGAAAAATGCAAAGGGGGTTCACTCGTTATATAGCCGATTAGGAGAGAGAAAGACAATGAATGCGCATTTAATACATACCTACCAATTTGAATAAGCAGGATATTCGGGTAGAGCGGGAAAAATAAGCACGAATGGCACTTGGTTCATTTGGGACATGTGAGACGCGAATGCGCGAAACACACGGCTCGGCCGATTCGGGCGAAGCGGGGAAAAGACGCACAAATGCCTTTTGGGACATGCGGGACGCGAATGCGTGAAAGATGTGGCTCGGCCGATTCGGGTGAAGCGGGGAAAAGATGCACAAATGCCTTTTGGGACATGCGGGATGTGAAAGCGTGAAGTACACGGTTCGGGTGATTCGGCCGAAAATGGAACAACTTGCCCAATTGGACTTGGGACATTTGGGACATGAAAGTGCGAAGTACGCGGTTCGGGTGATTCGGCCGAAAATGGAACAACTTGCCCGATTGAACTTTGGGACATTTGGGACAAGAAGTTCCGACGGGCCCGAAAAAAGACAAACTTCGGGGAAACCGGCCGATCGGGGAATAGAGGGCCCGTTTGAACTTGGGACACGCGGGACAAAAATGTCCGACAGGCCCGAAAAACACACAAAATGACCCAAAAATGCAGATTTTCTCAATTTCTCGACTTTTAACATTGAGTACAACAGAGAAGACACTTAAACTCAAAATTTTAAAATTTTCACTTCCTTAAGAGCAGGGGAATTTTGAGTGGACAACAAGGTCATAGGCATGGTTGAGTCTTAGGTAATAGGCATGGTTGAGTCTTAGGTGATAGGCATGGTTTATTCATTTAAAATGTAGGTGTCGATGGTCCGGTCATGTATAGGATACTCAATAAGTAATGAGGAAGGTGAGTGGTAAGAGGTGGTAAATGAGCCGCGTAGTTGATAAGAACCCTAGTGAGTCTACCATACCCAAGATGGAATTATGAATGTAAAACCCTAAAGACATTGCATAATGGACTATTATAAGTGTGAAGAAAGTCACATGATCACAAAATGTCACACGATTGCAGAAATTCCCTCGAAAGCGAGAGAGAACATTAGGGTGAAAAGGCAATGAGGTGAAAGTGGGTAGTTTAGCATAGCTTAGTGTATGACAACATGTTTACCTAGAAAGAAAACCCATGATAAAAATAGGCATGTCCATGACAAAAGGTTATCATTTTCTTATTTTGTTTTTGTTTTTGATATCTTGATCGATGCATGAATCCTATATGGGATGAATATATTATCTCCTTTAGGTCTTCATGAAGTCGATCAATGTGGGAAGTTTATGATCATTTTATTGTATTGCAATGACTCTATATAGTTGTCCTTCGAGGAAGCAATCTATTTATAGTGGCGAGATAGAAGAGATGTCCTTTTTGAGGGAGTCATATTTTTGCTTGAAGTTTGACTCAAGGAGTTGCATCCCATTTTGTTTTTTGGACGTTTTAGTAATGGACAAGACTATAGAGGAAGATGAGGTTTTTTTAGAAGAAAAAACCATAATACACAGAGATTAACTATGAAAGAGATGCTTTCAAGTGACGAATGACCATGGGATTCCATATTTTGAAAAATACGAGAAAGTATCCATGAGAATCATGTCATGAGTAGAGCTATGGTACTCATATTAAAGATAAGGCTGAAAAGTGATGGGTAATCACATGATTCTTTTTTAGTCGTTGATCCTCAAAACAGGTAACATGGAAGGTGAATGGTGCTCAAAGGATGAGTGATCAATAGATAGAAGGTGATATAGGACTGGATTTCAACAATAAAATAGTCTAAGATGCAAGGCATTGAGGGGCTTAGGTTCAGTTTACCTTCAAGTGAAGACAAATGATAAGCACCTGATCCATAGGCATGAGTAATGATATAGGGTCCAAGCCAATTAGGAGAAAATTTTCCCGCTTACTTTTCTCTTCTTTGGTTACATGTTGATTTTCCTTCAGGATGAGGTCACTGACTTGGAAGGTTTGTTCGTGGACACATTTTTCATAGGCACATTTGATACGTTTTTGGTAGATTTAAAGATGATCAAGAGAATTGAGACGATGTTCATTTAACAACTCAAATTGTGCTAAACGGTCCTGGAAAAAGTCATCGTTGTTGAGCATGTCTTGTAGTGAGATGTGGAGAGATGGAATCGGACATCGATAGGTAGGACAACTTGAGATTGTAAACTAGAGAGAAAGGTGTGGCAACATTTTAAGTGCGAATACTAGTACGATAAGCCCATAAGGAAAAAGGAATGTGCGTATGCCAATCCTTCTAAGTATCGTCAACTAATTTCATAAGAATTTTGTTCAAGGTTTTATTGGTTGATTCTTCTTGGCCATTGGTTTGTGGGTAATAAGGTGACGAGAAAATGAGTTGGATGTAAAAATCATCACAAAGTTTTCATAGGGTTTTGTTTTTGAATTGCTTGCCATTATCAGTGATGAGGTGGTGAGGAACACCAAAGTGACAAATGATGTGTTGGTTGATGAATTCACATACTTTCTCGATTTTGTAGAAATGATGGGAATGGCTTATACCCATTTGGTGTAATATTCAGCAGTGGTTATAATACATTAATGGAATTGTGAAGAATGGTGATTGATCTCTCCGACAAGATCCAAACCCCATTAAGAGAAAGGCCAAAAGTATCATGTAACCCGTAAGGCATGACTAGGTGTGTGATGAAGATTAGCATGTTGCTAGAATTTCAAAGAATGTTTGACATAGTCACAATAGTCACGGTTTAGGGTTCACAAGAATATCCAAGGTGAATAATGTGTTTAGCGATAGATAAACCACTAAAGTGACCTTCACAAATGTGTTGTGAACTTCCTTGATGGTGTAGGGAATTTAAGAACTTGTAAGGCATTGTAAGAGAATACCATAGAAGTTGCGCCTATAAGGAGACCACCCATGATGACATAGTGATAGAAAATTTTAAGAAAGGCACGTTTTCCATTACACGTGAGATCATGAGGTAAAATGGAAAGGGAAAGATAGTCTCCAAACTACTTATACAAAAGGTCACGTGGGTGGTGCATGCAGCAGATTCGAGGAAGTAGACCTCACAAGGTAAATAAGAGGGTGATTGTAGCTTTTGTATTGTGACAAAGATTTTAGAGTCCTTAGGTGAAGTGGGAATCGAGAAACCGGGAAGGCCATGGTATCCACAAATTTATTAGTAGAAGTGGGGTAGTTTGAACTTCGTAGCGGTCAAAGGTAGTCAAAAGTATGCCTACATGATACTTATACTTTTGAAGTATTTCATTATGACACCTTTGGTATATTCCATTGACTTGGTTTACAACTAGCTAGGAATCACCAAATATATTGGTGACTTAACATCTAAGGCATAAGCAACCCGGAGACCCAATATGAGTGCTTCGTATTCGGCGATATTGTTTGTAGAATCAAAAACTAGTTTGAAACATAAATACATGGGTTCATCGCCATGAGGAATGAAGATAACACTAGCACCACCCCCACACTGACACTTAGAGCCATCAAAGAAGAGGTTCATTTGGTAAGTGGTATCATCTAAGGAGAGGGTAGCTATGGATTTGTCTAGGAAATCGAAGTTAGAGGGTTGATTCCCGGAAAGAGGTGTGTAATCGCTAGTTGGTCAGCGATGGTTTGGCCTTTGATGGATTTTTGATGAATGAATTCAAGGTCAAGGTATGTGAGAAGCATGAGCCAATGTGTGGCACGTTGATGTTGATAGGGTTTGGCATACATGTAATGTAGAGGGTCAGTGTTAGTGATGACAAAGGTTTTGTGGTTGAGTAGTTATTGAAGAAGCTTGGTGGTGACAAAACTAAGGATAAGCAAATTTTTTGGCATGGGTGTATCAAGTTTCATCATCCAAAAGGGTATGACTTATGTAATAAACCACTTTCTCTTTGTGTTACTCATCGTGATGAGTGAGCATAGCACCTAAATAATGGTCGATAAGCAGAAATGTATAGGTAAAAGGGTTGGTCATCCTTAGGAGGAATGAGCACCGTTAGTTGAAGAAGGTATTGTTTTGAGGTGCCAAAGGCTTTATGGCATTCATCATCCCATTTGAATGAGATGTACTTCTTGAGGATATGATGAAATGGTTGGCGGATGAAAAGTTGTGAGATAAAATGACGAATAGATTACAACTTACTTTGCAAGCTTTTTAAGTTGATGACAGAGATTAGTAGGCGGGGCATTTCTAGAATAACATTTAATTTAGCAGGATCGAATTCTGTGCCATGTAAAGAAATGATGTGTTAGGAAATAAGGGATAAAATAAGCGGAATAATCCCTCACAGAATCGCAACAATAGAAACTAATATGCAAAAATTATTACAAATCTGAAATAAAATTGCAGAATAAAATAACACAACACAAGGAGACAATATTTAACGTGGTTCACCCAATTTGGGCTACATCCACCAAGAATCACTTGCTCATATTTTATTACAATCCACCGCTCTCTCAATACAATACCCAGATTCGTTTGGAGCTATGCTCAACAAACTCTACTGAGAATTCACTCCCAAATTCAAAACACATCTCTGCAATACATTTGCTTGTGTCTCTATCATATGCATAAGACCATATAAATAGACAACTGCTTAAGTAGTTTTACAAAACCGTGGGTATCAAAACCATGGGGAAAACCCATCCCATAAACCTATGGGTCAAAAACTCACCCATATGAGAAGAGCACATTTCCCGATATGTCGGGTGCATTTTTTGAGGCCAAAAATTTACGCCTAAAAAAATTTACATGAAAAGTGTACAATACTCTTTGTGTATAGTCTTCAACACTTTCACACATGAAAACAGGCTCCATAACCCAACAATCTCCCACTGGAGACTAGTTTTCCTCTCGAGCAAGCTTCTCAACCCTTCACTAGTTTTTCGTGAAGACCAACCAAAGCTGAACACAACTTTAGTTTTTCCCTTGTGACCACCTTCGTCATCATGTCTGCAGGATTCTGACTGGTATCAATATTCTCCAACTTCAACTTATCTTCCTCCAAAGTTGTCCTAATGAAATGGTACCTTAACTATATATGCTTCATCCTGGAGTGGAAAGCAGAGTTCTTAGCTAGGTGTATAGCACTCTGACTATCACTATGCAACTTACATTCCTCCTGCTTATGCTCCAACTCCTCAAGCAATTGTTGTAACCAAATCATCTCTTTGCTTGCCTCTGTTGCAGCAACATACTCAGCCTCCATGGTTGACAAAGCCACCAGCTTCTGTAGTCATGAAATCCAGCTCACTGTTGTCCCACCTACAGTGTAAATATAACTTGTTGTGCTCCTCCTGCTATCTACATCTCCAGCCATGTCTGAATCTACATAACCATGTAAAGTGGTGTCTGATCCACTGTAGCACAAAACTTCCCCATGGTTCCTCTCAAATACCGAAGGATCCACTTTACTGATTGCCAATGCTCTTTACCTGGATCACTCATAAATCTACTCACAACTCCCACCGCATGGGCAATATCGGGCCTAATGCACACCATAGCATACATCAAAGCGCAACCGCTGCGATGAGTAAGGTACCTTGGACATCTGGTTTCTTACCCGCTCTATCTTGGGACACTTGCTCCTTTGATAACTTAAAATGGCTCGCCAAAGGAGTCCCAACCAGTTTAGCATCCCGCATGTTAAACCTATCCAATACCTTCTTAATGTACTCTTCCGAGATAAATTCAGATTCCGTTCCTTCCTATCCCGAGTTATCCTCATACCAAGGATTTTTCGGCTACCCCCAAATCCTTCATATCAAAGGATTCACTTAGTTTTTCTTGAGTACTTTTATTTCCTGCATGTTTTTACCTGTAACCAACATGTCATCTACATAAAAACACAGGATAATATAACTTCCATCCTCAAATTTCTTTGTATACGCAATGGTCATAATGACATCTAATATAACCTTGCTCCATCATGAAGCTATCAAACTTCTTATACCATTGACGTGGAGCTTGTTTCAGGCCATACAAGCTCTTCTTTAGTTTGCACACCATCTCCTCTTTACCTTTGACTTCATATCCTTATGGCTGCTGCATATATAGCTCCTCCTCCAAATCACCATGGAGAAATGCAGTCTTTACATCTAACTGTTCTAAGTGCAAGTCTTCTGCTGCCACTATTCCAAGAACAATTCTGATAGAAGTCATTTTTACTACAGGAGAAAAATCTCATCAAAATCTATACCTTGTTTCTTTTCAAACCCCTTGACCACCAACCGGGCCTTATATCTTTTCTTTCCTCCTTCATCTTTAAGTGTGTACACCCACTTGTTCTGCAATGCTCTTTTTCCTTCAGGTAGCTTCACCAAATCCCAAGTCTAGTTCTCCATGAAAGACTTATGCTCCTCATACATGGCTTGCTCCCACTTCTTACTGGCATCTACTTGCATTGCTTCATCAAAGCTCTCTAGCTCTCCACTACCAGTGAGTAGTAAATAATAAAGAGAAGGAGAAAAACATTCGGGTTCTTTTCTTACCCTAGAAGACCTCCTTTGTAGGAGTTTGGGGTTCATGTTGAGTAGGTTCCTGAACTGATTCATGGGTCACTTTCCCATCCGGAAGATCCTCTACCATTGCATATTCTTTTTGGAATCTTCCCTATTTTCCTGCAATTGTTGCTTATACATGACTTTCTCATTAAAGACCACACCCCTAGATGAATGATTTTCTTGTCTTTAATACTCCAATATTTAAATCCAAATTTATCACCGCCATAACTAATGAAAGTACATTTTTCTCGATTTAGCCTCTAGCTTGGTCATATGATCCTTGTCTATATGAACAAACACTCACATCCAAAGCGCGTAAGAAATGAATAATCAACTTTCTTACCTTACCATGCCTCCTCGGGTATGCCTCCATCCAAGGCACTTGAGGGTCCTCTGTTTATCAAGTACACAATTTTGTGCTCACCGCTTCGCCCAAAAAGAAAGAGGGAGTCCTGCATGTAACCTCATACTCCCAAAGACATTCCATTATTGTTCTGTTTCATCCTTTCGATACCCCATTATGCTTTGTGGAGTTCTTAGAATCGTCTTTTTCCTGCAGATTCCATTCTTAGAATAGTAATCATTAAATTCATTCTTTGCAATACTCCCCTCCATTATCCGACTCGAGACATTTTAGCTTAAGACTGTTTCATTCTCTACCAAGGCTTTCCATTTAACAAAAGTGTCAAATACATCAGATTTTTTTCTAATACAATAAACCCAAACTTTCCTTATTACATCATCAATAAAAGTAACATAATAACTTGAACCCCAAGAGATGATACAGAGCCGACCCCCACGCATCGAATGTACCAGCTCTAACTTACTCTCTTTCTTCATAGATCTAACCTCGAGAAACCTTACTCACTGTTTCCCATATATGCAGTTCTCACGAAATCCAAAACTGTTTTTGTATATCCAGAAAATTCTTCTTCATGATGTTCATGCCCTTATGGCTCATATGACCGAGCCTATAGTGCCATAATGTTGTATCTGCATCTGAAGCCACAAGATTACAATCATTAGTACTATCAGTGGTTAAATACAAGGTTCCAACCTTCTTACCTCTTGCCACCACAAGAGCACCCTTGGTAACCTTCCAAGAGTTAGCTGTAAATATCACAGTACAACCATCACTTCCCAACTTCCCTGCCGATATCAAATTTCGTCTTAATGTAGGCACATGTCTGACATCCTTCAATAGCCAAGTATTCCCATTCTACATCTTAACCTGAAGTAACCTTTTCCAACTATGCTGCAAGGCTCATCATCACCAAGAAAAACATGCCCAAAATCTCCTTGAACATAATCAACAAAATAATGCCTATGTGGAGAAGCATGGAAAGAAGCCCCTGAATCTAAAACCCAAGATTCAGTAATATTGTGCAAAGAAAGAATCAAAGCATCCTGACATACATTACCCATTGCCACATTTTCCTCCTTGTTTTCTTCCTGTTGTTTCTTCTTATCTCGAAGCTCCCAACAGTCCTTCTTTCGCATGCCTAGGCTTTCCACAATTCCAAAGATACAATCTTGTTCTTGGATTTTTGACCTTGCCCGATCTTTCGATTTTCCATGGTTTCTTTATTCTTTTGTCTCCCTCTAGTTTCCTTTGTCAAAGCATTCCTTGAAGTAGAATATTCCCGAGCTTTTTCTTTGCATTTCCTCGCTTCGAATCACCCCTACAACATCCTAAAACTTCAACTTGAGTTAGCTGGAACCGAGTTACTTACCGCCATTACCTGTGCTATTCCAACTCTCGATAAAGAGCAAAAATTAATAAAGCCCTAACTTCTTCATCAAATTCTATTGTAACCAAAGCTAGCATATTCACAACCGTATTGAAATCATTTAAATGATCTAATATGAACTATTCTCGACATCTTCATATTAAACAAATTTTTCATTAAAAATATCTTATTAGAGGCGAGGGTTTTTCATATAACTTCCTAATGCATCCATTAGATCTTTTATAGCCTTTTCCTTTGAAACATTAAATAATACCGAAGATGCAAGACACAATGAATCATTCCAAGTGCCTTCCGATCCAACAAATCCCATTCCGCATCTGTCATACTTGAGGGTTTATTCACCTTCTCAGACAACGGAGTATAAAGATCCTTTTGATAAAGGTAATCTTCCATATGCATCTTCCAAAGACTAAAATTCTGCCCGTTGAATTTATCAACCCTAGATCTTCCATCATTTGCCATAGCTCCCACTCAAGATAAAACTTTCCCTACGATTCAACTCTTCAAAGAAACCAAACTAGGCTCGATACCAATTGTTAGGAAATAAGGGATAAAATAAGTGGAATAATCCCTCACGAATCGCAACAAAAGAGAAACTAATATGCAGAAATTATTACAGATTTGAAATAAAATTGCAGAATAAAATAACACAACACAAGGAGACAATATTTAACGTGGTTCACCCAATTTGGGCTACGTCCACCAAGAATCACTTGCTCAGATTTTATTACAAGCCACCGCTCTCTCAATACAATACCAAGATCCGTTTGGAGCTATGCTCAACAAACTCTACAAAATTCACACTCGAATTCAAAACACATCTCGCAATACATTTGTTTTTGCCTCTATCATATGCATAAGACCATATAAATAGACAATTGCTTAAGTAGTTTTAAAAAATTGTGGGTATCAAAACCATGGGCAAAACCCGTCCCATAAACCTATGGGTCAAAAAAACTTGCCCATATGAGAAGAGCACGTTTCCCGATATATCGGGTGCATTTTTCGAGGCCGAAAAATTTACATGAAAAGTGTACAGTACTCTTAGTGTATAGTCTTCAACACTTTCACACATGAAAATAGGCTCCACAACCTAACATGACGAAACCAAGGATTTTTCCTGAAAGTACCATAAAGATGCACTTATTAGGTTGAAGGCAAACGCAATACTTGATGAGGCGGTCAAATATGACCTTAAGGACTATCAGGTGTTCAACCCAATGTTTAGATTTGGAAAGAAGGTCATCTACATAATCTTCCAATATGTGATGCATGATGTCATGGAAGATATAAGTCATGACTTGTTGATATGTAGCACCAGCATTTTTAAGGCCAAAAGGCATGACTCGATAGTAAAAGGTCCCCAAGGAGTGATGAAGGAATTTTTGTGTTGATCTTTTGGAGAAAGAATTATTTGATTATAACCGAGAAACCATCCATGAGTGATAGCATCTCATGGCCGGTGGGGAGATCAACTAGTTGGTCAATACCATGTAGAGGAATGTCGTCTTTAAGGAAAGCGAGTTTGAGGTCACGTAAATCCATGCAAATGTGGAGTACCCCTGCCGCTTTCGTGATAGGGACGATGTTATAAATCCATTAGGGATATTTGATGGGTAGGATAAAGGAAATCGAGAGAAGGCACTTGAAGTTATTCTTTGACCTGGAAGAACAATGTGAGGATGCATTTTTCGTAGCTTTTGTTTTATGGGTTTGGCATCAGGAATGATTACGATATTGTGGACCACAATTTTTGGGTCAATATCGGGCATATCAGCATAGGACCAAGCAAAAGCATTGCTATGGTCTCGGAGGAAAGAAGTAAAATCTTCTTATTCAACAACATCTAAAGATTGGCCTATCTTTAGAATGTGCGGTCATCCTGAGTATTAATGTTGATTTTGATAGTCGATTCGTTCAACATGGTTTACATCTTAGAAGGTAACAATTGGTGAATATAATAATATTCTACACCAAGGTAGGTGAGGATAGACTCATCATCCTAACATTGAATGACGTTAATAGAATGTGTATTGTCATTGATCATATCAAGATACAAGAAGGGAAGAGAAGAGGGATCCTCACCATCACGTTGATAGGTTAGAGGTCCTAGGGAAATTATGTTTACAAAAAAGTTAGGAGGAATAGATTCAGGGATCTATGGACTTCGTGGGTGAAGATGGTGACGTTGGTGAATGGGGTGGAGAAGGTTTTTCTTCCTCAATGAGGTCAACACGGGCCTTCTTGGGAGGTGGTGTGGTAAATCCAATACCATTGCGATCATTGTGTTTATGGATGGTACATGAAATTATGTAATGGCGGCCTTGTTATAAAAAATGAAACAAAGTCCTTTCCATTTACAATGGTGAAGGAAAGTTTGGGCAAAGAGACGGTTAGAGATTGGAGGTTAGATGAAAATAATCATTTTTGGGAGGGAGGTTCGGGTGAATAGGTGGCAATATCAAGTCCCCATAAGTTATATTAGTGTGAAGGTGGGGAGGACCATAAGTAAAGACGTCGCATACGTAATAGTCATAACTAGGGTGTTGGCACAAGTTCCCATACTCTTGTGGAGTGAGATATGTGTTGATATTGTATATTCGGTACTCCCCAGTGAGACATTAAAAACATCTTCTAAGGAATCCATAATTGATATGTGGGTGGTGGGGATAAATGAATCACTAGATGATTGGGTAGGAGGGGTAGTGGTTGGTTGGGAAGCAGAGGGTTCAGCTTTAGAGGATGTTGCGGTAGTAGGAATAGAATAGTTAGATGTGGGAGGGGTGGCGAAACATTGGTGGATGAGCTCATGGGTTAAGGAGAAGTGGGGGTAGTGGCAGATGCCTTGACTGGTACAAGTACATCATCAGGTTGGTACAACATGTTAAAATTTTTTAATGGTGATGGGTTAGCGGGGATGGTATAGTTATTTCCTTCATGTTTTAATTTTACGCAGTGGTGCAAAGTTGAAGGGACACAACCCATGACATGAATCCAAGGTCTTCCAAGAAATAGGTTATACTAGAACTCTCCCTCTAAAATGTAGAATAGTTCGGGACAACAATGCGAGGGCCTACACGAACGTGAAGGATAAGGGTGCCAGGGTAGAGGTGATGGTGTCGTTGAAGGAACGTAGCATGAATGGGTTATTATGCATACAGTTAGAAGTGATTTGCATTTGATAGTATGCATGGGAGGAGATGATGTTAATGCTATCACCATAATCGATCATGACACATCATATGCGTATGTTATTGATATATATAGAAATGAAAAGGGTCGGATCAAGGTAATTTGAATTGAGAGGTACAATCTCCTCATCAAAGAAGATGAGGGCACCAACTTGAGGAGTGGGCATGGGGGTAGAAGGAGCTTATTTAGTAAGCAAGGCTACATGGTGAGGGGTAATAATGGAGACCACTAGTGTGGGGTCATTGGGTAAAACTTCAATGAATTGTAAAACCTCAATAAGGGCTTGTCATGGGATTAAGAAGTTTGGATGAGATCATACAAAGACATCTTTAGAGGAGATTAAAGTAATTGTTTTATAATTGCATGATGGTTGACCTCATCAAAGATAGGGTATGTAGTTCTCGTGGATGGTGGTTTTGGGTGTTGGTACATATGGTATATTGGGCACAGGGTTGGTTGATGGGCTAGTTGATTTTACTTTTCCTTTTTCTTTCTGAGTGCGGGTGGCAACGTGAACCATGTTAATCTGAGGGGAGGTGGATAGAGAGGTTGCGTCATGAAAGGTGTAATGGCATGAGGGACAAAACCCTAATGGTGGATAAGATCCTTGTGAAATGAGTAGGGTGCACTAATATTTGGGTGGTGATTTGGCCAAATCTCTAATACAAACCATGTTGATCTCAAATTTTGGAGGTGGAAAAAATGGTTGTGGGGGTGGAGATATTGATCGTTGAATGGGTAAAGGATGATGATATGTAGTAATAGGTGAAGGTTGAAAATGGTCCTCATCGAAGGACATCATTGTTGAAATTTTATTCAGGAGGAAAAATTTGTAGAAGAACGGTCTTTAAAGCCTTACAATTTTCTACATCATGTCCTAGCACATGATGATAGGCACAAATATTGGTTTCATCAAACCCTATTCATTTGGGTTTGAGAGGATTGTAAGGTCAATGCAGTGGCAATGTGATGATGGAAGTCTCTAAGAGATTAGCTAAAATGTTAGCATAGGACCCTGAAAAGGATCACAATGGGAAGTGAGTGTGGGTTTGGGTAGAGGTGTGGATGATCATGAGGGAAGAGGATTTATAGGAGGGGGAATGGTTTGGTATATTGGTTTGATAAGTGGTGTTGTCTTATGTTTCATGACATCTAATTGGGTAAAGGTGTGGTAAAAGAGTTGGCGATGGAAGGTTTTGTTGGTTTGACTACCTCATTGGAGGGTAGTGGATTCTTATCTTTGGGTTATACCTTCTTGGGTAAAGGTGACATGGGAGTATGGGACATAGAAGGGAAAGAAGATGGTGGAAGAGGATGGGTTACCCATAGGGGAAACCGATTTGTAGTTACGGTGGTTGATAGAGGTTGGGTAGACGGAATGGGTTGAAGTCGTATAGGTAAAGTTGAGGGGATAGTAACTGGTGGAGGTATAGGTGGTAAAAAGTGCATAGGTGAGGGTGAGGGTGTTTGGTTTTGGGTGAATGAGGTATAAAAAGGGTTCATGAGGTAATAGTAGGCCATTTATCTTTTGACTGGCCTTGGGTAGGATATTTTTTTATCAGGGTAGATGGATGAGGCCATAGGATAGACAAAAAGGGGGAGGGTGACAAAGGTGTGGTAGGTGAGACCGGTGTATGTGGCCTAGAAGGTTGGGTTTTATTTTTAGGAAGAGGGATAATATTGGTGTGGGTTTGAGATGATGTTGCTAAGTCCAATTTGACTAGTGGGTGAGTAAGGCTTGATGTCGGCATGACACCCAAGGTAGTGATGGGTCTAGATACAAATGAAGACATAGGTGTGGGTAGGCTTTTAGGTTTTGAAATGGTTTTGGTCACGGGTAAAGGTTTGGATGTAGGTAGAGATGATGAAGAAGAATCCATTTCAATAGGCATGGTTAGTGTTGATTTGGTTTCTAAAAATACCTTTGGGTAGATCGTGGAAGTATCTTCAGGAAACATTTGCATTTGGGTCGAAAAGGGGAGTCGAAGACATCCCTAGAGCATGGAATTATCAACGTAATCCAATCGATCAGCTAGCCGTGAAAATGGGACTATTGAAGAAGAAGATGGAATTGGTTTTGTGGCAATCCCTCTGAAATATGTCCGTGAGACAGGAATTGGCTAGCCTCAAACTCGTATGTAACATAGCTGAGATCAAAGTCAATGGGGTTATGGGATGTCGAGGGAAAACTAACCCCAATAGGTAGTGGCATGTTATAAGAATCAACCATGGGTAGGAGATATAATAGGTGGGGTGATGTAGACTTCATCCTTGGTGGAGGAGAAGGTGATGATGATTCTCCTGTGGATGGGAGAATTAAAAGTGTTAACGGTTCGGTAGGTTGTGGGGTAGATGATGAAATGGCATAGGTAGAAAGTGTGGGTTCCTCCGTGAGAGCAGGGGGAGATGAGGGAGACTCCTATATGGGTAAAGGAGTAGAATAGGTATGCTCCTATGTCGGTAGAGGATCCCGTGCCAAAATTTCCTCAATAGATGAAGTAGGTGGGATTTGAAGAACAGACGGTATGATAGCAAAAACCATGTGGAATTCATGGACATTGTTTTCACTAGATGAAGGTTCACTATTTTGATTAGATGACGGTTTATGATTAGGGAAATTTTTTTTAAAGATGTGCAAATTTTGGTTTACTGGCATGTTTGGGTTGTCCACGACAAGGTCTCCATTATCTATCATCTTTTGTACAATGTTCTTAAAAGTTATGTAGTTACCATCACTATCGCCTTTATCATGATGGTAATTACAGTATTCGTGTTCTTTATACCATGCAGGCATAGGACGGGTAGGATCAAAACCTGTATGAGGTTTTATGGGAGGAATGTAATGGATATAGCTTTAAGAAGATTTTCCAAGACGGGGATCTCCAATTGAAGTGTACTTTTGATATTCCTATCGGAGCTAAAAGGCCTAGATAGGGGAAATATTGGAAGAAGGTTGGGCTTGATTAGAAGGATGAGATGGTCCTACCTTGAGGAATACCGCGTTGGTAGATCCTTTGGGATTTGAATAGTTACTTTGGGGTTTTGAAGATGAAGAAGAGTCGTTTGATTTGAATGGGGCATTCTTGTTTCATAATTGGATTTTCTTTTGTTCAATGACATGAATTTCCAGTTTTCGTGCCATGGTGAATGCTTCATTGAAGGTTCAGAAGGTTTATACCTTGAGTTGGTGAGATGTACCTAGCACAAGCCCTAGTGAAAAAATCATTAAGTTTATTTTGAGGTAGCTGAAACGTCAATTGGTTGATAAGATTTCACCCGGGAAACAAAATATGCAATAGATTCATCTTCATCTTTGTTGGGTTGAATATAGATCGGTCATGGTGAATTTATTGATAACATTGATTGAAAAATGATCTAAGAAAGCTTGGGCTACTTGATTAAAGGAATAAATGGAATATCGAGGTAGTCCACTATACCAATCCAATCTGGTCCCATCAAAGACAATGGGAATGTTTATAGGAGCAAAGCATCATCGTGGGAAATTAGGTAGCACCCATGTTTGAATGATCACAACTGTTTATGGGGACTTCTTTCTTGTTGAAGTGATTGAATTAAGGAATTTCCCAAGGTTCTAGGTATGGGAAAATGGGAATATATGGATGGATAGGCTCATTCTGATTTCACCATAAGTTAAATAATTACAAGAGCGAGAAACAAATGCTTCTAAGTTCTATATTTTTTCCATCATCATTTTAATGAGGTCATTGGTAGGTTGTGATGAATTGGTGCCCCCTGTAGAAAAAGGGGGTTGATGTTGAATGTATGAGGTGGGTGGTATGCTAGTGTATGGTGGTGATGAGTATGATAAATGTGTAGGAGGAATAGATGTAGGTGACATATAGCCATAATAAGTGATAGATGAGATCGGGGGGTGTTGGTAGTAGGTGTAAGTGGGTGGGGTACTCGTAATAACTCTAGTGGTGATTGGGGTTAAGGATTTGTGGGATAGAAAGGATGAGGTTCTAGAGAGGGGTGTACGTTACCAACAGGAGGTGGTTATGATGTAATAGGTATAGGTGAGGTAGCGAGGTGTATATGGGGCTATACTTAAGGTGGTTATCGGAGGAACTACTAATGCCACAGGTGTGATTGATGACATAGACACTATAGTTATAGTTGTTATGGGACCTAAGCGAGACACCACGGTGGTAAAGTGGATGGTGGTAGCACCGAGCTGGTGCTAGCTTATGCAAAGGTGGGGACGAGAAAAGAGGGATAGATATGGGCATGCCATATATTAACTATCATGAGAAATCTCGGGTGGATGAGTGGGCAAGATAATATTGTAGTGCCACGGGGTTTTGATCAAGGCGTCTTGTGAACTCCTCGTCACCGGTAGAAATGGGGATAAGCTGAGTTAGATCCTAGGTGAAAATATGGATGGAGGTGATGAAATAGGTGGGAGTGGCTGACGGTTGGTGTGAAATACAAGGGCATTAGTTTGGCTGCGAGTCAACACCATGTGAATAAATGTTGACCTGGTAAGACTGTATTTTGTAAATGACACAGAAAATAGCAGGGATGGAAAATAATTGATTATGAGAGGTGAATTGGTAGGTTTTTTGATTAAAAATAAAAAAAATAGACTGACAATGGTTAGGTCAACCGATGATGGCCACGATGAATCGATGTCGATTCTTTGTGGGAAAGTGACAGTTTGAGTAAGTGAGACAGAAAATGGCGAAAGTCAACTAGGGAAGCTATATTTAGTTAATAATATCGAGAATCGAGGATATGGTGACATCCAAAGATTTTAGATAGAGAAGAAGATGAGATGAGTACTCTTTGGGTAGACTAACCAAAATCATAGAGAACCGACAACGATCGAGTAAACCGATGACGATTAGATATAAATCGATGACCAGTTCTTGTGAAATCTGTAGAATGAATAAAATTTTATTTTTGTGAATTAAAGTTGAATGAGACACCAACCCAGAAGTCTGGATATGGTAAAAAATGAGTCTTGACACACTCAAAAACAATCGAGAATACACCAACTATGATTATGGAGTGTGAAAGGAAAGAAAAATGGAGAATACAACCTCACACCTCAAAATGCAAGTCAAGAACAAAGCTAAGAAAAACACGTAATCCTACAAGTGAATTTAGTGTGTTTATATTATGCTATTTAAGGACTAAATCATGAATTCAGAACAAAGTTTTTGGTTGGGAAGGCTTCCTACGAAGAAGGAAATTCTAAAGGTGAGGTTTAGGTTATGTTTTGGTAGGGGTGGGCCTTTTCTTGAGGTGATGACTAGACAGAGATAACCAGCTAGGTGTCCACTATCAATCCTCTGATCATGTGATCGTTGAAAGATTCTTCCAAGTGGGATGTTGTTTAAGAAGATGTATATATTACAATTTGTTTAGTTTGGAAAAGAGAGAGAAGAAAGAATGTGCTTTCTACGATTCAGTTGTGTCAACCATCAGCTTGTCATGACTTTTAGCATATAGGTTGCCCTCAATTTTAATGTGAGATATAATGCAATAAATCGAATGCCATGCAAGTATTTTAAATCCAAATCAAAATGTGATATTCGATGTAGAAAGTTATGAACATGAAGAGGGATGCTCTTTCACCGATGGAGTACTAATGAAAGAAAGAAGTATTCTTTTTAAAGCACCAAAACATAATTTATTTTCGACAATATAAAGAGAGGAAGATTTCTAGAGAATAAAACTTAATGTGGAAGCTTTTCAAAAGGTAAACAAACATACAACTTTCACCTAGGAATAAATAAAATGCAAAAGAACCCCTGATGGGTCCCACCGGGCGTGCCAAAATGTTTCACTGTTTTCTTTGTGGATTTGATGAAATAGATTAGGGTATGGGCCAAGGAGTAATACTGTTTTGATGGTCGGTTTAAAGGTCGTGGCAAGAGTTCTGACTTCTTAATCCAATGCTGATTGTGAGAGCTTCCTTTTGGCTAGGAGGAACTACCTGAAATACAAAACAAAACCACAAAAGAGAGTTAAACAATATATGCTAGTGGGCTACCTAGCGTGTGTAAGATCTAGGAAGTTTGGTACTTCCTTGGTGGCGTAAACCCACCTGTCTAATACAACATAATGTAAGAAATAATGTAAATAAACAAAATCCTATTGTAGTTGATATGAGTTAGGTATCTCATCCAAATACAATAAGAATATCTAATATATCAGGTTAGGTTATGATCAGATCTAGAAGTAGGATAGGTAGTCAAGGTGATGGAACAGTCGGGGTTAGATTCTAGGTTGTTTGGATTACTTGGGTGTAAGTTATTAGGTTTCGTTATTGGTAAGATTACCAAATATATGAATGCGCGTCGGTCACGAATGACCAATAACGGTTTAGAGAGAAACTCAATAACACTTGATTTTGGGGGTTTATCTGAGATTAAACGAGAGATGGTAAGGAGAATGGTTAGGTCTGCGAGTACTCGAGAGATATTCAAGGATCGGGTATAGGTGATCAAATGATCGTGGGTGGTGTAATGGTTGGATTCATAGAGAGGTAATATTGGTGGGATACAAATATAAATGGAGGCTTGTAGTCATTTTTACACCCACCAAAGAACAAGGGAATCCCATGCGCACCGGCCTATCAACCGCGATGGGAACTAGGCGCTCCACCCGAGGAACGCGTGGGTGCCGAGTCTCTCTTTTATGTGAGTTAAGTGGGAAATAATCATCTATGATAGGAACTTTAAAAAGAGTGAGTGGACACGAGACTTACATTCATCATAGAGCTGGAAGCGACTTCTAGATCAATGCGGTCATCTCGCAGAAAAAGGATACTTAACAATTTATAGAACTAAACTGAAAAGGAAATGTATAGGAGTTTATATTCATTCATATAACACATATGAAATAGAACTACGTAGATATATGTATAAACCAGAGTCTATTATATTTATATCCCATCATACCCGACCACCTCATCACATGTATTAGATCCATTATAGAATATCACAATATGGTAGATAGAAGTCATACATCATAAGCTGGATTAGAGTCCTACTAAACATGAAAGTAAAATATCATACCCAAACCCTTCGATACATACTTCCCTAAAGGTCATCTACCTAACCCAATAGATTTCCTTGCAGCATTTCTGCAGAGCTCCACTCTCTATTGATCTATATCTCCCAATTCTTCTACAAGCACTTGTATTTATAGGCCTCTTGAACTACCAAGCCACCTTTCCGAGGCTTGGATCCATCACCAAGTGTCCAAATGTGGTCTTCCATGGGAGCATGCTCCTCCAGGCCTTACCTCTCCACTCCTTGCCTTGATGGTATTCTAGAAGCTTCCATCATAGGGTATATTCCTTCCTAGGCCAACTTGTCACCATGATGACACCTTATCCATTCGAATCTGCAGTTAGGTCATGGTTTTCACATGGCCTACGATATGCCAAATATGGCTAAGTCCTAAAATCTGCTTTACCTTGTGCGCACACGAGTACTTATTCTATTAAACCCTTTTAGAGCCTTGTCCCGCACACTTTCACCTTACACACCCTTCTTTAACAATCCCTTGTGCGACCACGCGCCTTCATGTACTTAGCCAATAAATTAGGGTCCCAAAATCACCCCACACTATGCCTGTTCTCTACCCACGGGAACACGTCTTCAAAGAATAAAGAATTCCAATGCAGATTCCATCAAAAAAATGATTTGGAAAATAATAAGGGAAAGAAGAATTGGGAAAGATGAAAGAATGGGGAAGTGTTGTTACTGCATTGTAACAGGAGAGGAAAATCTTTCTTCAATTCAGCCTCCAACTTATTCCAGGCATCAACTTCATTTTGCACTCTTTGCGAGTTTTCCGACTAGGCTACTTACCTCATCAAAACTCATCTGTCTCCTTGAGTATTCATTGCCTCAACCACCCCTTCCAGTTGCTTGCCCACATCCTCAAGTGCATCCATCCCCTTTTTTATCTGTGGGTACAACCCTTTCAGCCGGTTCTTGACTAAACCTCATAGGACTTCAATGGCTTTGGACTTCTTCTCAACCTCGGCTAAGATCCTATCTCACTCTAATATATTCAGTTTGTTCTTCTCTTGGAATTCTTTGAGCTCTTCCTCGTGAGTGGTGACAAGAATGCTTGCCACTCTATCCTTGTCTACACAGTTATCATACGCGGCCTCAATAGCTTTGGTAGAAATACTTACATCAGAAAGGACCTTGCTATACTCAGCAATGATTGCTATAACCTTTAGTTTGTCTTCCCTTTCAGGCACGCTGATACTTCTTCCGCATACTCTAAGGCCAATGGCTGCCTCTCCATGGTGAGGATATGTGTTAAGTCTTCTAGGCTCTCTAGGAAGATCCATACTTTTGCGGGGGCGGTCTTTGGGTCCAGATGCTTCAAAATAATGGAATCTATGATGGATTCTACCTTCTTGTATACCTCACGCACCCTTGCCTTATCTTCCCTTAGTTCATGCTTTAGCTTTAGCTGCATGACCGATTAGTTCCTCCTATTTTAAATCCTTGGTCCTTTCTTCAAGTTCTTCTTCCCTCTTTTCGGCTCTACCTCTAGGAATTTTACCTGTTGTTCCTCCCGAATAACTGGATTCTTGTTCAACCGAGACCTTGGCTTACCTCAAATTCGGCTCGTCGATGTAGGACTCAATTTCCCAAGAAAAATTTTTCCTCATCCGAGGGTATGCACCTTCCTCATCAAATGAATTCATAGCCAAGAGTTTCTCTGTTGGCACTGTGCTTTGGAAATGTGCGCGTAACACCTTGTTTGGATCATCAATATAGTCCATTCTTGGTCTCTAGATCTCTCGTGCATCTTCCTCCTGTGTACGTGCCCTTAGGAATATATACTGTCAAACTACGGCCTCCTCCTATCTTTGTTGTGATCTTTTCCCACACTTTCTTCTTTATCTTCATTCATAACTATTTCAGCATTGTACTCCAACTCTTGTTCTACCAAGGCTTTAATGATTTGTTCCACTTCTTTTCTCGCCCCCTTGTTTATTTGCTCCCACGTAAGGCTTAGAGTCTTATGTTTTGTACTCATTTCTTCACTTCCTCCCTTATCTTGGGAACCTTCCCCTCTCATCTACCCTTCCTCCGCATGAAGAGAAACTCATTTTACTCTTCTCCACCCTCTTCCTCTGAATCATGCACATTAAACACTGGTGGTTCTTGGGCTCCTTTGAGTTCATCTATCTCTCCTCCGTAGGCCTCCAATATCTCTATGTCTTCGAATCAACCTCCTCCATCACCTTCTATTTCTTCCTAACTAGGGATTCTAGTATAGGAGATTCGGCTCTTTCTTCTTCCTCCTCTTGGCAACTTCTCCTTTATGATAGGATTTTCTTGTTGGTGCCTCCTCTCTGACTGGGGACCTCTTCTTGCGTGTGTAATTACTAGCTCTAGCACTTGTCCCTGGGGTGCCCACTTGTGGTGCACTTTGGACACTTGGTGCCTTCTTCCCTTACACCTTTTATGTTCCTTTCTTTACCAACGCAGGATTCTTTCTTCCCATGGGGTCTATAGGAATGGAAACATCACATTCCAAGTATTCATCCTTCTCAAATTTGGGTCTTATGCTATCGAAAAATTCGGGAGCTTTATCATTTGAACTTCGTGGGAGACATGCCTTTCCACATATGTGCACTTCTTGGGGTAAACAAGATTTCTACGTAGCTCCATATGGTATTGATCTACCTCACTAAGGTCGAACCTTAGTCTTCTGGCCTCTTTAAAACTATTTACCCCTACTTGGAAATACTGAGTGGTGAAGGAGAAGGGGAGTTTGCACCAAGGGCCCATGTTTTCATCTGTCAATTTAAATATGCCAATGTAGAAATGTTAGTACACCACAAATTTAGCTTCTTCATCAACGAGTGTTGGCGATTGCTTCTGGGATCCTCCACTCCACCCCAAATGCATCCCTTAAGTTCTTATACCATTTTCCAGGCGTTCTCTTGTGAGCGGTCATCATGGTATCGCAAGTGTACTTTGGAAGTATTTTCCGGGTTAGGGGTTTTCCTCTAGATATTCCCAAACAAATTTATCGCCACATCGGCACTCCAATCTTTGAAAACACAATTGTCAATAGAAATTTTTTTATGTTTGTGGAGCTTGTTTTCATGTTAGAGTGTGATACACCTTCTATGTGTTACACTCGGGTATTTTCTGCCCTGCCTCGCCAGCTGAGCGGGTGGCGGGTCGAGGGGTTCGAGGGTAAAGCCCTTGAAGTAAATTTTCACGGATGGTTTATTAACCCATGGGTAATGGGTAACCGTTATGGGCTATTTTTGGGCCCATGGTTTTTTGGTACCCATTGTTTTGATACCCACGGTTTTTGCCCATTGTTTTTATACCCACATTTTTTTGCCCATGGTTTTGATACCCACGGTTTTGTATCAAAATGCTTAAGCAATTGTCTATTTATATGGTCTTATGCATATGATAGATATACAAGAAAATGTATTGCAGATGTGCTTTGAATTCAAGTGTGAATTCTCAGCCCAGATTTTGTTGAGCATAGCTCCAAACACATCTAGGTATTGTATTGAGAGAGTGGAGGCTTGTAATAAAATCGAGCAAGTGATTCTTGGTGGATGTAGCCCAAATTAGGTGAACCACGTTAAATCTTGTCTCTTTGTGTTGTGTTATTTATTTTGTACTTTTATTTTAGATTTGTAATATTTTCTGCATATTATTTTCTACTGTTGCGATTCTATAAGGGATTATTCCGCATATTTTATCTCTTATTTCCTAACAATTGGTATCAGAGCCTGGTTTGGTTTGCTGAAGTGTTGAATTGTAGGGAAAGTTTTTAGCTTGAGTGGGAGCTATGACAGATGATGGAAGATCTAGGGTTGATAAATTCAACGGGTAGAATTTCAATCTTTAGAAGATGCAGATGGAAGATTACCTTTATCAGAAGGATCTTTATACTCCGCTTTACGAGAAGATGAACAAACCCCGAGTATGACGGATGTAGAATGGGATTTGTTGGATCGGAAGGTACTTGGAACAATCCGGTTGTGTCTTGCATCTTCGGTATTATTTAATGTTTCAAAGGAAAAGACTACAAAAGAACTGATGGATGCATTAGGGAAGTTGTATGAAAAACCCTTTGCCTCTAATAAGATATTTTTAATGAAAAAATTATTTAATATGAAGATGTCGAGAATGGTTCAAGTAGCAAATCATCTAAATGATTTTAATACGGTTGTAAATATGCTAGCTTGATTCTGATAGAATTTAATGAATAAGTTAGGGCTTTATTAGTTTTGTGCTCTTTACCCGAGAGTTGGAATAGCACAGTAATGATGGTAAGCAACTCGGTTCTGCTAACTCAAAGTTGAAGTTTGAGGATGTTTTAGGGTGATTCTAAGCGAGGAAATGTGAAGAAAAATCTCACGGGAATCTTCTACTTGGGAATGCTTTGATAGTGGAAACTAGAGGGATACGAGAAGAATAGAGGAAACCGTGGAAAATCGAAAGATCGGGCAAGCTCAAAATCCAAGAGCAAGATTGTATGTTACAAACAGAATTGTGGAAAGTCTAGGAAAGCAAAGAAGGAATGTTGGGAGCTTTGAGACAAGAAGAAACAACATGAAGAAAACAAGGAGGCAAATGTGGCATCCAAAGAATGTATGCCAAGATGCTTTGATTCTTTCTTTGCATAATATTGCTTTGAATCTTGGGTTTTAGATTCGGGGGCTTCTTTTCATGCTACTCCACATAGGCATTATTTTGTTGATTATGTTGAGGGATTTTGGGCATGTTTTTCCTTGGTGATGATGAGCCTTGCGATACGGTTGGAAAAGGTTCTTCGGGTTAAGATGTAGAATGGGAATACATGGCTATTGAAGGATGTCATACATGTGCCTACATTAAGGAGAAATTTTATATCGGTGGGGCAATTAAGAAGTGATGGTTGTACTTTTATATTTAATGTTGACTCTTGGAAGGTTACAAGGGTGCTCTTATGGTGGTAAGAGGTAAGAAGGTTGGAACCTTGTATTCATCCACCGATAGTACTAATGATTGTAATCTTGTGGCTTCGGATGTAGATCAACATTATGGCACTATAGGCTCGGTCATATGAGCCATAAGGGTATGGACATCATAAAGAAGAATTTTCTGGATATACGAAACAAGTTTGGATTTATGTGAGAAGCTGCATATATGGGAAACAAAAGAGAGTAAGGTTTCTCTAGGTTGGACCTACGAAGAAAGAGAGTAAGTTAGAGCTGGTACATTCTGATGTGTGGGGGCCAACTTAGGTATCATCTCTTGGGGGTTCAAGTTATTTTGTTACTTTTATTGATGATGCAACAAGGAAAGTTTGGGTTTATTGTATTAAAAACAAATATGATGTATTTGATACTTTTTTTTAAATGGAAAGCCTTGGTAGAGAATGAAAACAGTCTTAAGTTAAAATGTCTTAGGTCAAATAATGGAGGGTGTATTACAAGTAATGAATTTGATGATTATTGTTCTAAGAATGGAATCAGTAGGAAAAAGATGGTTCAGGAACCCCGAGTAGAATGGGGTGTCGAAAGGATAAATAGAACAATAATGGAACGTGATAGGAGCATGAGGATACATGCGGGACTACCTCTTTATTTTTGGTTAGAAGCGATGAACATATGGTGTGTACTTAATAATAAGCAGAGGACCCTCAAGTGCCTTGGATGGAGGCATACACGAGGAGGTTTGGTACGGTAAGAAATTTTATTACTCATTTCTTATAGTGTTTAGATGTGAGGTGTTTGTTCATATTGACAAGGAATATAGGACCAAGCTAGAGGCTAAATCAGAAAAATGCACTTTTATTGGTTATGGTGGTGATGACTTTGGATTTAAATGTTGGAATATTAAGGACAAGAAAATCATTCGGTCTAGGGAAGTGGTCTTTAATGAGAAAGTCATGTATAAGCAACAATTATCGAGAAAACAAGGAAGAATCAAAGAAAGAATATGTAGTGGTAGAAGATATGCCGGATGGGACAGTGACCCATGAATCAGTTCAGGAACCTACTCAACAGGAACCCCAAACTCCTACAGTGAGGAGGTTTTCTAGGGTAAGAAAAGAACCTGAACGTTTTTCTCCTTCTCTTTATTATTTATTACTCACTGATAGTGGAGAGCCAGAGAGATTTGATGAAGCAATGCATGTAGATGCCAGTAAGAAGTGGGAGCAAACCATGGATGAGGAGCATAAGTATTTCATGGAGAACCAGACTTGGGATTTGGTGAAGCTACCGGAAGGCAAAAGAGCATTGCGGAGAACAAGTGGGTGTATAGAGTTAAAGACGAAGAAGGAGGAAAGAAAAAGATATAAGGCCCGGTTGGTGGTCAATGGGTTTGTACGAAACAAGGTATAGATTTTGATGAGATCTTTTCTCTGTAGTAAAAATGACTTCTATTAGAACTGTTCTTAGAATAGTGGCGGTAGAAGACTTACACTTAGAATAGTTAGATGTAAAGACTGTAAGAGCTGGACTATATTTGCAGAATAAAATACACGGAATAATGATATATCTTTCAATTCATTCCGGATGATTTACATAAGATGCAATTACAAATATATAGGCACATAGTTTCCTATAAATTAGGAAACTATTCTACTAACAAATACTAATCACGTGAGTTGTTTGTAACAACCAAACAACTCAACACACATTTGTTATTAGTTGTTTTATATAACAACTAAATAACAAATTACTAATATAATAATAATTACCAAATGTAATTATTATCTACACAATGTAAATACTAATTCCTAACATTCCCCCCCTTAGTGTTTACATGGTAGAAAAACATCCACACTCTCAACTGTAGTATGCTCACCCCTGTGGCATGTCCAACTCTGTGACTCATGACCTTGATCCAAAAGAAAGGCTCTCTCCTTCCATGGTTTTTGTGAAGCTTACCACAAACCTTGATGTGACAGAACTTCATCAAGCTGTCCACCTCGTGTGGTTTTCTGGATTCTCCCACAAACCCTTTCAAGATCCATGAATTGACTTACTCTAGTGCTACTGTTCACCACTATGCTTATACATCAGGGAATTATGTAGGAAACACAACATGCATATCACAAAACCGCACAATAGAAGATATCTTGAAAAAAATTTCACATTACTTCTGTAAGAATCGTAATGTTCTTAATCGTAGTCTTTGTCATTGATCGCTGCCACTCGATCTCGAACAACATAGAAAACTACCACTGCCACTGGAAGCTTTCCTTGACTAAGTTGTTTTGGGTGCAGAATGGGAATGGAACATTGGTATGTATTCCCCCCCACAATGTGAAATTCCACACATATAGATACTGAGAAGCAAAATGCATCGAAGAACATACTCCTGAATGGATCTTGCTAGTTAGGTCTTGCTGCACATGGTCACTAATGCTAGTGAACGTATTCTTCTAGCTGACCATCTTCCAATGAAGTACGGAAGTCAGAGGACCAAGTCAGTCAGAGGATCACTGACAGTCATCTGCGCTCCAACACAACTTTCTTTCCAACATCCATCAAATACCACACAAAACAGGAACACTGCAAACTGAAGCACATTGAGAAAATGGAAACCACACTGAAAATCATATGCTCACACCACAAACACTGTCACCACAACTTCATGCGGCCCCCTCGTTGGCGACTGACAAGAGGTCGTTGAATGACCTCCATCCTCCTATGCCTGCGTCCTCCAGTTTTGTGGCTTCTAACTCAGCCAAATGAAAATTTTAAGCTCATTTGTTTCCACATTGAAGTTATTCTCCCCTGCAATGTGAAACATTTTAGTTTTAGGACGTCGGTACAAGCTGATAATGCGTCCCACAAAATAGCCAAAAATATGATATTTTTCAAAGTGGGTATTTTATCTCAAAATTAGAACCACTATAATGAGAATTAAAAATAAACACTTTTGCAAAAACGGTGCTCAATTTTGAGTTACCGCAAAAGTTATTGAGGTTACAATTTCCCGTAAATTGGTCCAATTAAAATAAAATTGAATTTCCCTCAAAATTCAATTATTAAGCAAAAACTATAGAAATATATATATATTAAACTATAGTTTTGCTGAATAATTAAAAAAATGACCAATAAGAAAAAAACCCGTGTTGCATTTCTTTTATCGGATGTGCATTTCCAGCCACAAAAACGCCTCTGTTTGACAGCAATTTCATCATATCTGCATGGTGAATCTGACCCTGATGTAAACCACAAAGTTGTGTGTCTTTTTCTCATATTTTCAACCAAAAAGAATTGCCTCAATCCGATGTTTTATGAGGAAGATATATTCATTTTACTAAACACTACTTGTTGTATTTTTGGACCAATTTTTGAATATTCTCTTTGGCCTCTTAAATCTTCTTGGCTCTCATAGGAATAACCTGCTCTGGTACCAAATGTAAGAGCTGGACTATATTTGCAGAATAAAATACACGGAATAATGATATATCTTTCAATTCATTCCGGATGATTTACATAAGATGCAATTACAAATATATAGGCACATAGTTTCCTATAAATTAGGAAACTATTCTACTAACAAATACTAATCACGTGAGTTGTTTGTAACAACCAAACAACTCAACACACATTTGTTATTAGTTGTTTTATATAACAACTAAATAACAAATTACTAATATAATAATAATTACCAAATGTAATTATTATCTACACAATGTAAATACTAATTCCTAACAAAGACTGCATTTCTCCATGGTGATTTAGAGGAGGAGTTATAAATGCGGCAGAAAGAGATATGAAGTCAAAGGTAAAGAGGAGATGGTGTGCAAACCGAAGAAGAGCTTGTATGGCTGAAACAAGCTCCACATCACTAGTATAAGAAGTTTGATAGCTTCATGATGGAGCAAGGTTATATTAGATGTCATTCGACCATTGCGTATGTATACAAAGAAATTTGAGGATGGAAGTTATATTATCTGTGTTTCTATGTTGATGACATGTTGGTTGCGGGTAAAAACATGCTGGAAATAAAAGTACTCAAGAAACAACTAAGTGAATCCTTTGATATGAAGGATTTGGGGGTAGTCAGAAAAATCCTTGGTATGAGGATAACTTGGGAAAGGAAGGAATGGAAGCTGACTTTATCTCATGAAGAGTACATTAAGAAGGTATTGGATAGGTTTAACATGCGGGATGCTAAGCTGGTTGGGACTCCTTTGGCGAGGCCATTTTACGTTATCAAAGGAGCAAGTGTCCCAAGACAGAGTAGGAAAGAAACTAGATGTCCAAGGTACCTTACTCATCAGCGGTTGGTAGTTTTATGTATGATATGGTGTGCACTAGGCCTGATATTGCCTATGTAGTGGGAGAGCTGTGAGTAGATTTATGAGTGATCCAGGTAAAGAGAATTGGCAAGCAATAAAGTGGATCCTTCGGTATTTGAGAGGGACCATGGGGACAATTTTGTGCTACAATGGATTAGACACCACTTTACGTGGTTATGTAGATTCAGACATGGCTGGAGATGTTGACAGCGTAGGAGGAGCACAATAGGTTATATTTACACTGTAGGTGGGACAGTAGTGAGCTGGATTTCATGACTACAGAAGCTGGTGGCTTTATCAACCACGGAGGTTGAGTATGTTGCTGCCATAGAGGAAAGCAAAGAGATGATTTGGTTACAACAATTTCTTGAGGATTTGGGGCATAAGCAGAAGGAATGTAAGCTACATAGTGATAGTCAGAGTGTTATACACCTAGCTAAGAACTCTGTTTTCCACTCCAGGATGAAGCATATACAGTTGAGATATCACTTCATCAGGACAACTTTAGAAGAAGATAAGTTGAAGTTGGAGAAGATTCATACCAGTCAGAATCCTGTAGACATGATGACCAAGGTGGTCACAAGGGATAAACTAAAGCTATGTTCAGCTTTGGTTGGCCTTCATGGATGACAGTGAAGGGTTGAGAAGCTTGCTCAGTGGAAATTAGTCTCCAAGTGGGAGATTGTTATGTTTGTGGAGCTTGTTTTCATGTTAGAGTGTGGTACACCTTCTATGTGTTACACTCGGGTATTTTTACGGTGGTCCCACTCGCGGTGAGCGGGTCAAGGGGGTTTGGGGGTGAAGCCCCGAAACAAATTTTCATGGGTGGTTTATTAACCCATGGGTAATGGGTAACCGTTATGGGCTATTTTTGGGCCCATGGTTTTTTCGGTACCCATTGTTTTGATACCCACGGTTTTTGCCCATTGTTTTGATACCCACGGTTTTTGCCCATGGTTTTGATACCCACGGTTTTGTATCAAATTGCTTAAGCAATTGTCTATTTATATGGTCTTATGCATATGATAGATAGACAAGAAAATGTATTACATATGTTCTTTGAATTCGGGTGTGAATTCTGTAGAGTTTTTTGAGCATAGCTCCAAATAGATCGGGTATTGTATTGAGAGAGTGGAGGCTTGTAATAAAATCTAAGAAAGTGATTCTTGTTGGGCGTAGCCCAAATTGGGTGAACCACGTTAAATCTTGTCTCTCTCGTGTTGTGTTTTTTATTCTACACTTTTATTTGAGATCTGTAATATTTTCTACATATTATTTTCTACTTTTGTTGTTATTTTTTAAGGGATTATTCGCATATTTTATCTCTTATTTCCTAACAACATTTCCAAAGAGTATCTTGTCTCCTTCCTGCGTGCAGCTGATAATTTCATCTGCGATGAAGGTATAAAAGTTATAGATGGTGCCTTCTGATATTTTCCTGCACACATTTAACCAGGCCTTATCTACATGTGTCCACATTTCTTGGTCATTTATCTTTTTCACCAGGTGCGCGGCCATTCTCATGACAGGGTCTTGGATCTCTGCGATATCAAAGTATTGTGACCCCTTCTTATAATCATATGCAGTGACAGTTTCCTTGATGGCTTCCTTTTCACTCAAGTCATCATCTATACTTTCTCCTTCACAGATGAGGCATGTGAGTCTTGAAATCAGCTGAGAAGTTATGCGCATCTTGTGCCCCGTGAACTAAAAGTGATCCTCGTGTATGCGTGACATTAACCATTGATAGAGGCACTCAGGTTTTCCAAAATAAGGCAACTCATAGAGTTGCAATAATCCCACCTTCTCCAACTTTAATTTTACCTCGTAACTATAAATGGGAAAACCATGTGGTGTTCTTTTGTTTATTGGGCGCACCAACTCTAGCACCATTTCCTTTTCTATCATGCTCATGCGATGGTTATAATCACTCACCGTCATGTTTCTTATGTGGGACTCCCATTATTTCCCGAGAAAAACCCCATCTGGGTATTGCATCTTTGTGTACCATTATTCATTCATGCTTATGGGGGTTTCTGGTTATTTTCCTTTCCTTTCCTTTGCCTTTGGGCTTCTTAGGTGATATAGTTGGTTTCTTAGGTGCCATGGTTTAGGTTATCTTAGCACTTCAACTTCTCTTACTTGCTCTACTTTTCTACCTCCTCTAGTCCCAGATCTCAAACTTGTGAAGAAACCCTTTTCAACTTGTTCCCTAGCAGCCCAAACCCTAACTAGGATATCCTCTTTCACAAGATGGTGCTTCTCCACAACTCTTTTTCTCTAAACCCATGAACTTCTTTCCTTCTAGTTTTCACATTAAATCTAGTCACTCATGGTTAAATTTCTCAAATTTAGTCACCCTTTTCAACAGAAGGAAAGAAGTTAATATAGTAGCACCATCGCCCAACTTCAAACTTTTGTTCTTAATGTGATGATCATGCCATGCCTTTTGTTTTACTTTTTCAGTCTTTTGGCTCCACCTAGCGAGTGATCATCTTTCATCCAATTACATTAACTTATCAATTATTTCTTCCAACGCTTGTTCATCACCAATCATCCTGTGCATGCTATACATAGAGAAGGTAACATGAATTCAACTAGTAGGATAGCCTCTACCCTAAACACCAATTGAAATGGTGTGGCCTTATTTAACCTCTTGTAGGTTGTCCTATATGCCTAAAGAACAACTGATACTTTGTCATCCCAATCTTGTCTACCAATGTCACAAATTTTGGTTAGGGTATGACTTAGTATTTTGTTAAATGCCTCCGCGGTTCCATTTTCTTGTGGATGGTAAGGGGTAGTCTTGTGATGAGCCACCATGAATTCCACTAACAGAATCCTTACTGTCTCATTTAAAAAATGTGTACCCCTATCACTAGTCAAACTCAAAGGGCACCCATACCTTGTAATAATGTTTTCCCATAGAAACCTTGTTGCAGTAGCTTCTATACAATCCTTAGTAGGTGCTGCTTCTACCCACCTTGTCAAGTAATATTTTCAAGTGATTATATAACGTGACCCAGTCCTACGTGCGGCTGGTGCAATAGGGCCTACGAAGTCTATAACCAAATTTTTGAATGGCTCGGATTGGGAATAGGGCACAAAATCATTTCATCTCTTTTTCCTCATTTTCCAATACATCGATAATGGTCACACGCATTGCAATATTTCTTGTAGTCTTGATAGAGGGTCTCCCACCATAATCCAACCATTAATATTTTATGTGTAGTGACATCGCCTATATATTTTCCACCTACAGTACTCTCGTGTGCCTCCTCTATTATGGCTAGGTTCTCATTTTATAGCACACACCTGTGCAAAATCTCATCATTTCCTAATTTTTATAAATCCCCACTAATCAACATGTAGGGCGGGGAGCATATAGCCAACTAATTTTTATCCAATGCCTTTATTCCTTCTGGTGCTACACCTGTCTTGAGAAATACTACAATATCTTCTAATTTTGAGGATGCGTGCCAACCTAAATAGTTTTGCATCTGGCATGGTATCCTCAATGCTTTGTGTGTCCTCCCCTGAATTAATTCTAGACAAATGATCAGGTCCAAAATTACTTTTTCTGGTTTGACAACCATCGTGAACTCAAATTTTTGGAACAATATTACCCACCGACATATGCACACTTGTAGAACGGGCTTGTTCACTAAATATTTCAATACCATATGGTCAATGTAAAATATAAAAGGGGTTACTAGAAAATATTGTCTGAACTTGTGAAGTGCGTAGATCATTGACAATGCCTTGTGCTTAGTTGTAGTATAATTCTACTCTGCTGGTGTCAACTTCCTGCTTGCAAAGCATAAAGGATGATCAACAATCCCTTCACTAGGTTGTGCAAGTACTACTCCAATGGTGGTTCTGAGGCATCAAAATGAACATGGAAGGGATTATCCCAAGAGGGGAATCATAGTATGGGCGTGGTGACAAGCCTATCCTTTAAAGTGTCAAATGCCTTTTGTTGCGCCTCTCCCAATGGAAGGCACTCTTGTGTCTAAGTAACTCTTCTAAAGGTGTGGCGATCTTGGTGTATCCCTTGATGAAATTCTTGTAGTAACCCATGTGTCCAAGGAATCCATGCACTATGCTTTGACTAGTAGGCTCCCCCAATCCCACAATTACTGCAACTTTGGTGGGATCTACTAGTAAGCCCTCCCTACATATGATGTGCCCCAATAATGTTCCAAACGGGGTAGTAAAGACACATTTCTTAATTTTGAGGGATATCCTCAACTGCCGACACCTTTCAAACATCAACTTTAAGTTGTCACAATGGTCCTTCACTAACCCATATACTGTCCAATCATCCAGGTAAACTTGAAGAAATTTATGGATGAATTCTTGGAAAGCTTGCACCACAATGCTCGAAAACACAACAGGTGCATTCTTCAACCAAAAGACATGACTATATAGGCAAAAATTCCCCACTCAGTGGATAAATTCATCTTTCTCTGGTGCTCTTTTTCAATCCTTACCTGGTGATAACCCGAGAATCCATCTATGAAAGAGTAGACTTCGTGTCCTGTCACTCCCTCTAAGATTTCTTCAGTAAATGGGGTTGGGAAAGGATCTATGACACACAATGCATTCAATTCCATGTAATCAACACAGATCCTTATCCTCCCATCCTTCTTGATACTAATCACAATTGGCTTATCCAATCTCAATCTTCCACATCCTTAATGATACCGACGCTATCATTTTTTCTATCTCCTCCTTGACCTTTACGTGCAAATTGGGATTCATCTGGTATGGCCTCTTCCTGATTGGGTGCACACCTTCCTTGATTTATCCTCATCTCCCCAAGGAATGGTGGACGCCTTTAAGCTCATGATACCTGCATGGGAACAAATCTTGGAATTCACATAATAGATCAATAATTTTAGAGAGTTCTTTCTCTGACCAATAGTCTCCACTCGATTTCCTCCTTCGGTTCGCTTCGAGCCAATGTTAACCTTTTCATCTTCAAATGTTCATGGTAGGCACTCTCATGTTCATCAAAGCACTATCTATTACTTTGTGTGTCCTTATAGAATGGTTAACATCCAAGTTTTCTGCCTCTTCCCCATCAATAACATACACCATCTTCCATTTTTCTTTTTCCATACATGCACACTCAAGTTGTATCTCTTCTGTTTCTTCTTCCTCAAAGCGCACCTCTAGGCCAGGTTCACCTAACAATTCTTGTATTTTGTCTTCCACCATAACACTATCCCCTGTTGTAAGGTGCTTGACTACCTATAACACCTTATGTACTAATGGATTTGTACTCCGATACTCGAATTTTTGAATGAGATCAGATGCCAATTCTTGCCAATTACCAGTTTGATGATGCATCTCCGAGTGGATATACCATGCACACACACAATCTTGTAGGGTGGAGTATAACTTGTGAACCCATAATGAAGGTGGTAATGCTTCTGCACTTCCCATCAGGTTGTCTCACATGCTTGGATATGGAAGGAAGTTGTCTCTTTACCATGATAGTATTTTATAGCCATGGATGCGTTGTTCCTACAAACCTTACGGAGAAGCCAATTCTCACCTTGCGCCATTCCAAGAGGTTCTCTCGATGTGTCATCCACCGGTGCAACTTGAGCCTACGAGTAGTCAGTAGTTAAACAATTCCCTACTTTCCTTCTCATTTATCTAATGGGCCTTCATTTATCGTAAGAAATCTTCCAGATTAGCCCCTCCTGAGTAGCTTGGTAGTTTTCTCCCTCCTAGGCACCGAACTATACACACCTTTGTCACCTTGTTACTTGATCCTCTTAAATTACATTTGATCAACTCATAGGTCCTGTGTGCCCGATTGTCACATGCCATGCTTGTGGTATCACTCATAGACTAGGCATCCTCAAGCTAGATAACTCCTTATGTAGGGTGAATTTTCTCAAGATCCCTAATTGAGTGCACATAGATTTTATCAAGGACTTTTTCTCCCAACGGCTCTGTGTATGGCGCCAACTTCCCATTTTTAAAGGGATGATCACTCGTTCTTCCTCATTTTTGAAACTGATATATCCTTTGTTAAACCTTATGTCAAGTATTATTATTGTAACACCATGACCGCCCAAGAAATTCTAGAAAATTATCGCATCAACGAGCACCAAGACTTTGAAGTCTCTAGTAAACTTGGCCCCCTGAATGGTTATCACTACATCCTTTAATACTCCAATGGGCATTGCCTTAGTTTTGTTTTCCATATACAACACATTTGAAGATGGATGCAACACGGGCCTTCCCATTTGATGCCAAGCATCTAAGGTAAGAACATTCATACGCCGGCTTTGATTAGGATATTGTTCAGGAGCCATCCATCAACAACTACATTCAAAGTAATTTCTTTGTCATATTCAAGGCTATGTGGAGAAAGGTTTTCATATAAAACATGTCTCTTACACTCCGCTTCGACGTGTGGTACCTTATCCCTTAGCCATTCTCCCAGTAAGGGAATAATATTCTCTTTCCTCAACATTTTACATACTTATTTGACCTCATCCAGGTCACTTCTTGAAACCTCGTCATCCTTCCGCATTGACCCCACTGGCCTCAATTTCTCATTGAGACATTGTATCTCCCCTTGTAAAATTTGAATTACATCCATAGTCTCCTAGTATACTTCTTTTTGATGGGCAGGGTTCGGGTACTTTCCATGTGGCACCTCCTCTCTGGAAACTAATGTCCTTGGTCTAGGCATCTCCTTGGCGTGCGCGGCCTCTACATGCGTTGTCACTAGTACAGGTTCTAGCTCTGACTCACGCACCACTCTTGGCATCCATTGTGAATCGGCCCTTTTTACGCTCACCATAGCAGCACCCTTATCTTTCTAGTGCTGTTGGTTCATATGCTCATATAGTTCTAGACACTCTTCATACTTTTGTTTCTTTCCACACCACGAGCATTGTAATAGATTAGGACACTCATGTTTATAATGCTATGTAGATCCATAATTATAACATGTTCCCCATGGGAACTCACTTCTTCACCCTCCATGGTTTCCACGACCCTAGAATCCTCCGTGAGAATTTCTTCCACGCCCTTTGCCTCCATTTATGCGCTCCTCATAACGGCAAGTCATCACCCTTAGAACTACTAGCAAGACTAGTTTGGCGCACACCAAGATCAATGGCCTCATGAATTTGGTCAATAAGCCTATAATCCTTAGTATCATGGGTTGTAGAGGTGCAAATCTTATAGTAGCAAGATACATTCTTCTAAAGCTGCGTGTTGTAACAGGGACATCTACTCGCATCATGGTTCCCATGAAAAATCTCACGATCTATTGCTACGATGTGTACTATCTTACAAGGAAACTATCCTTGGCATGCCCTCTACTTCACAATCCGTACACCACATTCCCACCGTGTGAGTCTCACTGATGATTTTGCGGATAAATTTTCCGATTGCTTAATAATAAAGTGATTCTAGCTTTTAGGAATGGGCTAACTCCAATATCAACATTTCCAACAGCTTCGGCATGCAGAGAAACTTCTAACGCCTTGCGCGGGTCTGTGAAAGTTTTATGAGATAATGCTCTTCTAAATGGTGTTATCAACCCTCCAAAAAACCATTGAGCATGTTGTGAAGGGTGAATGTCATATGAAAATTTTGACAGGAGAGTCTTAAACCATGTGTCATACTCCCACACACTCTCTTCCATTCCCTGTTGAATGTCCTTGAGGGCGCTAATGCTCTTATGTTCAAAACAGGGATGTGGAATTCCACCAAGAAGGTGTATTTTAAAGCAGTATAATCCACCACCATTTGATGAGGGTCATATTTTTGATACCAGCTATGTGTGCATCCTTGCAATGTTATTGCAAACTAGCTTGCCTTCCACTCTGGGCTAGTGATCCGTTTTCACGCCATAGTAAATCACACTTGTGCACATGTTCTGCAACATCTTCAATACCCATATAGTCTAGTAAGTGCAAAGACATCTTGAAAAACACTTGGGGGTGGTTAGGGTCCTTGTCCTCCCGATCCAAAGCCTTGGTTTCCTCTAGTGTTTCCTCCACCAAATCCACTTTGGGTCCACCGGTCATGTTCCTCTTGACCCACCCGGATCCACCATTTCCACCAAGTCCTATTCCTTATAACCCACCAGATCCACTAGATCCACCAGGTCCTGTAGTGGTCACGCCGAGGTCCCAGAGTTCCATTTGAACTATGTGTTGATGGTCTGTGATAATTCCCCTACCAATAGTTTACCCACGTCACTCCCAAATGCGAGACCAAAGGCTTTTGTATTTGCACTCTACCCAATTATTCCTCCAAACACTAGAATGGTATTTGCAGCCATAAAAGTCCCAAATGAGAAATTATATCTCCCGGGCATAGATCGCCACTTCCACCGATACCAAAGCGTAGGTTAACAATATTCTTCCCTAAATTTGAAAGACCAAGCACCGGGGTTCGGTTCTTAGGTGGGTTTAGATGCACACTGTGACATCTCTTCTTTCTCCATGTGACGAACTCTCATCAAACGTTAAAGGGGCTTCTCTTACATGCTTTCAAAGATGGGGTTACACAGAATGCCTAGGCTCCACATCCTCCACGTGAACTTCAACACCTTCCCACAACTTCGCCTCCATAGATCCATCACACTTGCTACCTCACGTTGTCTAGTCATCTCCCTTTCACGAGCTTCATTATACTTGAGTCATCTCTCCTCCCTTTCCTTCTTAGCCGTAGCGTCCTCCATATTCCTCCATGATAGCTACCTTTCCCAAAGACTCGAGAGAGATTATCCAACCATGGGGAATGCTTATAAACCCAAAGTAATGACTAAGATCTTCATAGCGGAGGAATAACACGTAAAATGATCCTCTAGGCTCCTTGGAAACCTCCAACTCAGTGATCTCTAGAAAGGAATACATTGAAATGGAATATTCAAAGTATAGCTAGTCACACCCTCTTCCACCAGTGATCAATATAGCATGTGTCCATGTTAAATTTGCATCTTGCAGCCTCTAGTAATCTTCTTGGGTCCATGCACTTGATCTATAATACCAGCTTGATCTAGACGCATATGCGGAGATCCATTCATACAACTCTACTGGGAAGTAACAGAATAAATTTTCATACAACTCATGGTAGAGGTTCCCTTCTACCCATCCATGCATACTAAACTCAGGCCCAGTGTTGAATCTCTGAGAAAATTCTTCCTCCATTCTCTTGAACCATGATTCAACACTTTCCAAAGTTAGGCGTTATGTAATCACTCATTGCACTGAGATCATGATGTATTTCATTTCCCAATACGACTTTGAAAAGAGGTCCCGAGAAATGGAACCAATATGTATTTATTTTTACACCCACCAAAGAACAAAGGAATCCCATGCACACTAACCTATCATCCAGTGGGTTTTGGGTGCTCACTCGAGGCACTTATGGGCACCGATTCTCTATTTTATGTGAGTTAAGTGGGAAAGTATCATCTATGATAGGAACTTTAAAAAGAGTGAGTGAACATGAGACTTACATTCATCATAGAGCTTAGAATGGATTCTAGATCAATGCAGTCATCTTAGAAAAAAGGATACTTAATAATTTAAAGAACTTGTTGGTCCAAAAATTTGTCGGTTATGCATGCAAGTCATGGGGAAACAGGCCAACAGTGTGTAGGGCATAGCCCCTCTTTGAGATAGTAAACCAAAACTGGTTTATTGCTAATCTATCAAGCAGGAATCTGTGTAAATCTACACTATTCTAACTTGTAGGGGTTTGGGATCTCATACCAGTAGAGGTAGTTCTAACTACGAACAAAAAGGTAGGAGGGAAGGAATGGAGGAAGGATAGATCTGAAGGAAGAAAAGAAATGGTTTCAAGACGGAAAGTTCATAAGGTTTTATGCTTTGGGCTGGTAGTAAACAGAGCCAAACTTACTTGCATAAATGATTAAAGCAATACTGATGAATAGATGACAATAGTAGGAATGAATCCAACAGAATAAAAACATAGATCTAACTTAAGAAATATCTGATGCAAATAACACATACATTAAGCACAAAGTCTAAACATATGTATTAATATTTCTTTTGTTACAAGAAAACACAAAGTCTTTCTCTCCTCACTTCTTTTTCATCCAAAAAATTTCCACCTAGAATACAACAAGTATTCTAGTATTTATAGAAGAAGAAGAAGAAAGAAGACAAAAGAAAACCAACCACTACTTACAAAATATCTTACAAGATATTTACCAAATATCTAAAAAGTCAAAAGTTGACTTTGGGCAATTTTTTGGATGGCAACATCCCATGGTGCAACATGGATGATATCATTGTAAATGCCAACAAGCTTTTTAAATATTTTACAAAAATGATCAAATCATACACAAGAGGAGAAACTACTCCTCGTCATCCCTTTGCTTGAAGTTGGTGTCTTGCTTTTGATCAAGAGAGTCGTTGTGACATCTGCGCTCAATATTCCATAAAATTGTTGATCATCACTTGAAGTTGATCATGATCTGGACCTTTAAAATGGTTACCAATGACTTCACAAGTTTCTTTTTCATTCTTGACCTTTTCGTAACTCGGAAAAAGTTTCGCATGCATCGATCAAAAATCCAATAAAGTCACGGCAGGCCAAGAGATTATTGATTGAATCTCGGTTGAAAGCGACCTCTAGTGCCAAACCTTGAGAGATGATAGCCTTGAAGCACTGGAATGTATTGTCTACTTCTCTCAAGTTTATACGATTCCGAGCATCCTAGAGACATTTTTTTAAGCTAATCGTCTGCTCCATGTTGTATCATGAGTCCAGGGCTTCATCTTTGATTTTATCAATCCTCTCTAGGATATATTCCATTTGATCAACCTGGTAATCTAAAGTGATGAGAACTTTGTTGTGCACATGCGGGTGATTGATAACTCGACCTTCAATAGGTCATCAGTAAGTGATAACCATGGCTTGAAATGTTTCATGTTGCAACATGGCATTATCCAATTCTTCAGAGAGGGAACTTGCTACTGCTTGTAGCTCCTTATTTTCTTGAGTTATATCCTGGTAGAGCATCAGTAAATTTCCCGGTCATCTTATGACCATCTCTCGGATCTACTTGATCCAAGAGGATAATGTTGCACCTTGTTCACCAATCTTAACATATTCATTTATTTTATCCTGACTGAGAACTTCAATGGGTTCGGTGGCAAGTCATAGGAGGAGCGTTGCCCATTTTCTGCAATACTTGGAGGAGATGTTTGTTTTGTTCCTTGAGTATTGTTTTCTCCTCTTTTGCTTCTTGGAGATTTTTGTGGAGAGAATATACTGCAAACAAGGCTTCCCCTTGCAGGCTTTTAGATGAGGTCCCCATTGTGACTTGAGTCACTGTGAAGTCTATGGGAGACAGATCTTCTTTTCTCTTGGTGGGATCCGGGTAAGCAATCTCCATGAATTTCTCCCCCAAAGTGCTTTTTGAAAAGTGAGTTATGGATTTCTACTTCTTGGGTCCCTTCTTTGGAATGACAGAGACGTCCATGGGTGTGGTGGGAACCTTCATTATATATGCTGGCCTAGAGGTTGGAAATCCAACCAGGACTTATGGGAGTGGGAGTAGAGGAAATAGAAGAAGAAAAGGGAGTGAGAGCAGGAGCAAGTGCAGAGGGCTCAAGGAAGTATGTTGAAACAATTAGTGGTGGCATTGATAGGGAATCCAATGCACCGCTGCTTGTGGGGCCCGGAGTTACTAACGGGAGGAGAAGGAAGTGGAAATAGAAGGGATCTACAATTGGATGGAGGGAACAATGGGTGACAGATCTGCTAGAGAGGAGAAGATGGAAGAGATGGGAGATGGAAGGGAGGAAGGGAGAGGAGAGGATACATCCATAGGAATAGATTCTTCAATGAAAGGAGAATGAGAAGAAATGGAAGAAGGAACACTAGGCGCCTCTGCGAGTTGTAGTTGTGATAATTTCACGGGTGGGTGTATCTATTGAAACCTCTATTGTTTCTTCTTTACCTAGAGACACTAGGTCAACTACTTCTTAGAAGTAGAAGGAAGGCCTTCAGGAGTTTCTTCCTATTTTCTTGATTCACCCTCCTTGTCTTTTCCTTTTCCTTTTAGCACATGGGCCAGTATTGGAGGTGCTCTACTTGAAGGAGAAGTAGTGAAATCAACTCCAAGGTAGGTGAGACCATTCTATTTGCACCAATGTTCGATGTGCTACAACGTGGGCTTAACCCTTTCTTGAATGGTTTTGGTGCTTTGGCTTTGTCGATCTCCACGAATGGCCAATCATCCCCATCCGTGTCAAGGTAAACCTGATCAATTTCTTGATCAGTCTCTTGGAATTCCTTTGAGATGATGGCTACGCCATAGTGGATGATCTCCTCCGAGAGCAGCCCGGAGTGATCCTTTCACCTGATGTCTATCTCATGTGTCAGGTTGATCCAAATGTCCTTGATCTTGGGTACATGGATGGGATCAATTTTTGCCTTTGGGAGGCAACTCTAGTAGTCGAAGGTCGACCTTCTTTGGGAAGTTGTGCTTTAGATTCAACAACTCTATCTCATCATACATCTCATGTGCTTTGGCAAGTGTGGGGTAGGTGTATCAACCAACTGTAAGGGGGAATGGAGTTCCTCCTTTCTTTCTTTTCATGCACTTCTCATGATACGTGATTAGCTTCCTTGACAATTCCAGTAGGATTAGCTTCGGCCCTGCAAACCTTGGAAAGCTTCATTGGTTGTCCCTCAAAATTCACAGCTCTGAGGTATGTGAATGTGGGGAATTGTGTGAAAAATTCTCCCCATTTCTTTGTAGTAGTAATCACACTCAGGCTGGTTCGACCGTGTCTCATGTTTGGCCTCAAGCAAGCAGATTACCTCATAATGAAGACATCATTAATTTTAAAGAAGCGGGAGATGCTTTCCTCGAGCTTTATCTTTGGGTAGAACTCGAATATCTTGACTTGGGGCCATACCCCATTTCGAGCTAATCATGTAAAATCCCTTGTTGACACATCTGTATACAATGTAGGAATTCATGTAGAACTTCCCAGTTGTTAGAACTTGTTGGAGATACTGGGAGATGGTGTCACTGATGATCTCACCCCAGCCAAAACATTGATCAGGCACATTCTTTCTCATGGTCTCCAGGTACCTCAGCATCCATTTGTGGAAATAATGGGCATCAAGGAGCCCAAATACTGTTTAAGAAGGTGATTATATCACTCAACTCCTCATTGAAGTCACTACGGTGGATGGTTTGTGGCCATCTACTCACCAACTTCTTGTTCTTTAGATAAATCTCATTCATCATCTGCATGCATTTATCCTCATTATCATCCTAGGCCTTCTTGCAGTCTTCGAGGCTTATTTCTACATATTGTCTGTGATGGGGAATGCCCGTGATCATTTCGAAGTGACGAGCTGTGAGGTCTATGATGGTATGTTGTTCTTTATTTTCAACACATCTAGTGTCTTTTTTATAGCACCGGCAACCAACATGATAAACTCATTATTTATGGCACTTACTAGTAGAGCTTTGTAAAGTGCAATCCACGCCCACTAATTTATTCATCCTTGGGCCACTACTTTTTTTGCCACGGTTGGTCCTCACCCCGAAATAATCCATGTCAATATGTCCTAGCTTAGAATCTCTGATGTCGAGGCTGCATTATGCATATAAGTCGGGCATTCTGATCGCCGAAGCTAGCTTTGGCTTTAGCTTTATTTTTTTTCTTTCTTGACGAAGACATGTGTGAGCTTAAGGATGAATGTTGTTGTTCAACGCAAGAAGAATTAAGGAGGTCCAACATAGAAGAGCCATGTTAACCGTCATTTTATTCATAATGAAATCTTACAGAATGAAGAATGAGCAATTATAAGGCTTAGGGCGTAAGGCACAGCTTCACAAGCATGTTGTAGAGGCTTTTTATTGCTAGGCACACTTGGGAGGATGTCAACATGAAATTTTTTTCACCCAATGTTGACATGAGAAAAGTTGCGCCAAGTTTAGAAAGGGCACAATTTTGAGAGGTGTTGTATGAAAAAATGCAGTGCTAAAGGATAAAGCATAGGGTGTGGGTTTGCAACATGCAACATGTTATGTAGATGTTAAGGAAGTTGCGCTTGTGCCATAGGAAAAAACTACTTTGGTGAGGTGCTAAAAATGCTTGTGTTACATGGGTTTAAAGTGTGCCAAAGTGCAACTTAGGAACATGTTGCAGGGAAAATCAGTGCGCCAAGAGAGAGAGCACGCGATGTGAATTTGAAGCACACAACATCTTATGTTGATGTTGTGTAAGTGGCCCTTGTGCCCCACAAAAGCTGCTAAGTATTATTTCAACTGGGCACGGGTTAAGGTTATGTTGTAAAGGGTAAAGTGCACCAAGGCGTAATTTAGGAACATGTTGCAAGGAAGGACAGTGCGCCATGATTTTAATTAGTTTAACAACTTGGCCTATTTTCTTGATTTCTCTTCCTCTCTCTTTTGGATTTGTTAGATGGTAAAGAGAGGGTTTGCTTGACACACGGAAGTAGGTAGGGGAAAGATGAATTTTGATTTCTTGAGGAGCAAGGGTTTTCCAGATTTGTAGATCTGGAAGGAGAGACATAATGGCTTAAACTTGCTTGATAATTTGTGTTAGGTGTGTTTCTTCCAGATTTTATCTTTTACACTTAACCCTAATACCTAATACAAATAAGACAAAAACAACAACCAGGAGAGGAGCCACTTACCTAGATTTATAAATGACGAAGAACGACGTTGGGGTCCACAAGCTCGAAAAAACGGCATGCAAGGGTGACAAGGATGGCTGACAGGTGTAAAGAAAACACTTTTTCAATTTTCAATTTGTGAAAATGATAGGTGTCGGGTGCATATTTATAGAAAAACTAGCATTTATTACTTCACCAACTTCTTTTGGCACGACTTTTAGAGCATCGACATGACGAAAAGTGTGCCTTAGTGTAAATTTATGGATGTCGACACAATATTTCTAGCGCCTAAGCGCACATTTCCGGATGTCAACACAACATTTCCTGCACCAAAGGGTTTTCTAAGGGGACCACATTTCGGTATGTCGACACGCGAATTCTCACACCTAGTCCAAAAGCCACACATTTGGGATTGTTGATGCACAAAAAAGCTGCCAAGGAAGAAGCTGAAAAATGGCTAAGTCCAAAAAAAACTTGATTTTCGAAAGGGATTTTTAGGTGATTTTTGAACGTTATCGACTTCTTAAGGGGGCCAAAACAGAATTTTGGTATGGTTACCTAGAAATTGACCTTGTAAATTTTGTAGGATAATAGAAGCTGAATCTGAAAAGTAAATGTATAGGAGTTTATATTCATTCATATAAGACATATGAAACAGAACTACGCAGATATATGTACAAACCAGAGTCTATTATATTTATAGTCCATCATACCCGACCACCTCATCACATGCATTAGATCCATTACAGAATATCATAGTATGGTAGACTGAAGTCATACATCGTAATCGGATTTCAATCCTCCTAAACGTGAAAGGAAAATATCATACCCAAACCCTTCGATACATACATCCCCTATAGGTCATCTACCCAACCCAATATAGTTCCTCGTAGCATTTTTGTAGAGCTCCACTCTCTATTGATCTATATCTCCAAATTCCTCTACAAGCGCTTGTATTTATAGGCCTCTTGAACTGCCAAGCCACCTTTCTAAGGCTTCAGATATGTCGCCAAGTGTCCAAATGTGGTCCTCCATGGGAGCATGCTCCTCAGGCCTGATCTCTCCACTCCTTGCCATGATGGTCTTCTAGAAGCTTCCATCATAGGGTATATTCCTTCCTAGGCCAACAACCTGTGCCGGGATGGCACCTTATCCATTCTCGCATGCGTAGTCGGTCATGATTTTCATGTGGCTTTCCGATATGCCAAATATGGATAAGTTCTAAAATCCTACTTTTCTTTGCGTGCACGCGTTACTTGTTTTATTAAACCCTTATAGAGCCATGTCCTACACACTTTCACCTTGCGCGCCCTTCTTTAACAAGACCTTGTACGCCCATGCACCTTCTTGTACTTAGCCAATAAATTAGGGTCCCAACAAGGTGATAAATAGAGGTGAAGAAATTTTATAGATTGAGTAAAGATGAAATGATGCATGTTATAAGCAAACTTACTAGTGTTACAGGTTTGATGGCTAGATGCTTATGATGGTTGATAGGTGAAATAGTGCTCGATACTACGGCGGTACTTTCTGGAATGATACCATGAATGAAAAATACCTTTGGATCCATCTTGGTGTTGAATATAGCTATTTGGATGTGTGAAAGAGCTCTGGTTCTTTCTTGCATGTAGATCTCCTTTGTTCCAAAACTTGAAAATGTGGCCAACCTCTCAAACAAGGTTACAAAAATGAATATATGGTAAGCGATGTCGGTTTAGGGATGGTGGCGTCGTTTAGTGTTCATCGGTGTCGATTAAGGTGGGAAATCCTAGGTTTACCAAAAATGATAAATATTGGTAATCTCATGACCGCTTCTATCTATTCTCGTGAATCAAAATAGGATTGTTATGCTTAGATAAGTGAGAATGTGGTTAGAGGAAGAATAGGCATGTGATTTTAGGGTTGAACTAAGTCTTAGTTCATTAAGGTAGGTAGGACTAAGTCTTAGTTAGTTATGGTGAGTGAATATTGAGTCCTAGTAAAAGGGAAACATGCTAAGAATAGGTTTGTGATGAGGTGTCTAGGTGAGGTGGTGGGGTGAGGTGGAAATTAGTTTTAATTAAGGTAATTAAATAATGAATATTGTGAGCATGGGTATTACTTTAATTATAAATAATTAAACTAATATTAATTATGGGGTAAAAAGGATCATGGTTAGGTGAATATGTTTAAGTTGGCTTATTCGAAAAGGGACCAAGGGGAGTGTGACCCAATTTTGGTGTCTACACCAATGATGCAACCTAGAATTCACTAGTAAAAGCCAGCGTACGACACATCACTAAACCTAGACTAAGTTCTCACCTGAAGCACGCAAAGGTACCAAGCCCCTCTTTAGGGTTGTTGTTACAGGAGGTTAGCATGATGAAGACTTAATACATTCATATCCATAATTAATATAACATTCTACAGAGCATATCCAGATCTAGATCTTAAAGAATCATGAATCATGTGATAAACATAGCAAAATAATTTATGCAGTAATAAACTAAAACCATGATTAACACCTTGATTCAACCAATAACCTCCATTATATTAAATGCAATAATACAAAAATATTCCTTTGATACTTGAGTAGTATACGTTTGCACGTAATATAACTTGACAACATAACTTCATACTAACTCTGCTCTCACACTCTCATACTTATATCTATCTCTCTGTATATATCATACTACATAGACCAATACATATTTATAAGGGTGGGGACTTGCCCTTCACCACTTATCTAATCCCAAAATAGGTCACATGCTATTATTAGCCACGTGCCATTACAATAATAGCCACACATGCAAGTGTGCTAACAATAGACTTCTTCTAGTTAACTGTCAGTAGTAAATCTATTCTCATCTTGTACCCATGTAAAGTGCTTCATAGCCGATCCTCCAAAAATAGCCAATGTGTGTTGTGCAAGTCTTTAACTAGTTTGTGTGTTCAGCACGCTATCTCAAAAAATAGCTCGTACATGTGAAAATGGCTAAGTCCCAAATCTATCTCTCTTCTTTGCATGTGATTATTTCTTGACACTTATGTGCCTTTGAATGCACTCTGTTCTTACACGCGAACCTTCTGTATGTTTTTCACTAAGTTCCATATCTTGGTGACCAACAAGTGGGAGGAATGATCCCTTGGAATTCATATTTAAATGTAGACTTGTTTGACCTTTCTATGGATTTCTTTGACTTTCCCAGTAGATTTGCTAGGTTTTTCAGCCATTACAAATTTTGAAGGAAGAACAATGAAGTATGTAAAACGGTATCGGGTCTTAATCTATGGACCACCATAACCACAAGGAAAAATATGGATCTTTATTTATTATTATTATTATTATTTTAAAATAAAACCAAGGAATTCCGGTTACAATTTTTCAAAATGGTAATATGAGCTCGAGCTCGGATATGTGTTGGGTCTACGTGTGCATAAAATGATGAATCTCCCTCTACATTGCCAATGGATTGCCAAGGTCAATGTGTGGTCTTTTTATTTGGCTTGCATGGGATTTTTTCTTCCTTTATTTGAGTGAACAATTTGTTTTTTTCTGGATTGGATAGTATTCCTCTTGGCTCATGTGGAAAATTTTTTTCCTCCTTTTGCATGAGATATTATTTAAGTCCGCATGGACTTTGTTATGTTTTACATGGGTTGTGCATGGTTTTCATTCCTCTAGTTGCATTCCAATGCTTTGAAAACGTTCCACCTCCTCTCTGCGATGCTTTTTCTTTGACATTTATGTGTGGGTGTCTTCTTTTGAAAATGTGTGGTCTTCCTTTCACTTACATGGATTGGTGTTATCATTGCGTTCCCATTTTCCTCATCTTTGACATGGACAATTGTATTCTAGGCCTACGTGTCTTTTTTGACTGTGAGGACTATGTGGGCAGCTGATACATGGCTTATACATGGTCTTCCTTTCACCTGCATGGACCTTATAACTCCCTCATGGAAGGTGTGATGGGATTTGATAGATTTGGGTTGTGTTTTGACTTTTTGTTTGCGTGTATTACTTGTTCCTAACTTTGACATGTGTGGTCTTGTTACCTTGGGCATGTGAATGGCCTACCTTATTCCTTATATGCATGGCAATAAAACTCATGATTTTTCCTTTTACCGCATGGTGATGAAAACAACTTGTTCATGGTCTTTGATGAAGAAATACTTGTTTGTGGGTAGTCTCGGATTTCCTTGTATGCGGGCCAATGCTTTGACAATAAATCTCCCTATGCGTGAACTGTTATTTACTTCTCTGAGAGTGGCCTCTGGCTTTTCAAAATTATGCCAAGGTTCTCACTTGTGTGTCTCCTAATTTGTGTATCATCTCCATGAAAACATATAAACCTTAGGATCCTGGGAAAAATCCTTCCCAAAAAACAAATGTTTCTTCACGGGAAAATAATAAAGAGTTGGAAATAAAAAGATTCAAATATTCTACTATAGAGTTCATGGAGGGAAGTTCTGAATATCTAAAAATCTTTCTTGATTTTGTAACCACTTCTTCTTTCTTCTCGTTGAATAACCAATTCCCAATTTCTTCGGGTAGTGGGCATTAATTGCAAGAGAATAGAGGAGAATTTAACCATTTTCCCATGACAATGGAAAAGTAGGCTAGAAATTCCCCTCCATTTCTCCACATGGGAAAATGGGAGATATTTTTTTGTACGAAATCTGGTTGTGTTGGCAAATAACAAGGGAATTTCCCACAAGTGGGGAAAAATGAAAGCTTTGTCAGAAAAGGGAAAAACAAAAGCAGAGAGCCAATTTGGCATTCACGAAAACATCCACGAAGATTTTTCTTCTTTTTGGTTTTTAAAATATTAATTAATATTTTAAATAAATAAATAATTTTCCCCAAATTAAATTAATTGATTTGTTTTTGGAAAATAGGAGGAAATTAATTAAAAAATTAATTAATTAATCCTAAACTTGAACTGAGCATAAAAAATGAACCATTCATCGGAATGGGATGAAATGAAAAGGGATTTTCTCAGGATGTCAAGATGAAAAAATGAGGAAACTCTTGATAGATGAAAGATGATTCAAAAATTTCAAAAAAAATAGAAACTTTTAATAATTTTTCCAAATCAAAATTAGTCGATAACAACTAGCTCTTATTGGGGACAAGGACTTCACAGACGCAACAATGGACCCAAAACAAATAATTTAATGAACATGATACCAAAAATGATGATGCATAAAAATGGGACGACAAAAGAGAGGAAACCGAAAATAGGAAATGGGAACAAACAAAACCCTAATTACCTATGTACATATGGGGGACAACCCACTTTCAACTTTGATAGTGCTTGAGATATTTCCATTGTCAGAGAGTAGAGGCAAATTATTTCAATCGGGATATGCTAAGTAATAGGTGTTATCCCCATAGAAATCTTTGGATTTTGAAAGGGCCTAGCTACAACGAATAGAACTTTCCATACTTTCCTTTTGGTTCACGCCTCTTGTCCCATAGAAGAACTAGGTCATTGATTTAAAATTGTCTGTTCTTAGTTTTTCTATAAAATAATTTCTTTACCTTGGATTGATATTCCTTGATCCTATTCACTACTTAACATCTTTGCTCTTCTATTTTTCTTAGGAACATGATCCTTTTATCTAATGCATTTGCAAAGCATTCATCATCAATTTCTCGATCCAATCATAATGCCGATAACTCCAACGTAATGGGAATCGAGAATCGGTTCCATACAAGAGTTAAAATGGAGACATTCCAATTGCACTTTTGGGAGTTATGTGGTCACGCCACAATGTTTCATATAACATTTTGTGCCAATTTATTTGATTTTCTTTGACCAACTTGTGCACAATAGTAATGATATTCTTGTTATTGGATTTTTCTTGACCATTTCCTTAAGGATAATAATCTGATGAATGAGATAAAGATATCCCATACCCATAACAAAAATCTACCATCTTTGTAGAAGATAAATTGGTGGCATTTTCCATCACGATCTTTTGTGGAATTCTATAACGAACCAAAATGTTCTCTTTGATGAAGTCACAAATTACCATAGTAGATGTTTGTTTCATCGGAATAGCTTCTACCCACTTCGTAAAATAGTCAATTGCCATGAGCACGTGAGTATGACCAGCACTAGAATTTGGGTTCAAGACCCTAATGAAATCTAACCCCCATTGTTGAAAGGGTTCTTCAATGACAACTGGATTTAAAGAAAAAGCTACCAATTTAGGTCTTCTAACAAATTGTTGACAAGATTCAAATTTGTCTACCCATTTTTGTGCATCGAAAAACATAGTGGGTCATTAATAATGTGCTTACAGAATCTTATGAGTTATTATTGGTCTAGAGAAATGACCACCGCAAGCATGATTGTGAAAGGATTCCAGCAAGCTAGGTTGTTATTCCTTATCAACACATTTGAGAAACATGTTGCCAATACCTTTCTTGAATAAGGTGTTGTCCTAAATGATGTACTTGACAACTCTTACATTGATAGCTCTTTTTTCTTTAGCCATCAAATTCTCAAGACATTTGCCATATGTGAGAAAGTAAGCTATATCATAATACCACTCATATGTGGTACTGATGAAAACTACCAATGATAAACTTTCTTCAACTAGTTCTTCCTCAAGGTCATTTCGTGGCTCATTCTCTACAATGATTTGGAAAATTCCTCTTCCTCAAAGCAACTTGGTAGGATTTATGTCCAAGTCATATTCCTATATCTTGGAGACCCAATTACCCCTTTTAGATCCTAGTTCCTGTTGTGACAACATTTATTTAACTATGGTGTCCAGAACTAGGACTTTAGTGTTAGAATTCAACACATAGTATCTGAAATGTTTCAAGGCTCTAATCACCATGTATGCATGTTTCTCAAGGGAATCTTAATCTAGTTCATGTTTATTGAATCCATAACTCATGAATGTAATAGGAGATTCAATTTGCTCTTGATTACACTAAGTAAACATGGTAGAGATCGTGTGCTGGGAAACATAGCAATAGACTATGAAATCCTTTTTAAAATAGGGACACACCAATGTAGGATATTTTGCAATAACATCCTTGATGTAGTCTCATTTACCTTTATCCTCTAATCTTTTTCTTAACCCCAAGTGTTCGACCTATCACCCAAGTGTTGGGAACTCACCTAAGGCGTGCGCGAGTCTGAGCCCCTCATTTATGTGAGCTTTGCAAGAATGTTCTGCCATTAATGGAGGAAATGTTTTCATAACAAGAATACATGCATTTAATCTAATACAGAAATAGTGAATCTAGTTCTAAGCATAAATGCTCCATGAGATAAACATAAGCATCATAACATCATGGAGATAGATCTAAACCATGAATAACATGAAAACACACTAGGGTTTAGTCCATAAACACAAATATACAAAATAGAGCTCCATATATTGATTAAATCCATTTATAGTAGCCATATTACATCAAACATGGTCGTCTCAGACCATAATTATCATGGAATAACATTCCAACCTTGCAAACTACTCGAAAGAGATCCTAGCTACGCTTTCCCATTATAGCCCATGTTCATACCAAAGCGCATACATTTATGCTTAGTAATAACTTTCTTACAGCACTTCGCTACCTCTCCCATTATCTTCACTCCCTATATTTTAGACACCACCACTCCTTTAAATAGAATACGGATCCACTGCCATAGATGGCCCATGAGCATATCACATGCCAAGTGGAAGTGTGGTCATCCATGATCGATTGAGTGCTTATACCAGCTTGTAAATGCCTCCACTAACAATAATGATCCTCCGAGAATATTCCCTACGTGTAATATTATTTTCTTGACCTCCAAGGCTCCAGTCTAGCACCTTATCCACTCATCACGCCTACTCGGGCCGTCACGTGTTTTCCATGTGATGACACCTTCAAAAATGCTACTAAGTCCCTAAACCTTCTTCTAATTTTTTGTGTTCCTAGTTCCATCTTGAACCCTTTCCTTACGTAATTTTCCTCAAGTTCTTTCCTCTTGCTTGTCTTGCACGCGTGTGCCTTCTACCTTGGGACTTAGTCAATTTATGGCCCAACATTACCCCACACTATGCATGTTTTTCCATCCTCGAAACACTCTGCTCTTTCGCCAAAGAATAAAGAATAGGAGGGATGAAAGAATCTCCTTTTACATCATATCCCCTATTAGTGCATTGAATTCATCGTATGTCAACTCTTCACCCTTAGCCTTCAACATATCCATATTTTTTTCCATCTACTTGCTAAGGTCGCCCAACATGTCCATCATTTTAGTAACATGGGGGTCTAACTCTTTCACCTTATTTTTTATCAAAACCCTTAACGTTTCGATGGCCTCAAACTTCTTTTCTTCTTCCACACAGATCTTGTCTCTCTCTTCCCACTTACCCTTTTTCTTCTCTCGAAACTCCTTCAAGTCCGCCTCGTGGGTAGCTACTAAAATACTAGCTACTTGATCTTTGTCACCATAGTTTTCATACATAACTTCAACCATGTGCCATTGTGGTTTTTACTGAGGCAAGGAGATCGTATAATGGGCTATGGTCTCCTCCATCTTCACCTTCTCTTCCACCTTCTAGTGCACCAAAACTTCCTCGGCCGAATCCAAAGCAAGGGGTTGCCTCTCCATAGTGAGTATGTGTGCTAAGTCTTCCAAGCAATGCATGGTTGACTCGTACTTTTGCTTAAGAGGGGCCATGTCCAGTGCTTCAAGATAATGACATTTGAAATATCCTCTACCTTCTTGTGGACCTTGCACACCTTCACCTTTTCATCCCTCATCTCACACCTTAATTACACATTGATTAAATCCTTTTTCTTTATCTCTCTGTCCCTCTCAATGATCTCCTCATTCTTCTTCTCAAGTTCCTCCTCCAAGGCTCTTATTCTGTCATTTCTCCCAAAAGTATTGCCTCCACTTCTACTAACACCTTGTTGAGTGCATTGCAAACTTTCTCATTCAACAACTATTGGGCATTCACAAGAGGGTTTATTCCCTTGACACCTAGTTCCTTCATCAACGCATCATTATTTACCTCAAACTCGGGCTCATCGACGTGGGACTCAAAATCCCAAGACAACATCTTTCTTGTGTGAGGGTACACACTCTCTTCATCAAAAGACGACCAAGTGAGGAGTTGGTCTATGGGAACTGTACTTTGGAAGTGCACACAATACCTTGCTTGGATCATTGATATAAGTCATGGTGTGCTCCTATGCCACTACTACACCCTTTCTACCTATGCACACTATCGTTGGGAAGCTTTCTTTGTTAAGTGGGGTCTTCACCCATGCTCCCATACTCCTTTTCCATACTCACATTGCCTTTTGTTTCCCTTAGCACTTCATTGGCACTTTTCTCTACCTCATGCTCCACTAATTATTGGATAATACCTACCACCTCCCTCTCTACAATGTTATCTACCTGCTCCTTGGTCGAGTTCGAGTCTTCGATCACACATGTCTACCTCCTCACTTCCTCTTTTGTCATGTGCACCCTCTTCATATTCATTCCTCTCTTCATCCCCTCCATCAGACTCGTGTACATTATACATAGGAGGATTGAGCTCCTTCGCGCTCCTCATTTTCTTCTTCAGTTTTGTGGCCTTCCACGCTCTCTATTTCCTCTGAATCCGAGCTCTTGGCCACCTTCTACTTCTTCTTAACTAGAGATCCCTCTAACTCTAGGGACAACTCCCTTTCGGGAGACTCCTCTTTCTCAAGTGACTTCTCCTTCTCCTATGTGGGGGACTTCTTTCGGTGAACATAAGTGCTTGTGTTCACGCTTGACTCCTATGCTCCTATAGTCTACACTATATGCGCATTTGGTGCCTTGGTTGTCAGAGTCTCTTCTCATTCTCTCTTCTTTATTACCACTTTCTTCCTTAGGTGGGGTCTTTTGGGATTGATACATCATCCTCAACGTAAGCACCCTTCTCAAACTTGGGCCTTAGTCACACATATACCCTTGTTGTTGTCCTACCCACAATAGGTAATGTCACTGGTTTCACCATGTGCACGTCATGAGATACATACTTTTCTACATATGCATGCTTCTTAGGATACACCAATGTCTGGCGCATCTCATGGTAGTCTTGATCAACTACACTTAGATCAAAACAAAGCTTTTTGGATTCCTTAAACCTATTGACCATGCTTTGAAAGTATTTCGTTGTGAAGGAGAATGGAAATTTACACCAAGGACTCTTGGTGCCATCTGTCAAGGTAAACTTGCCGTCTGAAGTGTTGGTATACAAATAATTCATCTTCTCCATGCACTAATGCTGGTAATTTCTTAGGTATCCTCCATTCTTCCCTGAATGTGTCACGCATCCGTTTATACCATTTCTCTAAGCGTGCCTTATGAGTGGTCGTCATGGTGTCACAAGTGTAAGCCTCAAATCTCTTGGGGGAGGGGTCCTCATCTAGGTACTCCCAAAAAAACTTATCCAGCCCATCGGGCACCCAATTTCTGAAAAGAAAATGGTGAGGAGGATGTTACCAAACATAATTTTCTCTCTATCGTGCGTGACATCTATAATTTCCTCTGTAATAAAGGCTGAAAGGTTGTATATTGTCCCTTTTGAGATTTTGTGACAAACATTCAACCAACTCTTGTTTATCTGAGTCCATCTCTCCTGCCCATTTAACTTTAGAACCAAGAACGTAGCCATCCTCATAATAGGTTCGGTGATTGCAGAGATATCAAAGTAACACGAACCCTTCTTGTAATCATATGCCTCAACCATTTTCTTGATGGCCTCCTTGTCACACAAGTCCTCATCTAGCAGCTCTCCCTCACAGATAATGCTAGTGTACTTTGAAATCAACTGAGGAGTTATGCACATTCTTCATCTTGCAAAATAGAATTGATCCTCATGCATGCACAACATCAACCATTGGTATAGTCGCTCAGGTTTTCCAAAATAGGGCAACTCGTAGAGTTGCAGAAGCCAACCTTTTCCATCTTAACCTTTACTTTGTCATCATAAATGGGCTTCCCATCTGGTGTCCTCTTTTTGTAGGGCGAACCAACTCTAAAGTCATCTCCTTTTTCATGGTGCTCATTCGATGGTTATAATCACTCATGGCCATATTTCATATATGAGACACCCACTCCTTTCCTAACAGCACACCATTTGGTACTGCATCTCCACATACCATTCTTCATTAAAACTGGTCGAAATTGCGGTTTTCCTTTTCCCTTTCCTTTTCCCTTTTTTATGAAGTGTTCGATCCCTTCCTTGGTGCCATTTTTCTCCTCCTCGGTCCTCTGTAGTTATTCCCTTGCATCAAGTTCACTCACTTCTCAAACCCTTAACTCCACTTATGTGAAATATCCTTAAAAACTTGTGCCCTAGCTTGTAAACCCTAACTTGGAGCACTTATTTTCCACAAGGCAATGTAATCACCCATAGGATCCCAACAAATAACCTCCTCTGCATACACTCATGTACTTTGCTTCCACACTGGTTCACAAATCCATTGATCTCTTCAACTCCGCACACTACTCTTCACAACTTCTTCACAAGAATCACCTTAGATCGTCAAGAAATTCTTTGATATCAAAATGTAAGGTGAAAGAATAACTCACCCCCGACCTTCTATTTATAGATTTTTTTTTCTGCACAAACTTTGATGTCACCTACCAATGTATGAACGCATTAAAGTCATATTTTTACAATGACATCCCTTTGCGTGTATTTTCTAGTGCTTTCCTCTACACGCGACCTCATGTGAAAATTTATGCAACCTTCAGTGCGCAACACTTCTTTGACAACAAAATAACTTTGCACGCATTCCCTTTGCCGAAGTATGTCAACCTCTACATCCTTTACCAAGTTCTTACCTTTTCCTATTGTTGGTGCCCATTTTAATCCTCTGTTATATTGCCATCTTTCCCCTTTGGTTTGCATTCTCTAAAATGTTTTTCTTCGAATTTGGTGGTCTACAAATCTCCCCATCCAGATTGAATGCCTTGAAAAGTGCTCATAACTTATTATTTTTCCCCAACTTGAAAGAAAAATACATGCAGGCTCTATTTTATGCCCTAAATTTCCAAATCCATGGGCCTCTGTTGTTTTTTCCATCTTTCCCGGCCTTTGGAGCTCAAAGTTGCTCGTTTTGTGCTTATTTTCCCTCGAAAATCAATCCCCATGGTCGAATATTGCCTAAAATCAATTTCCCTTTGTTTTTTGACCAAAAAATCCTTCACCCACGAAGAAAAAATCAAATTTGGGCATCTCTGGTAAATTATGTGTTTTTGATGGTAGTACGGGTGTCATTTACCCATCAAAATTAATCCCAAGCCTCTCCTCCTATGTGGCCATTTTTCGTTGGTTAGGAATCGGTGGGTTTCTTTGAAGACTTAGTGTTTTTTGAGTTTTGGCAAAAATCCAAATTTCCCCCGCAACTCCATAGGAGGGACACATGTCACATTCTCATTCAATGGCGGGATGGAAGGCTGGGGGGATTTAGGTGATTTTTGCCTTTTTGGTGAAAAGGAAAAAGGGTGAGGAAGGGGTCATGGGTTTCTGAATGGATCGGGGAGACACTAGGCGAGCACGAGAGGGGTGTGGGCCACCAGGGCGAAGTGAAATTGTTCCCTTTTTACAAAAGGAGTTAGAGTGAAAATTAGGAGCATTGGCCTACAAATGAACCACAGGGAGACACGTGGCGGGAAGAGTGAGTCGGCAGGTCACTGGAGGAAAAAGGAAATTTTTCCCTTTTGGTAAAAAGACTTAGAATGAGAATTTGAGGCATGGCTCCATGACAAATAAGAAGGAGACACATGGCAAGGAAGAAATTGGAGGTGCGGGCTGCAGGAGGCAAAGTGAAAATTTTTCCCTTGGTGAAAAAGGGGTTAAAACGTGAAATAAGCCCACGGATCCTCAACGATAGAGAAGTGGACATGTGTCAAGGACAGAGGTGGAGGTGCGGGCTGCGGGAAAAAAGTGAAAATTTTCCAAATTCCAAAAAAGGGTGAAAATGTGCAGAATTGAGCCACGACTTCAATGGGACCCACCATATGCCACATGTCAGCTCCAAATTTCAAGGGCGGAGGGGCGGAGAAAAAAGTCAAAATTTTACATTTTTCCAAAGATGTTAAAAAGTCAAAAAATGATCCCAAATCCATTCCCAATCGTATTTTGACACGTGGAGGGCCCAGATTGAAGGAAAAGGGGAAAATCAATAGTAACTATGCATTTTTCATTTTGGCCACCATTTTTTCTCCAGGAAGTGTGGAAATGTGAATTTTACATCAATTTTCATCAATATTTTGGAAAATTCGTGTTGTTTATGCCTCTGCGAGGACCAATGCAAGTGGTTTTAGTGATCAATTTGTAGATTTGAGGTGTTTTTGAAATAATTTTTGCCCCAGCCTGTCCAAAACATGAAATATCAAACCAAGAAGTTGTAGAATCAAATTTTGGAGGGATAAGGATGAAATAATGAAATGAAAGGGGTCTGCATGCTTAGATAATGAAAAACGTGTCTCCTGATGGATAATGATGAAGGATTTGTAATGATTCACCTTTTTTAAAACACACTGCAACTTTTTACGTAAATTTGTTAAATGTCCTTATATATGAATCATGTTGGAATTTTGTGAAAAACTTGATGTTGGGCATATTATTTTCTTGGGAAAGAAGGATCAAATGTAATAGAATGTTATTGTAGACACCAAATTTGTGTCTTACGACACCCTATGCCCTGCATCTCATTTCGCAACCTAACCTCACCACCTAAACCTTACACAATTATTTATTAATTACCTTATAATTAATAAATCCACATCTCCAAACCTGCCACCTCATTTTGCCACCTCATCATGACCTAGCCCTAACCCTAAACTAACCTAATTAAGACCTATAACTTGGTCTACATCCATACCCATGACTAATTACTCCTCACCCACACCAAAACCAACCTAATAATGACTTGACCAAGCCCACAACTAATCCCTCGGAAGAAAAGGAGGGAAAGTTGGCTATTTTACTAAAGATAGCCCACTTTGACTTAACCGACATCGGTTCCTACTCGACCTCCGTCGGTTACGTAACCGCCATCGGTTCCCTGTAAATGACCTCCCCCAACCAAAAACAAAGGATCCGAATTCATTTGAAAAATATGGAATTCACTTGGCAGAGCAGAGACAAGTGAAGAAAAGAGAAGAGTTTGCAGAGAAGGACATCGAGCCCAAGACTGCAACTGAGTAACTAGAGCACAGTGACACTCATCTAAGCATTGGGAGAGAAGATGGCTCACTTTTGATTGTCGGATCATCCCACCTGAGCCCTACCTTAGTCATCACAATCCTTGGACCTGTATCTTCATCAAGAACTAGTAAGTAGTGTCTTGTACGTTTTTAAATAACATTTCTTGAACTTCTGATTCATAGTAATTATAAGTTCACTCCTAGATCTACTACTCGGTAGCACCCTACATCTCACTGTCATTCCTCTACCCTTACATTTCCCCAAGAACAGCTCCCACACTCTCTCGAGTCTTCTCCATAACCCTATTGCCTACCCCTAATCATTTTCCAACCTTATAAACATCATAGCCGCCTCACAGCCAACCTTCATTGAAAGCCCCTAAATCACCACCCCTACCGATATTGGTTATTAAGAATCGTACCGATGTATAACCGCGATCGGTTATACGGTGACCAGCATTGGTCAGTCTGTGACTCAAACCAAAACCAACTTTTCTTCTATTGCTTTTTAACAAGGTAATTAAAGTGTAATTTTACAATAGCCTCTTTGCTATCATTTGTGTTAATTCATATTAAAAGGGGAACTGACCACCTTCGAAAGGAAGTCTAATATTTCCTGGGCCCAAGGCAGTTCCCTCATTTATTGTCTAACTAAAATCTAGTGGTCTTGTATTCTTACTTGCAGGTAGTCCTTCCTAGACAAAAAGGAGTTCTTCGCAATCGATCTGATCTCTCTCTACGGTACACGCACACCCTCCCAACATTCAACATGTATTCCTCCTAGCCCTAACCCTTATCTGTTTCTCAAGAGAATGAAAGGATAGAAGCACCTCTATTCTAAGAATGGAAACATTCTGTGTGAAACATTTTGGCACGCCGGTGGGACCCTTCTCGGGTTTCTTTCTTTCTTGCTTGCTTTCATATAGGGAGCACACTTGCTATTTTCTTCTTCTAAATATTCACAAGATATTTTTTCATTTTGGTAAAAGAATTTGTCTTTCTTCCTCATCTTTGCATTAGTGAAAGTCATCTTCTTTGCTTCATTGAATATCATTTTCGATTTGAGTTTAAAACACGTGCATCACATTCTTGCTTGTTTGTTTTAAATTCTAGTGAACGAGATTAAGTAATGTGTCAGGTTGTACACATGGGGGTGATATTCACGGTATTGACAAGAAATTAATCTTACTTCCACTACACAACACATACCAAATCACATCATAATCAACACAACAGCTCAAACATCCCCCCTTTTCGGCGGTATTCCTCCGCGCCGATTGAGGTAACCTTATAAGCCAAAACAAACTTAACATCTCCTTAGGTCTTTTGTTTAGGATTGACATCAGCTTCAAGTCTAAGGCATAAGCCCACAATAATTAAAACTAATCCTAGGGTTAGTCTCTTGATTTTTTGCGCATCTTGCTTGTTTTTAGTTCTGTTTTCTCGTCATATACACTGTTGCTTGATCACTTGTAACAGTTTGGTAGGTATACTAAGCATCGTTAACCCCAAATCAGCAACTTCTTACAACTTCTTACACCGGTCATATTCTACCGACATCGGTTAACTGATCGACCCGGCTACTGTCTGACCGACATCAGTTACCTGACCGATATTGGTTACTGTCTTTCACAGTTCCCGACAAACCAGCAACCTACCAATTCCAACATTTTGTGGTTGTTTCTATTCCTGATAGATTGAATCCCTATTGTGTACTCTTGTCCATGGTTGTTATCACTCGAAAAACAAGCTGCAGCCATGGTTTCACATGCCTGCTCCGTGCCTTTTCCTGAATCACCCCTTCACATCCTATGGGGAATCCTACGGACACCAGTGAGGTTCCCAAAATCCCTATAGGAGATAAGGAATTTGTGAAATTTTTGGATGCTAATCCTAGTGCTATAAAGTACTATTTGTCTCATACCCTTGACCGTACACCCGACGGTCAACTCCTTGTTGGTATGCCTATTATTATAGCTCCTCACTTAGCTCCTTCCCCACCTAATAACTCGCCTTACCTTCTTCATCCTTAGCTCCATCTTCCAACTCGGGTGGCTTTGGAGGTTCGGGACGGCATAGATTGGCTTTCCTTTGGTTAATCTGGGGCCCCACATATCATTACCGCCAACTCCTCCTACCTCGTCTCTCTCGCAGACTGCCCCTTTCATAACTTGCTCTCTACCACCTATCCACATGAGCTTTCCTTCTCAAGCTCCACCCACCTTTTCATTTCCACACACTTATCCGGTGGCTTCAACATCTTATATAGGACATCCCTATTCGGTCGCCTCAACATATTCGTCCTCAATACCTTATCAACATTTAACCCCACCATTGTCTAGTGGTGGCTCTTGGCCCAATCCTCCTCCGTTTACAACAACCGCACCATCATCTCATCCAACCACTGATTTAATCAAACAAATGATGGACAAGATGCAAAATCTGGAGGCTTTTGTTTCAGGAAGCCGTAGCACCCTGACATATGAGCAAGTTTTTCGAGAGCCTATTCATCCTTCTGTCCCCCTTCATTCATATCCTCCTCAATGGGAATTACCAAAATTTACTCGTTTTAATAGTAAGGAGGATCCTCAACAACACTTACGATCATTTAGACATGCCTGCTATCTGATTGCTCATGACGATGCCTTACTACTCCGCACCTTTCCTATGTCCTTATCAGGACCCACCTTAGAGTGGTACAGTGCTTTAACCCAACACTCAATCTTCTCTTTTAACCAATTAGCCCAATCTTTCTTGGATCATTTCTCCATTAATATTGCCAAGAAAGTATCTATCACCGACCTCTATGCCATCCGACAATTTGAAGACGAATCTATCGCAGATTTCGTTGGACGATGGCGGGGCCTTATCAACCAACTTACTTATGCCTTACCTTAGGCCGAACTCATCGAACTCTTTACGCGGGCCTGCGCTAAGCACATTTCTCCCACCCTCCAAATTCAAACTTTCCACACCTTTGATGAGGCCTTTACTATGGCTCAGAAACTAGAGATTCGAGCCTTAGAGGAAGAGAAATTACAGTTGCGCAACAAAAACCCTAATTTCGAACCCAAGACTCCACCAACAAACCAAGACCAAAATTCTCACGCATCGATCGCTTTGAAATCAAAAGGAGTTGTACACACGGTGATGGTCAAATCCCAAGCACCGTCTAATACCCCACCAAAACCACCTATAAGTATAAATCCAAGCCCTTCAATTACACTCCTTGGGAGAAACTTATGGTGTGATATTGAAAAATTGCTCAAAGCAGAGCTATCACCTTACCTCCCGTTAAACCTCACTCGGGTTTGATTCCACCGTCTTTATACCTTTGGTACAAAGAAAATGACTTCAGAACTTCCACCGCGTGAAGGAACACAAGATCCACGAAAAATCGCAAGATGTTGAAAAACATAGTGCAAGAAATGGTTGATGCAGGGGATATAACCCTCGATAATCCTAATGCCCCTGCTAACCAAAATTTGAAAATATTCAACAAACCATTCCCAAACCACTCATCTAACAGTAACATAAACCAAGATATCTTAGCCGAGGAGAGTGTTCATGAAATCCATGCGTTTTGACTCCCAACCAAAAGCTTCTATCAAGGAAATTCTGAATCAAGCCTCTTCACTAACGCAAGGATCCGCACCCCCTTCACCCCCATCAAGACAAAATGATAATCTTGCCATTCCTTTACCCATAAAGGAATTAACCGCCAAAGTTATCTTCTCACGAATGAGTCTTCTTACACCACATCCCTGCAAGATTGTGAGCGGATGTTATCTAACTTATCTATTTCCCAAACATCTCCTTCCGTCACTCTTGCTGTAAAAGAAGAAGGCTCGCCACTTTTTCTGTCATCCTCAGAAGAGAAACCCCTCGAACCAACATCACCAAATTCTTTAATCATGATGGATCCCCTCAAACATGCCCTCCTACCTATTAGTTCTTCATCGCCTAAATCTTTTCAGTGACCGGTTGACCTCTTAATGCCCATTGATACAGTGCCTCATTTACCCCCTGTATCACACCCATAGTGGACCGGAATCACAACCCACCTCTCTTCCATACAAAAGTTCCTATTCACACGTGAATATTGTCATCCCTCAGAAGATAGATGAGTCCTATGGGAGTGTTTGAGTACACCATGCTCTACTCAAATGTAGATGACCGATCCAGACACCTCTACCATATACCCGAGGTATTTACAAAAGCTCAAAATGCCTATGTCCTCATCTTCACCCCCCTCATCTCTACCGAATACCTCATCCACCTCTATTAACCTAACCAAACCTCCCCCTATGCTTGGGACTTCACCAATACCCAACTTAACACACCCACCTAAACAGTTAGATTTATCCAAAAATAAAGCCGTCCATCCACCAAGGAGACAAACCCAATCCCCTCAAGTCCAATCTATGCCTCTATCACAACTAAAACCATCGCCGTCACACCTACCTTCTATATTAGGACCTCACCCCTCCTCCTTGCCTCAATACATCATACCATCTCGCGTTTTCTTTAAAACGACTCCGCACCTTCTACACCCATACGAGAGATCCATGGGTGTATCAACACCATCACCCCAAGTATCTTGTCCACCTATCAACCCTAAACAAACTCCATCATCAAAGGATTTGTTTTCCGTCACTCTTATTTTCTCGTGGTTGTTTCCTACCACCACGTCATCTCGTGGCCTCATCATCTAACCAACTAAACATAACTTCTGCGCGAAGAAGCCAAGTTTAATTAAATCCAATTATAAAAACCCCTTGTCTAAACCACCACCCATATGAATCAACCATACCCAATCATTACCAAAACCCACCCAGTCAATAGCCTCATCTTCCTCTGACTTTGACGCACTCAAAGGATCTTACGCCAAAATCCTTGATATGTTGGTGGAGAATGCGACCATTTCCCTACCCCCACTTAGACCCTATGATCCATCTAAACCTTGACCTATAGGTTATGATGAGTCTAAAATATGCGCTTACCACGGCACACTAGGGCATGATGTAGAGGGATGCAAAACTTTGAAATCCATCCTTTGGCAATCACCTCTCTCGGATAGAAAGGTTAAGAAAGACAACTTACGAAGGGAGAAACCTTTAGCTTCAATCCCCTCTCCTATACCACTTGTCCCCACCTCACCAAGAAATATCATTATTGCAACCCCACCTCTCGATTTCACGAGATCAACATGATTAGCATTGCTACTCGAGGGCGTAAAACCAATGGGAAAGCTAAAGAAAGCACACATATGGCCTCTCTTTCTTCGTCTGCCATCCCGATCGCACCACCACCTAAAGTGGTTATTCATGGACCTGCCTACCCCATATCTGATGGAGTTATCCACCGTACCATGATCAAACAACTTCACCAATCACCTGTAAAAATGACCATTGTATGATCTCATTCAAACCTCTGAATCTCATCAACAAGCTCTCATTGAAATCCTCTAAGGGATAGAGGTCCTACCTAACGAAACCTTGCTCGTTGCCTCCATTTTAACACCCAATCACATTGCTTCTCTCACCAAACAACCTACCTCCCCAACCACTTCTGTCCCTGTACAACAAACCGCTGCTATCAGTTTCTCCGAAGACGAAATTGTTGACTTTGGTGCAGAAGATCCTGACCCCACTCTTTTCATCTCAGCTTACGTCCGGGACATCCGAGTACATCGTGTTATGATTGATGGGGGCACTAGCCTAAACATCATCTCTTCCAAAGCCTTCCAACAAATGAATATCCCTTCTAGCTGCATGTGTGCCAACCCCACCATGTTGCGTTCATTCAATGATGCTATTACTTCTACCTTAGGCACCGTGATCCTTAACATTCGTGTAGGGCCACATACCTTACCCGAACTCTTCTATGTCCTTGAGGGAGAATTTCAATACAACATGTTGTTAGGCTGCCCTTGGATCCGGGCTATGGGATGTGTTCCCTCCACCTTACATAGATGCATAAAATTCGAGTATGAGGGGAAGTCCTACACTGTAAAAGTTGACGCTCCCCCCTTCAAAACCTGTAATATGTTATATCACCCTAATGATGTGCTTGTACCAGTAAAGACACCCATTCATCCAACCCAACCATCTACTTCGACCACACCTCAACCATCCATCTCAACCGCACCTACACCTTCAACCAATGAAACCACCGCCGCAAATACCGCTTCCTTCCCCGTAGACAACATCCCGACCTCAGATCCCTTGGTAGATGTTTTTTAACGCCTTATGCTGGGGGAGTATCGCCTGTATAACGTTAGCACTTTCCATACCCCACAGGAGTACGGATAGTTACATACGCATCCTACCTACGACCGTCGTGTGGGGGAAGTAATCTCCTATGGACCACCTAATTTCCACACCAACCTAACGTATGGGGGTGTCGATACATCCTCTGTCACCCCTGAACCTCCCCTTGGTGTGGTTCCCTTCCAATCTGATTTTCAATATCTAACTAATCGTTGTTTCGCCCTCACCTTCCTGATGCGCTGTGCTTGGAAGGGCTTCGGTTTCGGTCTTTATGAACAAGGCCGACATATGATCATTCCTGTAACTACACGCAAACACAAAGATCGTCATGGTCTTGGATTCTCTGAACCACCTACACCAAAGACACCGCATATCCGTTGTATCCAGGAAGACGACGAAGTCACCCCTTCCGAACCATCATCACCCATTTTTCCATCGTCACCCACAGAGTCGATAGACCCTGAATCTATCCCTCCTAACTTTTTTTTTTCATAAACGCTATCTTCCTAGGTCCTCTCACTTATCAACACGATAATGAAGACCCATCTTCTCTTCCCCTTCTGTATCTAGACATGATCGAAGAGGACTCGCCTTCAATTAATGTTGTTGAGTGCCAGGATGACGACTCCATCCTCACTTACCTTGGTGCGGATGACTCTTATATTCAATGCGCCTTACCATCTGACACTCAAACCATGTTGAATGAGTCGACTATAGAAATCAACATCCACACAGAGGATGATCCTCACATTGTGAAGATCGGACAATCTCTTAACGCATCAGAACAAACTACCTTCACTACCTTCCTCCATTCCCGCAACCAAGCTTTTGCTTGGTCCTACGCTGACATGCCAGGAATTGATCCTGACATTGCGTTGTCCATAACATTACCCTGAAACCCGATTCCAAACCAGTTAAACAGAAACTGAGAAAAATGCATCCACGCATTTCCCTCTTGGTCAAAGAAGAGCTTCAACGACTCCTTTCTGTTTCCTTCATCTTACCTATTGATTATCCTCAATGGATTTCTAACATCGTACCTGTTACTAAAGCAATGGGGGGACTTCGGATATGTACGGATTTTCCGGGACCTTAACCTCGCTTTCCCAAAGGATGACTTCCCCTACCAAGTATTGATCAACTTGTTGATCTCACTACGGGCCATGAGATGCTTTCTCTCATGGATGGCTTCTCGGGATACAATCAAATTTTGGTAGCCCCGCCGATCAACATAAAACCGCCTTCATAACTCCTTGGGGAACCTTCTACTATCGTGTCATGCCGTTTGGCCTTAAGAATGCTGGTGTGACCTATCAGCGGGCTATGACTTACATTTTTCATGACATTATGCACACTATCCTTGAGGATTATGTTGATGATCTTCTTGGAAAATCTAAACATCGCAGTGAACATCTCGATGTTTTAACCATTATTTTCGATCACTTGTTATAATACTATGTTCGTCTTCAACCAAAGAAATGTGTCTTTGGTGTCCTTTCAGGAAAAATCCTTGGTTTTATTGTCTCTTTGCGTGGCATCAAGGTCGATCCAGCTAAAGTCAAAGCTATCCTAGACATGCCCCCACCTACTAACCTCAAACAATTGCGTAGTTTGCAGGGAAAACTCCAATCTATCCGGTGTTTCATCTCACAACTCTCGGATCGATGTCAACCTTTCCATCATCTCCTTAAAAATGACATTGTCTTTCAATGGAGCGAAGAGTGCCACCAAGCCTTTGAAGCTCTTAAAGCCTATCTCTTGCAGCCACCCGTGCTTATCCCACCTCAGGACAATCACCCTTTCTACCTTTACCTTTCCACCACCGACCATGCTGTAGGAGCCATGCTCACACATCGTGACTCCGAGCATCGAGAACAAGCCGTTTATTACATAAGTCGTACTCTGGTGGATTACGAGACTAGGTATACACATGTAGAAAAGTTGTGCCTAGCCCTATCATTCGTGGCCACCAAACTCCGACACTACCTCCTGAATCACAAAACTTTTGTCATCACCAACACGGACCCCATCCATTATATGTATGCCAAACCTCATCTAAACCAACGCATTGCCCGATGGCTTATGCTCCTCGCCGACCTCGACCTTGAGTTTGTACACCAGAAATCAATCAAAGGACAAACTATCGCAGACCAACTCGTGGAAGCCCCTTTACCTGGGGAACAATTTACCAATTTTACTTTCCCTGATGAACTCATTGCCACTCTTTCACTCAGTGAGGAGTCGTATCCAATGACCCTATTCTTCCATGGATCCAAATGCCAAGCACGGTGGAGGGGACGGCGTTTTCTCATTCCTCTCGGACATCGAACCTATGCCTCTTTCATTCGCTCGATTTCCCCGCACTAATAATACGGGAATACGAGGCCCTTGTTTTGGGTCTCCAGGTTGCGTTACACTTAGGTGTAAAATCTATTAACATTTTTGGTGACTCTCAACTGGTCATCAATCAAGTTACGAGCATCTACCAATGTAAAAATGAGGAACTTCAAAAGTACAAACATTACGTGGATTCACTTTTGACCTTATTTACTCATTATTCTATCCAAACCATTCCCCGCTCAACTAATAAATTTGCGGATACTATGGCTTGCTTAGCCTCACAAATTTCTGCCTCACCAACTGACTCTGACATATTTTTCTTGGTCCAACAACTCTTTGCCCCATCTTACTCAGCCCCGGATGTTGGTATGATAAATAATGTATCCGCTGATTCGCAGGATACTTGGTATCACCAATTTCACAATTACCTTACAACCTCTGTTCTCCCATCTGACCTTACGAGTAACAACAAACGTGCTTTTCTTAAAAGTGTTTCTCATTACGTCATCATGGGGGGACTCCTCTATAAACGTGGCTTTGATGGCATCCTCCTTCGATGTCTAACCAGTGCGGAGGTCACCTATATCATCCAACAAGTCCATGACGGCATTTGTGGTGGACATTTTAGTGGCCTTGCCATGGCCAAACGGATCCTTCGCCTAGGCTATTATTGGCCTACTCTTAATAACGACTACTATGAATATGTTAAGCGTTGTATTATGTGTCAACAACATGCCAACCTTCAACATACTCCTAGCCATCTCACTGCTCATCTGTGTCGCACAAGATCTTTGGCCTTTCTCACAATGGGGTTTAGACCTTATTGGTGAGATTCACCTGCCCTCTTCACAACGTCACCGTTGGATAATCACAGTGACCGAATATTACACTAAATGGGTGGAGGCCATTCCACTCATTTCAACCAAAAAAGAAAAAATTGTAGAGTTCATCAACCATCACATTATCTGTCGTTTTGGTGTTCCTCATCGCCTGATAACAGATAATGGAAAATATTTCAAAAATAAGTTGTTACAAGACCTTTGTGACAACTTTGGTATCAAACTTAGCTTCTCATCACCTTACTATCCACAAGAAAATGGTCAAGCCGAATCTTCTAACAAAACCTTGACCAAAATTCTCATGAAAGTCGTTAACAATTCTGGAAAAAATTGGCCTGATCACATCCCCTTTGCCCTTTGGGCTTATCGGACTAGCATTCGTACCTCCACTAATGCCACCCCATTTTCTTTGGTATATGGTACCGAGGCTATCTTACCTCTTGAAATAAAAATACCCTCCCTAAGAATATCTCTTAGGATATTCTCACCAATGATGATTTCCGCCAAGAGCGGTTAGCCCAATTGGAGCTTCTTGACGAGCGTCGTCTTACAGCTCTTGACCACCTTCAAATCTATCAAAAGCGCATCAAGCGTGCTTATGATAAGTGACTTCATGAGTGTACCTTTAAGGTTGGTGATCTTGTCCTCAAAGAGAATCAACATGTAACCAAACTAGAAAAGAGCAAATGTGGCAAATTTTCTCCAAATTGGATTGGGCCTTACATTATCACTCACACTTACGGATCAGGCACTTATCGTTTAGCTTCGCTTAATGGTAAACCTGAGCCTGAACCCCTTAATGCCTTGCATCTTCAACCATTCTACTGTTGAATTTAGTATTATATCACTTCTTATCTACCTTGCGCTCGTCCCTTGAGCTCATTTACCACCTCATACACTTTGTTTCATGCATCTCAAAATAGAATCAAGCTCACATGGTTTGGTCATCATCTCCTCTTAAAGATGCCTTCCCCTTTTTAGTCTAGTCCATGACTTAAAAATATCAAAATAACACGTTCTCAATTATACACTTATGGGATATCCTTGAGTCAAACTTCCTACAAAAACTAGATGCTTCATGCCAAACGAACATCTAAGACCTCTAAGTTATACATAGATCGCTCCTCGAAGGACACTATGTGCAAAGCCACATCTCGCTATTATAAATATTTGCTCCGCCTCAAGGACGGCTATACACAAAAGCCGCATTCTGCTACTATAAATAGATCGCTCCTGAAGGACAGCTATACAAAGTCAGCCTTTATCGAATCTTCTCACATTGCTCGGCTTCGTGAAGAGCTCAAGAACAACAAAATGCATATCCCCATGGACTTCCCACATTGATTAGTCTATATCCAGAAAAATAAAAAGAAGTATCCAAAAGTACTTTTGAGTCATGGACTTGTCTATTTAGGTTTGGTTCTCTTTCGTCAGAATAATCACTTTACAACAAGTTCTCTGCGCCCCAGCTCTACCAGCCACCTCACCTCACCATTCGTCAAAGCAACAAAACTCAAGGGGCGTGACGTATATCCGATATATTGTGATTATACAACTCTTTTCACTTATCGACTTCTCGCTTATGCAAGGTACCTAGGGATTCAAGCTCATCCTACGTTAATATGTGGTTTGTTTAGCTCTTTTCAACTATGGGACACTTTTGCCTCTTTTACCCGACTCTAGGATTATGTGTTGACCTTAATCAGGACACGGTTCCCTAATACTTGGGTAAGCTAACCTTCGCTTCACCTATACCTACACCAATATCGCCAATACCTTACCAACACCAACAACATTACCCTACCAATATCAATATTTTTACCAAACAACAAATTGCCTAACCACAACCAAATTTCTGAATTCACCTCTCCCTGGTCCTAAGGGAGAACTACATCGGTCTGAGGCCCCTCCTTGCTTTGTGCAAAGGGCTATGTAGGCAGCACTTAGGAGACATGGGGTCTCCCAAGGTTAGCTCGACCATCCCCTACCATAACCTATCATGTGTTGTAAATATAAATATTTTTGTGTATTTCTATTTGATCACATTCATCTTTATCCTTTTTCAAAACAAAACATTCAAAACACAACCATTCTTATTATTATCATAACTCAAATCAACATACATATTCATTTTTATTTAGATGTTAAACAAATACATCTTCTCTATCATCGACACGCAGGTCGGCATCCTTATTTATTCTTCTACCCCTATAAAATTCACTTAGACCCTTGCGCCTCATCCCGAACTAGGTGATGATCATGATCGTCGACACCGCTCACTTGGCCTCTCCATCCTCAAAGGTGCCACTGCTATTGGTTCCTCCCACTGATCTACCAATCTCTCCTATAACATATGAATACGCCCTCTCACGTGACGGAATCTCGCCTCTAGTCTCTCCACTCGTGACTCCGCAACCACTAACAATCTCGTTGTCTCATTCACCCGTGTTTGAAGCTGGTGAACTAAACCCCTGGGAGATCTCTCTCCGCTGTAATCACTGCTATGTCAAGATGATCGACCCTCTCACGTGAACCTCGCAGCTCAGTTACCCACCATAATCTATAAGCCTTTGTTGCTCTTGCATCCATTACCCTGCGATCGGCTACTATCTCTTCTAGTCCTTCTGGACATGTCGGCCGGGGAGGTGAGAATGATTCCTCAACGTCGATCCTCATGTATGGTCTATAAGCCATGGGTATATCCTGAACAAATCCAAATTTTCACCGGATGTGATCTAGAGGAATCCTCTCGTACTCACCGCCTCGTGCCCCGCGATCCACCTTAATCACTCTACACCCTCAAATCCTTAGCTATGTTCTCTGTCACCATATAGTTCCGTAAGGCCTCCAACGGATATCCGAAATCATCACCATCTCCCACACTCGCCATAATACTTGATGTCATCTCACACGGCACGGGATCTCGCCTCTTGTTTCATCTCGGACCTATCGTCTCAATCCCAACCTCTCGCACTCCTATCTCTCTTTCTCGGATTGGTTGGCCTATTGGTCACACACACACATAATGTGCTCATAAGCCCAACAATGTAATAAGTATGCACAATCCAAAGTTGTCGCCCCGTGATTTTGCTGCTCGCAGCCCATAAACCCCTCGTATAGCTCCGCCAGATATGCAGGTGCCCATGCGAAAGTCACGCTCCTTTCTATCATTTCCCAAATAATACACATCAATTCTTTTGGAAATCTTCCCCCATCCGCCCTCGGTAATTCATAATACCCCACCGCTATCTTTAATACCACTGCCAACCTTGTTGCCTTAGGGTGTGCTGCATACATTATACCATAAGTGAATGTCAAACCTCGCTGTGTCAAATCTCGTGCAGCTAGACCAAATACTGTTGTTATCGCTCCCGCACCGCGCTAGGCCCTGCCTGATAAATTGGTCTTCCTGTAATTGGGAGCCTCAAAATTTGAAACACATCTTCCAACGTCACTATCATCTCCCTATGGCAGATAGAAGGTATTCTTTTCTAGATTCCATCTCTCAATCAACGCCTACAACATAGCATGATTGCGTGTGATTCATGAATAATAGCGGATTCCACTTAACCCCACACGGTTTATCAATACCCATTCAGCTGGTGTTACATCCGCTCGGACTCGTGACAACAAAGCTGGCACACTATCATTCATTCTCAACCCTACCTCTGCCTGCATACATCAAATCAACACATAACCATTCAATAAATCAAATCCCCAAGCATTTTTTCTCATATTCTGGGATTTCATACAATAACCGATATCGGTTATAGATAACCGATACCGGTTATCTCTAAATGATATCACCATCACTGTCAATCCTATACACCGCTTACAAACACCACCTATGATAATTATTTTCTCGTTTACCCTCTATCCTCTAATCATTCTCTTAGCCCCAAGTGTGTCGGCCTATCACCCAAATTTTGGGAACTCACTCTAGGTGTGCGCAGCACCGAGCCCCTCATTTATGTGATATTTGTAAGAATTTTCCACCATTAATAGAAGAAAGGTTTTCATAACAAGAATACATGCATTTAATCTAATACATAAGTAGTGAATCTAGTTCTAAGCATAAATGTTCCATGAGATAAACATAAACATCACAACAACATAATGGAGATAGATCTAAACCATGAATAACATGAAAACACACTAGGGTTTAGTCCATAGACATAAATATAAAAATAGAGCTCCATATATTGATTAAATCCATTTATAGTAGCCATATTACATCAAACAGGGTCATCTCAGACCATAAGTATCATGAAATAACATTCCAACCCTACAAACTACTTTGAACAGAGATCCTAACTATGCTTTCCCATTATAACCCATGTTCAGACCCGAGCGCATACATATATGCTTAGTAACAAATTTCTTACAACACTTCATTTCCTCTTTCGTTCTTCTTCACTCCTTGTATTTTGGACCCCAACACTCCTTTAAACAACTGCACTGATCCACCGCTATAGTATCACCCATAAGCATAATGCATGCCAAGTGGAAATGTGGTCCTCCATGATCAATCGAGTTCTTATGCCAGCTTGCAAAGGCCTCCACTAACTATAATGATCCTCTTAGGAATATTCCCTACGTGGAATATTATTTTCTTGACCTCCAAGACTTCAGTGGCACCTTATCCATTCATCACGCCTACTCGTGCCCTCACATGTTTTCCATGTGATATTACCTTCAAAATGTGACTAAGTCCCCAAACCTTCTTCATCTTTCGCACGCTCCCTAGTTCCATCTTGAACCATTTCCTTGCATGCTTTTCCCTAAGCACCTTCCTCTTGATTTTCATGCGCATTCACCTTCTTCTTTGGGACTTAGTCAATTCAGTGCCCAACACTTGATTTGTTCAAATGCTCCCTTACCTTCCTTCGACCATTTGAGGGATTATTTACCCTTCATCATGTCAACAATTTCTTTGGTTAGCTTGGAAAAATATGACACGAACCTTCTTAAAACGTTCACCTTCCATAAGAATGAGTGGACTCCAGGCTTACTTGTAGGTAAGGAAAGATTCTTTAAAGCTTGAATGTGTTCAGGATCGATCTTGGTTCCTTCTTTAGAAATAGTATGACCTAGGAGTTTCCCTTCCGTAACTCCAAACACGGAATTCTTTAGATTCATGGAGATTCTATGAAGTATGCACCTTTGTAATATTTTCTCCAAATCTATTAGATAACCTTCTCCCTTCTTTGAGAAAACCGTCAATTCATCTAGGTATATTATGATGATCTTGTTTTTATAATATGTAAATTCCATGGCCATATCCCTTAGAATGGTTGTGCCAAAATTGATCAAACTAAAAGGCATTCTTCTATACACGAACCTACCCCAAGGGGTGGTGAATGTGGTTTTATGTTGATCTTCCTAGCTACTTCAATATGATTATAACAAGAGAAACCATCTAACATGCATAGAATTTCCAATCTAGTTACTACCTACGAATATGGTCCATGACCGGAAGTGGATATTTATCCTTCAAGGAAGCTTGATTAAGATTACGGAAATCCACGTAAATCCTAATTTCTCCATTTTTCTTGCGAACTGGGACAATATTAGCTATCCAAGTTGAATGTCAAATAGGAAACACTATTCATGTGTCCAACATATTTTGAACCTCATGGAGTATCATCCCTGCTATCTTGGGGTTATATTGTCTTTTCTTCTACCTGAATGGAGTTGCACCAAGTTTCAAAGGTATGGCATGCTCCATTTCCCTAGGTTGAAAAGACTTCAAGTATTCATATGAGTAATCCAAGACATTATAATATTTGGTAAGGAGGCTTACAAATTTCTTATGTTCCTCAAGTGAGAAACACTTACCAATGTTGACTAGGTGAGGTTTTTTCTTAGTACCAATGTTAATTTCCTCATAATCAACATAATTCGCAGGTCCTACCTACTCTTTCTCTTTAATAAACGTGTCATGCTTATCAAAAATTTCTTGAAGTGAAACCAATCCTTTTGGAATTTTGTTTCCTTTAAGTTGAATGATGTCATCGCCAAGATCCTCACTCTCAAATCTTTCTTGAATGGATGAGGTCATCAATTCACGAAATGTAGAGTCACTTCCTTTAAAGTACAATTGTTCAAAATTTTCCCTTTTTATAAGAAGGAAATAATTTGTTGATCATCTTACAGACTTGCTAATGTTCTTTGTTGTTGAGAATGCTTGGCCTAAAAATAATTTCAATGGTGTATTTGTCTTAATAAAAATTTGAATGAGGGATCATCAATGAAGCTTAAACAATCGGAGAATCTACTTTTTCATTCTTTTCACGAGGGACAAATTTTATGGAAAAAGTGTCGAATTTTTTCGCATCCCACACTTTATTTCGTAGTGTCTCAAGCAATCATTTTTACTTGAAACAGATTTTTTAATTGCTTCATGATCAACTCTACATCTCCCAAGGCTTTAAAATTTTTTATCCCTATTTCTTCGCAACTTGGAGGCCAAGGATTAACACCTTGTATTTTGCAGTGTTATTGTTATTTGAAAATTGTATTTTGTAAGAAAAAGGAAATATTTTACCATTCAAATATATAACCACTACCCCTACACCAAAACCTGTTGAGAAATAGCTTCCATCAAACTCAATAGTCTATATCTCATTGGAATCTTGGAAAGTGACATCGTGCACATGAACCTTTGTGGCCATCATAAAATTACCCATATTGGAGCTTTGAAACATGATTTGTGCACGTGGATCTTTGGTTTTGGTTAGTGTGAACTTTTCCGAGTCTCTCGGTATTAAATTCTTTATTTCTTCCTTCATAGGGATCATAGCATGAGACCAGTCTATTTGAATCTCACCACCCATATCTCTATTAAATTTCCTTCATAAAAACATACCATATGAAGTGGGAATGTCATCAGCTAGAATGGTTACCTTAATTTGGTTTTGAGGAAATTGAGCTAAAGCCATTTGAGTGTCTTTAACCTACTCAATTAGAGGAACTTGTTTTGTCTCCATGGAGTAACAAGATCCGAGTGTTTTCATACAAGTCAAACCAAGAGCATGTGCTACTTTTGCAGGCATCACATTATCTAAAACTCCATGATCTATTATGCAATTACTTAATTTACATCAGTTGATTAGAAAGGACACAAAAAAGGATCAAACTTTTCATTTGAAGGTATAGTGGCTGCCAAAATATTTTGAGTCTTCCCGTCTTTGGGAGTTTTCATAATTCCTTTTGAGGAATGAACACTAGAGTCACCTTTGATAAACTGGACCAGTTTCTTGAGTTGATCCTTATTATACTTTAAGTGCGCGCTTGTGACATGGAAATTGTTTTTTATTGATATGATCAATAATATCAAATTTGGGGAAAATGACCATACTTGATGTCTCAGATACAAGTTCTTTCGAACTTGATAATGGCTCACTTTTGACCTTTGCTTTGGGCTTAGTTGATATTGATGTGGAATAAGAAACTTTCTTTGTAGCTGATTTATCAACTAATTGACTTGGAAAAGGTTCTCTTTTCTTTAAGATAGATTTGACCTTGGAAACCTCAGTCTGTCTTGGAATCTTTAGGAATCTCAATTGTTTTAGATTCTTTGGAAGTTTCCTTAGTTTTAGATTCTTTAGGAACTTCCCTAGAGCTCCTTTTATCTTCCACCTTATTGGTATTGTACTCCTTTTTCTAAGAGCATCTGAAGACCACGAAGGACTGAATATTCATATCTTCTACAATTTCTTTGTAGTCTTCTTCTTCTTATGAACGCTACTCGAAGAAATTATTATTACTTTATCCTTCAGGATCTTTGATTTTAGGTTTAGATGTCCCATAGTATGGCTCTTCTTTTTAAACCTCGACAATATTAATTTCATCGTCGCTTTCCTCAATAACATTACACTTTGAGTTAGTAGCGGCAGTTGCTTCAATAGCAAGCCTCGTTGAAGCACCTGTAATTTTGGCTTTGTTGGGAACATAGCCTTTTCTTGGGATGTATTTATAAGTAGTAGGTTTACTACTTTGAGAAACTTTATTTTTCAAAGCTAACATATCATTAGCCAACTTAGTGAGTATGGTCTCAGAAGCATTAGGGGTTTCTTGACTCTTTCCCTTGAGGGAAGTTTTCTTGAATTTTCCCACCATGATTAGGTCATCCTCAATTTCTATTGCCATGGATTGAGAAAGTTCTAAAGTATCCACTCTATCCCTTCTCAGCTGATAGCACACTTCTGGTTGTATTAATAAAGAAACATTTTTGTCTGTCGGGAAAATTCCAAAGAGGAACTTTGTTCACCATTTTGTTGAACTTAGCCATGAAATTCCTCATGGGTTATGTTGGATCTTTCTTCACCTGAGATAGTTGGACTAGAAGGGCATGTTCATCTTCTACCATTTTGAACCTATCTTCAAACTTAATTTTCATATCATTCTAGTTTGTAATGCATCCATTTGGGAGATGATGAAACCAATCCATGGTAATGTCATGCAATGTTTCAATGAAGAGGTGAAAAAATCGTCTTCATATTCCACCAAAAAAATTACACATGCATCAAAGGTGGAAATATGGTCATCAAGTGAAGTCTTCCCGTCTCCATTGAATTTGAGAAGAATCTTCATCAATCCTTGTGGAAGGTCATGTCGAGATGGTAAGGCCAATGGGCCTATGGCATTTCCCCATGGTACGTTAGCATCCATCCTGGGAAAGGTTGTATGTGAGGGTAAAACAATGTGAGAAAGAACAAGTGCTTGACTTGTAGTGATTCCTCACTTTTTTTTAGGACTTGATGCAAGGCTTACGGATTTATGAAGAGTGTTCCTCCTTGGAGGAGATAACTTGAAACCAAACTTTCCTTGAAAATAAAAAATTGGATCAGATTGACCTTTTTCTTTTTCTCCTCACATAAACCTCCTTCCTACCAGTTTGAAATCTTTACTATGAAAGGATCACTAACACATTCCGATCAGCTCTATCCTTTTCTCTTTGCTCTCTTTCTTGATCTCTTTGCACTTGAATGACTCTAAAGCAACTCTCGCAACTTGATTTTCTTCATTATCCAATACTGATATGGAAATATGAAAATGATAGTCATTCGTGCACTTTTCCCAAATAGCTTGCATCAAATCTAATCATATGACTTCTTTAGTATCTTTAAAAATAAGATTTGGTTGGAAGATAAGTGATTTTCCTGTAATAATCATACATGTTATTACCTTGGTGGAAGAGGGCCACGTTGATGAACAACGATCAACACGTGTCCAGGAGGTCTTCTAGCCACAAGTGCGGGTGCTCTTCTTCTAGGGTCTTTAGTGTAGATTTCTTTGTCAATGGCTCTATCAATAGACACAAATTACTGCAAACTTTTGTGTTTTTCCTAAGATACTATTGGAAGGTTGGAAGCAATGTATCCTTGAAAATATTCGTTGGGCACAAGATTCAGTTGAATAACTAGAGCTTATGTAAAGGGGATAGTCATAAAGGTTTACAATTCTTTAATCCCCATCAAAGTTTCCAAAAACTATTAGCAAATGGATTTTCACGTATGTAAATGTCATACAAAATCAAGGGATAAATTACCTCCTCAATGAAGGTGAGGTTGCCTTTATTGAAAACCAAAACTATATTTACATCTATACATTCAAAATTGTATGTGGGGGTTTATTGGGACATCAAATGGAAAGAATTTTGAATGAGGGAAATGGAATGGAGTGAAGGAAAGAAATAGAAAGGAATGGATGGAAGGAGTGTATAATAATTAGGTAAAATAAGGATCATAATATTGCATAGATAAGAAGAAGAACAATGAATAACTAACTCAAATAAAATGAAGTTTGAATCAGTTAAACAAGAATGAATGAAAGGGAACACACATGAGTAAGTAGATATCAGCGCTTAATCACTGTGAACAAGAAGGATAGATTAATAATGTTGAAAATGAGATCAAAGATAGTATTTACATGTAAGATTTAAACACTAACATCTAATGAACATAAGAACATAAAATGCTATAAGAGATAATGAATGGGACACAAAGTTCATATTTGATTAAATCTCCAAAATGTCTTCTCAAAATAACACAGTTTCTTTCTTCAAACAAAGCTTACAAAATTATTCTTCTCCTCTCTCAAATTCACCCTTACGAATGAGCCCTTGACTTCCTTTTATAACCCAAAAGTTGGTGACAAGGTAGTTAGGGTTTACATAACATTTATTTAGAGCACCTTAAGCGACTTTGACTTTTTCAACTATCTTTTAACAACTAACTTGAAATTGGAAATATCTTGAGTGATCAAAAGTATGCTAAAAATGAGTTTAATAATAACATCACTTTAAAATATCATTTTAAAACATAAAATAATACTCAAGATTGCCTTATCCATTAAAGAGGGGTCTGCCTATCTCAATCATATAAGAAATGGACTCTTCCACTTTGTTAGATACCGAATGATATCTCCTCACCCATTGGTGAAATTAGGATCTTCCGCCTTTTCCAATTGAAAATATTTTAGCGTTCCCAATGTCTCGAACATCTTCTCTTCTTCGGGCATTCACTCAATCAAGCAGAGCCTCACATAACACTGTAATTTAAAAATACTACCTAACATATTATGCGGGTTGACCATTTTCAATTGAACATCCTTAAATAGGTTCCGTAATTCGATACAACGTTCCATCTAGTAGAGGAGAAATTGATGGCAGGAATGTACATGTCCTTAAAAAATTGTGAGAATTGTTCCTCAACATGTTCTGATGAATGCCTCTGATTATGCTCGTCCACAAAATAACAAGGGATTTTAGCTATGAACTCATGAATTGAGGTGAGTGAAGTGAAGGCTTCACCGCATATGCTCTCGTAATGAATCATGGAATCTTCGAGAAGCGTCTTCCATGCAACTTGAGATGTAAAAACATGAAAGTGTGTCTCTCAAAGCATTTAGTGACATGACCCAAAGTATTTACCTCCTTCGACAAATTGAGTGTTTCTTCGTCGCGGGAGGCCACTACATTAGGTACTAGACAATTGGAGGATATTGGATTTATCGGATGTTGAACATAATTCACCAAACGATTATTTGCAGCCTTGAGTTGACAATTCCGAGTTTAATATTTCTCAAGCCTTCTTAACACAATATCCATGGAATCTCGGTCCATTTCCATTTTGCTTTCCAATGTAGACTTCACAAGTCCAAGCCTAGATACTTCATAGTCAGCAGACATCATGGCATTACATTCCTTCTCGACTTGGGAATGGCAAGATCTGTAAATTTTTTCCATCTCCATCCACCATTATTCTTGAGAACACTTTAGGATTCTTGGGGATGACATCATTTGAAAGCTTGGAAAGGGCATCAAAGTCAATATTGATCACCTTGACAACCCTCTTTCTTTTCTTGACTTCACATTCAACCTAAGAAGGGGTCTCCTTGACCAATTATGCACACAAAATCCTGGAGTCTGAAGCAACATTCACACCGTTCTCGACATCATTGGATTCTACAAGAGTTCTTTCCACGACTTCAATCCTTGGGGAAATAACTTTGACATCGACCTCTTGAACCTCAAGGAAACCTCTTCGTGAACTAGGGGTTCAAGAGCGTTTGATATTTTTACCACTTGCACTTGAGTAGAATCTTGTGCATGAGGTAGACCACTATGATAGAGTCTATCTAAGAAGATGGTTTTCCCCTCGGCTTTCACCCGATCACAAAATTGTGTCACATTGATGTGGCCAAGATCGGTGTTGGTGATATTGTCATATGTAGATTTGATAGAAGTGGGAGGAATGATCCCTTGGAATTCATATTTAAGTGCGAGACTTGTTTGACCTTTCTATAGATTTCTTTGACTTTCCCATAGATTTGTTAGGTTTTTCAACCATTATGAATTTTGAAGGAAAAATAAGGAAGCACGTAAAACGGTGTCAGGTCTTAGTCTCTGGACCACCGTAACTGCAAGGAAAAATATGGCTCTTTATTTATTATTATTTTTTTTAAAATAAAACCAAGCAATTCTAGGTTACAATTTATTCAAAATGGTAATATGAGCTTGAGCTCATATATGTGTTGGGTCTGTGTGTGTGGAAAATGATGAATCTCACTCTGCATTGTCAATGGCCTGCCAAGGTGAATGTATGGTCTTTTTATTTGGCTTGCTTGGTAATTTTCTGCCTTTGGTTGCGTGAACAGTCTGTTCTTTTCCCTGGCGTGGAAAGTTTTCCTCTTGGCTCGCATGGACATTTTTTTCCTCCTCCTGCATGAGATACTCTTTCTGTTCTGAGTGGAATTTGTTGTGTTTGGCGTGGGTTGTGCGTGGTTTTTCTTCCTCTGGCTATGTGCCAATGATTTGAAAACATTCTACCTCCCTCTGCGTGGCTTTGTTCTTTAACATTTATGTGTGGATTGTCTTCTTTTGCAAATGCGTGGTCTTCCTTTCACTTGCGTGGACTGGTGTTATCTAACAGCATTCCATTTTTCATCCTTGTCTTTAGCTAGACAGCTATGTTCTTGTCCTGTGTGCATTTTCTGACTATGACGACCATGTGGGAAGTTGATGTGTCGCCTATGTGTGGTCTTTCTTTCACCTGCATGGACCTACTAATAGCCTCGTGGAAGGCGTGGTAGGATGTGATGGAGTTGGGCTGCGTTTTGACTCTGTGTTTTCGTTTATTACCTGTGCCAAACTTTTACCTACATGGGCTTGTTACCTTGGGCCTATGAACGGCCTAACTTCTTCCTTGTATGCTTGGTAATCAAACTCGGGATTTTTCCTTTTACCTGCATGGCCAATGGAAACAACTAGTTCATGGTGTTTGGTGAAGAAACAGTTGTGCGTGTGCAGTCTTGCATTTCCTTGTATGTACGCCAATGCTTTGAGAATAAATCTTCCTATACGTGGACTCTTATCTACCTCTCTGAGCATGGCCTATGGCTTGTCAAAATGATGTCAAGGTTCTCGCTTATGCATCTCCCAATTTGTGTATCATCTCCCTGAAAACATATAATGTATCTACCTCTATGAGAATTTAACCTTTTTCCCATCACAATGGAAAAGTAGGATGGCAATTCCCCTCCATTTCTCCACATGGGAAAATGGGAGATATTTTTTCGTATGATATCTGGTTGTGTTAGAAAATAACAAGGGAATTTTCAATAAGAGGAGAAAAATGAAAGCTTTGTTAGAAAAGGGAAAAACGGAAGTGGAGAGCCAATTTGGCATTCACGACAACATCCACGAAGCTTTTTCCCTTTGGTTTTTAAAATATTAATTAATAATTTAAATAAATAAATAATTTTCCCTAAATTAAATTAATTTATTTATTTTTGGAAAATAGGAGGAAATTAATTAAAATATTAATTAATTAATCTTGAACTTGAATTGAGCATAAAAATGAATCATTCATCGGAGTGGGACAAAATAAAAGGGATTTTCTCGAATGTCAAGAAAACGAATTGAGGAAACACTTGACAGATGAAAGATGATTCAAAAATTTCAAAAAAATTGAAAATTTAAATAATTTTTTCAAATCAAAATTAGTTGATAACAACTGGCTCTTATTGGGGACAAGGACTTTAAGGATGCAACAATGGACGTTGACCCAAAAATTAATGAACATGATCCCAAAGTGACAATGCACAAAAATAGGAAGATAAAAGAGAGGAAACCGATTATAGGAAACAGGAATGAACAAAACCCTAATTAGCTATATACATATGGGGGACAACCCTCTTTCAACTTCGATAGTGCTTGAGATATTTCCATTTATAGGGGAGAGAAAAATGAGTTCTATCGTGATATGCCAAGTAATAGGTTTTATCCCCACGTAAATGCCTCGATTTTGAAAGGTCCTAGCCACAACAAATAAAAATTCCTATGATTTCCTTTTGGTTCATGCCTCTTGTCCCATAAAAGAACTAGGTCATTGATTTGAAATTGTCTCTCCTTATTTTTTCTATCAAACAATTTATTGACCTTGGATTGATGTTCCTCGATCTTGTTCACTACTTAACTTCTCTACTCTTCAAGCTTTCTTAGGAACATTATCTTTTTATCCAACTCAATAGCAAAGCATTCATCGTCAACTACTCGAGCCAATGTAATGTCGATAACTCCAACGTAATGGGAATTTGAGCATCGGTTTCATAAAAGAGTCGAATGGAGACATTCTAATTTCTCTTTTGAGAGTTATGTGGTCAACCCACAATGCGTCATATAAATTTGTGTGCCAAGTTCTTTTATTTTCTTCGACCAACTTACGCACGATAGTAATGATATTCTTGTTACTGGATTCTTCTTGACCATTTCCCTCGGGATATTAATCGATGAATGGATTAAATATATCCCATACACATAAAAAAACCTACCATCTCTGCATAAGAGAAATTGGTGGCATTATCCATCACGATATTTTGTGGAATTTCGTAACGAACCAAAATGTTCTCTTTGATAAAGTCATAAATTACCATAGTATATTTTTGTTTCACCGGAATAGCTTCTACCCACTTTGTAAAATAGTTAGTTGCGCGAGCACGTGAGTATGACTAGCACTGGAATTTGGGTTCAAGACCCCAATAAAATCTAGCCCCCATTGTTGAAAGGGTTCTTGATGACAATTTGGCTTTAAAGGCAAAGCTTCGATTTAGGTCTTCCGAAAAATTGTTGAGAAGCTTCACATTTTCCTACCCATTTCGAGCATCGAGAAAACATAGTGAGCTTGTAATAATGCACTCACAAACTCTTATGAGTTGTTATTGGTCTAGAGAAATGACCATCGCAAGAATTTTTGTGAAAGGCTTCCAGTAACCTGGGTTGTTATTCCTTATCAACACATTTGAGGAACATGCCATCAATACCTTTCTTGAATAAGGTGTTGTCCCAAATGACGTACATGACAGCTGTTAATTTGATAGCTCTTTTTTCTTTAGCCACCAGATTCTCAAGACATTCGCCATATGTGAAAAAGTAAGCTATATCAGAATTCCACTCATCGTGGTGCTTGACGAAAAACTACCAGTGATAAACTTTCTTTAACTGGTTCTTCCTCAAGGTCATTTTGTGGCTCATTCTCTTTGATGAGTTGGCAGAGTCCTTTTCTTCAAACCAACTTGGTAGGCTTGATGTCCAAGTCATATTCTGGATGGAGACCCAATCACCTCTTTTAGATCCTAGTTCTTGTTGTTTCAACATTATTAATTGCGGTGTCAGAACTAGGACTTTGGTTTGAGAATTTAACACATAGTATCTGAAATGTTTCAAGGCTCTAACCAACCTGTACACATGTTTCTCAAGGGGAGTGTAATTCAGTTCATGTTTCTTGAATCCATAACTTATGAATGCAATAGGAGATTTAATTCCCTCTTGATTGTGCTTATTAATATGGTAGAGATCGTGTGCAGGGAAGCATAGAAATAGACTATGAAATCCTTTTTAAAATTAGGACACACCAATGTAACAGATTTTGTAATAGCATTCTTAATTTTCTCAAATGGTCTTCTACCTTCCTTTGACCATTTGAAGTATTCTTTACCCTTCATCATGTCAAAAATTTCTTTGGTTAGCTCGAGAAAAATATGGCATGAACCTTCTCAAAATGTTCACCTTCCCAAAGAATGAGTGGACTCTAGGCTTACTTGTAGGTAGGGAAAGATTCTCAATAGCTTGAACGTGTTCATGATCGATCTTGGTTCCTTCTTTACAAACAATATGACCTACGTGTTTCCTTTCCGTAACTCTAATCATGGACTTATTTGGATTCAGGTAGATTCTTTGAAGTCTACACCTTTGTAATATTTTCTCCAAATCTCTTAGATGATCTTCTTGCTTATTTGAGAAAACCGTCAGGTCATCTAGGTATATTTCGATGATCTTGTTTTTATAATCTACAAATTCCATGTCCATAGCCCTTTGAAAGGTTGTGCCAGAATTGATCAAACCAAAAGGCATTCTTTTATACACAAACGTACCCCAAGTGGTGGTGAAGGCAATTTTATGTTAATCTTCCCTGGCTACTTCAATCTGATTATAACAAGAGAAACCATCTAGCATGGATAACATTTATGATCTAGTTAATGCCTGCACAATATATTCCATGATTTGTAGTGGATAGTTTTCCTTCAAGGAAGCTTGATTAAGATTGCAGAAAACTACACAAATCCTAATTTCTCCATTTTTCTTACGAACCGAGACAATATTAGCTATCCAAGTTGAATGTCAAATAGGAAACACTATTTGTGCATCCAACATATTTTGAACCTTGTGGAGTATCTTCCCTACTATCTTGGGGTTATATTGTCTTTGCTTCTACCGAATGGAGCTACACTAGGTTTCAAAGGTATGGCATGCTCCATTTCTCTAGGTTGAAAAGACTTCAAGTCTTCATATGAGTAAGCCAAGACATCATAATATTTGGTAAGGAGGCTTACAAATTTCTTGTGCTCCTCAGTGAGAAACACTTACCAATGTTGACCAGGTGAGGTTTTTCCTTGGTACCAATGTCAACTTCCTCATAGTCAACAAAATTCATAGGTCCTACCTGCTCTTTCTCTTTGATAAACTTGTCATGTTTATAAAAAAATTCTTCAAGTGAAACAAATCCTTTTTATTTTTATTTCCTTTGAAATTTGAATGACGCCATTTCCGGGATCCTCGCTCTCAACTATTTATTGAATGGGCAAGGCCATCGATTCGTAAAATGCGAGAATCACCTACTTCAAAGTATAACTATTCAAAATTATCCCTTTTTTCTAAGAAGGAAATAATTTGTTGATCATCATTAAAGACTTGCCAATTTTTTGCATTGTCGGGAACGCTTGGCCTAAAAATCATTACAATGGTGTATTTTTCTTTATCAAAGTCTAAATGAGGGATCATTAATGAAGCTAAAACTGCTAGAGAATTTTCTTTTTCATTATTTTCATGAGGGATGGATTTTATAGAAAAAGCGTCAAAGGCTTCAATTGCATCCCACACTTTATTTCTGTAGTGTCTCAAGTGATCATTTTTTACTTGAAACTAATTTTCTACGTGCTTCGCGATTAACTCTGCATCTCCCAAGGATTTCAAATTTTTGATCCCTTTTTGTTCTGCAACTTGGAGGCCAAGTATTAACACATCTTATTTTGTAGTGTTATTAAGATTTTAAAATTCAAGTTTCTAAGAAAAAGGAAATATTTTACCATTGTGAGATATAAGCACCACTCCTACGCCAGGAACTGTTGAAAGCAACAACTTCCATCAAACTCAAGAGGTTAGATCTCATTGGAATCTTGGCAAGTGACCTCAGGCATATGAACCTCTATAACCATCATATAATTACCCATACTAGAGCTTTGAAACATGATCTATGTGTGAGGATATTTGGTTTTGGTTCAGTGAACTTTGCTTGAGTCTTCGGTATTAGCTTCTTCATTTCTCCCTTGATAGGGATCATAGCATGAGACCAGTCCATTTGAATCTCACCACCCAAATCTCTGTAAAATTTCCTTCTTAACAACATACCATATAAAGTGGGAATGCCAACAACTAGAATGGTTACCTTAACTTGATTTTGAGGAAATTGAGCTAAAGCCATTTGAGCATCTTTAACATGCATAATCAGAGGAACTTGTTTTGTCTCCATGGAGTAACAAGATCCAATTATTTTGTATGTTTCAAACCAAGAGCATGTGCTACTTTTTCAGGCATCACATTATCTGAAGCTCTAGAATCTATAATGCAATTACTTAATTTTCATTTGTTGATCGAAAGGACACAAAGAAAGGTTCGACCTTTTCATTTGAAGGTGTAGTGGTCATTACAATTTTTGAGTCTTCCCCTCTTTGGGAGTTTTCAAAATTCCTTTTAAGGAATGAACAATAAATTCACCTTTGATAAAATAGACAAATTTCTAGAGTTAATCCTTATTGGAATTCAAGTAACTACATTTCGACATGGAATGTTTGTTATTGATATGATCAATAATATCAAAATTGGGCAAAATGACCGTACTTGATGTCTCGAGATACAATTTCTTTCAAACTTGATGATGGTTCACTTTTGACCTTTACTTTGGGCTTAGTTGATCGACGTGGAAGAAGAAACTTTCTTTGTATTTGATTTATCAACTATTTAACTTGGCAAAGGTTATCTTTTGTTTAAGATAGATTTGACCTTGGAAACCTCATTCATCTTGGAATATTTAGGAATCTCGGTTGTTTTAAATTCTTTTGAAGTTTTCTTAGTTTTAGACTCTTTAGGAGCTTCCCTGGAGCTCTTTTTATCTTCCAAAATAGTGGTACTCTGCCCCTTTTTGTGAGAGCATGTGAATACCATGAAGGATTGAATATTCATGTCTTCTACAATTTCTTCGTATTCGTCTTCTTCTTCTGAATGGTACTCGAAGAAATAATTATTACTTTCTCCTTCAGGCTCTTCGACTTCAGGTTCATATGTTCCAGAGTCGACTCTTCTTCATTAACCTCGAATATATAAACTTCATCATCACTTTCCTCAACGACATCACACTTTGAGTTAGTAGTGGGATTTGCTTCAATAGCAAGCCTCGTCGAGCACCTGTAATTTTGGATTTCTTGGGAAAGTAGCCTTTTCTTGGGATATCTTTATAAATATTAGGTTTACTACGTTGAAAGCAACTTGTTTTTTCAAATCTAACATATCATTAGCCAACTTAGTGAGTATGGACTTAGAAGCATTGGGGATTTCTTGACTCTTTCAAGTCATATTTTATACCCTTTAGAAAAATAGTCTAATCCCATGCGCGTCGGCCTATCACCCAGTGGGAGCTGGGTGCTCACCTAAGGCACGCATGGGCATCGAGTCTCTCCTTTATGTGAGTTTCATGAGAATGCATAATGTTAGGAAAGATAATCAAATGTAGGACAAAAAAGAACTATACAACATTCTTAAGAACTTAAAACAAGTTATCATCTCATTGTATGTAGAAAAGAGAAATAATAAACAACATATGGAAATGGTTCATACAAAAGGGAAATGCATAAGTATTATACTCCTGAACACATAGATGATTCATAATGAGCATTATATTCATATACTAATGATTCAATAACCCACATTACATCCCTTGAGGTCATAACAGATCCTCATGTAACTATGCAGAGCCAAGTCATGCATCAGAGTTATATTATGCTTATCATATTACAAAGAAAAATAAAAAACCATCCCCTTAAATGTGTCATCACTCACGAGCTATCCTAATCCCTAACCCATAGCATCCTTCATTTGTTTATGTAGGGTTTCACCTCTCTTTTCTTATCTTTTTCCTTTTGTCTACTCTTCTTTCCTCTCCCTCCTTTGCTTCCAATGGGTGCTTGTATTTATAACCTTAGCACCTGCCACCGCCATGCCTTTTAGAATTTAGATCAGTTACAAGCATTGAGGTGGTCCTCCATGGAATCATGCCTTCACAGATCCAAGCTTTCTACTTTTGCAATGATGCCTTTTGGAACCTTCCATCACATGCCTAAAATATTCCCTTTTTGATCCCATAGTCACCAAGTTGGCACCTTATCCAAAAGGATCATGCTTTTCTCATGTGTTGCCTAGGATGCCGAATGCGGCTAATTACATACCTATTTTTTCCTTGTGTGTGCACGTCATGTGTTCTGTAAAACCTGCTAGAACCCTTCCATGTGCACCTTCAACCCATGTGCCCTTCTTCAACTAGGTCCCATGTGACCACGTGTCCTTTTATACTTAACTAATGTTTTGGGGCCCAACATCACCCCACACTACACCCATTCTTCATCCTCAAAACACTCTTCAATAAAGAAATAAAGAATGGTGGATCCTTATAAATGGTTGGAATGAAATAATAAAGGAATGAATAAATGGTAAAAGAATGAAAGAATAGGGAAATTTATTTACGGAGGAGGAGAGGGAAATCCTTCCCTAATTTTGCTTCTAGTTTTCCCCAAGTGTTGACCTCGTCCGAGCTTCAGCGACAAAGGTCACCCACCAAGGCACTCACTTCTTCAAAACTCGGTTCCTACTCCCTAGAGCTTATTATTTCTATGATATCCTCTAATTTTTACCCAAATCCTCGAGCGCATCCATCTTGCTAGTGATTTAGGGGTATAATTCCGTCATCCAGTTCTTGATTGATCCCATAAGGTCTCAATGGCCTCTGATTTCTTTTCTACTTCAGCTAGTATTTTTTCCCGCTCAGCTGTGTTCCCCTTGTTATTTTCTTGGAACTCCTTGAGTTCTGCTTCATGGGTGGCAACTAAGATACTTTCCAATCTATCACATGTCGTGTAATTATCATAGGTAACCTCAGCAACTTGTGTGGTGGCTTTTACATCGGCGGGGATGTTTTTTTCTTGAGTAACAATTTCCACAACCTTCATATTATTTTCCTTTTCTTGGCACACCAACACCTCTTCTACGGATTCCAAGACTAGTGACCACCTCTCCATGGTGAGTATACGGGAAAATTCCTCTATGCATTACAAGGATGATCCATAGTTTTGTGTGGGAAGTGTTAAGTCTGGATCTTGTAATCAATGACATCCGTGATCATCTCTATCTTCTTGTATGCCTCATGCACTCTTGCCTTTTTTTCCTTTAGCTCACGCCTTAAGCGAGCGGCCGATTAGTTCCTCCTACTTCAGGTCCTTGCTTTTCTCAAGAATATCTTCTTCCCTTTTCTCCAGTTCTACCTCTAGAAACTTCACCTTGTCATTTCTCCCGAAGAGCCTGGATTTAACCTCCACTAAGACTTTGTTGAGCATGTTGCAGATTTTCTCATCGATAATCGTTGAGCATTCACCAAGGGGTTTATCCCTTTTTTTTAGCACTTTCATCAATGCTCCTTGGCTTACCTCAAACTCAAACTCATCAATATGTGACTCAAATGCCCATGATAGCATTTTCCTTGTCCGAGGGTAAGCACCTTCCTCATCAAATGAATCCATGGCTAAAATTTGTTCCATTGGCACGATGTTCTGGAAGCGCACGCACAACACCTTATGCGGATCATCGATTTATCCCATTACTTGAACTTATGATGCTTTTGTGCTCTTTCTCCATATGCGTGCGGCTTTTAGAAATTTTATAGCCAAACCGGGATCTCCCCCATGCTTTGCCATATTATTTTCCTACGCTTTCCTCCTCGGATTTCTTTAACACCACATCTGCGTTGCATTCAAACTCTTGTTCTACTAGGTCCTTGATGATTTTTTCAACTTCATTTTCTGCCACCTTGTTTATCTATTCCTTTGTGAGGCTTGGGGTCCTTTGATCCCTCGTATTTTCTTCCCCGCTTACCCCCTTGCCTTGAGTCTCAGCTTCTTCTTCATCCTCCTTCTCATCTCCTTCATTATATTCCTCTTCCCCTTCTTCTTCAGAATCATGTATCTCATAGATAGGATGGTCTTCGCCTCCTTCTAGCTCATCATCATCATCCATGTCACCGATGTAGGCATCTAGGTTCTCCGTCTCTTCTGAATCGACCTCATCCATCACCTTCTGCTTCTTCCTTACTGGGGATTCCAGTACAGGGATTCTTCTCTTTCTTTTTCTTTGACAGGTGATGTCTTCCTTGGTGATTCCTCCTAGATGAGGGGATCTTCATGCTCCAGAACCTCTTCTTCTGGGGTCTTTTCTTTGATAGGATAATTTTTTCTCCGTGCATAATTACTAGGCTTAGCACTTACTTCCAGTAGCGCTCACTTTGCTTGTGTGGTTTGAGCAGGTTGGTGCCTTCGCACCTCTTCTCTTTCTACCTTTCTAGGCGTGGTCTTCTTCCTTCCTGTAGAGTCTTCAAGGATGGAGACATCATTCTCAAAGTAAGCACCTTTTTCAAATTTTGGCCTTATGTGCAAATACACCCTTGTTACGGTCCTTCCTGCAATCGGAAGCATTAAAGGCTTCATCATCTATATCTTGTGGGAGACATATCTCTCCATGTATGTGTTTCTTTGGGTAGACCAGCTTCTGACGCATCTCACGGTGTCTATATCTACCTCACTAAGGTCAAACCTTAGTCTCTTGGCCTCCTTGAACCGATTAACTCCAGCTTGGAAGTATTGTGTGGTGAAGGAGAAGGGTAGCTTGCACCATGGGCTCATGTTCTCATCTGTCAATATAAATCTTCCAATTCAAAAGTGTTGGTACACTACAAATTTTTCTTCTCCATTCACAAGTTCGGGAAACTTTTATGGGATTCTCCACTTAGCCCTAAATGCATCATGCATTTGCTTATACCATTTCTCCAGGTGTGCCTTATGAGCGGCCGTCATGGTTTCACAAGTATATTTCGCAAAACCTTTTTGCGGGCAAGGGATTCTCTTCTAGATACTCCCAAACAATTTTTTTCTAGCCCATCGGGCACTCCAATCTCTGAAAATACAATGGTGAGGAGGACATTACCAAAGAGTATCTTCTCTCCCTCCTATGCACCTGCTTATAATTTCATCCACGATGAAAGCGGACAAGTTATAGATGGTTCCTTCTGATATCTTCCGACATACATTCAGCCATGCCTTGTTCACTTGTGTCCATCGTTCCTAGTCATTGAGCTTGGTTACCAAACATACATCCATCCTCATAACTAGGTCTAGAATCTTGGTGATGTCAAAGTATCGTGACCCCTTCTTGTAGTCATACGCGGCTATAGTCTCCTTGATAGAATCCTTGTCACTCAAATAATCATCAATGTTATTTCCTTCATAATTGAGGCCTATGAACTTGGATATTAGTTGCGGTGTGATGCGCATCTTGCACCCCATGAAATAAAAATGATCCTCATGCACACGTGACATCAACCACTGATAAAGGCGCTCAGGATTGCCAAAGTATGGCAACTCATATAGTTGCAATAATCCAGCCTTCTCTAATTTGACCTTCACCTCATCGTTGTAAATGGGAATTCCATCTAGCGTCCTATTGTTAGTTGGTCGGACCAACTCCAGCGTCATTTCCTTCTTTGTTGTGCTCATGCGATGGTTATAATCACTCATGGCCATCTTCCGTAAGTGTGAATCCCACTCTTTTCCTAACAATACCCCATCTGGGTACTACATTTCTATGTACCATTCTTTGTTGGTGCTCGTGATGACAGCAATTTACTTTCCCTTGCCCTTTCCCTTTTTTTCTTTGGTGAAATGGTTGGTTTCCTTGGTGCCATTATCAGTGAAATTTGGACTTAAAAATCCTTCCTCTTGCTCTACCTTACTACTCTGTTCAATCCCAAAGCTTACTCTGAAGCTTCAACTCCTAAAATGAATCCTTATTTCTCCATGCCCTAGCTTTCAAACCCTAACCTGGAAATCCTTCCACAAGACGGTGCTCTTCACACAATCTTCCCCATGCCCATGTACTTCCCTCCTTCTGGTTCATAGATCTACTCTAGATGCACACTCAAATTCGTCAGATTCTCCTTTCTTCGTAAAAATTTCTCTCTGGATGCTCTAGTTTGCAAGAGCTTCTTTTACTTTGTAAACACAAGGTAACAATGACTTACCCAACCTTATATTTATAGTTTTTACTTCTTTCCAACATTAAATTTTATACCACCTACCAATGTACTTTTAACATTAAATGTGGATTTTTCCACTAAGCCGACTTTAAACACATTTACCCATGTGCCACATCCTACATGAAAAACCCTTTACAACCTTCTAGCGTGCAAAAATCCAACCCGACCAAAGACTCTTACACGCACGTCCACAACGCCAAAGGCACTTCTTCTATCCTTTATCTAATTTTTGCCTTTCTACCTCATCTTTGCTTCCGCACTCTTCATCCTTTCTATATGTGGTTTCCGTAAAGCCTTTTTAACACCAAATTCCAATATTCATCATTTCCTCACACATTTCTTAACCTTACGTGATTTTTATCCTTCAACCAAGCCATTCACCATAACTTCTACTGCTAGCTCAAACTTGTATTATAGGCCTATACTTCGTATCACTCCACCCCACACTAAAATAGATGTGCGGTCCTCTCGTGCATACACAACCTTGGAAATAATAATGTGGTTACCAATGCACAAGGCACAAAAATGAAACAAAAAGAAAGGAACACACAACGAGAAAAGGAAACACAAGAAAGGAAAATCATAAAGGGAAATTCAAAGCTAACTGGAAATAATGCCTTATTACAAACACGTTAGTAGGGGAAATTGATGTGATTGGGTAACCTCATCCCATCCAACACTTGTCAGAATCGGCAAGCTCCTAAATCAAGAATGTATGAGATGATGTAAGGTCCTAACCAATGGAATTTCAATTTCCCAGGATGGTGCATATACTTGGAATCATACAACAACACCAATTGCCCAACCTCAAACTTCTTATTCTTGATATGATGATCATGCCATGCCTTTTGTCTTGTTTTTTCTATCTTCTAACTCCATCTAGCAAGTGATCACCTTTTGTCTAATTGCATCAAATTATCAATTCTTTCTTCCAGCGCTTGTTCATCAGCTAACCCTCCTGCATGCACTATACGTAGCGATGGTAACATGAATTCCACTAGTAAAACAACCTCCACACTAAACACCAATTGAAATGGTGTGGCCTTGTTCAACCTTTTGTAGGTTGTCATGTATGCCCATAGAATGGTTGATACTTTTTCATCCCAATCCTGTCTTCCAATGTCACAAATCTTAGTTAACGTGTGACTTAGTATCTTGTTAAATGCCTCACCGGCCCATTTTCTTGATGGTGATATGGGGTAGTCTTATGATGGGCCAGCATAAATTCTACTAACAAAATCCTAATTGTTTCAGTGAGAAAGTGTGTACCCCTATCGGTTGTTAAACTTAAAGGGCAGCCATACCTATTGATTATGTTCTCCCATAAGAATTGAGCAGCTATTGTTGTGGTGGAATCCTTTGTAGGTGCTACCTCTTCCCACCATGTCAAGTAATCAGTACAAGTGATGATATACCGTGAACCATTCCTTCGTGTGGCTAGCACAATTAGCTCTACAAAGTCAATTGCCCATTTTTTCAAATGGTTCGGTGTTGGTTATTAGTCGTAAGGGAGTTTAATCTCTCTTTCCAGGTTTTCAAGTCTTTGGAAATGGTCTCAAGCCTTGCAAAAATCAATACAATCATTTTAGATGGTTTCCCACCAAACCCCTATTAATAAAATCTTTCGCAGGCGGCATTTCCTACATAGTGTCCTCCTGCAATCCCACCATGCACTTCCTCCATAATTGCTACACGTTCATGCTTCAATACACATTGGCGCATAACCTCATCATGACCTAACTTATACAGGTCTTCACTAATCAACGTGTAAGGTGTGACACGTATAGCTAAGTGATTTCTCTTCGGGGCCTTCATCCCTTCCGACACCACACCTGTTCTTAAGAACACTGTGATATCTTCCATGTCTGAGGGCGTGCGCTGCAACCTAAATAGTTACACATCTGGCATGGTATCCTTAATGCTTTGCATGACCTCTCCTGAGTTAATCCTTGATAAGTGGTCAGGTCCTGAATTGATTTTTCTTAGTTTCATGACCACGGTGAACTCAAATTCTTGAAATAGAAGGACCTAATGACGTATGCGCCCTTGGATAATGGGATTGTTGACTAATTAATTCAATGCCATGTGGTCTATGTATAATATAAATGGTGTTTCCAACAAATATTTCTGAACTTGTGTAGTGCGTAGATCATAGAAAATGCTTTGCACTCAGTAGTTGTGTAATTCTGCTATGTTGGTGTCAATTTCCTACTTGCAAAACACAAGGGATGATCAACAATTCCCTCACCAGGTTGTGTTATCACTTCTCCCATAGTTTTTCTTAGGCATCAACATGCACATGGAAAGGATTATCCTAAGAAGGAAAACATAGTATGGGCATCGTGACAAAGCATATCCTTCAAAGTGTTAAATGCCTTTGTTGTGTCTCTCTCCAATGAAATGCACTTTTGTGTTTTAAAAATTCCTCCAAGGGCGTGGCGATCTTGGAATATTCCTTGATGAATTTCCCATAGTACCTTGTATGCCCAAGGATTCGCGCACTATTCTCTAATTAGTAGGCTCCCCTAATCCTATAATAACTACAACTTTAGTGAGATCCACTAATAAGCCTTCTTTACATATAATGTGTCCTAACAGGGTTCCAAATGGAGTAAAAAAGACACATTTCTTAATGTTGATGGATATCCTTAATTGCCAACATCTCTCAAACATCAACCTTAAATTGTCACAATGATCCTTCACCAATCCATACACAGTCCAGTCATCTAGGTAAACTTGGAGAAACTTATGGATGAAGTCCTGAAATGCTTGTACCACGATGCACGAGAACATAACAAGCACATTATTTAATCCAAAAGGCATAACCGTGTAGGCAAAACTTCCCCACTCAGTGGTGAAAGTTGTCTTTCTCTAGTCTTCCTTTGTAATCCTGACTTGGTGGTACCCTGAGAACCCATCCGTGAAAGAGTAGACTTCGCACCAACTACTCCCTCCAAAATTTCTTCAGTAAAGGGGGTTGGGAAGGGATCAATGACACATACTGCATTTAGATCCATGTAGTCAACATAGATTCTTATCCTACCATCCTTCTTAATGCTGATAACCATTGGGATTATTCATTCTAATTCTTCCACTACCTCAATGATACGAGATGCTATCATCTTGTCCATTTCTTCCCGACGACCTGTACACATAAATTTCAATTCATCCGATAAGGCCTTTTCTGAATCGGACATGCACCTTCCTTCAAGTTGATCTTCATCTCTCCCAAGGAATGGTGAAAAACTTTGAGTTCATAGTACCCATGAGGAAACAAATCTTGGAAATTGCAATGCAGATCAATGACCTTTGAAACTTTTTTCTAACCAATAGTCTCCGATAATATCTTCGTTAGGTTATGTCTTTGTTCAGTGTTAACCTTCTTTGTTTTCAAGAGTTCATGGTAGGCATGTTCTCGCTCATTATCACTATCTATGAATTCAAGCGTGCCTTCCGAATGGTTAACAACCAAAGTCCCCATCTCTTATTCGTCTATTATATAGACCATCTTTCCTTTTCTTTTTCCATGCATGCACGCTCAAGATGTATTTCCTCTAATTATTCTTCATTGACATGGGTCTCCAAATAAGGCTCACCTAGTAGCTCCAATAATCTATCTTCTTCCATAGCACTATCTCCCATTGTAAGGTGCTTGATTACTTGCAACGCCTTATCCACCGATGGCTTGGTACTCCTATACTCGAAGGCTTGAATGAGATCAACCACCAATTCCTTCCAATTACCTGTTTGATGACACATCTATGAATGAATATACCATGTGCACACACAACCTTGTAAAGTGGAATACAATTTATGCACCCATAATGAAGGTGGTAACACTTTTTTGCTTCCCATCTAGGCCTTCTCGTACACTTGGATATGAAATGAGGTGGTCTCTTTACCATGGTAGTCTTGTATGATTGTGGGCGCGTTACTCTAGAGAACCTTATAGAAAATGTGATCCTCACCTCATGCCACTCTAGGAGGTTATCCCAATGTGTATACCATTAGTGTGCTACAACCCTAAGTAGGTTGTAGTTGAGCATTCCCCTCCTCTTGTTATCATTTTCCTTTGATCTTCCATTTCTCGCAAGAAAATTTCAGGATATGCTCCCCAGAGTAACTTGGAAAATTATTTCCTCCTAGGTGCTTGACTAAGCATGCCTTTGTTACCCTTGTTACAGATCCTCTCAATTTTCACCTAATTAATTCATAAGTCCCATGCACCCAATTTTCACATGCCACACTAGTGGTATCACTCAAAGACCGAGCATCTTCAAATGGATAACTCCCTTCGTGGGGTGAATTATCTCGGGATCTCTAATGGAGCACACATAAATCCTATCAAGGACTTATTCTCCTAAGGGCTTAGTATAGGGTTTTGAAATCCCATCTGTTAAAGGAATGATCACCCTTTCTTCCTTGTTTTCGAAGCTGATATACCCTTTGTTAAACTGCAGGTCAACATTTATCTTGTAACACCATGGGTGCCCAAGCAACATTGGAAATTTGTCTACCTCGGCAAACACCAAGACTTTGAAGTCTCTAGTGAATGTTTCCCTTGAATGGTGATAGCTGCATCCTTCAGAACTCCAATGGGAATTTCCTTAGTCTTGTTCGCCATATACAACACATTCGAAGATGGTCTGCAACATAGGCCTTCCCATCTAATGCTAGACATCTAAGGTAAGAACATTGACTTCTACTCCCATATCAATGAGAATATTGCTAAAAATCCATCCATTAACAACCAAATTTAAAGTAACATCCTTATCATAGTCAAGGTTGTGAGGAGGAAGGTTTACATGTAAAACTTTCCTTTCATGCTCTACTCTAACGCGTGGTACCTTCTCTCTCAGCCATTCTCCTAATAAGGAAATAAAATTCTCTTGCCTTAACATCTTACATACTTCCTTGACCTCATCTAGATCATCCTTTGGAACCTCGACATTCTTCCTTTTCTCCAACTGCTTTGATTTCTCCTTCAGATATTGGATCTCCCTTTGTAAACTTTGAATCACGTCCATAGTCTCGTGATACACTTCTTTATGAATAACAAGGTTCGAATACCTTCCATGTACTACTTCCTCTCTTCAAACTAGTGTCCTTTGTTTTGGAATTTCCCTGGTACATGTGGCCTCTGCTTGCATCATCACTAGTATAGGTTCTATCCCTGACTCATGTGCCACTCTTGGCATCCACTGTGAATCAACCTTCTTGATGCTTACCATCCGGCACCTTTGTCTTTCCATTGTTGCTGATTCATATGCTCATAAATTTCTAGAGACTCTTCATACTTATGTTTCTTTTTGCACCATGAGCATTGTAATGAGTCGAGAGCTCACATTTGTAATGCTCTGTAGATCCACAATTATAACAGGTTCCTTGCGGGAACTCACTTTGCCCTCCACCGCGGTTCTGCGACTAGGAAATCCTCCGCAAAAACCTCTCCCATGTGTTCCTCCATCTGCATGCCCTTCATAACATTGATCATCGTCCTTTGAAGCTGCTTGCAAAGCTAGTTTGGCACACACCCAGATTAATAGCATCATGGATTTGATCAATCAATCTGTAATCCTTGGTATCATGGGTTGTAGAGGTATAGATATTGCAATAGAAAGAAACATTCTTGCAGATTGCATGCTGGAGTAGAGGGCATCTACTTGCATCATGATCCTTATGGAAAATCTCATAATCTACCGACATAACATGCACCGACTTCCGAGGGAAACTATCCTTTGTATGTCCCTCCACTTCACAGTCTATACACCAAAGCCCACTACAAACCTCATGCGTTGAGTTTGCAGAAAACTTCTCCAAATGATTGGCCATTGTAGCAATTTGAGCCTCTAGAAAATAACCAACACCACTATCAATTCTCCCAATGATTCAGCGCACAGGGAAACTTCCAATGCCTTCCGCGGGTCTGTGAAAGTCTTGTGCGACATAGGCCTTCTAAATGGTGTTATCAATCCTCTGAAAAACCATTGTGTATGTTGAGATGGATGAATGTCATAAGATAGTTTTGAAAAGAGAGTCTTGATATGTGTTTCATACTCCCACACACTCTCTTCCATTCCTGTTGAATATCCTTCAGAGCGTTGATGCTCTTCTACTCAAACTCAGGGATATGGAACTCTACTAGGAAGGCATTCTTTAATGCGGTGTAGTCTACCACTGTTTGATGGGGGTCATAATTCCTATACCAACTATGTGCATGCCCTTGCAATGTTGTTGCAAATTGATTTGTCTTTAGCTTCGAGGGTAGTGATTCCTTTTGTGCACTATAATAGTTAACACTTGTGCATATGCTGTAACATCTTTAATACCCCTATAGTCTAGTAAGTGTAAAGACATCTCAAAAACCACTTGGGGAGGTGGCTAGGGTCGTTATCCTCCCAATCTAGAGCCTTGGTTTCCTCTGGTGTTTCCTCCTCCACTAGATCCACTAGATCCACCAAGTCCTATTCCTCCTGACCCACTAGATCCACCTCTTGTAGATGGAAAAGGACCAGAAGTGGTTGCACCTAGTGTTCCCAACGTCCCACTAAAATACATGCTCACTTGTTTGTGATATTGTCTAACTACTATTTGTATGTCCCACGCCACTCCCATATGCATTACCCAATCCTTGCGTACTTTCACCTTGTCCAAATATTCCTCCAAATATAGGAATGGATTGTGTAGCCATGGATGTTCCAAATGAGAAATTATATCTCCTAGGCACCGATCGGTTACTCCCACGATACCAACTAGGTTAACAATACTTATCCCTTAATCTGGAAAACCAAGTGCCATGGGTTGGTCGCTAGGTGGGTTCAGATTCACGCTGATGGCTCTTCTCTCTTCATGCGACGGACTCTCATCAGAAGTTGAAGGGGCCTCTCTCCCGCACTTGCCAAGATGGATTATCATAGACTTCTCGGGCCCATGCCCTCTACATGAACCTCAACTCCTTCCTGTAACATCTACCTCTATAGATCCATCACACTTGCAACTTCACTTTGTTTAATCATCTCCCTTTCACGAGCTTCACTATACTTGAGTCGTATCTCCTCCCTTTCCTTCTCAAATGTAATTTCCACCATCTTCCTCCACCCTAGCTTCCTCTCCCAATGCTCAGAGAAGCTTATCCGGCCATGGGAAATGCTTCTAAACTCAAAGTAATGACCAAGAGCTTCATAGCTAAAGGAATAGCACGTAAAAATGATCCTTTAGGCTCCCTCAGAAACTCAAACTCAGCAACTTCTAGGAAAGAATACGTAGAAATGGCATATTAAAGAGTATAACTAGTCAACACTCTCTTCCACTAGTGATCAACAACACGCATCCAAGTCAAATCTGCATCCTGCAGCCTCTGATAGTCATCTTGGGTCTATACACGTGATCTATAGTACTAGCTAGATCTGGATGCATATGCTGAAATCCATTCATATAGTTATACTGGGAAGCAACAAAAGAATATCTCATACAGCTCATGGTATAGGTTCTCTTCTACCGATCTACGTGCATCGAACTCAAGTCCAATACTGAATCTTTGAGAAAACGCATCTTCTGTTCTCTTGAACTATGTTTCAACATTTTCTAAGGTCAGGCGCTCTATCATCACACATCACAGGGACAAAGATGCATGTCATTTCTCACAAAAAAATCGAAAAGAGGTCCGTGTAATGAGTAACCAAGATGTAGTCATATTTTATACCGTTTAGACCAATAGTCTAATCCCATGAGCACTGGGCACTCACCCGAGGCACACGCGGGTGCCGAGTCTCTCCTTTATGTGAGTTTCATAAGAATGCATCATCTTAGGATAGATAATAAAATGCGGGACATAAAATAACTATTCAACATTACGAAGAACTTAGAACAAGTTATCATCTCATTGTATGTAGAAAAGAGAAATAATAAACAACATATGGAGATGGTTCATACAAAAGGGAAATGCATAAGTATTATACTCCTAAACACATAGATGATTCATAACAGAGCATTATATTCATACTAATAGATTCAATAACCCACATTACATCCCTTGAGGTCATAACAAATCCTCATATAACTATGTAGAGCCAAGTCATGCATCAGAGCTATATTATGCTTATCATATTACAAAGAAAATTGAAAACCCATCCCCTTAAATGTGCCATTGCTCACAGAGCTCTCCTAATCCCTAACCCATAGCATCCTTCATCTATTTCTGCAAGGCTTCACCTCTCTTTTCTTCTCTTTTTCCTTCTATCTACTCTTCTTGCCTCTCCCTCCTCTACTTCCAATGGGTGCTTGTATTTATAACCTTAGCACCCACCACCATGCCTTTTAGAAGTTACATATCGGTTGCCAAGTGTCGAGGTGGTCCTCCATGGAAGCATGGATTCACAAATATGAGATTTCCACTTCTTGTAATGATTCCTTCTAGAACCTTCCATCGCATGCCTATAATATTCCCTTTTTGATCCCACAGTCTCCAGGTTGTTACCTTATCCACAAGGGTCATTCTTTTCTTGTGTGTTTCCTAGGATGTCAAATGTGGCTAAGGAAAAAATTGTTTTTCCTTGTGCGCACGCATCGTCTTTCGAAAAACTCTTCCAGAACCCTTCTATATGTGCCTTCAACCCATGCACCCTTCTTTAACTAGGTCCCACCCACCCACGTGCCATTTTTACTTATTTGGTATTTTGGGGCCCAACACTTTCCCTTGAGGGAATTTTTCTTGAATTTTCCCACCATGATTAGGTCATCCTCAATTTCTATTGCCATGGATTGAGAAAGTTCCAAAGTAGCCACTCTATCCCTTCTCAGGTGATAGCACACTTTTGGTTATTGTGCATTAATAAATAAACATTTTTGTCCGTCAGGGTTTGGGTGAATTTCGGTAGGAAATTTTTTCACCATTTTGTTGAACTTAGCCATGAAATTCCTCATGGGTCTTTTGGATATTTCTTTGCTTGAGATATTTGGACTAAAAGGGCATGTTCATCTTATGTCATTTTGAACCTATCTTCAAAATTACTTTTCATATCATTCTATTTTTTTATACATCCATTCAAGAGATGATGAAACCAATCCACGGAAATGTCCTAGAATGTTTCAATGAAGAGGCGAACAACATCATCTTCATATTCCACAGACAAAAATGCACATGAATAAAGAAGGCGGAAATGTGGTCATCGGGTGAAGTCTTCCCATCTCCATTGAACTTGGGAAGAATCTTCATCGATCCTCGTGGAAGATCATGTTGAGCTGGTAAGGCCAATAGGCCTATGGAATTTCCCATGGTACGTTAGAAGCCATCCTGAGAAAGGTTTTATGTGAGGGTAAAACAACTTGAGAAAGAACAAGTGCTTGAATTTTAGTGATTCCTCCCTTTTTTTTTTAGGAATTGAGTCAAGGCTTACGGATTTACAAAGAGTTTTCCTCCTTGGAGGAGATAACTTGAATCCAAACACTCCTTGAAAATCAAAAATTGGATCAGATTGGCCTTCTTTTTCTCCTCACGTAAACCTCCTTCCCGCCAATTTTAAATATTTTTTGTCAAAGGGTCCGACACATTCCAATCAGCTCTATCCTTTTCTCTTTCCTCTCTTTCTTGATCTCTTTACACCTGAATGACTCTAGCAACTCTCGCAACATGATTTTCTTCGTTATCCAATACTGATGTGACAAGATGAAAATGATTGTCATTCATGTGCTTTTCCCAAATATCTTTCCTAAAATTTGATTATATGTCTTCTTGAGTATCTGTCAAAAGAATATTTGGTTGCAGTAAGATATGTGAGTTACCTATAATAGTCATACATGTTATTATCGTTGTGGAAGAGGGCCTCGTTGATGAATAATGTTCAACACATGTCCAGGAGGTCTTCTTACCACTATTGCGAGTGCTCTTATTCGAAGGTCTTTAGTGTAGATTTCTCTATCAATGGCTCTATTTAGAGCCACAAATTGCTGAAAAATTTCATGGTTTTCCCAAGCTACTATCCGAAGTTTTACAACAATTTATTCTTGAAAATATTCATTGGGCACAACATTAGGTTGAAGAAGCTGGAGCTTGTGGAGAGGGGATAGTCATAAAGATTTAACTAAGAACTGGTTAACAATTCTTTAATCACCAGCAGAGTTGCCAAAAATTGTTAGCAAATGGATTTTCACACATGCAAATGACATACAACAGTCAGGGGAAAAATTTCCTCCTCAATGAAGGTGAGGTTGCCTTTTTTGAAAACCAAAACTATATTTACATCTATACATTCAAAATTGTATGTGGGGGTATTTTGGGACATGAAATGGAAAGAAGTGTGAATGAGGGAAATGGAATGGATTGAAGGAAAGAAATGGAAATGAATGGATGGAAGGAGCATAAAATAGTTAGGTAAAAATAGAGCATAATATTACATAGAGAAGAAGAAGAAGAATGAATAACTAACTCAAATAAAATGGATTTTGAATCAGTTAAACAAGAATAAATGAAAGGGAACACACATGAGTAAGTAGATATCAGATCTTAATCATTGTGAACAAGAACAACATATTAATAATGTTGACAATGATATCAAAGATAGTATTCACATGCAATATTTAAACACTAACATCTAATGAACATAAGAACATCAAATGCTACAAGAGATAATGAATGGGACACAAAGTTCATATTTCATTAACTCTCCAAAATGTCTTCACAAAAGAACACAAAGTTTCTTTCTTCAAACAAAGCTTGCACAAAAGTATTCTTCTCCTCTCTCAAAGTCACCCTTACAAATGAGCCCCTAACTTCCTTTTATAACCCAAATGTTGGTTATAAGGTAGTTAGGGTTTACATGAACATTAAACTAGAGCAAATTAACTGACTTTGACTTTTTAACTCGACTTTTAAAAAGTAAATTGAAATTAGAAATCACTTGAGTGATCAAAATTCTGCTAAAAATGAGTTTAATAATAACATCACTTTAAAATATTAATTTAAAACATAAAACAAGACTCAGTGCCCTATCCATTAAAGTGGGGTCTTCCTATCTCAATTACATGAGAAATGGACTCTCCCACTTCGTTATATACTAGAATGTTATCTCCTCACCCATTGGTGAAATTAGGATTTGGATCACAAGGTTCACTCGGTTGAAGCATGGCCTTACATAACACATGTAATACCAAAATCCTACCTAGAATATTATGCGGAGTTTACCATTTTCGATTAAGCATCCTTAAACAGGTTCCTTAATTTGATACAATGTTCCATTGAAGTAGATGAGAAATTAATGGAAGGAATGTACATGTCCTTAAACAATTGTGATAATTGTTTCTCAAAATGTTCTAATAAATTCCTTTGATTATGCTCATCCACAAACTCATGAGGGATATTGGATTTATCAGTACTGGAAAAGTGGAGGATATTGGATTTATCAGATGTTAAACATAATTCCACAACTTATTCTTTTCAGCCTTGAGTTGAGAATTCTGAGATTTATATTTCTCAAGCCTTCTTAATACAATATCCATGGAATCTTGGGCCATTTCCATGTCTTTTTCCAATGTAGACTTCCCAAGTCCAAGCCTGGATACTTCATAATTAGAAAATGTCATGGCATTACATTCCTTCTCGACTTGGCAAATGGTAAGATCTACAAATTTATTTCCATCTCCATCCACCACTATTCTTGAGACCACTTTAGGCTTCTTGGGGATGAAATAATTTGAAATCTTGGAAAGGGCATCAAATTCAATATTGATCACCTTCACAACCCTCTTTCTTTTCTTGACTTCATAGTCAACCCAAGAAGGGGTCTCCTCGACCAATTTTGCACACAGAATCCTGGAATCAAGCAACATTCACACCATTCTTGACATCATTGGATTCTACAAGAGTTCTTTCCACAACTTCAATCCTTAGGGAAATAAATTTGACATCGATCTCCTAAACCTTAAGGAAACCTGTAATAACCTCTTCATGAACTAGGGGTTCAATAGAATTTCATATTTGGACCACTTGCACTTGAGTAGACTCTTGTGCATGACATGACTGAGTAGTGTTTATGATGAGCTTCCTTAAACTATCAGTAATGTGAGTAGATGAGTCTCTACTCAAAGTGGAAAACCCCGAGACACGTTCTCTTCCTTCAATAGGGTCAAGACCCTTGGATGTTTCTCCTCGCAACATCTTCTTTGGAGAAGTGGATTTGGGCAACCATTCTCTCCTTTCTTGATGTGTATGGGTTGATGGCATGGAGGTTGACTAAGAAGAGATTATAGTTAGTGCAGACATCCTTGTGTTGGAAATTTCTTTGATCATGTGGTATGGACTTAGATGGATGGTAAATTTTCAAGTTCTCATTCATATCAGGCTATGCTCCTTTTCTGGAATGCATGGACCTCCTAACTCCCTCGTGGAAGGCATGCTAGGATTTGATGGAGTTGGGTTACGTTTTGACTTTGTGTTTGTGTGTATTACATGTGCTTAACTTTGAAGCTGTGTGAGCTTGTTACCTTGGGCCTATGAATGGTGACATTCTTCCTTATATTTGTGTGATCAAACTCGGTCTTGTTCATTTTACCTATTGGTGTCCCCAATATTTCACCCTGAAATATGGGACTACCCCTTTTAAAACAAATTCATTCTTTTCAAGTAATGGGTAGTTTTCTGTTTTTTTTTTTAACTACAATTATTTGCATTGCTCTAAGGTTTCCCAGAGAGTCATAAAAGCCAAATTTTCCAAATACCCACATGTCAAAACTCACTCAATCCCTTTACTAAGTTTTGTCTGAGAGAATTTTATTTATTTATTTATTAAATAAATAAAGTTCTTTTAAAAATAGATTGAGCTAAAATTGGAGGATTTAGGTTATATAAAGCACTTCACCCCATCATTATTACCACAAAACATTCACCTAAGGGGAAGAATTTTGTAGATCAGCTAAATGGAGAAATTTTTCTAGCAATTGTCATGATTGTTTTTGTTTTGTTTTATTTCTTTTTGTTTGTGTTTTGGTTTGTTTTCTCTAGCAATTCCCATAGCCTATTCATTCTTCTTGCCATACCTTTCCCCAGGCCTAGGGTTTTGAAAAATCCATCCAATATTTTTAATTACTAATCTGTCTAAAGGCGATCAGAGCTTAGGATTCTTTCAGAAGATTGCAAGAAGTCGCTTGGTCCAAAAAGGTGCAAAAATGGATTTTATGAAAATAAGAAAAATATTGCCATTAATGCATAGATCTTGAGAAAATATGCACTTTTAGAGAAAATGACACCTAAAACAGAGCCATGGAATGAAAGTTATGGCACATGCAAGTTTTGTTGCTACATCTTCCCGGACCCTTTCCAAAAATGGCAAATTTTATTCTTTGCTTGTGTTTTCTTCACCAAAAATCCAAAAAGGAAATAAATGTAGTCTTCATGCCAGTCACAATTTTCAAAGCTGCCTCCCAGTGTCCAATTTCCATGTTGCCTTAAGTGACAAATTTTCACACAATTTTAAAGGCAAAAGTCATAATGCAAGTCACACTTTTGGAAAAGAGCTATCTTTCATGCAAGTCACATTTTTTTGGAAGGAATCACTTAAGCTGCCAATGGGAATTTTTGTAGTGGTAGGAAGGTGGGAATTTCTTTCCTTCCTAGCAAGTTACTTTTTCCCATCAAGTCAATTCACTTAAGTGAAAAGCGGGAATTTCTTGCCTACCTTGTAGGGTAAAAATTTCCATTATGAAAGACAAGTCACTTAAGTGAAAAGTAGGAATTTCTTTCCTACCTTGCAGGGTAAAAATTCCCATTATGAAATTCAAGTCACTTAAGTGAAAAGTGGGAATTTCTTAGCTTCCTTGTAGGGTAAAAATTCCCATTGCTTTGACTTCCTATTTTTAGCAATTCCTCTTGCCAAAAAGTGCGACCCATTTTGGCATAGCTAAATGCTTAAAAGATGACTTTTTTATTAATTTCGAAAAGTATCCATTTTTAGCACCTAGGGTTAGAGAAGCTTTATTTTTATTATTCAAAGCATCTGCATGTTGATGTGAGTGCACAAGTGAATAAAATAATATTTTTAGCTTGTTTGGCATGCAAGCAAAGTCTAAAAATAGAGGGCAACATGCTTTATAATTAGATCTCGGTGAAGAAATTAGATATTTATGTTATGGAATCCATACTTGTCTGAATTATTTGCAAGAATAATTCATTTATGCCCATATTGGTGAAGAAAGCAGAAGTCAATGTCTGATACATTGAATATATCTTTAGAATCAGAGGAAGAAATAGATCCAGATCTCATAATTGCAAAGGCTTCGGAAAAATTCATCCTCTTATTTCTAATGCAGCCCAAGTGGAAGTCATTGCATGGAAAATTCCTTCCAGGATCTTGTGCATGTGCTCCCAATCTTCCAGTTGAAGCCTTCATTGAATATACTTGTATTTTCCTTCGCCCAGAGTGCTTTCAAGAATTTAAAATTTCTCATATGCAATTAAAAATTAAAAAAATGAGTTTTGTCGAATTGTTTACAACAAACATTAAAAATAAAAATGATGAGTTTTGTCTGAATTGTTTATGGAAAACATTACACTGGTGCATGTCATTGGAGAATAACTACAAAATCTTCAAGAATAAGAGGGAAGACAGGTCAGAGGCAACACCCACAAGAAAAATCACATTGTTTTGCTTCCGAGATCTAGTTTGGTGAGAATAAAAGGAAATGATTCAACAACATATGGGAGAAAAAGGTATCTCAGATTCAAGGCAGCGATATCATTCAGATCATTCATTACTAGAGTGAATGAAGCAGAAGTGCAATACAGGTTGGATCAACATGTAGAGTATGGAAGAAGAACAAGAGTGAGAGGGTAGCAACTTTCTTCTAATTTCTCCTCTTTCTTCTTTCTTTCTCTTATTTTCTCGACAAAGTAATTGAGTAATCAATTAAATTGTAAAACTTAAGTGATTGTTTTAAAATCCATTATTTCAATTATTGGAAGAAGTCAATTACTTGGAAATAGGTGGCAGACATACAAAATAGAAGGTTCTATTTTCATTTATAAATCATGCATGTCATGAAAGAGGAATTCCGTGAGGAAGATTTCTAGTTGTTTCCCTTTTTCATAGCTTCCACATGTGGCAATTCATTAAAAACTTCCTACTTTTAATTACCATCTATACACTATAAATAGAGGAAGAACCTATGGGTTAAGAGATCAAAATTTGTAATCAGTATTCTTGTGTTCCAGACTTTGAGCTGAAACCCTTGATGTCTTTCTGAAAGCTAAGGAATTGAAAGGAGGCATATTTTCGGAGAACTTTGTGTCAATGGTGAATTTGTTTCTTACTTCTATGTATATATTTTCATAAACTTTGTGTTATCTCATATCTAGATTTGAAACTTTCCTTTTCTTTAAATTATGTATTGTGAAATTTGTTTGTTTCATCTATGTGCATGAGACCAACTCTGAAAACTATTGGTTGGATTGCACATCTTCTTTGATTTCTTCCTGGATTCAATTATTTCCCCTTTTGCAAATATTTCTTTATAACTGCTTACTTGCTACATAATTTCCTAGTTATGGCTCATGAGCTTTGCAATTAAAATAAAACCCACGAACAGTTACTCAGATCCATAATTGATAGAAATCTTACATGGGAGCCTCATTGGTAAATGAGGGAGATTTATCTCATGAATACCTAGGTTTTCATCTATGTATAAAATCTAACCAACACCTACGTGCGCCAATGCAAAAGCTGGTTCGTGGTCTTTGGTGAAGAAATAGTTGTGCGTGGGCGGTCTTGGATTTCCTTATATGTTGGCTAATGTTGTAGACACTGTAGTTTGATCAAAGCACTATTATTCTTAATATTGCACTAACTATCCTCCTCCTCGCAAATTGACGACATACCGTCAGTTAGACCTATCTAACTCCCCTCTTACGACACTCTTTTGGTCGTATTCCTCTTATAAGTCAATTAAACAGGCTAATATAAGCCTCTTCTTGGCTAAATCCTCTTCTAGACTGCTTCTATTAGCTTCCTAGACTATCAATCCATTTCATTGGATTGATTAGACCTCTCAAAACTCTTTCAAAACCCTAATTTCTCTCTAAAGCGAGATTAACTAGCCTAACCTAGGTTAATTAGCCCTAACTATGGTCAACCTCTTCTAAAACCTAGTCAAATCTTACTTTGACTTGCTAAAGTGCTTTTTGGGATTTTTCATTTGTCCCACATGCACCCAAATCTCCCACTTTCCCAAATGGAAAACTATAAATAGCCCACTACCCCCTCTCATTTACAAGAACACTTCTTCCCTCTAACATAAACTATAGTATTATTGCTAGGATTAGGAGTTTTATTTCATTTTATTGAGCTATTTGCTTTATCCTTTGCAACACACCACACACCATGGAGTAAATGGGAAGAACCATTAGCCTTGAAGCCATTAATGGTGAGCTCTCATTCTCTTAAGCACAAACTAATTTCTTAGATCCTTATTAGGCTCATTTATTTAAGCTTTCAAGAATAGAGGGTAATTATATTTGTTAAGTTTGCTTGTTTTCTTCAAGGTTAATGTATGCAAAATAGGAATCCTTGTTTACTTCTTATCTGATGGTCCATTGATTGGTTTTGCACAAATATTTGGGGTTTCTTGAGTGTTCTTACCCCATTCCATAGCTTTTGTAACCTTTCTTTGAACACAAATGCTTTGACAATAAATCTCCCTATGCATGGAATGTTATCTACCCTCTCGAGTGTGGAATGTGGCTCATCAAAATGATGTCAAGCTTCTCGCTTGTTTTTCTCCTAATTTCTATATCATCTCCTGAAAACATATAAACCTTAGGATCATGGGAAAAATCCTTCTCTAAAAAAGTTTCTTCACAGGGAAATAATAAAGAGTTGGAAATAAAAGGCTTGAAATCTTCAGTTTTAGAGTTCACAGAGAGGGAATTTCGAATATCCAAGAAGCTTTCTTGATTTTGTAACCACTTCTTCTTTCTTCCCATTGAATAACCAATTCCCAATTTCTTTGGGTAGTGGGCATTAATTGCCAGGAGAATAGAGGGAGAATTTAACTATTTGCCCATGACAATGGAAAAGTAGGTTGGAAATTCCCCTCCATTTCTCCACATGGGAAAATGGGAGATATTTTTCCATATGATATCTAGTTGTGTTGGAAAATAACAAGGAATTTCCCACAAGCGGGGGAAAATGAAAGTTTTGGCGAAAAGGAAAAACGAAAGGCGAGAACCAATTTGACATTCACGATAACATCCACAAAGGTTTTTATTCTTTTTGGTTTTAAAATATTAATTAATATTTTTAATAAATAAATAATTTTCCCCAAATGAAATTAATTGATTTGTTTTTGGAAAATAGGAGAAAATTAATTAAAATATTAATTAATTAATCCTAAACTTAAAGCGAGTATAAAAATGAAGCTGTTCATTGGAATGGGATGAAACAAAAAGGATTTTCTCGGGATGTCAAGATGAATGAAATGAGGAAAATCTTGTGAGATGAAATATGATTCAAAAATTTAAAAAAATTGAAACTTTTAATATTTTTTCCAAATTAAAATTAGTTGATAACACATTTCTAAATCAATGGGTTGGAATAGTAAATGTTGCATGTGAGAATTTAAGTGTAAATTGTAATCTAATATTGGTTATATTTTTCCTTAATGCAAAGAAGGAAACTATTCATATGTAACCTTTGGCCCATTATTCGAAATAAAAACCTAAGGAATTCATCATCCACGTCATAATAAGTACTAATAAATCCATTAAGTAAGACATTATACCATTGGAGAGAAATATTGACAAGACTATGTCGAAAGGCTTTGAGTAACAATCTATCATTGAAATAGGAGGTCATGGCTAATCGAAAAGATTTTATATGTAAATAGGTATTTCTGTGCCATTGAAACTATTAGAGTACGCATTTACCTTAGCTCATGTTCACCTAGGTACTTTATTTACCTTTATTGTATTTATCCTCACCCACTTATGTGTGTGGATATTTCTTTTATCTTATTTAGATATTAGGAGATATTATCTAGTTGTTAGGTATAGTTCTTTCCTTGATCTATGGTATTGACTAGATCCTTGATGTCTAGTTCTCTCCTAAATCTATGGTCTTGACTAATTCTTTGATGACTAGTTATTTCCTTGATTTATGGCTTGATCTACGACCTTGACTGGTTCTTAGATTGTTATTCCTTGCCTATTTAAGCAAGGTCCATTCTTAATATATTGCATTGAGTTCCATAATAATATATGATATTGCTTCTCATTTGTTTACAAAGGTTTATGTAAAGTTATTTTGGTGAATTAATTTCATCTTATTGATCGTGGTGTTTGATTAGCATATGTGTTCTTGGCTTGGTACGATCTGGTTATCATTCCTTTCATGGTATCAAAGCTATAGATGATGTAGACATCCATCTGTAAGTTTTTCTTTGCAAGCAAGAGTTTATTTTTTCATGTATTCAAATTTTGTTAGCACTTTTCTGCAGCATGCATTTTTATGCAAAACAGAGTGTGCCATTGGATTTGGAAGGTGCCAAAACCATAGAATCGACTGTAAACTCGACCATGTTTTGAGACAGTCAAATTTGGGTGCATTCTTTTATCCATTGGATAAAAGCATGTACCTTCCGGATGCATTCTTTTACCCTCTGGATATTTCAGTTTTGGATGCAGTATTTTATCCACTGGACGTAGATCTATACCCTATGGGTGCATTCTTTTATCCATTGGATATAAGCTTATACCTTTTGGATGCATTTTTTTACCCTTTAAGTATTTCGGTTTTAGATGCAATCTTTTATCCACTGGACGTAGATCTGTACCCTATGGGAGCATTCTTTTATTCACTGGATATAAGTGTGTACCTTCCAGATGCATTCTTTTACCCTCTAGGTATTTTAGTTTTGGATGCAGTCTTTTATCCATTGGACGTAGATCTGTACCCTCTTGGTGCATTCTTTTATCCATTGGATATAAGCGTGTACCTTTCGGATGCATTCTTTTACCCTCTGGGTATATTGGTTTTAGATTCAGTCTTTTATCCAATGGACGCAAATCTGTACCCTCTAGGTGCATTCTTTTATCCATTGGATATAAGCATGTACCCTCTAGATGCAATGATTTACCCTCTAGACATTTTAGGTTTTGGGTGCAGGATTTTATCCTTTGGTCACAAGCATGTATCATGTGGATGCACTCTTTTACCCTTTGGACATTTGGGTGTCACGTGTACCTTTTAAAAAGATCAACATTAAAATATTATTTTAATAGCAAAACCTTGTAGAGCTCATAACTTTTGATCCGTAGCTCGGATTAAGGTGATCTTTTTTTGAAATTGTGTATTTTTTCGAGATCTACGCATTGGTGACATTTTTATACACATATTTCAAATGTAAAAGGTACTATTACTCATTATAATATTTACATGCACTCAATTATAAAGTTCCAAATTTGGGAGGGTGTTGTGATCACTTGTGGATGCAATTTCGATTGAGTCTGACATCCTAAAATTTTGGGTATTGCATTCTTGTATCTATGGGTGTATACATTTATATCTCTCTTGTTTGTTGAGATATTTTGTATCTATATTTTTGACACTTTTGGCATGTTGACAGTCTCTCTTGTGGGGGAGCTATTCTAGTGGAGCCCAGTGTTATTTTGTCAGTGTTTGAGTAGTTGTTTTGATAACTCATACAGATTTGTAGTGCCACTCCACCCATTCAGCAGTATGGGAGGGTGTGGTGCTGATCCTACTTCTTCGGGTTTTGTGTCCTTGCCTTGTTACCTTAGCTTTTCTTGGATCGTGACACTCTAGATTTTGTGTCCTTGCCTTGATACTTTAGCTTTTCTTGGATCGTGACACTCTAGAGTTTGTGTCCTTGCCTTGTTGCTTTGGTTATTATTCTTGGATCGTGGCACACCTATTTGCAGCACTTGATCGAATTATGTTTGGTGTTTTTTTACACTTTCAACATCACTCCGTTGATAGTCTCCTTATATGGAGCTATTTTGGTGGAGCCAGTGTCAGTTGTTTTTGAGTTTTGTGATCAAGCAGTGGATTCAGACCACAGTGCACACCAAAATTCTTCAACATTGTATGAGTTTTTTTGATCCGAGCTTCTTGGGATGCCTTGGAGCGGGTCTTTACTCTCTTTACTTTGTTGTTATTGGTTTTGAGTACCTTGCGGTGTCCCTTTTTTCCAGTTATTTTACATGAGTACCTCATCGGCGTAGTTATCGAGACTCATACTGTGTACATGCCACTTCTTTTTGGCCCCTAGCTTCACTTGAGGGGGTGTTAGAGTACGTATTTATCTTAGCTCATGTTCACCTAGGTACTTTATTTACCTTTATTGTATTTATCTTCACCTACTTATGTGTGTGGATATTTCTTTTATCTTATTTAGATATTAGGAGATATTATCTAGTTGTTAGGTATAGTTCTTTCCTTGATCTATGGTATTGACTAGATCCTTGATGTCTAGTTCTCTCCTAAATCTATGGTCTTAACTAATTCTTTGATGACTAGCTATTTCCTTGATTTATGGCTTGATCTACGACCTTGACTGGTTCTTAGATTGTTATTCCTTGCCTATTTAAGCAAGGCCCATTCTCAATGTATTGCATTGAGTTCCATAATAATATATGATATTGCTTCTCATTTGTTTGCAAAGGTTTATGTAAAGTTATTCTGGTGAATTACTTTCATATTATTGATCATGGTGTTTAATTAGCATCTGTGTTCTTGGCTTGGTACAATCTGGTTATCATTCCTTTCGAAACATGAGAAGATAGTTATAATAAAACCCTTCAGAAAATGGAATTGTGAATCTTATTAGGAATGGAATTTCATGGAAGGTTATTATTGTCAACGGAGGCATAATATGCTTTACTCTCCATGGTGAGGGTATGCAATTGAATTTTCAAAGCACCAACAACATGCATGAGAGATATGATATCTTGTGAGGGGATAGTTTGGGTAGTGAGAGGCACATTGAGGGGTTTAATATTTCCATTGTGAGTGATCATGGGGACTTGAGAAGGGGGAGTTGATGTGGAAGGAGGGGATGTATGTGGAGGCTTTAGGGTGTAGCATATGAGGAGTTAACTTGTCTAGGCTCGATAGGAATAGGAGGAGGTGTACTTGGATTAGCATTGGATGTGACATGATAGTCATTGGAAATAATTTTAGAAGTAGGAAAGATAAGAGGTATATATTCACATTCAACCATCTTAATAGAAGAAACATTGTCATTCACATGTGTATGATCATTATCATAATTAGAGTCACTATCATCTTAATTTTCACACAAAAGAACTTCATTGCATAAAGAATTTGTATTAATAATATCATGTGCCATAGTACAAGGAGAAGAGGATAGACGATCATTCATGGCTTCGATAGATGGGGGAGAATGGCCGTCAAAGTTTTGTGTAGGGGAAACTATGCCAAAATTGAGACTTTGGAAACCAACAAAGCAAGGGATGATTAGAAGGAAAGGAGTTGGAGGAATTTTGGATCATATTGAGTATTTTGCATGAATGAACAAAATTTGGATTCTTCGGTGGCATTGGAAAAAATTGGTTACATGCTCATAAAGTTCCTAGGGTGATACGGGTATGGGTATCTTTTATTTTCCATAAGGGAATGTGGATCCTAGGGAAAGGGGTTTGAGTAAGGAGCACTTTTACCAAATGATTTTATCCAAATTGAATTAAATCTTAATTTCAGAGTAACTAATGTAAAAAGTGATAATATACAAGTAGTATACAAATGCTAAGTGTTCGACATTGTAAAACTCTAAAAAATGAGAGAGAGAGAGAGAGAGATGACTTAGTTTATTTTTGTGTAGCCTGGAGGTGATCGGGGCCATGTATTTTCTAGATCTTGCTAGAAAGGTTGTCATAGTGGCTTGCGAGAGAATTATGGGACTTTGAAAATTCTGATAGAAGCACCCACGGGAGGACACTGAGTGCTCGGATACTAGTGTCCATTACGAGCACTAGCATCTATGTATATATATTTAGAATCTACTCTTTTTCCAGGTCCCAATATTTTATTTATCACTTGAGCTCACTATTGGGGTTTCAATCTCACCTGTAATTTGCAAAACAAACCCCAACTATCTACACAAGCTCACAAACACATTAGATCTGAATAAAATATGTAATATGTGAAGTTGGACTAACCCTGGTGGTCACCCAATGAGTGAACTTAGTACCGAGCACCGTACTACATTTCAAACTCCATGTAGTTTTGTGTGCTTATGTTTGAAATGGTTTCCTTAGGTTTTCCTCGCACAAATGATGCCAAGGTAGTGGGATATAGCTAGCTTCGATACAAATGTGTTATATGGAATTCAACACCTAGCTTCTATGTAGTGTATGTAGCCTAAAATGTTGTCCCTTTTGATAGTAGTGATAGTATGTAGATGTGTTATCCCTCTTGGATTGCCAGTTAGAATAATAGTGAGCATATTGTGTGTGTGTGTGTGTGTGTGTGTGTGTGTGTGTGTGTGAGTCTCTTTTTGAATTACGACATTAGTGACACAAAAGGTGACTATATGGGATAAGGATAAGAAAAACAATAAGGCTGACCACAAATGATAAAATGTGTAAAATGGATAAGGAGGATAGGAGCACCGAAAAGGGAAATAAACACCTATGTGCTAGTGTCCATAGTCGACACTAGTGTCCCAAGATTGCAAAAAAATGATGTGAAAAAATAGATAGACATGGATCCATGTGATCGACCAAGAGTGAATACAGAGCTAAGAAGTGTAGAAGAGATTCATGATAGAAATCAATCAAATAATGTAAGAGGGCAAGGGAACGCGTCACAAATGTGTACTTTTCTCACTTAATATTCATGCATATAACAACATACTAATGGCATAGTAAAGTAGTGCTATATGAATAATTTTGTGTCTACAGGATCAATATCCATCATCCATTAGGTCATGCTTGAATGGTAAGTTTATATTTGACTTGGTCAATGGTCTCGTTGATTTTGAGTGCTTTTGGTTGGAGCCACCTTGTTAGTTGGTGGATGTTTGTTTTCTATGTTTGGCTCGTCGATGGACTATTTTCCATGTTTGGATGTTTGTTTGGCTCTTCAATTTGAGGTGTCGAGTGAGATGGCAGTGTTGGCCCAATAGGTGGGTGATTTGGCTAAGTTTTAAAATCCACATAGGTGGGGTTGTTGTGTATGTGACTAAGTTGACTATTAGGTGGTAGTGTACACCAAGTGGTATGGGCTAAGTTGTTAGGTTGTAGTACCAAATGTAGAATGTGAGCTCGGTCGGTGGATGAGCTAGCTCTCTAGAACTCACCCTTCATCTCAATCCTCAAATTGGTCATGAGCTCTCCCATCTCGGTCTCCTAGCTTGATGAGCTACTTGAAACTTCACGGTGGCATTTGGGTTCCCCTCTAAAATAAAAGTGAACCCATGTTTTTCAACCATCGAATACCGGTAGTAAAAATACTCTCTTTCTTCTCCATGTCACTTGTCAATGCCACATCGACCCATTTTCCATTTTTGCCACATGTCTAGTAATCGCATCACATGTTTCCTTGAATCACCCCGTGGACTCCTATTCTTGTGCGAGATGATATATAGAGCATATGATGTCCAATTTTAGCCATTCAAAATCCACTGGAAATATGAATCCAATCTCTTACGTATGGAACATGTTTAGGGAAATTTTGAAAACATCTAGAGTTTGTAAAATCATCTGGATCATCCATAAATGTACATACGATGAGTTATCTTCAAGGCTATACAAATTTTCTCTTCTATCAAATTTGCATTACAACACATGTCATATTTAGACATAATGACTTTGTAACTCGCCACATGAGTCTAATTAGCGAATCCGTACATTGGGCCATAAAAGGTGATATTTTTAGGTCAATTAAACTGATTAGTAGACCCAACATTAATTTTCATTAAAGTAAATAGCCCAAGACCTACATTAGGAATAATAGAAGCCATATCATGTAGCTCCACTTCTAAAATGTGAATTATTCATAAGGTGTTGGAAGTGGTTTATCCATTGGCCAAGTTCCCTAATTTCTTTAATTGGGAAAATCATATTGATATTTCTTTAATGCCTCGGATGGAAGTACAAAATAGTATTTGGACTCTTCCTTGTAAGGTGTAATATGTTAATTTCCCCCTTTTCATGTTTTTTTCATAATTGATGACAAACTATTGTTTCTCCATGCACCACTAAATTTTTTTCAATGTCTTCCTCTTGACACACATTTTCCCAAATTGTTCTTTATCAAATCCATATTGTCTTTAAAATTTCCCATGATTCTCATATTTTCTACATATGAGTATGTAGATGATTCTAGATGTGGTGAAGAGAAAATTGAATTTTTAGAGGCTAACATATTTGTAAAAATAATGATAATTTCATTTTTTTAAATATTAGCTAAAATTGAGTACTTCTAAGAAAATTACAAAAGTATAATTATTTTGCAAAAAAATGCCCATTTTTTTTGTTTACATATTTCTATAATGTTCACTGTTTTTCCTAATTTCTCTCATTTATCCATAAGTTTCTATATTTTGTAATTTTGACATAAATATGAAATTATTACCAAGTTTCATCTGGTTCAATATTCAAGAGCTAGAGATATGTAGAAGTTTTACAAGGTGTTTATGTGTTGCAAATGAATGGTAAGTGCATACTTAAACCCACCCTCTTTATATCATGTTATGTGTTTGAGATTAAATTTGGTATTGGAATTGTGTGATTAAGTGAAACATTTGAAATGTGTGTGTTATTCAATCTACTATAAATACTTCAATGGAACCCACAATAAATAATTTGGTATGCATGGTTAACCTTCTTAACCATCATGGCCATCTTAAGGAAGCTCTAAACTTTGTAATCTAAAATCTAATTAAACTTTGTGTGGTTGTGTGGAGGTGTTTTTGGTGGTTGAATGAGCGGGGGCATGAGAGGAAAATAATTAGTTGGTAGTTATTATCTCCGCCCCCACTACAACTATTTGTATCCCCAAGTTTCTACATTGAAGACAATTGTTGTGTGATGTAAATATTTATTGGGTCCCTATAGAGTTCCACAATGTTTTTAGTTCATTTTGAAAGTTTGTATTAAATACCATCCCTAAAACAATTCTTTCTTAACATTTATGTTTTTTTATTATTAGCAAATAGTTTTTTGAAAGGGACTATACCCTTGAGTACAAAAGATGGCCTAGGAGCCAGAATAGGAATGTGAACAAGAGAGAAAAGGATTAGAATCCAAATGTGACAATGAAGCTCGAAATAGCCCAAAAATAGCTACTCAAACGAGACAAAACAACAAAAATACTACAAAAAAGTAGTAGAGAGACCGCAAAAAAACAACATAAAAACATACAAGAACAGCAAAAGCATCTACAACTACTTGTTGGCAGCTTTGTCAATGCTGGTCTTGATATTCTTCTAGGAGTGGAACATACCCAAAGTTGTCATGTGGGCAACATCAGTATTATCCAGCTGCTCAATGGTCCTTTTGCTTTCCTTTTCGTTACCCCAAAGTGTTGTCGGAACACCACTGAGGTTGGAGACACTTTTGACATGTTGCTCAATGAACTCCTCAATTGCCCTAAAGATGGCCATGTTGTAATCATGTCAAGTTTTGGCCTTCCCTAAATGGGAGTCTAAGGAGTTCAGCTTCTTGTAGATATCATCAATCTGGCTGCTATCAATATCCCCCTCCTCCTCCTTTTTCTCTTGCCTTTCTGTTTAGCCAAGTTCTTAACCTCATCCTTCAGCAGTTTCATATCAGCCTCTAAGGCATCCAACCTTTTTGAAGAACTTTCCATATGCACATCCCGGGACTGGCACTGCTAATATTCAGAAGGTCATGTGCAATTTCAATTTCATGAGGCCCCTTCTCCACAGCAAGAGTCTCAAGGTTAAGCTTTCTAGAAGCCCTGGTAACCGGTATTTTTGAGGTGGAGGCGAAGTGGGTGGCGGGAGCAACAGTAGGGGGAATGGAAGGAGAATCTTGGATGTTTGTGGGGGTGACTGCAGCGGTGGCGGGGGCAGATGGAGAAACAGGGCTGGCAGCAGCAGAACCCGGCAGAGGGGGAACCGAGCTAGGAGAGGATGGAAGACCAGGGTACTTAAGAAGACAACATTTATGAAGCAACAAAATAAGCCCTTGGTGTAAGGGAACCACCTAGGTATGCTTCTGAAACTCCAAAATGGAGCGTTCAAGAGAGTTCAACAAGTAATGGGGAAAACAAACCAAGCGATTCCTACGGAAGTGGTTAAGAAAGATAAGATGCTTAGCAAGAACAGTGACAAACCTACCTTCTAAGGAGATGAACCGTATCATCATGCGAGTAACCTCATCATAGGGCGGAGGAATCGAGCTAACAAGCAGGCCCGCTGTAACATAGATTAGCTTCTCAGATCCTTCCACAAATCTCCTCTCTTCAACATCTCTGTCGACCCTTTTGTTAAAGAAATGGTAGCCCTCCAAACTAAGGCCGGTCGCTTCAGCAATAAGTTCTTCATTGACCAAGATCTTCTGCCCCCCATATTCAACAGTCCGCTCCTTCCATTCCTTCGCAAAACGCACAGAAATGCTTTGATCATGCCCCTGAACCTTCTCCATGAAGTTGGTGATGCCACCCTTGCTGAGAATGCTCCATAGCTCAATATTATCCTTCCAGTCCGGGTCCGCACTTGGCTCAATTTGGCAAGGAGGTCCCCCCATCTTCTCTATGCTTAACTGATTGCAACAAATTCCCAAATTCTTGTGAGCGTTGAAACCCGTCCGCTTCTTGCTATTGTAATCCACACAAGATTGGAAATGAGAGCCATTGCTTTTCCCATGAACGGCTGCGTGTCTGCTGATCTGAGCCTGTGGAAAATCACATGTGGGAATAGCCCGCTCCCTATCATCAATCACATTACTACTGTCTTCGGTTTCCATGGAGCTTTGTATCCGGCTTTTAGCAGTCGCAGTGCAGCCCGCATGCGTGATTTTCAAATCAATGTAACTCCACTTGGAGTTCCCCATATATTTCACACTAACATGTTTATTTGACATGATTTGCATCATCATATTCTTTAAGTCAACACGTGTGGGAGTATTATTGATGCTAATGCTCTAGATATTGCTTGCGTATAGAAATCCGCATGAATGCTGTTTTGGAGCTGCTTAGGGATGCTATTATTATCCCAAATAGTGAGGTTAACATTAATGCCATAATTAGCTAGCGCATCCACCAATTTATTACCCTCCCGGTAAGTATGCATGATCCTGATGTTATTGAAAGTATGACTAATACTTATGGACTCTGAGATAAAATCCTTAATGCTCCAACTTGGAGATGAGCACTGTTTAAGAAGATTAATGATATTCAGGGAGTCCCCTTCAATAATGAGGTTCTGAATATTTTGAGTCTGGGCAATTCTCAGGCCCCATAGTGCAGATAATGCTTCGGCAAAATGATTAGTTTGAATTCCCATTTTCCCAGCATACGCAACAATCAGATTACCTTTATGATCCCGTATCGCTCCTCCTCCTACCGCTATCCCAGGGTTTCCCTTAGAGGCCCCATCAAAGTTCAACTTATACCAATTAAAATCAGGAGGATGCCATTTGATCGAAGATCTATCAATGCTATTCCTGGATTGCTCCGACTGTTGATAGTTCCAATCTACAATTGGATAAGATGTATTCTTCATTCTCTGGATATCTCTTGTTCTTGGGGGGTTTAAATCTAGCAATATTTTCTTTGATACCATTAGAAATTTTACCAATACTAAGTTTATAGTTTTGCTTCTTATTTCTGAAGATAATATCATTTCTATCCTTCCATATCCTCCAGATTAAATGAGGGATAGCCAGCTTCCAGATCCTTTTAACAACACAATGCCTGAAGGGTGGGTTCCATTGAGTCCATAGCTGATTAAGATCCTTCGGCAACACCCAGAGAGCTTCAAATTTAGAGAGGGAAAAACTCCATATTCTGGTGGCATATTCACAATGTATGAACAGGTGGCTGATATCCTCAGAATCATTCTTACAAAGATGGCACCTATTAGGAATTATAAATCCTCTTCTCATCAGGTTGTCAGTGGTAAGAATCCTACCTCTGATAGCCAGCCAAAGGAAAAAAATTATTTTGGGAGTTAATTCAGACATCCAAATCTTGTTCCAATTGAACTCTGTTTGACTACTATGGAAGAAATTATTATATCCAGATTTGACAGAGTAATTCCCATCATTGGAATTATTCCATACCAGCTCATCCTTGGAATCCAGCTGACTTAATGGAATAAGATCTAATTGATCTTGAAGGGAGGAAGTAATTTGCTTCAGATCAATTCTCTCCACAGTAAGTTTTTTCCAATTCTTGCTGGTACCATTTCCTTCAATATAGTCCTTGATTTTAATGCCATACTTGCTTATGAGACTGTCCTTAACCGCCCCAAATCTGTCCATGAGATTTCCATTAAACCAATTATCCTCCCAGAAGTTTATGTCCCTACCATCCCCCACTTTCCATTTACTGCCCTGCTTGATGAAATTTCTGCTCTTGACCAGATTATTCCAAAAAATGGAACCATAGGGGAGGTGCTCATCTTGAAGATAAGAATACACAGCTTGATGATTTAAATATTTTGCTTTGATTAAATCAATCCAGGGTTGTTTCTCAGACAACATTCTCCAGCCCATTTTAGCAATGAGGGCCTCATTCATTTTCTCAATATCTTTTATACCCAGACCACCCATAAACTTCGGGGTGCAAACCTTATCCCAAGCCACTAAGTGAAATTTGAACTTCTCTTCCATGCCTTGCCATAAAATTTTTTTGAATCCTTTCAATTTTATCTCTGAAGGAAGATGGGATCTTGAAGAGCGACATGACATAGATGGGCAGATTTTGAAGAGTACTTTTGATGAGCAGGCACTTACCAGCACTAGATAAAATGGCTCCTTTCCAACCAGCCATTTTTTTTTGGAATCTCTCCAATAAATCATCCCACACCTTGTAAGAGACTTTCCTAGTGCCGAGAGGAAGGCCCAAGTAAGTGGCTGGAAGTGCACTTATTTTACAACCCAGAATTTTAGCAATTTTGAGTTGCCTTTCCTCAGGAGTGTTGAAAAAGAAGATGGTGCTTTTATCATAATTAATCTCTTTCCCAGAAGTAGATTCATAGAGCTGCAGTAAAGCCTTGATAGCCTTAGCTTCAATGACTGACGCCAGAAGAAGAAGGATAGTGTCGTCCGCAAATTGCTGATGGGAGACAGCTTGGCTGATGGAAGTGGGCTTAGAGCCATTTAAAATCCCATCTTTAACCGCTTTGCCAATTGTTCTACTAAGGCTGTCAGCCAAAAGAATGAAGAGTAAGGGGGAGATAGGGTCCCCTTGTCTAAGTCCTCTGCTGCTAGTGAAAAAACCCACAGGCTCACCATTAACAACCACAGAGAATCTGGCCGTAGAGATACAAGCCTTAATAATTCTTCTAAATTTTTCCGAAACCCAAATTTTGTTAAGACTTTGTCAAGGAAAACCCAAGAGACCTTGTCAAAAGCTTTATTCATATCAAGCTTAAGGACCATATTTTCCTTTTTATTATTTTCCATGGAATGTATGGTCTCGTGAACCATAATCACTCCGTCTTGTATAATCCTGCCTTTGATGAAGCCACTCTGCTGCCTTGAGATAAGATCATTCATAATGAGCTGAAGTCTAGTAGTAATAATTTTGGTAAAAATTCTATATATGGCATTCACAAGACTGATAGGTCTGAAGTCCTTGAAATCTTTAGCATCCATTTTTTTAGGAGCCAGCACAATGTGAGTGTTATTAAGCTCTTTTAAAAGATTTCCCGTTCTATAGAATTCATTCACCACTCTGAGAAGATCCTCGAACAGATTTCCCAAAATTTCTGGAAAAAATTTATAGAGAACCCATCCGGACCAGGAGCCTTGTCACCCTCTAAAGCAAAAACAGCTTTTTGCAGCTCTTCAAGCGTGACCACTTTGGTGATACTTCTGAATTTATGATCCTCAATTTTATTTTGGGGAATGGCCTCCAACATAAAGGAAATAGCTTCAGAGTTGATGATATTCCTCTCCTCAAGAAGTTTTTTATAAAAATCAAGCGCTTCTTTCTTAATGCTATTGGGATCTTTTATGATATTTCCGTTGTTTTTAGAAACTTCTAAGATCCTATTACAGGCTCTGTGCTTCAGAGTGGTCATATGAAAGAACTTCGTGTTCCTGTCTCCCTCTTTGAGCCAAATAGCTCTAGATTTAAGTCGCCATAAAGATTCCTCTCTGCTGCAGATCGTATGCAACTCTGAAAGAATATTCTTTTCATTAACTTCATCTTCAGCCAATCTCCCCATAGTATCCATTTTTAATTCCAGATCCTGAAGCTTTTGTTTTAACTTTTTTTTATTGTCAAATACATTACCAAAAACACTTTTATTCCAGATTTTGACTTGCTTTTTGACATTTTTGAGCTTTTGAACCAATCTAAATTGAGCAGTGCCTTCACCATTCCATCCCCACCATTCTTTTATCTTGTCATAGATATTGTCATGCTCCATCCACATCTTTTCAAATTTGAATGAGCTTCTGGTGGGTTTAGTCCAATTGAGAAAATTTAAAGCAATCGGATTGTGATCCGATCCAACTCTGGGTAGGGAAGAGAGGTGGAAGTCTTGACTGAGAATCCAGCTCGCTGAAATTAGAGCCCTATCCAATCTCACCTGAATAAACTCCTTTCCCAACCTTCTATTATTCCAAGTGTATTTATTTCCATGAAGATCCACATCTAAGAGGTTATGTTCAGCAATAAAATCAGCAAAATCCTCCATACCAGTAGAAAAGCTGGAGGTACCTCCAAACTTTTCACCTGGGTTTAGTGGGGAGTTGAAATCCCCCATAATAAGCCAGTTAGCAGAACAATACTGGTTTCTAAATGTTTTAAGGTCAGCCCAAAGCTTCCTTCTACCACTAACCGAATTAGGGGCATAGATGTTAGAAAGGATCCATTCACCCTTATTCTCAATAGTAACAAATTTGATTGCAAGATGATTAATATTAGCATTGAGAACCATACCAGTACAGTGTCTTTTATCCCAAAGAGTAGCCAGTCCTCCAGAAGCTCCCTGGGAGTCAACAGCCGCCATTTCAGAGTTATCCCAAAAACTCTTTTTAATAGTTTCAAGGGTCTTAGCTTTCATCTTAGTTTCTTGCAGAATCAAAATACTAGGATTACTGGAATCCCATAACTCCTTGATGGTTCTCTGCTTGGAGTTTCCATTTAGGCCTCGGATGTTCCAAGAAATAATCTTCATTTGGAATGATTGGTGGTTGGAATTGCCTGATGGTTCAACTGACGCTGAACTCCATCTGCAATGTCCCTCTCCGTTCTTTTAGATCTAAGAGTCTTTTTAGAGGGTCTTCCTCTTTTTGTACTTCCTCCAAAGTCAGCTATTCATCTAGCAGAAGATCTAGTTGTTCTGGATGTAGAGGTGTCCCAATTGTCTTTTTTTTTTTTTTATCACTGTAAAGTGATTCTGGGATCATTTCAAAACCTTTCATTCTTTTTTTCTTTTTTGAAATGACCATTGTGAATCCAGAATTTGGATCCTCCTTATCCATGATAGGCGTAACTTCTCCCTCTTCACGTTCTTTCTGAATCCTGTCAGGTGTGTGAGTATCAGCTGATCTGGTGCTGAAATAAGCTGGCGAAACTACATTGGTATGTTGCTGGAACAAGGAAGTAGATCTGCATTACCATCTCCCCTAGGAGAGTTTTTCTTCAAAGGTTCTTTAAGAGCCATACAGTCCTTGTTCGAAGTTTCCTCAGTGATGCACAACTGATTATCTTTCTCGACTATCATACTGCTCTGAAATTGCTCAATAGGGACTATATTAATCTTCACAGAGCCATCTTGCTCGTTCACCACCATGGATACCTTCACAGGTTTATCCAAGTCTTCTTTGTTAGATGCTTCAGGAAAAGCTGCTGCTGAGACTTTGGGACGCCAGACGAGATGTTTCCTTATTTGAGTTCTAAAACCCCTTTTTTTTCCTTTTCTATTTAACTCCAAATCCTTCTGACTAGGGGCTTTGTCTTCATTCCAGCTATCCGTGCTTGGAACCCTACTATCCTTGTTCAGAACTGAGCCCTCCCCAGGCTGTTCAGCATCCAAAGTAGGGGTCTTCTTCTTGGAACAACTTTTGTCAGAGTGTCCAATGCTATGACAATGTTTACATCTCAAAGTTTCAACCTCAATTTTTTGGGTCCATATCCCAAATCTAGATTTCAAGATTATGTGCTCGGAAATTCCTGATCCATAGCAGAGAAAATGCAGAAACGAGCAAAAGCAAGCCTGGATCTGTTTCTCATGGGTCCATCCAGCCCAATAGGTGCACCTAAGGATTTTGCAATATTTAGCAGAATTTCATCATCCCAGAAATGCAATGGTAGTCCTGGTAACCTACACCAGATTGGGATGGTGTTTATATTTTCAGTATTAGGATCAAATCCAAGATACCATTTTTTCAAAAAAAGGCCCATGTTACCCAGCCACCAGGGACCTCCCAGAAGCACCGAATCCAAATCCTCTTGCTGATTAAATTTTGCCAGAAAAAAGCCTTTTGGCATGATGGTAATGTTCAGGGCTCCCTTAGGTTTCCACTTTCTCAAAGCCCATTTTCTAATGAAATCAATATTAGGTCTAGAGCCAAGAAACTTACCAACGAGGGAGAGATTCACTTTGCTTAAGGCTCTATCAACAAATCCATCTGGGACCCTCAGGCAGGTGGCACCCTCGTTGTCCTTTTCCCACGTGAACTGACCAGTAATTTTCAGACCCACCTTGATGTTAGGGCTTTGAAGCAACTTATTCCAGGCCATAGGTGTGGATCCCAACATTTCCCCATTTTCATTTATAACCGTTCGATTATGGCGGAGATCTGCCTTTCTCAAAGCATTCTTACGTTTATTGTGCATCCTTTCTACGGCGGAAGCTGCAGAGAAACAACACCGATAGTACTACCTCCAGTGCTTTCTCCTTCGTTCGTACTCGTGCTCACAAACGTCTGATTCTGGCCACAGATTAGCCTCTCCTCAGCAATTTTAAGCTTAGTGCACAAACATTCTACAGCTAGAACTGCAGAAACCACGTTGCCATAGTTTTCTCCATTGTTAGTTTTCTCCATCGTTTTGCATCGCTAGTTTTCTTAACATTTATGTTATGATTAGAAGTATTGTTGAGTTTTGCATTTAAACATTAATGGATTTTTCACCTTGGTTGACCTTGTGCTCATTATAAGTATCTAGGGAGTTTTAGAATATCCTAAAATTACTTTTAATCATAAATACTACCACTAAATTAGACCACTCTCTTAGGGCCTTCAACCTATTGCACTAAGTTTATCTATATATCCAAATATCTTACAACTAATTAGTACATTTTGGAGGTGCTCACCACATGCACCTCTAATTTTAGTGGGTTTAACATTCTCTACATTATCAAATTTGACATAATATTATAGGGCATTAATGGATACCAATGTGAACCATATACATGTTTACAAAATAGAATGGAAAATTAACCTTCAAGTGAGACCCATATTAAAGGTTATGAGTGCCCTAGGCAATAATTGAAGTGGACGCCCTTCTTACAATTTTAGTTAATAATTTTTTTCCATCAAATAAATAAATAAAAGTTATGTATATTATCATATTTTAAAATTTGCATAAGAATCATAATAAATCACTAATTTAGATAAATTGGTATACAAAAGGAATACAAATATCCTATAAAATTATCAAATAAGGACAAGTAATAATCCATGGATGGAGAGAATTAATCACATGAGGTGTTTAGAATGTAACAAATATCATTTATATACAAGGTTGATTACTTGTCTTATTTACCAATATCAAGTAGGTGATGGAGACTCAAAACTGAACAAAACACCATTCATTTGCAAAGCAATAAAAATTCCTACGTATCTCCCATAGTTTTGTGAAGAGTGGTATATGGAACAAGCCTACTAATTCCTCCATAAAAAGAGACATTTCCTACAATATATTAAGAATAGAGAATTAAATATATTCTTTGCTTCAATTATACTTGCCTCTACTAACTACACCAGTGACATTATGAAAAATACATAAACCTTTTCTAAGAAAAATTTACACCCCTAAATTATCTAGAGCTACATTAGATAATGTGTAACAATACCAATAATATTGTATGATCTTAAAAATATGCATATGTATTTTTACTTGCAAAAATATTATAGTACATTTTTATGTGTATGTGTGAAATTTATGTTACTTTATAATAATATTAATAAAAGGGTCAATTGGGGATGACCCTATGGTGAACTGGTGGGGCACTTAGCCTATAGAGCCAACAACCTAGGTTCAAACCCAGCCCCCAGGATTTCATATCCTGATTTACCCACGGCATGTGGAGTGGGGCATTTGCATGTCACCTTGGGGGTTGGGGATGACCTGTGGTGGTGGGGCACTTAGCCTGTAGAGCCAATAACCTAGGTTCAAACCCAACCTCTTTGATTAAATTTTTGAATATTTTTGGAGGGACTTGGTAGCTTCAAACATGATTACTTAGAGGATGGCAATGGTAGCAAAGAGATCGACGGATGAAATCGAGAGAGAACGACCTCGAGATCGGGTGGGGGAAATGGATCCGTGGTTGGGGCATCATCACATTCAACGTGGAGGAGTCACCATGGCTCCCATGAGCCTAGGGAAGAGTGGTGGGTTGCAAGGAAGCTGCGATAAGGAGAAAGAACAGAGCCCCTCTAACCCTAATCTGAATCCTTCCAAATCGGTCAGGGATGCATTTGGGTCAGAGGTAGGAAGGAAAAGACATGAGCCACATCAGTAAAACAAAAACTTATGCTATTGATTCTAAGTGACATCATTCAAAGATATCCTTAGAGCTAGTGGTGGTTATACTCCTAGAAACTAGGCATATCTGGTCGATATGGTAAAAGAGATCCTTGCCCTAGAGATAAAAAACCCCGAGGTGGAAGAATACTTTCAGACACTAGTTCAAGATGTTATGATCAGGTGCTTCAATGGCCTTTGGCCTTCCTCTACCGAACTATATAAATGGATATTTGAAAACTGGACCAACAAGTGTGAAATTTCACTCTACAAGGGTTTCTTTATTGTGCATTTCAAAGAAACCGAGGATTGTCGGTCTTTGCCTATATGGAGGAGGATTTGTGGTTCGGGGTAATGCCGGTTTGTATTTGACTCCTTGGTTTCCAGAATTTGATCTGAATTCTCATTCAGTTACCAAAACACCTATTTGGGTAAGGCTTCCAAATCTCCCTCTGCATCTATGGTATGCCCTAGATAATATTGGTAATTTTCTGGGCAAGTTTATTAAAGAAGATTTGGATAGAACTCACTCAGGATTGTGCACGTACGCTCGCATATGTGTTGAAATTGATCTGAGTAAAGGATTACCAGATCATATTTTATTAAAATTTGGAAAAATTTAGTATTCACAACTTTTGGATTATGAGAACACTGCCTTTAGATGCAGATTCTGCAAAAACCCAGGGACATTTGCAAGCTTCTTGTCCTTTAAATAAAAATGGAGCTAAAAAGCAAAGCTCGTCAACTCCTAGTGGTTGGGGAAGTGTGAATCGAGTGTCTGGTGTCTACTTCAACTTTCAAGGGGGCTCGGAGTATCAAACAACAGAAACAACAGAAAATAAGTAGCAAGTTTCAGAAGTGGGAAATCGGGAGAACGTGGAGTTAATGGGAGGAATGAAAAGAGGACACGTATCTGACAAATCAGATTCGAGATCAAGAGTCTTTTCCTGACTTAAGGGAAGTCCCAGGAAATCACAATGATCTTATGATTATTGTTCCATCTGACACGAGCATTTGGCATGAAGTAAAGAACAGGAAAAGTAAAAAAGGTCGAATGGGTAATATTGAAGACTTCTTCCCATCCCAGGTTGGGAAATAGCAGACTATTGGCTATTTTGCCTAGTTAAGTATTGTAGGCTTGTTTTCTCGGGAATCTAGCCCGGCTGCTCTTGTTTATCTTCTTGGGTTTTAGACCTTGCTTTTTAATAGGGAACGGGTCCCTTCAACCCACCTTATCAATAAAAAAATGGTCAATTAATATTGACTTCAAATAAAAAACATTAATGTTAAGTTCTAATAATAACCAAAAATAATGAAAATCTTTAGATTTAGGCACCCCCTAACTGCTGGTGCCCTAGGTAATTGCCTAGTTTGCCTAGGGCTTAATCCCCCTTGCTTCAAGTTATCGGTAGATTTTTTAATACTCATTACATATTAAATTGTCACATTGAAAATAATGTCTCACAACTTATTTTTGAATATTTATAATTTTATAATAAACAATATTTTAAGTTTATTTTTTAAAAATGAGAGTGGTGCAAAGGTGATGCAAAAAGTATTTTTAGGTAGCATACACGTGACATTATGATTTCTCTATGGTGGTAGAATTGTGGTTTTAAAATAATGCAAATAAAATTATTTAGCCGATTCATTTTTACATCACTTTTGTGTTATAATAAAGGACATAATTTCCTCAAATAAACATGACCAAAAACATTAAAATTTGATTTTGATGCAATTTTGACACTAAAAGTGGGGCTAATTGCACTTTATGTTGTAATGGTTTGTGCCAAATGTTGTGATTGACATTATTAGTTAATGTCAAGCCCCATAAGTAGAAACATTGGTGATGAAATTATGATTCTTATTGTAAAAACTAATTGCCTAAGTTGTTATACCAATTGATTAGCCATTTTTATTTAAATCTAAGTAAGCTCAATATTCAACGAGATCGTAATTCTTCTTCCTAGGCTTTTTCTTCATGTCAAAACCAATTCTATAAATCCAAGCTTTAACCAAAGATTGTGTATTTTCTTATTATCAAATAAGGTAGAGTTGAGGGTTTTGAATGCCTAGTAGTAGTATTAGGAGCTAATGGCTCCCTCTTAATTTTGAAAAAATTATAGTGAATTTTATAAAGAACAAGAATTAAGGTAAAAAGACTTCTTTCTTAGGAAATTGTAAATAATTAACACCGCTTAATTTTAAGTTTAGTTTTATTCGAAAATAAACACCACTTAATTTTTAACTTTATCCATTTGTAAAATTTATCACACAAACTATGCACATAAATAAAAAATGAATAAATTAGAAGAAAAATACTATTGAAAGAAAATATTACAAGGAGAATATAACATATATATAACTAATTATAATCTCACATACAATATATGATATACTTATATTTCCTATACAAATTTTTATCAATATTTAATTATTTTAGAATTTATTGCATACGTTTAGGATATAACTAAATATTAATGCATGTCCTATAAATATAATGCTCATACAATACTTTGTAAACACTATGAGTAAATAAAAAATATGAAAGATATACGTAAAAAAGGTACAATAATGTATGGAATAAATTAAAATGAAATTATTATATATAATGTGACACATGTAAAAAAATTCTCACCTTTTATATATTTCTTTTAACATCCTACCAAATGGATCATAAAGATGACAATTCTTTTAATGTTTCGTATAGTATAAAGTGTTGACAATAAACTATCTATATATAATTGTTGTGATTTACCTATTTAAAACATAAATTTATAATAATACTAATTAAATTTATATAAAACAACCAAATGTAAAAATATAAACAATAAAATACCCTTTCATTGTATGTACCTAAGAAGCATTGCCTAAATTACCTATGCCTTAATCCCCTTGCTAATAAACACTTAACAGTCTACGTCTTCAAATCCCAACAATGCAGTTAGCATTAGTCTTGACCTTTGATGCTTTCTTGTTGAAAATAGATGTGTATATGTGAGTGCAAATCTTATGGAGATAGTTTCAAAAAAATCTTATAGAGATTAATACCCATCTGCCACCCTTTTTGCATCGTGGAGTTCTAATGTGATTATCTATGGACATCTCACACACTTTTGACTTCTCTCCAATCTCATGTATTGATAGGTGTGATTCTCATTTCTTAATATGAATAATGCTTAGTCGATATATTATGATCCATAGAAAGGCTTAAATTTGATGGTATTTGAAATAATCAATCACTCTCTCTCTCTCTCTCTCTCTCTCTCTCTCTCTCTCACCACACACATATACATACATACATATAAATATATATAGAATAGTTGAATTTATATATTTTATTAATAGTGTATATATAATATGATTTTAAATTTTTGAAAGAAATATTGTAAAATTACTATTACCTAGAAATTGTTTGACAAGTATGAGTGGCCATCAAATTTAACTCATGATGCGTAGCTTTTAAAGTCTTATATCTTCTAAGTCTTAGTGTTTAATATTTGAAGTGATAAGAAAGTATTATCCATTGAATTAATATTATTTACATATAGTATAATATAGTCTAATAATCTCTTAATTTTATTATTTAGTCATGTTATGTCTACACTTATTGTTTACAAATTCCAATGAGTATAATGTCTTGATAATTTTTTTGTTTAGAGTCAAAATTTAATTTGACAATGGTGTTATTTTTGAAATTCAAAATAAAAATTTGTAAAGGATTTATTCTTGGTTGAATTTAACATTCATGTCTCTATGGATATTCTATTACAAATATGTTGGACTCAACTTTTACGACTTGGAAAGTGATAATTCATATGCAACTTATTATTCAACAAGAAATCGCAGGAAATTGTCAACGAAAATTAAAAAGTGTCATAGAGTAGAACAAGTTACTAGAATGACAAAACATAGATGATAAAGAAAAATCCATCATTGGCCTTGCACTCTTATCTATTTTGAATTACAAGTATCTAGGTTTGGAAAAATCATCTATGGAAATTTAGAAAGATATGAATAAATTGTTCGGTGTTGAAGTAGTTAACACAAAATTTTATCTAAAGCTCCGGTATTCATATTCAATACGAGGTGATGGAGTCACTATGTTTAGCCATATAAACAATCGGATATATCTCATTAAATGGCTAGCAAAACTCAAAGCTATAGTATAAGGTATAAGGATGCTAAAACTATTTTTGGTATAGTCTTCCTTTTAAATACAATAAATGTGTTTTTAATCTTATTCATATGCCTTCTCATTCATCGAAGCTATGATTTCCACTCTCCTAGTTGAAGAAAAAGGATGACTATACAAGATAAAAAAGAGAAAACGTTTTTTTACGCAAGATACAATTGTAAAGAATCAAATAAAAACAAGGAGAAAATTAAATGTTTTTACCGCAATAACCAAAGACACATCGTAGAATTGGAAAGTTCAAGCTAATGAAATTCTCAAAGGAAATATTAAAGAAAAATCAAATGAAGCTAATATGGTTATTGAGAAAGAATCAGTCATTGATAAAGAATCAGCGAGTATTGATGATGGTGATGAAGAACACTTATATTAAATAAAAAATATTAAATATTAGAGGAAAGAGGCATATGAGGTTGGAGGACAACTAACTTCCTCTTATCACCACTAAGACATGGCCACACTATTATGTAGTGGCATATATTTTTGTTTACATTGAGTTTTGTGTGGTAAAAAACTTTAGTTATGATTATTAGAGAAATAAAACTTAAGATTAATGTAGGAGAAATCTAGATGCTTGGAAGAGCATGAAATAGTTTAGAATAAGCCATGAGCATCATGTACAAAATGTTGAAAACTTTCCCTCCATTTCTTATAGTTTGAATTCTTGAATTGTAATGTAAACTCTCATAGTTACATGAGAGTAAAAGTAGAAGTAAATGTTAGTTGGGGATTAGTTTTCCTAGGATTTTGTGGAGGTCAAACATGGATAAATAAACTCTCCTAGTTGTTTTTAAAAATACTTACCTATTCTTGAGGTAAGTTGAAATGATATCTCAACCAAAATAAGGAATATCTTATCCTATTAAGGATCAAGACAATTTGAAGGTTAGGATGCATAGGAAGGTCGAATTATAAGAGGGCAAAGATAAAATAGTGAATTATTGGTAAGAAGGAATTGATTTTTTTTTGAGAAAAATATGCGAGAATTGGATGAGGATGATGTGTAAGACGGGTTTTAGAGATGAGTGAAAATGGATTTTGAAACCCTTGAGCTTGGTATGTCCCCAAATCTCCTTAATTGATTATGTATTCAATGATTACAATGGAAAATGCATGTTTTATGAGTTAAAACATATGTTTTGTATGATTAAATGGGACTATGTATAAGGGTTCTGAGAAGGGCAAGTTAGAAACTCTTTCCATGATGAAATCTCATTAAATATCTTGATTTATTAGTTCAAAAATAAGGAGGGACTAAGGGTGAATAGGTAGAAATTTTATTTGCCTCATGACTTTATGTTTTAAGTGATTTATAATCAAATATTTGGTCTCGGCTTTGAACTAGGGCAAGCCATAACTTTAATTTCAACCTATGAAAATTGCCAAAAATTTAAGTATATCTCTATCTTGGCACAAATAAGTATCCTAATTTTTATTAACATGAATATAGGTGTGTAAATCGATATATCAATGATATAAAATACAAGGAGCATGAGAAAATCATTTTTGTGGAATGGGTTGTATCATAAGTCATAGATTCTATAAAAAAATATAATTGACCTAAAATTTGGTAGGTAAGGTTTTGAGGCATTTCTTGAGGTGGGTTTTTAACGGTTTGTGTTGAAAATTAATAAATGTTGAGTTATGGATGACAAAATATCTTAGGTCATGTGGGAGTAGGACAACGAACAAAACAAGGTATAATTGATGAAATTTTGGGTAATTATTTATGTTTTGTTGGTATCCAAATTTGTTCTCCCTTTCAAGATGAGTAGCAACACATATTGGACATGGAGCTTAGAGACAGATAGATCATAGTGTGTGTCATTTTGTAGCTGGGGATGAGATCTAATTGGCCCTTTATTACTTAGATTTGTGGAGATATGGATAACACCTTTAAGAGGATTTGACCTGTCCTCACTACTTTAGGTCATGCCTCTTTGACTAGGGTGAGAGGACCCTTAGTGTAACCTCTGTTTGATGAAGGAGATGGAGATATCCTTCTTTTGCACAAATTTTATGAAGAAAACCTTGGGAAAATATGGTCAATACTCCATAATTTAACTCTTAAGATTTGTCACTTATAAAAGATGGAGATACTTTCAACACAAGGCTAAGGTTACTGAAGACATTAAGAAATCCTGATTGTTCTACATATTTTAGTAAGTAGATTTTGTTCCTTTGTTGATACACAAGGAAAACAGGGGTAGTTTAGGGTGGATTCATGGTTTTTGAATAATTTTGGTGGGAGATGAAGCAAGATAAAGTTGATTATACCAGATCTTCAAAGGGACTTCACAACAATGAACAACTTAAATAACAGAAAGCTTCAGAACAATTAAGAAATTCCTTCAACTGGAAGGTGCACTTTAATAGAGGCCCGAGATCAAAACGTTTTCACATAATCTTTGAGACTCTAACATGAAGGCTCAAATTGAAAGACTCAATTAAACACCAAAGTCTTTGATCAATCACGCCTAAGGTACACCTAAAGACTTACAGACAATATTTATCAACAAATGACAAGTGAATTGATTTTAAATTTTTTATCTCATCCAAGATGAAAGCTCTTCTTGAAATGAAATTGCAAATACCATTAAATTGTCACAGGGACAAGATCCTGTGTGATTTCACAAAGATTTTAATGTAATATTGCAATAGGAACGAAAGAAAAATTTTGTAGACATTCTGAAACAAAGAAGACAAAAATTGCTAGAGATTAGACACAAATTAATTTCAAAATTGCTTGGATTCATTAGCAGAGGAAATCTTCCAGAGAAATCTTAGTGCTCGTCAATGGCTATACATCTGCAACCAAATTGACACGATAGAAAATCTAACACAAAAGAAAATAACAAGTTATCTCGGCTTGGTCTCTCAAGAAGACGACATTCTCAAATTTTCTCTCTTAATAAATCAACTTCGACCATTTGTAAGAGTATTCTAATTGCATTTATACATTTTACTCACTCAATTTTCCCCCTAAAAGAGAAGAATATTCAAGGGACCTTTTCTTGTTACCAATTTTTCTCAGAAAGTGATATTTAACAAATTCAGATCCGAAAGCTGCCAGGTGGATCAATTGTGAACTGATCACGTTTCTTAGGCCCTCGACTAATGACTAGGATGCCATGCCACAAATTTTTGGGAGTCCTAATCATTTTGATTTTGTCATGTGAGAAATTCCTTTTTAATCATTTTCTGGAGGCTTTGCATAGCTAGATCCGACATGTAATCCTTTTTGCTCTCGAGGCAACACCTTTTTCATCTTTTGCACTTGTAACTTTCATCATTTCATCCTTTTCCCTTTCTTTCCTTTGTAACTTTGTCCCGCATCCATCTCCTCTGGTAATTCCCATTTTTGCAAGTGCCTAAGAAATTCCAACTTTAAAATATAGATCTTAACAATCCTTGGACTCACAAATTAAGTTCTGAATCCATCAAATGGCACTTTACAGACAGATACGACAAGGAATTTCATCAAAGAACGATGAAAAACAGTGTGTATTCACGTCTCCATGAGTCTTAGAGAAAAAATAGTAGAAAAAAAGATGCAATACACAACGACCATTGATTCTGCCCCTTTTCTACTTTATGTCATAGTCATCCACGTGTTTTCTTGGCGCAACTGCAAAGGAGAAGCACAGAGGAAAGTCCCAAACAAGCATAGGCCTTCCACATGTCTCGGTCAGCAGAGTTTGTTAAAAAAGTTGAAAGTTCAATGGAAGGCACTATGTGTCTAGGGTTTGAGACATTTTCTTTGGTCGTTGAAAAGTCCAAGCAAAGGGAAGAGTGAGAAAAATCCTCTAAGTGTCCTCCCAGTGCTTCTTCAAAATAAAACTTAGGGCTCGGTCCCCAAATAGGCGTTGTCCCTCCATGTGTCTCAGGCCTTTAGAAAGTTGCTTGAAAATTCTAAGTATGGGAAGACCCATCGGAATCCTCTACATGTCTTCATGATATTTCTGGCACAACTTCAAAATAAAACTTAGGGCCGGTCCCCAAATAGGTGCAATCCCTCCACATGTCCCAGGCCTTTAGAAAGTTGTATAAAAAGTATAAGTATGGAAAGACCCATTGGAAGCCTCTATGCGTCTTCATGGTGCAACTTCAAAATAAAACTTAGGGGTTGATCCCCAAACAGGCATAGTCCCTCCACGTGTCCCAGGCCTTTCAAACTTGCTTTGAAAATTTTAAGTACAAAGCGGAGCCAGCGGAAGCCTCCACATGTCTCCCTATTGTAATTGTTAAGGTGGGACCCTGAGGCGAATCCTCAAATAAATGCTAGCCCTCCACGTGTCCCTGGTCCGCCAAAACTATACTAGATGCATGAAAAATTTGTCTAAGTCTGGGCAAGGTAGTGAAGACCTCCACGTGTCTCCCAATGCAACTCCAAGGCCAAACCAAAGGTGAATTTTCAAATGAGTGTCGGCCCTCGGTGGACAAGCTTTGAGTCGAAGCGAACTTTAGAATTTTTAAAGTACCATTTGATGAGCCGCATCCAACCAAAAAGGGCCACGTTTTTTGCGATCTTTGAGAAGTAAATTTGACCAGGAAAAATACACCTGTTAAACCGTAAAATGCAAGAAAATCACCATTTGAGCTTGGAAATGAATCTTTCTTCAAGGATAGAGAATTTGGAAATGTTATAAGGCTCAAATATGATCCTCTAAGCTACATCTAATCATGTTTCCACAAGTATTTGGGACAAAAATGATAGGGACAACAAAACGTGACTATGGAAAATGGAAGAAAAGGAAAAACCCAAGTTTTACGCCCAAGTTATAGACTCTTTCAGATGGATAGAGGAATGAAAAAAAAATTATGGATTTTTAAGTGATCCTCAACCAAGGAAGGGACTAATCATGGCAACCAAATGGAGGACAGAGTTTTTAAGCATCAATACGGGAGATAGAAAACATGACAGAGGCTACAAACTGAGGAATTTCAATAACAAACGGGGCGAGACAAATTTGAGAACCAACATCAGCTCGACGGGGATGGGCACTCCTTATGAGTTACACAAGAACAAATATCAAACTAAGTGCCAAAAATAGACCATTAGGAAACGAAGTCAAATAATAAGCTTGTAGAGTAGAAAAACCACAACCAAACCTCTAAAAAATGAACCAAGAAACTAGAAAAACCAAGTCACCAAGGACCGAGAATGAAAAAAACACAAAAATAGAAAGAAAACAAAGAAGCGTACATTGTCTAATGGAGTATACCTTGATTCTAATAAATCAATCAAGGAAATATTTCAAATGCTTGCCATTAACAGGAAATTTAAGCAAGTTCCCTGTCTAAGTCTTTTAAGACGAAGGTATTTTCACCAATTCAAATATTAATTAAATAAGGGCCCATGCATAATGCATAAAATTTACCATGCTTGCCCTTATCTTCATGCCTGCTATCACATAATAGCATCAAATCCCCAATGCTAAAAGCTCTTGAAGTCACCTTCTCGTTAAATAACTTCTTTAACTTTTCTTTGAACTTCACATGCCACTGATGGGATGCCCTTCTTTCTTCATCTAACTCAATAATATGATTGATTCAAGCATCATATGAACTAAATTATTGATCTTCAATTTTTTGAACAAACTGAAATAAAGATAATTACAAATGAAGGTGCAAAAAAGCTTGAGTTCCATATACCAACTCAAATGGGCTCTTACTAGTAGCTCTTTTGAAATTGATTCTGTCAACCCAAACAACAAACTTCAGTTGCTCACCCCACTTCCTTTTGTTCAACTCCAAGGTTCTTCTAATGATCTTCAACAAGTTTTTATTGCTGGACTCATCTTGTCCATTTCCTTGGGGATTGTAGTTAGAAGCATATGTCAAATTGATTCCATACTCTTTGCACATTTCCACTAAAGGTTTGGCTCTGAAACTCATGGCATTATCAACAACAATCTTAATTGGTACTCCAAATCTGCATATGATTTGATTTAGCATGAATTCCATGATAACTTGGTGTGTTGCCTTCTTGGTGGGGATTGCTTCCACCCACTTAGTGAAATAATCAGTGGCTACAATAATCCATTTATGACTAGCACTGGAAGGATCATAAATTTCGGCAATGAAATCCATTCCTCATTGCTTAAATGGGGCTTCAAGTGACACAGGATATAAAGGAAGGGATCCTGGACATTTCATTCTTCTAGAAAAACGCTAGCAAATTTCACATTTCCTAACCAATAGAGTTGTATCTTTGAAGAGAGTTGGCCACCAATAACCAGCCCTCAAGATTTTATGTGTTGTAATTCTTCCATAGAAAATTTCCCCCACAAACTCCTCCATGGAGATCAGCAATTATTTTGGGGCCTCATTTTTAGTAATGCATCTCAAGAGAACTCCCTCGGGGTTCTTCCAAGCTAACACAAAATTAGTAATGACATACTTTTGAGAGGCTAAATTAAGAGCTTTTTTTTTATTTTTACTCAAATATTCGAGGAAACATAGATGTCAGAGATAAAAGACTATATCCTTGTACCATTCGAGAACTTACCAATTTTTCAAGGACATCCACCCTTTTTCCTTCTACTTCATTCACCTCAATAGTTTGTAAGTTGCTCTCAACCATAAGCTTAGCTAGGCCCAAACCTCTTACCAATTTCATGGTTTGGATATCCATGTTATATTCCTACAATTTTTTTACCCATCTGCATCATCTCTTCTTGAGACCTCCATCTATGTCTTTCACCATAGTGTGGGGAACATAAGCAACAACTTTAGAGCTCAAGATGTAGGGTGCAGAAAACATTTGTTTCTTTTACCGAGGAAAATGCTTGCTTCTCCATGATGGTGTACTTCAACTCAGCTCCTGCAATGCCTTCTTGAAAAGGCAATTGGTCTCTCGACCCCTTCATCATCCTTCGTAACAAAACATATGCAATGGTGTTTTTCAAGCAAAAGAAAACACTTGAAAAGGCTTCTTGTAATTTGGGGCTACAAAAATAGGGGCATGCTTTAGTGCTTCCTTGATCCCATTGAAATTTTGAATTGAAGCTTCTTCCAATTTGATAACTTGGTCCTTCTTGACATGTTAGTAATGGGGATGGTCACTCAAAGTTAGACACAAATCTTCGATAAAGTTTATTTGTCCAAAGAAGGATTGAAATCCCTTCTTAGTTCTCGAAAGTGGAACCTTGCTGATGGCTTCCACTCTCTCTGGATCTATCATGACCCCTACTTTTGATACAATGTGACCAAGAAGCTTTGCCTTTTGCACTCCAAAATGTCACTTCTTGGGATTGATGATCTGTCATATTCTCCTCACCTTAACAACATTCTCTCAAGTGTTGCAAGTGATCATTTTTATTTCTAGAAAACACGGTTACATCATCTAGATAAATAGTAATGAAGTCATTAATATAATCCGCAAATGCTACATCCATTTATCTTTGGAAATTTTCTATAGCATTCATTAAGCCAAAAGGCATCCTGACATAGACATAAGTTCCCCAAGGAGTGGTAAAGGTATTCTTTATTCTTTCTGACTCCTTCACAACAACTTGATTATAGCCAGAGAAACCATCCAGAGTGGATAACAATTTAGAACTAGTTACCAATTGTAGCATATTTTCCATGTTTGGCAAGAGGGTAATTATCTTTCAATGATGCTTTATTCAAGTTCCTAAAGTCTACACATAGCCTTATATCACCATTATTTTTCCTAATAGGCACTAGGTTTGCAACCCAAGATGAGTACCTTGTGGGTTGAATGATCCCTCCATCCCTCAACTTCTTCATTTATTCTTGCATCTTCAAAGAAAGGAGTGGATTGATAGGCCTCTGTTTTTTCCTGAAAGGCTTGGCATTAGATTCAAGAGGAATCTCATGTTGGAACAAATCTTCCCTGTATGCCTTCAACTCGAGTAAGACCTTGCTTGAGACTACTTCCTAACCAAATTTTACGTGGTTTTCCTTTGTACCCAAGTCATGCTCTTCCACATCTCTTGAAACCGACATACTTCTTTTAATAATGCAATCAACATTATCAAAGTTTGACTCAAGTGCCACCAAACCTCTAGGAATCGTGTTTGTCTTCATTTGGATGATGTTTTTGCCAAATAAAGTTTCCTTTCCTTCAAAGAACACACACCATCGGTTCCCAATCTATATTTTGGTCGAAAACTTTCCTTGGTTCTGCGAGAAACCGTTTCACTGGGCATTATCATCAAACACTTGCCAATTTTTAACATTATCGAGAGAGAGATGGCCTTGTTAGTATTTCAACATCATACTCACAAAATGGAGACTTTGTCTGATTCTCAAATCTAGATCCTAGCAGACTTTGCTAAATTTTACGTAACAACATTAAACTTTCTATAATGGTGCACAATATTAAAATATTTAAACATTTCAATCAAATCCTAGACTACATGCTTGTATTGTTTCATTCTCTGATTTTTAGTAGCATACAATTTTCTAATTTTGACAATCAATTCTAAATCCCCTTTGACAATGATATCCTTTATACCATATTTCCATGCAATTATCAAGCCTAATAATAGTGCTTCATATTCAAAAATGTTGTTAGTGCATTCAAAGTTAAGTTTGAAAGAAAATACAAACATTTCTTGGCTTGGAGAAACCATAACAATGCCAGCACCATTTCCAAACTTGGAACAGGCTCCATCAAATAACAAGGTCAAGGTAAAACTACTTGTTCAAGACATTTACATTGATTAATCTTATGTTCTTTTCCATCAACAAACCCCAAAAAGTTACCAGCATACAACACTTCATAAGAGGCATTATTTGGATCTTCAATGAGGTGCAACATCTTCTTCTCTCCATACTGACTTTATAAGGGTGCCTTGATTAGAATGGTGGGCAAAAGACATATCCATCTCGAACACTTCCACCAACACTTATAGCCCACTTTCTTGATAATAACATGCCCCATTTGGTAGGGCAATCAACAATAACAACATCCAGTTTCAAGTTCTTACCCGGATAATTTACAAGTTGTACCATCAAACCTTTTACACATCCTACAACAGATCACTTCTCTAGAATTCATCATAAAGTACACTTGCCATAAGTTCTTGTCACTTTAATGTTTAATTCATTCATGAATTCCAGAGGCATAACATTGTAGAATGCTCTAGAATCAAACATACAATTGTACAGTAGTCTATCTTTAATAATCAGTGTTGTAACAAATGGATCAACATTTAATTGAGACACAACCAAAGATGTTCCCAAGTAAACTTCAGGTGGTTCACCTATCTCCTCTAATGCTGGTGGTTTTTCTAGGTCTGCAATGGTTGAAGGAGGAGTGTTTACATTATTTATATTTCTTCCTTGGGCACTCCTATCTTCTTCCAACCCCAAATACTCAAAGGCCCTCTTCTTTTGCTCAAGAATCCTAAGAAGTTCAACAATTGGGACATAAATCTTGATCTAACTCAAGACTTGGGCAATGTCATAGGGAATGTATTTGGGAAAAGAAGCATTTGGAGAAAGGTTGAAAAACTCATCAGATGGCACAAGGTTTTTAACATTTTGGGCATGGGTGGGAACACCATTTCTACTTGATACAACAGGGCCTTTGCTAAATGCATCTTTCTTTGGAGTTTCTTTTGGGACATTTATGAGAACCGGGGTCTTTGGTTTGGCTTGAGGCCCCTGCCCATTTGATAGCTTTACTTCTTATGTTATACTCCTTTTCTTAGGAAACAACAACATTCATTAATAGTTATCTATCCTCTTCTGATGGGATTCCTCCATCGTACTTCTTAATCATTAGATCTCTTAGGTACTCAAAATCATTATAGGAATTTCAAATGCTTGTACCATATCTATTTCTAAAGCATGAAAGGGAGGAAGAAAAGGTATCCGGTGAATGTAGTCCCAAAAACTTGCAGTATTTCTTGCACTTATTACCTCGGTTGAAATTTCTCCTTGATGTGAGCTTATAGAGCGAGTCCACCATGCATGTATCATCATCGGCTTCTTCAACTTGCTGATCTATTTCACATGGTGGGTGGGGTAAGAAGCATTTGTCACACCAATCCATTTGATTTGTCTCTTCAACAATATAAACTCTGGCATTTAGAGGATTAGGCACTACTCTATTTTCCCTAGCTTGGGGTTGTCTAGCTCCCATGGGTCCTTTACCTCTATCATCAGACCTCTGATCATTTCTAGGATGATTTGCAAGTCTGTCTTGTCCTTGTTTCCTATGCTTGACCTTGAGAACCTTGTCCAATTCCTTTCTCTACCCTGGCTAGCTTGTAAGAGATTTCTTTGATAGCTCTGGCCAAAGTCTTTACAACTTCCTCAAGATCCATAGCCTTACTTGATTGAGGCTTCTCAGGGTTGATCAGTTTAACACCCTCCCTCTTAGGAGGTTTTCCAACTACTTTAATGTTGTTCTCAATTTGCAAAGCCATGGTGAAGGTATACCTCAATTTTGTTGGGTTCTTATCCCTCAAATAGTAAGTTGCTTTCTTATCAAATGCATCTAAATACTTTATCAGACATGATTCATCACATGGCCTCAAATTAAAAGGAAATCTTCTCAATGTTTTGTTAAATCTAGTATTGAAATCATGCACTGATTCATTAGGATTCTTTTTATATTTTCAAACTCTAATAAAAGAAACCTAGGGTCTATTTTATCACCATACTACATTCTAAAAGCATTTTTCATCTCTGTCTAGGAGTCAATGGAATTATCTAGCAGAGATTTATACTAGTCCCTTGCATCTTCTTCTAGAGTATGGATAAACAACTTAATGTATACATTTTCAAATTCTATTTCGAAGTCCTCCATTGTATTAAAAATAGTTTCAAGTGCTGATCACCCGGTGATTTCATTATTTCCTTGAAACTTAGGTAATATGTTTCTTACATCTTGTGGCACAACATTTGGATAGCCACCATACCTCTTAAATTGATGGGACCAAATGTATTAACAAAAATGGAGGTCTAGGTGGAGGTGAGCCATATTATTTTGAGGAGGTGATCTTACAGGAGAAACATAATGATGAGGAGTGAGGGGTCTGTGTGGTACAGGGATGCAATTTTCAAAATGACTACCCTCTAAAGGCTTTGTTTCTTGGAAAACTCTATTAGATTTTGAAAATACAGGGCAGATTGAGAAGCAAATGTTTCAAATACAGATGAAGGACCCTCTCCAGATGGAGAATTCAATTCAACAGAGAGACTACCTGATTTGATTCACTTGAGGAAGTATTGCAATATTCAATCATAGGATGATCAGTTTCACCAATGGAGATATTTTTACCGATGCTTGATCTCCAACAACCTTCCAAATTCTTCTTCCTTCTGAATTAGACTTTCCCAGCTCTTGAAACAACTTTCTACTAGGGTCCTTGGTGAAGAAAGATCTTCTTCCTTCTAGCTTTATAGATATTAGTGAAAAATCTTACTTGATATATGTTAAGACACTGGTATTTATAAATAATTTAAACAACACAGAGTCGCCACTAAGGATTTTCACCTTAGTTTGTGCAAATGCACTATGAAAGACCTATCAAATGTCTGTCAATACCATATTCATGCAAAGCTTACAAGATTTGCTCTTCTTTTACCCAAATTTATCAGTGATGGTACAAATCTTAGTGCAATAAATATATAAGCTAAAAATATTGCACTCATAACTCATAACTTTGAACAATTCTTACAGATATGAACATATAATGATGTTTCAACAATGTATTAGCACTTTAAAATCTATAAAAAGTATTACCAAGGTCTGTATGTATTGTATTTGTAAAATAATTCAAAGAGTCCCTAGGAATGGTGCCATGAGTGTTGTTGGGCCAAAAGGATATGCCTTTGGAAAAAAAAACAAATCTTCCTCGGAAACGTAAATTAGGTCCTCAAAGAACGTGTGCTACTAGTGTTGGTATCCAAATTTGTTCTCACTTTCAAGCCGAGCAGCAACACAGATTGGACATGGAGCTTAGAGATAGATAGATTTTATTTGAGATAGCTACTTGGTATGACATCTCTTTTGCTAAAAACAAAGGACTCGGTGGCATTGAAAGGAGGTTAAGTATTGGGCTGTTATGACGTTCAAAAGTTGGTTGTGTCTTGGTGGGGAAAATGTCCTTCAGGAGGAGTTTAATGCCCTCTATGAGGTAAAGTGGCAGCTGATGATACTGAAAGGTTTCTTCCCCTTCTTCTTGGGGGAGACAAAGAAATATCTGTATGATAATAATTGTCCCACCTTGAATAAGCTCTTGTGTGAATTCTTCGCATGAGTTGATGTACTGAACTTTGAAATCTAGAGAGATGGAGTTATCAGGTACCTTGTGTCAATGAAATGAGAAGAGAGGTACCAACTCTATCCCACCGGGCATGCCAAAAACTATTGTCACTAAATCATTGCACCCCCCGAATGGTCGGGAATTAATCACGACATTCGGTGTGATTGGGACACATGGGATCACCTCTCAAGATGTGGGACTTGAACTTGAGGTGAACCTCCAGAGAAGGTTGGCTTCCTCTTCCTAAACTAAACACAACTCTACTTCTAGTGTAGGAAAAATGGCTAACTAGTCCTATGCTAACTTTTCATGGGATTAGGGAAAGAGATTGCAAGGAAATAAAATCTATGCTAGAAGTGGTGATGCACTAAGAAAAGGGATTTTTACTTCAGGAAGGGTTAATATGGGTAGGATGCTCACATCATTGGCCACCTTCACCTATTACAACTTGGAAAGGGTACAAAATACCATAGACTAGAAGCACACATTCCTTCGTTAAACTTGAAACATACATAATAGAAATATTAGATTTGATACGATACACAGATAATTTATCAAGAGGATAATCACAAGCACATGTTAAGCATCTACTTTAGTGATAATAATAATGCAACTTTTAATCAACAGAAGGAAAATATATTCTCACAACTGATGAAAGGTAATTACACTATTCTCTTCACAACATGAAATAGACAATCTAAAATAAAGGTAAACTAATCAATAATGCCAAGGAATCACATTCACAAAGCATACAATGACTAATCATTCAACACAATAAAATAGATCTTCAAGTGCAAGGTATAACTTTGAATATAATTAAAAGGTTTCAACAAAAATTGAAAGTACTCTTCCAAGATTGAAGTGTAACTTCACCAAAAATACCTAAAAATATGTCTCCCTTAAACAATGGAAGTATTCCACTATTTATAAGCTCCTAGGTTGAGCCATTATTGATCTATAGGGATCCAAAATAACTCTACTTCATCAGAAAAAGTCAACACAAAGAAGGAAAACAATGAAATAGAGGTTATGTATTTTAAGTAACATGACCACTACCCTACGTAGGGTGGTGGTTATAGAACCAACGCCCATCCGTGGTGGCGGTCCTAGGACCACTGTTCTGCACAAGGTGGCGATCCCAGCCATTACTGAGCATGAGAAACTAAAATCGAAACGAAGCAGTTTTGAATTTGAAAGGATGTTCATTTCTCTTCTCCTTCATGACCTTTCCCATTCTCCAGTGCATGGGAGGACATGAGAAATTCTATAAATACATGATTGTAGAAGTGTAGAAGATCATCGAAGCATGGGAGCAAGTGAGCAAGAAGTATTGGTGCTGGAAATTGTATTTTTGTAGAAGAAAGGAGTGTTGGACAGAGCAAACAAGTAACTAAAAGGAAGTGTTGAGATATTATCTACTTCTCTTTCTTACTTATTGTAAATTTTGTACCTGTTGATTTGAATTGGCCAATAGAAGTGGGAAGAAAGAGAAATTGCCCTTCCGACTAGTTTTCCTCCATTGGAGGTTTTCTAGGATAAAATTGTTGGTGTTATGAGCTTATATTCTTTCCTTTACTACAATTGTTGATTCTAAGCACAATAGTAATTCATTCACTAGCTATCTCTATTATTTTCTAATAGAAAGTAAACAACAATGATTAATATTGTGATTTTGTGAATAATTCCAAAGTTGAAGAGTTTATAGATCATTTTGGTATTAGAGCTAACAAGTATCCAGGACTATGGTATTTCATTCTTGAATTTGTATGACAGTGATAAGATCTAAAGGTAAAGAATCTTTACCTTGCGATCCGGAGATTTCTACAAAGAAGTGGAAATAGAGAACTTGAGGAGAAATGGAGGAAGATAACTTGGTTTGTAGAATTGAGATGCTGGAGACCATGATGGATAAGATTTTTAGAAGGCAAGAGGAATTTGTAGATTTGCAGAAGACAGCTTCCATCAAGCAAGACTCCATGGACTTGATGGTTCGAGGCTTAGCCGAAAATTTTGGTATAGGAAAGAGTCACCATGAGGATGATTATGGGGAAGAGCATGAAGAAGAGACTTCTAACACAAGAGAAAAGGTAAAATCTGAACATAATCCTTTTAAATTTGAGGCTAAAGTCGAAATCAAAAGCTTTAAAGGACAAGTAGATGTAGAATTCTTGGATAAATGGTTGAAACATTTAGAAGTTTATTTTAGCATCCGTAATGTCACTGAGGCACAAAGGATCACATTTGCATGTCTCAAAATGGAGGGACATGATTTATTTTGGTGGGAAACTCATCTAACTACTTGTGAAAAGAAGAAACATCCTATTGTGAAATCTTGGCAAGAATTTAAGGAATTACTTAGAGCTAACTTCTATCCTATTGGCCATAAAACTGACCAAATGATTAAATGGTAGTATTTTAGACAAGGTAGTGGTCAAAGTGTGTAGGACTATACTACAAAGTTTTAGAGGCAAGCCATGTTGTTGAACATGGATTTGGAGGATGAGGATATTCTGACCAAATACTTGGGAGGACTTCACACTCACCTTCGAAGAAAATTCATCTCCACAAAGCCCAAGGATCTCAATGAAGCATGTGTACATGCATACTACATAGATGATGAGAAAAAGCAAGGAGAAGCAGAGCCGAGGGTAAAGCAGTCAACAAATCAGTAGAAAAAGGATTATGGGCAAACAAGTAACAAGAGTAAGTGGAAAGGGAAAGGTAAACAAGCTGCCACTACTTTAAATACTTGTAAAGATCCCAAGAATTTTTGCAAGAATTGTGATATCAATGGTCATACTAACACTACATGTTGGAAGTTACATCTAGAGTTACATCCAAAGAACCAAACCAAGGACTCCAAGAAGTCCATGACAGCTATAAAGATAGAAGGGGAGGTGGAAATCAAAGATGACTCTGATGTAGACGAAAGGCTTGGATGCACGACCACCAACATGGACAATGAAGAGGAGATGAGTAGACTATTCCAGATCAAAATCTAGATCAAGAGAACTAAGGTAAATGCTTTGGTTGATATCGGTTCTCAATCTAACTTGATTTCTGAGGTAGTTGTAAAGAAGCTTGGTCTTGAGACTTACGAGCATCCGCACCCATATCCTTTGGGTTGGGTGAAGAAGGGTGTTGAAATTCAGGTAACAAGAAGATGTAAGGTCAAGTTTGGGATAAATTCCCAATATATAGATGTTTTTGAAGCTGACGTTATTCCACTTGATGCTTTTGATGTGGTATTTAGGAGTCCTTACTTGTATGTTAGGGATGTTATCTTTATGAGAAGGGAAAACTAGTACAGATGGGTCAAGGATGGGATCAGCTACAACATCCGGGCACACTAGCGTAAGACATGGGTTACTATGGTAAGTGCTAACCAAGAAAAATGGCTTATTCAGTCAAATCATAATCAGTTTTGTTTACTTTTGTTAAAGGATAAACAAGATGGGGTAGAAGTTTCAGATATTTCTAACCAAGGAAAACAAGATTTGGATAGTATTATTTAGTCTTTTCAGGAAGTATTTCAAGCTCCTAGTGGATTACCACCAAAACGGGAAGTAGAGCATGAGATTTAGCTATTGCCAGAGTCACCTCTACTGAACATCAGGTTGTATAGGAAATCCTTGCTGGAGAGTACTGAGGTAAAGAAACAACTCCAAGAACTAATAGACCAAGGGGTGTTACATCCGAGCACCTCACCATGTGTTTCACCTATTGTGATGGTGCCAAAGAAGGATGGTTCTTGGATAATGTGCATCGACTACCATGATTTGAACAAGATCACCATAAATAACCGATATCCACTTCCCCATATAGATTTTTGCATGCCAAAATTTTCATGAAATTGGATCTCAAGTCGAGGTTATCACCAAGTCGGGATGAAGGAGGAGGATATATGTAAGACCGCCTTCAAAACAAAACAAGGTTTTTATGAATGGTTAGTACATGCACCCGCTACATTTATGAGATTGATTAATGATGTATTGTGGGATTTCATAGATTCATGTGTCATTGTATACCTAGATGATATCTTGATTTTTAGTGCCACATGGGAAAAACATCTAACGCATTTGTAGCAAGTCTTGCAAGTTCTCAGGGAGAAATAACTATGTAATATGAAGAAATGTGAATTTTCCAAATAGTCACTTGTCTATCTTGGGCACATGGTTGGAGGAGGAGATCTACGAGTGGATCCAAAGAAGGTGGAAGCCATCACAAATTGGCCAACACCACAAGAGTAAGGGTTTTGACTTATGGGTTTCTCGGTAATTACAGACCTCTACACACAGTGGCCACAAAGAGTAAGGGTTTTGACTTGGGTAAGGAACAAGACAAATCCTTTGAGTTATTGAAATACAATATTAGTCATGCTCCAGTACTTGCTCTTCCTAGTTTGTAGCAGCCTTTTGAAGTAGAGATAGATGTCAGTGATTATGTCATGGGCGTAGTGTTGCTTCAAGGAGGTAAACCCGTATGTTATCATTATGAAACCTTCACTTTAGTAGTTAAAGGATATTCAATATATGATAAATAAATGTATGCACTAGTTCAAGAAATTAAAAAAATGGAAACAATTTTTTTGGGTAAAGAAACTATTGTGCACACTGACCACAAACCTCTCCAATATTTGCAAGCATAGTCTAAATTGCAGCAGGAAAGGCACTACAAATGGATGGGGTTTCTTCAGCAGTTCCATCTAGTGATCAAATACAAGAAAGGTAGTACAAATTTGGTGGCAAACATGTTGTCTAGGCCACCCACACAGGAAAATTTCTCCTGTTTGGCCACTATCTCTCAGATTGAGCCCTTCATGAAGGAATCTTACGGAGAAGCATATGCCCAAGACAAAGACTTTGGGGTAACATTTCAGAAGTTGCAGTCCCAAGGGGCTGAAAAGATGGGGATTGAAGACTATTATCTCAAGGATGGGTTGCTCTACTAATGGGGGAAACTTTGTGTGCCTAAAGAAGAAAGACTTCTATTGATGAGGGAAGCACATACCTCAAAATTAGCGAGACATTTCGGTGTTGGTAAGACCCTAGCCCACTTGCAAAGGTATGTATATTGGCCCAACATGTAAGAAGAAGTATCAAAATTTATTTGTGGATGTAAACTTTGTTGTACTAGCAAGCCTAAAACTAGGAAGGAAGGTTTGTATATGCCTTTACCAAGACTCTACCGTCGGTGGGAGGATATTTCTATGAATTTTGTAGGAGGATTACCCTATGTCTAAACATGGCCATGACTACCTCTATGTTGTTGTGGATAGATTTAGTAAAATGTGTATTCTTATGGCGTGTAAAAAGATAGTACAAGCACTTGAGGCAGCATTTCTTTTCTTTGCTAATGTATGGTGCATTTTGGTTTGCCAAAGTCTATTGTCTCTGATAGGGATTCCAGGTTCTTGGGGAAGTTTTGGACTACTTTGTGGGAGTACATGGATACTAAGTTATAGAGGAGCACAACTTTCCATCCATAGACAGATGGACAAATAGAGGTGGTAAATAGGACTTTGGTACAATTGATTAGAGGGTATAACAAAGTAAGTACCCAAGGACTTGGGACGAGTCCTTAGCCTACATTCAACATTCCTATAACCGGGCAGTACACACATCCACTATGAAGTCACCATTTGAAGCATGCTTGGGATATCTACCTATAAATCCCTTTGGACATAGTAGTTGGATAGCTAGGATGAGGAGGATACACAAGACACAGAGGTGACTAGAGCCAACAAGTTCATTGAGAGGATCTAGAAAATCCATCTCAAGGTCAAAGAACAACTAGAAAAATCTCAAGAAAAGTACAAAGCTAGGCACAATCAACATAGGAGGGAACACAAGCTTCATGTTGGAGAAAAATTTTGGCTTTACTTGAGCAAGGAGAGACTACAAGGTCAAGCACGGAAGCTCAAGCCACTATGATATGGACCCTTCACCATATTGGAGCAGGTTGGGGAAAATTCTTTTCGACTTGACTTACCATCATTCATGAGGATGTACTCTATGGTAAATTATGAGAACTTTCACCTCTATAAGCCATCCATGCTAGATGAAGATGAAGAACTACAGTTGTTACCTTCCATTGAGGATTGTGTCTTGGACTCATGAGGTGAATTGTAGGAAGATATAGTGCTACAACAGAAGGTTAGAGAGATTAGAAGAGGTCCGTAGAAGTCTTGACAGATTGGACTGAAAGGAAAGACACCAAGGCAGGCCCGGTGGTACTCGAAGGAGCAAGTGAGGGAATTATTCCCTCATCTACTCCCCCACTAAGCTTTTGTGGGACCAAAATCCTCCTAAGAAGGGGAGGTGTGATCCATAGGGATCCAAAATAACTCTACTTCATCAAAAATAGTTAGCACAAAGAAGGAAAACAATGAAACAGAGGTTCTATCTTTTAAGTAATAGGACTGCCACCTGTGGAGGGTGGCGGTTACTAACCGCTACCCGGCCAGAGTGGCGATTGCAGGACCACTAATCGAACAGGTGTTGGTCTGGCCATTACGGATAGAAAACTAAAATCGAAACGAACAACCTCTGAATTTGAAAGGATGTTCATTTCTCTTCTCCTTCACGACCTTTCCCATTCTCTAGTGTATGGCAGGACATGAGAAAGGCTATAAATACATGATTGTAGAAGTGTAGAAGATCATTGAAGCATGGGAGCAAGTGAGAAAGAAGTCTTGGTGCTGGAAATTGTATTTTTGTAGAAGAAAGGAGTGTTGGACAGAGCAAGCAAGTAACTGAAAGGAAGTGTTGAGATATTATCTACTTCTCTTTCTTACTTATTGTAAATTTTGTACCTGTTGATTTGAATTGGCCAATAGAAGTGGGAAGAAAGAGAAATTTCCCTTCCTAACTGGTTTTTCCTCCATTAGAGGTTTTCCAGGATAAAATTGTTGGTGTTATGAGCTTATATTCTTTCCTTTACTACAATTGTTGATTCTAAGCACAATAGTAATTCATTCACTAGCTATCTTTGTTATTTTCTAATAGAAATTAAACAATAGTGATTAATATTTTGATTTTGTGAATAATTCCAAAGTTGAAGAGTTTGAGATCAATTACACTGGTCCCTTAACTAAAATTTAACTAAAAATAGAAATGTCATTAATATTAAGGGAACATGCTCCCATGAAAATAGAAAATTTGCTGCAAAATTTTTGACCAAGTCACCCTTCAACTTTAGCTGATCCTAGAGCTTGAACTGTCTTTCATGGCCACTCATCTTTGGCCTAATTCATTTGCATCTCCTTTACCTACAAGTTTATGTTTACCTTTCTCCCATATAGTCATTTGGTGTCACGTACTTAAAGAAGCATTTAATAACCCCCGAGTTTCTTCATCTCCAGGCCCACATGCATAGTGATTCACTACGCCTCCGTGGTCTCGATCTCCTTTGTAATCTGGTGGCAATCTCCGAAGTTTATTTGTAACTTTCTTTAGTCTCCTATGAAATTTTGACATAATACCAATCGCTCAATGGATTCACTATTGAAAGTCTTGGTGACCTCATCATCATGCTTCACCAAATCTTTGAAATTTTCCTTAATTTGATCCTCAAGAAGAGCATCAATATTTTCATTGAATAATTTGTAGTTGGCAATGTCAAACTCCTCTGAGATGTCATTCAAGGCATTTGTAATCTCCACTCATTTCTCCTCCAATTTCTTAATCAGATATTGTAATACTTGACACCGGAATTCCATGGCCTTTTGATATTCAAACAATTTAGAGGCATCATCAATCACCTCTTCTTGAAGAAGCAAGTCAGAATCCTCTTCTCTAATGTCACTCCATGTTTCCAAAGTTAAATTTAAATTATTATTATCCTCAGAGAAGGATTCGTCCATCTTAGAAATGGTGGTTTTTGTAACCTACAAATCATTATATATCTCAATTGCTTCCTTGATCAAAGGATTAACCTCTTTGCAAAAAAATTCCATCCATCCTCTCTTTGATCTCCCTTTCTAGCCTAGCTTCTTAATGTCATGATAAGAACTATCATCGATTGTAGATGAAATTTTCATAGCTGTAGTAGTTGAGATGTCAGTGGATGGAGTGGGTTGGGTTACTTTATGCAACAATGCAGTGAGCTACTTGACCTTGGCCTTGAGCTCATCCTTGATGGCCTTATCTTTGTCATATTTCTCCAAAAGGGCCCCATGAGAAGTGTGTACTTATTGCTTGGCTCCTTCATGAGTAGCCTTCCCCAATGAGAATTTTTATATCCGATGTCTGTTGCTTTGTGATTGTTTCTTTAGTTTTCCCCTCAACGGGGGTGGTGACTTCTATCACATGCTCTCGGATGAATTACCATTTGTCGCCGACTTGATAAGGTTCTTGGCCTCTTAGCTTTGTCTTTTGGGCATAGACTCCAATATGCTAAGATCTATAACATCCCATATAGGATCCTTTTTATTCTGTCTTGGGATTTTGTCTAAAAAATCATTTTGGTATGGCTAGAGCCAACAAAGATGGAGTGGCAGATCCAATACCTGAAGCATTAGTCAAAGCAAGATCACTAGAAATACAGCTAGTATTTGAGTAGAGGTAGCAATGAGGGAAGACATGGATGTAAGGACAGACATAGGAATAGAGATAGTAATGTTGGGGTTTGTGATTGAGTAAAATAGAAGTGTTAAAGGAAATGAAGAGGAAACGGGTGATCCAATATTTTCCCTAGTTGATAGAACTAGAAGTGACAAAAATAACTTGGCCAAAGAAGGGGACGAGAAAGAAGAAATGATGGTGGAAGTGGAAGGAAGCGATATTGGAAGTGATAATGGAGAAAGAAGAAGATATGATAGATTCCGAATGACACTAGGAGAGTCACCGACTTCAACTACTTCGGTCACAAGCACTACTGGTGATGTAATCTTGGAAGTAGCAGACTTGGAGAGAGATGATGACCAACCAACAACAAAAGAAATCTTCTTTGGAATTGTAGGAACCCTTTAAGTCAACCTCATTCCCTTGGTGTGCGTTTGTTGGTTCATTTCTGGTGTAGCCCCTATAATTTTGGGTTGGTTTTCCCCCTTGGGTGATATTCCCAAGGTGGTCAACCAACTAAAAGTCCTTTTCAAAATAGGTCCTCTCTCTCCTTGGTATTGTTACATTCTTCCACATACCTATCAATCCATGTCGGTGGTTGATTGACAACATTTTTATATTTTATGACGAATCCAGGACCTCATCATTATCTTGCATATCCTTTGGCACATCACCAATCCAAATTTCGAACTTCATCAAAGGGTAATCTTTCATAATCCCTTTGTTGCACAATATATTCATCTTAATAATGAATCCAGATATCTTCTAATTGGGGTACGTGAGCACTATACCGATTTGTCTCCCCAAACTTACCCCAATAATCAAAATTAGTCCATGGATAAAAGGCCCACAGGGTCTCCTTAGCCATTTCTGCATCAACATTTTTTTCCTTGTGAATATTTGGGAAAGAATACCTACCAATTGAAATAGGGAAATGCATTCCTGCTTTGTGACACTTATTTTAGATTCGATGATAATCCAAAACTACTGAAATAATTCCAAAAGAATCCATTTATCAGTGGGACACCTCAGCAATTTACTTAGGGCACCTATGAAACCTAGAATCCAGATGTAGGTGAATGTAGGAAACTGGAGATAGATTGCTCCCCACTCTCGCACTTCTTGGAAAGCCTCATCAAAAATACTTCAATTGTATAGTTCTTTGTCAAAATGATAGAGGACAACGAGAGAAGAAAGAATCTTTGACTCTTCAGAAATGCCTCCTTCCTTCTCCCAAAGTGAGTTGGGGATAAAAATCATATATTTGGGAGGTGCTACAAACACCCCTAGTATTCAAACCCACAAAATCTCCCATAGCAGAAGAAATTTGCATACACTAGGAAAGATGTCATGTAGAAGGTTTTTGTTTCTGACACTCTACCCAATTGGTAGCGAATTGTGCCAATAATGTGCTCCCCCATCGAATAAACTCATCATTTTTCTTGATAGTTGCGATGTACAAAAACATCCATTCTAGAATTCCTTCATAGAAGGAAGATCACGAAACTCTACTTAATAGCACAATAAGATCATTGAATTCCTGAATAAAATCCGATCGGTGCATAGTTTTGGGTAGTTTGGAAAAATTATCAGCCTAGATAGGATTTCATCATAACCTTTGAGCATACTTCCTCCTTCTTATCCCAATGTTCCACTACTATTTCTGGTGAGATTTTGGCGTAATCTTGAACGTCTGGAAGTTTAAGCAGATCCTCGAAGAAATATGGGTCCAAACGGATTACCACCTTATCATCACTATCCCTAACTGACATGGAGTCTTCATCGAAGTGGGCTACTATAGCTAAGACAAATTTTAGGCAATGCATAGATGTGGGAAAACTGGCAGCAAGGGCAATCCCACTATCGTAAATGGCTTGCATCCATGGTTTCTTGTTTGGAGCCTTTAATCTTTCCCAGAAATTAGGAAGATCAATTTTTCCTAGATCAGTGTCCCTAATATTTCCTAAGTCAGAGGACAGGCAGGATTGGGGAGCAACCCCAAGAAATGAGTATTTCATCTCCTATTTTCCTATTTAAGTTGAATCGGACATCAAACCCTTTGCTTGAAGCGAGCTTGTAGAAATTAAAATCTTAAAGGAAAACTATGAAACTCGAATTAGAAAAGTTAGAAAGAAATCACCAAATCTAAATCCTTATAATATTTCTCCGAAGGAATTTCCGAACTAAAATCTCCAAAACCAATTTTTACAAAAAGAAATTTTCCAAAATATTTTTCTAAAAAGAAATTTTCCGAAAGATTTTTCTAAAATCGAGGTTAGAAAACTTGAAAGCAACAAAACACTAAAATTTTGAACCGAGAAAGTTTTGAAAGAAACTTCTAAAATGATATCTTTGAAATAAAATTCCTAAACAAAATTCCCACTTGATGATCTTTGAAGGATTTTCTCTGAAGGAATTCTCCAAACGAGCCCCCGAACAAGTCGAGGAATTTACAAAACGTTGTTAAATCATCAAAGCTAGAACATGAGAAATGAAAATAAGTATGGAAGGCCAAAGAAGATTCTTTGAACAACTTTAAATACTTGGAAAAATCTCAAAAAGTGAAACATGGTGAACCAAAGGAGCAACATCATAAGAACATAGAGGGAAACCAAAGGAAAAACAAAATGAGAAGAAAACAGAGAAAAAAGACCTAAAACCAAAAGAATATAAACAAAAAACCATACCTTGAAAAAGATGTCGCAAAGTACAAGAATGGAATGTCAGAGCAAATGTGTCAAGTAAAAATGATAAGTAAAAATCTGAGTTTAAATAGAAATCCCGATATTAATGGTAAAAATATGATCCATACAGAGGTAGGTGAAAATTAATTACACACAGAATCTCCGAAGGTCCAAAACCCGAAAGCTCAAATTTGAAAATTTGGGATTTCGGACTTCGAGGATTGGGAGACAAAAAGATCAATTGGCGGTAGAAAAATCTGAAACTTGAAAACCCAAAAGTCTGAAGATTCATACTTTCAGACATTGGACTTCGGAAAAATTCAAGTGAAAATCCTAAAAATGACTCTAAGAACTCCAAAAACCCGAAACCTGAAATTTAGGTTTTCGGACATTCAGACTTCAGAAGTCTAGGCGGGATTTAAACAAAAAGAGCCAAAAGTCCCAAAACCGAAAACCCGAAAGTCTAAAAATTCGGACTTTTGGGGTTTCGGACTTTGGAAAATTTCAAATGAAATTCTGAATCCGAGCTAAAAACTCCGAAAGGAAAACTCTAAAGTCCAAAAATTAAAGATTTGATTCTTGGTCTTAGCAAAAAATTCATTATGCTAGGATTTATTTAAAACATTGGTTTGACACATAGCTTTCTTCTAGGTAGGTTAAGCGGTTAACATTTTTAGAAATCTCTAGGGAATGATTGCTTGCTAAGCTTTTAGACTAGTAGCCTTAAGCAAAACATTGGGCAAAGGAGTCTAAAAACCTAAAAACCAAAACAGAAAACACGCAAGAAAAAGAAAAGAAAAACAAAACAATGTGTAGAGCAGTTGGAGGAAAAGACATAACACTTTATAGGTTGGAACCTCCTCAAAAGAAAGCTTTGAGGTGTATCCCATTCACATGAATGGGCAATTATTCTCCATTGATTCTGGATAGGTAAAATGAATTCACCTCTTTGCAGCTGGTAATAACATAAGGCCCACTCTAGAGAGCATTGAACTTAGCATGTCTGTCATATTTGGGGCGATCTTCATCCCATTTTAGAACCAAATCCCCTTCCCTGAACAACCTATCAGATGATTTTCTATTGAAGGATTTCTTGACTTGAGCTTGATGTTCTGTCAATGTATTCATGGCATTGTTTCGAATCTCCTCTAGCTCCATGAGTTCAAAAAACCTCACTGTTAAGGCCTCATATTCCATAACTTCAAGCCAATAAGCCAAGTCTAGGGAAGGAATTTCCAAGGAAAGTGGAAGTTTCACTTCCCTTCCATATACAAGCATGAAAGGAGAAACCCCGATGGCCTTTTTAGGTGTTATTCGATCAACCCATAGGGCGGTCTTGAGTTGTGTATGTCAGGTTCTTCTATTAGCCTCCATAGTGCGCTTAATGATTCTTATAAGATTCTTGTTGCTTTGGATTTGGCCAACTCATTTCCTTATGGGTAAACTCCATTCTTGATGGCCCATTCACTTATCTTCATCCCAAGGAAAGACATAACATTGTCTGAGATAACAGTAAAAGGAACACCAAACCTTGTCATCAAACTTTCTAGAAAATCTAGAATAGCCTTTTCATTACTTTCTTTTAGGGCTACTACCTCTATCCAGTGAGTGAAATAATTGTGGCAGTAAGGACCCATTTATGCCCCTCGCTAGATGGAGGATTGATCATCCCGATGAAATCTAATCCCCACTGAACGAAGGGTTGATCCACCTGAATGGGGCGTAATGGGAGAGTTGTCAGCCTTTGTTTGCCTGTAAAAAGAGCACACTCTTTACATTTCCTCACCCAAATATGAGATTCCTTAAACAAGTCCAGCTAGTAATAACTGGATCATGTGATTTTGGTGGCGGTTGTTCATGCAAAGTAATTTCCTCCAAACAGGCCATTGTGGAATTCCCCTAATACCGTGTTCACTTGTTCTAGCCTGATGTAGTGTAGAAGAACACCATTTAGATCCTTTCGGAAGAGAATGTTATCTATCATGACATATGGAATAGACTGCGACAGAAAGTTTGTCTCTAGACTTTATCCATGTTTGGAGGATATATCCCCAAGAGAAGAAAAATTTACATCCTAGTTGACCAATCAATCCGATCATTTCCTTCATCATGATGCAAAAGCATGACATATTCTGTATCTTTGGTCTCCATGTCTGCGGCCAGCTACTGACATAACCCTTTTTGCCCCTGATAATCTTAGTGACCTTGATGTGTACATCATACTCCATTACTTTCGTGATCCACCCAACACGTTTCTCATTCATCTCTTTATTCAACAAAAACTCTTTGACGCCAGGATGAGAAACCATTAAATGGATTTTGTTGTTAGACAACAGATGCCTAAAATTCTTTAGGGCTTGAATGACTACAAAGACTTGTTTTTCAACGAAGGAATATTTGAGTTCATATTCCTTAAGAGACTAACTAAAAAGGCAATGGGTTGCTCCATCAGGTCATCATTTTGTTGAGTGAGAATTCCTTGAAATACTTTCCTGACCTACGAAAGCGTAGAGAATAAAATCCCTGTCAAACCAAGGATTCACCAATGTAGGATCTTGGGAGATAGTTGTCTTGATGGCTTCAAAACTTTCTCTTCCCTCCTTCGTCCATGAAAATGGGACATTCTTTTTAAGCATGGCCGTCAAGCAATTTTTCCAATGTTGTAAACGAGGAATAAATCTCCGCACAAAATTTATAGTTCCCAAAAAACTTTGGAGACCCTTTTTATGACTTGGGAGGGATAAGGACATAATTGACTGAATCCTAGCTAGGTTGATAGACAATCCCTACTGCTGAAACAATATGTCCCAACAAATTTCCTTCTTGCACTACGAAAATGCACTTTGTCGGATTCAGTGAGACACCAAACTCCCTACACCTTCGAAAAACTTCCCTGAGATGGGTGATATGAGCCTCAGCATATTTGGAGTAGATATTGATTTCATCAAGATAAACCAAGATCATATCATTGATGATTCTCTTAAACGCCATGTCCATGGATCTCTCGAAAGGTGGACCTGCATTAGATAATCCAAAACGCATCTTTTTGTAAGCATACGTGCCCCATTTGGTAGTGAAAGCCATCTTGAATTGATCAGATTCTTGAACCAAAATCTAACTGTATCCTAAATATCTAGCAAGTAAGGAAAATATTTGAGCCCCTGTCACTGTTTGGAGGATTTATTCCATTGAGGGGAGAGGGTAGTGGTCCTTCAAAGAGGCACGGTTCAAGTCCCTGAAGTCTACACACAGCCAGATTTCACCATTCTTTTTCCTTACGAGTACCAAATTAGCTACCCATGAATAATGTTTGATAGGAAAAATTATACAGGCCTCAATAAGCTTGGTTAGCTCTTTCCACACTAGGGGTTTGATTTTGGGATTAATTGGCCTCTGCTTTTGATGAACTGGTTTGGAGTTTGGATCCATCTCAATAGCATGTTGAGCTAAGTTGGGATCGAAACCATGCAAGTCCTTGTAGCTCCATGCAAAAATATCATGGTATTCCTGACATAATCCAATGAAAGCCTCTTTCTCCTAAGTAGTGCATACCTTACCAATTTTCAGAACCTTTTCGCTTGCCACCTCAACCTCTTCAAAATATTCCTCTTTGACCACCATATTGGTGCTCGCTGGCTTGATCATCTGAATTAAAAATGGATTCCAATGTAACTAGGCCTTTTGGCAGCTTGTTTCCCTTCAGCTGTATAATTTGATCATTGTAAGAGTTTTGGAGTTTATCCTGATGTTTGGCAGTGAATTTTGCTTCTTGCTATAGGAAGAGAACAATATTGTTGATCACTATCAAACACCTGCCAACTACTCACATTATCTATACTGCAGGACAAACCACCATTTTGATTGTCTTTTGTCCTTCTTTCACAATGTCCATTGGTACATTGTATTGAGAACCAATGGTAGCCAACCTGTCAGCATCTTGATTTTGTTTCTTGGGGATTGCATGAATTTCTAAAGTTTCAAATCTTTTATTAGATCCTAGTCCTAATTTTTGTATGAACGTAGTAGATTGTTTTTTGATGTACTACGGGCACTGTAACTTAGTGCACAACCAATTCGCTATCTCTAAATATAGTCAAGGTGTGGATTCCTCTTCATTGGGCCAACCAAATACCTTATATAAGAGATTCATATTCAAAGTGACATTATTAGTGTAGTTAAACCGCAACCGAAAAGAAGAGAAATATTTGTTTCCTTCAGGAGATACTAACATAACTCCTACACCAGATCCATTTTTACTTCGTGATCCATCAAAGAACATCTGCCACAGTACGTTTGTATCACTTAATACCTTAACCAGCTAAAGTATGATGGCATCTTCTTCATGAATGCAATATGTACCTAATCCAATCTCCTCCAAGAACAATAGACTAGATTCTTCATTTGCCAATAAATCAACATAGGGGTTGTATTGATGGTTTATACTCACTTCATCGAGAATCGTATCTGGAACCTCTTTGATGAGAGTAGTTGGCTCATGATCTACATCCTCATCTTCATGATCACAAATGGTGTAATTACCATCTATGGGTTTGGATGTGTAAGGTTCCACGTGATTGTGACAGATTGGTTCTGCCCTTATAGTTACCTTAGTCCCATATCAGGTCCTTAGGATCATATGCGACCAGTTTGATGACAAATATCCCCCATTTTTATGGTGAAATCCTGTGACAAGTAGATGGCGAAGAGGGGAGGGAGATCAATGACAGATATGTCTGTGTGAAAGTCAAACTAGGACATGCATGGATAGTAAGTTAAATCCCCTTAATGACCCCCATAGTTTAGATAGTTCCATTGAGGGGAAGTCAGTGAACAACCCCTCTCGAAATTAGAGTATATGGAATTTGTAGTACATCTGCAACCTGCTTAGGCATCACGAAACTACTGGCTCCATAATCGATCATACAATTTTGCACCAAATGGTCATCAATAATCAGCGAGATATATAATGGTGGAGGCTTTTTGGTCTTAGAATTTATTTTTGCCTCGGGTTGGCATAAGCTAGTCACCACTACTACTTCTTGACTGATAACTGTCAGTAGTAGTGCCAAATCTATTCAAAGCCTCTTATAGCAAGTTCCTTTGAGAAGGAATTGAGAGTGCATCCCACATTTTTATGCTCAAATTGGTCTTCTTCATTTGTTCCATGATCTTTGATGTAGACACTAAAATTAGGTCACACTCCCCTTTGGTCCGTCGACAAATAAACACCCTTCATCACATTCACCTAGCCATGACCCCTTTCACCCCACTAATATTAATTTAATTAAATTAATTCATTATCCTCACTATATTTATTATTTAAATAATATCCACACATACGATTCACTTAGACACCTCACCACACCAACTCACCCTAATACTTATTCTTAGTAAGTTGTCATAACTAACTAAGACTTACCCAAACCCTAAAAATCAATGCCTACATTCCCTCTAACCACATTCCCACATGTTCACAAGAATATTCCAGTCTAATCCGTGGGTTAATGACATGAGATCCAAGGAAATCAAGAGGATCTCCCTAGTTTAGTAAACCTATGAAATCCCACCTTGACCGATGCCGGTTACCCCTAACCGTCACTATGGGTAAGTCGGAACCGCTTTCGGTTACCCTTTTAACCCCAAAACAACCTTATTCTCAAGGTTGGAAGTTCGAAACAAAAAGGTTGGTGAGCATTATCACATCTCAGAGAGATAACACATCTTCAGAGAGTGAATTCCAGTGAGACCACAGATTCAAGGAAGGAGATCAAACATCTTTTCCTGCACAACCATCCCAACTAAGATCTGATATAACCAAGCAAAGAGGAATGTACATGCAGTCCATTCAAAAGTTTTCCTTCAGTTGGTGATCACTTACAACCTTCAAACCTCTCATCAACACCTCCATCCTTCACACACAGGCATCCAGGATCAGAATCCAAGTAAGTATAACATCATACTTCTCTGGTTTATTTAATTTCATCATTATTTTATCATCTATTACTTACCCACCACATATTGACCTTCTCCAATGCTTCCACTTCCATATTCCCATTAAAAACTTGGCCAAATTCTACCCCAATCACCTAATACCTCGCTCCAACTAACCAAAGTCCTTTGTGTAATCACAAAGGAGACCTAAAGCTTATTCTCGTGACATTTCCAGATTTCATAGTAATCAACACCGGTCACACCCGACCGCCATTGGTTACCTCTCGGACCAACATTGGTCTCGTATTTTCCCATACAGCCCAAAACAGAGACCTACCCACCTAATTTCATCTCACCCTCATCCACCTGTGATCTACCCGAGACCTCTGTCAAACCTACAAAGACCCAGAACCAATCATTTGACCTTTGGATTCTATTCTAGCTTAGCCTATTAAATTAGATCTATTTCTTATTGTGTTTTAAGTGAGATACCTAAATCATTTCAAATTACAATAGGATTTACTTTGTTTGACATTAAATTGTTTAAAATAATGGAGTGATAGCCATCTAGGAAGTATCACACTTCTCGAATCTAGCATACGCTAGGTAGTTCACTACCCATATTGTTTAATTCCTTTTGGTGGTATTGCTTTACATTACAGGTAGTTCCTCCTAGCTAAAAGGAAGCTCTCATGATCAGCTATGGATTCGGAAGTCATACGCGCGCAACAACCCCTCAACTAGCATTTGAACAAGTATTCCTCCTACATTGTTACCATATCTATTTCGTCAACACTTCAAAGAAACGATCTAAGAATCAAGTGAAAAACTAAATGGAATCACTCCTACTTTTCTAATGCCTCTTGGGACATTGGGGTATTCCTTTAGATAATGCTTATTGGGTATCTTAATACTCAAAGTCCCATCTTTCTTTGTAGTCCTGGTCAACGGATATTTCTAATTATTTCCTTCTCATGCCTTTATCATCCGGTATTTGTGTTGGAACCCGAGAAGTGGATGTCGATCAAGTATTGGAAGACTATGAATACATTGCCCTTTTCTTGGAGCGTTTGTTAGATGCTATGGTGGAGGGATCAGTATTCAAACCATAAAAGTCTTCTGCTTGCCAATTTAGTAATGTGGTTTCATCAGGAGTTTGGCCTTGACTTTGAAGTGGATGGTCCAGTAGATGATTTAGTGGAGTGGTTATGCTTTTAACCATGAGGGCTTGACTCAAAAATCCATTTGGGAAGAGAATCTGATTATGGGGATGAGAAAAAGGGTAACACCATTCATAGTCTTGGATAAGGTTATTCTAGATGGGGACTATAGCTTGGAAGCTCGGCAAAGCAAAAGAGTTTCTAAAATTCAAAGGTTTTACATTCACAGCTTGGCTTGAGGCCTGATTTTTTTGTGACCATTTCCATGGAATGGAGGATGGTTCATCTGATATTGGGGTTGAAAGGGGCGAGCATACTAGGACTATTGCCTCTTCATTGCTACAAGTTCATTCCTAAAAGTTTGTAATAGTGACTTTACCTCAGCCAAATCATTTGAGGGATTGGATGCATGCATAGCTATTGGAATAGAAGATGCCAAAATTGGGGCAATGACTAGTTGTTGGCTGCAAGCTCTATAAAAATAGGAATGGGAGGTCTAGGATCAATTTTACCTGCTTGAATCAAGTAATTTTCATCTCGTATGACAACTTCGTAAGCATCAGGGATAATAGTTCCCCCATGGATTGAATCATGACGACAACATCACTATTCAATGCCCATAAGTAATATAGAAATGTGCTTTCTAGGGATGACCTTACAAGTGCTAGGATCCATTTCCAAGTCTTGTCAAAGCGAAGGTTGAAATCACTCATATACTCTTGAGGAGACTACTTGATAGTATGAAATTGTTCTATAAGTGAGAGATTATCACTTTTGTCTCGAACTACTTACACAACTTCATGCCTAAATTGTTCCAAGTGGTAACGGATCTAGCAACTAAACTCTGGAACCATTGAAGTGCTCTACCTTTGAATGAAGTAGTAAGGATTCGAACTGCCATGTTGTCTTCTATGATATTGTGTACTATGTAGATGCTATCCACATCCAGTATGTGATCCCAAGGTGAAACATTAGTCTCCCAGTGTAAAATGGTAATATTTTCAAGGCAAGCTGCTGGTATGGCATCTCTTTGTGCTAACAACAAAGGACTGTTGGCATTAAAAGGAGGACAAGTATTGGTTGCCATGATGCTCAAAAGTTGGTTTTTTCTTGGTGGGGAAAATTTACTTTAAGAGGAGTTGAATGCCCTCTATGAGGTAAAGTGGTAGCTGATGATACTAAAAGGTTTCTTCCCCTTCTTCTTGGTGGAGACAAAGAAAGCTCGTATGATAATAATTGTTTTACCTTGAAGAAGCTCTTGTGTGAATTCTTTACATGAGTTGATGTACTGAACTTTAAAATCAAGAGAAATGGATTCGCTAAGTACCTTGTGTCAATGGAATGAGAAGAGAGGTACTAACTCTGTCCCACCAGGCGTGCAAAACTATTGTTGCAAAATCACTGCACCCCCCAAATGGCCTGGGAATTAATCACGGCATTCGATGTGATTGGAACACTTGGGATCACCTCTCAAGATATGGGACTTGAGCTTGAGGTGAACCTCCAGAGAAGGTCCACTTCCTCTTCCTAAACTAAACACAACTCTACTTCTAGTGCAGGAAAAATGGCTAACTAGTCATATGCTAACTTTTCATGGGATTAGGGAAAGAGATTACAAAGAAATAAAATCTATGCTAGAAGTGGTGATGCACCAAGAAAAGGGATGTTTAACTTCCGGAAGGGTTAATGTGGGTAGGATGCTCACATCATTGGCCACCTTCACCTATTACAACTTGGAAAGGGTACAAAATACCATAGACTAGAAGCACATGTTCCTTCGTTAAACTTCAAACATACACAATAGAAAGATCAGTTTTGATTTGATACACAAATAATTTATCAAGAGGATAATCACAAGCACATGTTAAGCATCTACTTCAGTGATAATAATAATGCAACTTTTAATCAATAGAAGGAAAATAGATTCTCACAACTGATGAAAGGTAATCACACTATTCTTTTCACAATATGAAATAGATAATCTGAAGTAAAGGCAAACTAATCAATAATGCCAAGGAATCACATTCACAAAGCATACAATGACTAATCATTCAACACAATAAAATAGATCTTCAAGTGCAAGGTATAACTCTAAATATAATTGGTTTTAACAAAACTCTAAAAGTACTCTTTCAAGATTGAAGAACAACTTCACCAAAAATCTCTAAAAATATGTCTCCCTTAAACAATGGAAGCATTCCACTATTTATAAGTTCCTAGGTTGAGCCATTACAGTTGGGCCCATAACTAACATTTAACTAAAAATATAAATGTCATTAATATTACGAGAACATGCTCCCATGAAAATTACAAATTTGTTTCAAAAGGTTTAACCAAGTCAACCCTACAACTTTGACCGATCCTAGAGCTTGAACTTGTCCTTTCATGGCCACTCAGCTTTGGCCTAATTCATTTGCATCTCCTTTACCTACAATTTTCTATTGTCCTTCCTCCCATACCATTCGGTGTTTTTACTCAAAGAAGTGTTTAATAACCCCCGAGTTTCTTCATCTCCAAGCCCACATGCATAGTGATCCACTACGTTTGTAGTCTCGATCTCCTTTGTAATCTGGATGGCAATCTCGAAGTTTATTTGTAGCTTTCTTTAGTCTACCTATGAAATTTTGACATAAGACCAATCGATTAATGGAGTCATTATCAAAAGTCTTGGTGACCTCATCATCATGCTTCACCAAATCTTTGAAATTCTCCTTAATCGATCCTCGGGAAGAGCATCAATATTTTCATTGAAGAATTTGCGGTTGGAAATGTCAAACCCTCTCGAGATGTTATTTAGGGCATATGTAATCTCCACTCGTTTTCCTCCAATTTCTTAATCAAATATTGTAATACTTGCACCGGAATTCCATGGCCTTTTGATATTTAAAAAATTAGAGGCATCATCAATCACCTCTTCTCCGAAGAAGCAAGTCGAGAATCCTCTTCTCTAATGTCACTCCTTGTTGCCAATGTTAAATTTAAATTGTTATTATCCTCGAGAGAAGGATTCGTCCATCTTAGAAATGGTGGTCTTTGTAACCTCGTAAATCATTATATATCTCAACCGCTTCTTGATCAAAGGATTATCCTCTTGCGAGAATTCTTTCCATCCGTCCACTTAATGATCTCCCTTTCTGGCCTAGCTTCTCGATCTCATGATAAGAAATATCATCGATTATAGATGAAATTGTCATAGCCGTAGTAGTTGAGACATCCGTGGATGGAGTGGGTTGGGTTACTTTATGCAGCATTGCAGTGAGCTGCTCGACCTTGGCCTTGAGATCATCCTTGGTGGCCTTGTCTTTGTCATATTTCTCCAAAAGGGCCCTAAAAGTAGCGTGTACATCTTACTTGGCTCCTTCATGGGTAGCCTTCCCCAATGAGAATTTTTATATCCGGTAATCTCTTTTCATTGCAGGATTGTTTCTTTAGTTTTCCCCTCAACGGGAGTGGCCACTTCTATCTCACGCTCTCCAGATGAATTAACCGTCACACTTGATATGGTTCATGGCCCCTTTGCCTATCTTTTGGGAATAGAATCAAATATGGTGAGATCTATAACATCCCCGGAGGAATTGTTATCCAAAATAAGCCCCCTGCTTATTTTGGCTAACTTTCCTTCATTCCTTCCTTCCTTGTGCCTCAATCAATTTTTTTCACTTTTCAGGCACTCAAAATTTTCTGGGTATTGCTTCATCAGATAGAGGATCTTCTCCCCTTTCCAGAAAGGTAAAGAAGTCCTCCTAACTCCTTGTATTTTGCAAGTTATGGCTCGGCGGAGTTTTTTTGGGAAAATTTCCCTTGACAGGCCCGCAGCCAATGAAAAGGTGCCATGTGGTAGTGGAGGTCGGGCTGGTGGAGTGAAGTTGGAGAAATTGCCAAAGTTAGCAGAGGCACAAAGGGAAAATCGGCCCGTGGGCCCGCAAAGGAGAAAATGGAGGAAAATCCCGCCGAGCAACGAGGTAGCGCCATGTGTCATGTCCAAGACGGAGGTCAAAGAGGCGGAAGGAATTCAAAAAATTTTCCAAAGTGGTCAAAAAGTGCTAGAGAAAAGTTTGAAGTGTGCCCCTACCAAGTAACTAGGAAGTGACACGTGTCACAGGAGCGGCGGAGCATGGGGTTTTTGGAAAAATTTCCCAATGCAAAAATCAAAGGAAAAAGACAGACCTTCGGCCCGTGTTCCATCAGCGAATGGGGAAGCACCATGTGGCAGTAGAGTGGTGGTGTGTGGGGATTTTTGGGAAATTTTTCCAAATTCAAAAAGGGGAAAATTTTCAAATTTCGGCCCGCGAACCCATTTTTGCCCTAATTTTACCAGTTTTTGCCCTAAATCTTCAGAGGGCCATATCTTTTGATCCAAAGCTGGATTTTTACGGTCTTTATGTAAATGGAAAGATTGTGAAACCCTCCACATGATGGACTATTCAATTTTGTTTTTTGGTGGAGTTTGGTGGAAAAAAATGAGAAAACATCTCTGGCACGTAAAAATATATAATTGACATTCAACCACCAAAATTAATGAAGTATGGGTCATTTTTGGATCTGCAGAGCAATGTACTTTGGCGTATGGGTTTGTCCATGAAGCCCATCACCTTGCAGGGAAAAATTGAAGGGATTTGATTGGTAGTTGAACTCATAAATCATTTTGCCCACATTTTTTTCTTTCCCTTCTTCTGCTTTGCCATTAAAAGCTAGATTTGGCTCATTTGTAAAGGGTTGGACGTTTTGTTCTTACAGAACCCCCTCTTCCTCTTGACACGTGGATTTGAGGAGTTTCGAGACTTTCCATGCACTCTGTGACACGCTTTTTTCCTTTCTGCAGTGTAATGCATTGTATCAAATTTGGGAATGGTAATGCATGTTTTGTGAATGATTTTTCCAATCCTCTCATGCGTATATTATTGTTTTCTAGTCTTTCATTACATTCTGGCAATTTGTGCATGCTTGGTGTTACATCTCTATGATTTGTGTTTATTTTCAAGACAGAAGTTCATCACTCCTTTGGTGTATCACCATTTTTACTTAGTTTTGTTTCTTTTTGCATCCTTTATCTCTGTCTCCTTGGAATTTAGAGTAGGATCTAGTATTAAACCTCTACAAAATTCATGCATACACCTAGACAGAGGAGTAAGAACAGATTTCTCTAGAGAATTTTCTCACCTGCAAGGTCCCACACCTTGGATAAAATTCAATGTTGTGCAATCACACTAAATGACCCAATTTTGAATTACATATCTAAAATTCATTTAGGGGGTGTTGTAGATTTTCACTAATAGTTTTGGCATGCCCGGTGGGACCTTAGAGGTCTTCATATTCATTACAACAAAGTTGATGTGCATTTGTTGTAAGTTTCTTGCTTGAAAAGAGTATTAATTTGCACATTTGGTGACTCCAATAGGATAGAATCAACTAGTTTCAACAATCCAAGCTTGAATATTCATGAGAAGAATCTAAAAAGGTCAAGGGCCGAAGATGAGGGATTTTCTAAGTATCTACAATTATCCCGGGGAAGAAGAGAGATGGGAAGGAGGATTCAAAGGTCTCCATCTCACCCAAACAAAACTCTATCAACTCCACCACTTGGTAGACCTTTCACCCAATCAACAAGGGTTCTCAGGCCAATCAAAATGGCACAGCCCAATCCTTATGTCAACTTTACTGGCAGCAACCCACTTTCTCTCAATGCACAAAACCCAGTTCCAATTGCAGCATTGAAGAATATCCCATACTTTACTAGGGAAAATCAGACCACTCCTGGTGATCATGTCAAAGACATTGCTAATGTTTTTGCAATCCATGAGATTGTTGAGATGCAAATTATTGTCAAATTGTTGGCATCTTCATTCAAAGGGAAATCCTTGCAATGGTTCAAGAGCCTTGAGGCAAGATCTATCCAAAATTAGAACCAATTATGTATAGATCTCCACAACTAGTTTGGAGAAAAGGGGACAACTTGTCTCTATTGGAGCAACTGAAAACTATCAAGAGAGCTACCAATGAGCAGCTAACAAACTTCAATTTCAAATTTCAAAGAACATGGGATAGGATCCCATTAACAGTGAGGCCAATAGCAATGAGCAGCTAACAGAATTCAATTTCAGATTTCAAATAACATGGGATAGGATCCCATTAACAGTGAGACCAATAGCTCAAGGTGATTTCTTATACTTTCTCAAGGCTTTAAATTATGACATGTCCATGTTAATTCAATCCATGGGAGGTGCAACTGTACCTACAACTTATAGCATCACCATTAGGGCTAAGAATTGTTTGATCCAAGCTGGTAAACTTGCACCTAGGCCTCTTATGCCCTTATATCTAGACTTGGAAAGCCCAAGTACTAGTCAAGCACCTACTTTAGCTCCTATTCCCACTCCTAGAAATCAGATCTCAAATGAAACTTCTACTTCATCCTCTAGTGCCTCAAATGAGCTTCAAGAAGTTATGAAACAATTACAAAGTTTGGGAAATGAGCTGGTTACGCTCAAGAGGCAGCAAGCTCAAAGTTTTAGGCCTTTTTATCAACCTCAAACTCAGCCTAATAGGCCACCCAACCCAACTGCAAATCAGAATCAAGTAAGGCCTCCTACCAATAGACCATTTCAGCCCTATAACCCCAATGTTGCATCTACCTCTAAAGCCTTAGTGCCAGTGTAAAATAATATAGCTCAAGAGTATGACTGGTGTTTCCCATGTAGTGAACCTCACAACCAATCTATGTGCTTCAATGGTGCTTTGAACCAAGCTTTGATGGTGACAACAACTGGTGTAGGGAGTGAGGTGAGTCAAGAAACAAACCAACAACAAGGGACATCTCAACAAGATACAACTCCAAATGAGACTACACTTGTGAACTGGTAGGTTGAATATTTTTGTGGTATGAATCAAACAACTTCTTAGAGTGTAGCAGCTAACACACGGTCAAAGAAGAGGAATATTGGTGAAGGGAAGTCATTAGATCCAAGTGATTCACAACCTTCCATCACTCCACAGGGTGTTGGCAAGCAAAATGTAGTTCCAAATGTGCAAGGACAGCCCAAGCCACCTCCTAGACCGGCTCAAATGCTAGTTGTTGCAGCCCATGTACAAGAGAAGAATGTGTAGATTAAAGGGCAGCAAAGGGATGTTTCAACCCCATTTAGCATCATTGAACAAATGAAGAAGAAAAATGTGAACATATCTATGTGGGAGTCACTATCCATCCTAGGCCAAAGAGATCTACTACAAGCTGCCATGAAGAATTGGTCAACCTCAAGTCAGCAAGCTCATATGCAAGAGAAGGTACTCACAAATGCCACTCAGCCTGAGGGGAAGTTTGGAGGACAGCAAGGTAAAGTTTTGAATCCCCCTCCATTCTATGTTTCATTGATCATTGGGGATAAACTAGTACATAATTGCATGATTGATTCTAGGGCAAGTAGTTCCGTGATGCCCAAGCAAATAGCTGATCATTTGGGCCTCCAATACAAATTCATAGCAAGGGTAGTGCAATTAGATGGGACAACAATAGCCACAGTTGGGGTAATTAAATATTTGAGCCTCACTTTACATGCATGCCCCAATGTCACTATTTTGCAAGATGTGTCAGTGATAGATTTTCCACCACTCTTTGCCATATGTTTGTCAAGGGATTTCACAGCTAAAATTGGAGGCTACTTATCTATTGATTGGTCACACATGTTGTTTAGGACAAGGTATGGATCCAAGGCCACAATTAGGTCTGAACCTGTGCAAACTTCCACATTGATCCTCATACTCCAAGCCCAATCAATACCAACTATTCAGCATTTGATCAAGAGGACTATCCAAGCACACATGAAGCTGATACCAAAGTTGGAAGCATCCCAGATCTGACTCTTGACAAATGGGCAAGCAAGATACATGCTTTTGATCCCTACAAGGAAATAGAGGAATCTGAACTAGGAGTCTATTACATGCATGAATAAAATCAGCCCATTCCTAGCATCACCAAGCCAAACCATAAAGATGACAATGAGGTATGGCAGTTGTTCTTTGATGGATCAAGAAGTAGAAAAGGTGCAGGAGGAGGAGCTATGCTTATTTCACCTCAAGGAATTAAGTATTATTCAGCCTTTAGATTTCAGTTTGCATGTTCTAACAACACTGCTGAATATGAAGCCTTGATACATGGGTTGCATTGGTCAAGGAAAAGAGGCATCAAGAACTTACAAGTCTTTGGTGATAGTGAGCTGATTGTTAATCAAGTTAAAGGAAAACATGCTACCAAGAATGACCTACTCAAGAGTTATAAGAATAGGGTGTGGGACCTCATTAAGGATTTTAGGGCTTTGGCATCAACTCTATCCCTAGGAAAGAAAACCAAGCTGCGATAGGCTTGCAGCAGTTGGAGCAACTTTTGATGTTGTAGAGAGTATCAAAAGGGATAAAATATATCCAAACATCCATGCGATTGTGAGGCCATCAAAGCACTTGAGAAAATAATGTAAGTTGGAAAGTGTTTGAGAGTGACCAACAGATCATCAATTTATTGCAAGAAGAAGTTGAGTTCTCGGCCAAAAATCAGGAAAATTTAGAACAACAATATGGTGATCAAGTCGTAAATGCAGTTGAGAACCAACAAGTTTCTAAAAGGACTTGTGAATTTAGATTCTATCTTCAACCCTAATGATCAATTTAGGAAGGAGAAAGTAAACATCCAAGTCAAGGGAGAGGATTTAGAGCCCATCTCAGTTGGAGAAGGCAAGTCACTTCAAATTGGTAAAGTGGCAACCAAGAAAGAAAGGTATGAATTCATGCAACTTTTCCAAGAGTTCCCGGATGTATTTTCTTGGAGCTATGAAGACTTGAAAGGTTTCAATCCCAAGCTAGCTCAACACACAATTGAACTAGATCCAAGTGTTAGGCCCATCAGGAAAAAACAAAGACCGGTCAATCCACACATTGAGCCTCTCATGAAAAAGGAATTGAATAAGTTAATAGAGGTAAGTATCATATTCCCCATCAAGCATTCAAGCTGGGTTGCAAAATTGGTTCCAGTCGAAAGAAGAGTGGAGAAATTAGGTTGTGTGTAGACTTTAGAGATTTGAATAGAGCATCCCTCAAGGATCACTACCCACTTCCTTCTATGGAGTAGATTTTGCAAGTTGTTACTGGCTCTGAGAGGTTTTCATTGCTAGATGGTTATTCAGGGTATAATTAGATCATGGTAAAGGAAGATGATCAGTTCAAAACAGCCTTCACCACCAAATGGGGAACCTATGCATATAGAAAAATGCCATTTGGGTTATCTAACGTGAAGCTACTTTCCAAAGGGCAATGGATATGGTGTTCAAGGGATTGATCAAAAAATAGTGCTGATATACCTAGATGATATTACTATATTTTCTAAAAGTGCAGTAGATCATCTCTTTCATTTGAGACAAGTGTTCCAAAGATGTAGAAGATTTGGGGTATCCTTGAATCCCAAAAAATACATTTTCTTAGCTCATGAAGGCAAGCTCCTAGGCCACATTGTTTCCAAAGAGGGATTATCAATTGATCCAGAGAGGGTTGAAGCAATAAGAGCACTACCATTTCCAAAGCATAAGAAGGCTCTTCAAAGCTTCTTGGGAAGAATCAATTTTGTTTGAAGGTTTGTTCCAAACTTTATAGCCCTTGTCAAGCCAATAACTATGATGTTGAAGAAAAGTATGGCATTCAAATGGATAGCTGAAGGTAAGGCAAGTTTTGAGGAAATCAAAGAAGCTATCTCACAAGCTCTAACTCTCATTAACCCTTGATTTCTCCAAATATTTCATCCTTTATGCATTTGGCGGTAATGATACAATTTCTACAATTTTAGTACAGTCAGAATGAAGAAAATGCAGAGCAGCCAATTGCCTTCTTTAGCCAAATTTTGGAGGACTATGAAGTAAGGTATTCCTTCATTGAGAAGCATGTTCTTGCAGTGATTAGGAGCTTGAAGAAATTTAAGCATCTAGTTTCAAACAACAAGGTTCAACTGCTGGTTTCTCATGTGGGAGTTAAATACTTCCTCCTCAACAAAGATCTAAATGAAAAACGTGCAAGGTGGATTACTCGTGTCATGGAGTATGACATTGAGATCAAAGTCACCAAGCTAGTCTGAGGAAAGGGATTGTGTGAGCATCGGCCTTGAGCCAATCAATGGAAGCAAGCAAAGAGAAGAATGTTGTTTTGGTGTTGCAAGACAACCAAGAACAAAGAGATGTTCAAGAAGAAAATGGTGGTATGCTCACTCCTTGCTGGACCCAAGACATAATGCACTTCTTACAAACAAGCCTATGCCCTCCTAGAGATGAACAAAGCCAAAAGAAGACACTTCAAATTGTAGGCTATTCCATATGCACTTGTTGATGGCATCTTGTTCAAAAAGGATATCAATGGAGTGTTGCGTTGAGATGCATTGGGACAAATCAGATTGAGAGAATGTTAGAAGAGTTCCATGGTGGATCAGCTAGGGGTCATTTTGCTCCAAGAGTGATAGCTCTCAAGATTATGAAGGTTGAATATTATTGGCCCAAGGTGTTTAGTGATTGTTATGCATGGATCAAGAGGTGCAAGAATTGTGCATTCTTCACAGGAAAGGAGAGATTAACAGCACTTCCATTGCACCCAATCTCAGTTGAACAACCATTCATGCAATGGGGTTTGGACTTCATTGGAGTCATTAATCCAAAATCAAGCCAAGGACACAAGTGGATTCTAACAAAGCAATAGACTACTTCACAAAATGGACTGAGGTGGTGGCACTCAAAGAGGCAAATGAATCTAGCATTCTAGACTTCTATGAGGGGATAGCAACCAGGTTTGGCATACCTACCACTATAATATCAGATAATGCATTGGCATTCATAGGATCAAGGGTCACTGAATGGGCTGTTGGAAATGGGATCTATTTGAGCACTTCATCAAATTATTACCCTCAAGGTAATGGCCAAGCTGAATCTACAAACAAGAATCTATTAAGGATCATCAAGAGGACTCTTGATGAGAATCAGAGGACTTGGCACACTAAGCTCAAATCAGCTCTATGGGCTGATAGGATAACTCCAAGAGATCCACAAGTAACTCTCCATTCAGACTTGTTTATGGGAGAGAGGCAATCTTGCCTATGTCACTTGAGTTGCCAACATTGGAACTCATGAAGAAATTGGAATTGTTGGAGTTTGAACCCATGGAGGTTAGATATGCAAAATTGATGGAACTCAAGAAATCTAGAGAGCTTGCAGCCCAAACAATGGAGAAGGACCAAGCTTTGATCAAGAGAAGCTTTGATAGGAAAGATAAGGCTAGAACCTTCCAAGTTGTAGATCTAGTGTTGAAATGGGATGCGAGATAGAGAAAAGATAGAAGGCATTCAAATTTTGATGCCATTTGGAGTGGCCCCTATATGGTCACAAAATGTAAGGATGGCAATGCCTTTCAAATGTCTACATTGGATGGTGAAGAACTACAGATTCTAGTTAATGGAATCCATCTAAAGCATTGCTACTAGAAGGGAAACTTCTCACCTTGTACATATTAGCTTAGATTTTTATTCCTCCAAGTGCTTATGCACATTGTTTTTTTGTAGCTTAGTTTTACATTTCCCTAAGTGCTTTGGCACAGGTTTTGTTGTCCCAAGGATGCATCTTTTGTAGATCATGTCCTAGATCAAGCAATGTTCTACTCTCACAATATTCATTCTAAGATATTTTCTAATGGATTGAGAGTAACAAGAAGTTAAGTTCATGACACTATTGTCTAATGGATTGCTTCAGGCAGTTGGTCACTTCATCCAACAGGCAGATGAATGCTCTGAGTCGCCAAAATTGTTGTCCAAAATAAGCCCCCTGCTTATTTTGGCTAACTTTCCTTCATTCCTTCCTTCCTTGTGCCTCATTCAAATTTTTTTCACTTTTCAGGCACTCAAAATTTTCTAGGTAGATAGAGGATCTTCTCCCCTTTCCAGAAAGGTAAAGAAGTCCTCTTAACTCCTTGTATTTTGCAAGTTATGGCCCGACGGAGTTTTCTTGGGAATATTTCCCTTGTGAGGCCCGTGGCAGTGAAAAGATGCCATGTGGCAAGTAGAGGTTAGGCTAGCGGAAAAATTTAGAGAAATCACCAAATTTGGCAGTGGGAGGAACAAAGGGGAAAATTGGCCCATGAGCTGCGAAGGAGAAAATGGAGGGAAAAGCCTACCGAGCAACGAGGTAGTGCCACGTGTTTTATCCACGCGGAGGTTAGAGGGGCGGAAGGACTTTGGAAATTTTTCCAAAGTGTTCAAAACTGCCGGGGAAAAATTTGAAGTGCACCTCGCAAGTAACTGTGAAGTGACATGTGTCACCAGGAGTGGCAGAGCGCGGGGTTTTTTGGGAAAATTTTCCCAATGCAAAAATCAAAGGAAAAGACAGGACCTTTGGCCCACATTCCATCGCGAATGGGGAAGTGCCACGTGGTAGAGGAGTAGCGGGGCACGGGATTTTTGGGAAATTTTCCAAATTCAAAAAAGGGAAAAATTTCAAATTTCGGCCTGCGAACCCATTTTTGCCCTAATTTTACTAGTTTTTCCCTAAATCTTCAGAGGGCCATATCTTTTGATCAGAGCTCAGTTTTTCACATTATTTATATCAATGGAAATCTTGTGAAACCCTCTACACGATGGACTATTAAATTTTTTTTTTTGTGGAGTTTGGTGGGAGAAAAAGAGAAAACATCTCTGGCACGTAAAAATACAGAATTGACATTCAACCACCAAAATTAATGAAGTATGGGTCATTTTTGGATCTGCAGAGCAATGTACTTTGGTGTATGGGTTTTTCCATGAAGCCCATCACCTTGCAGGTGAAATTGAAGGGATTTGATTGGTATTTGAACTCATAAATCATTTTCCGCATTTTTGCTTTCCCTTCTTCTACTTCGCCATTAAAAGCCAAATTTGGCTCATTTGTAAAGGGTTGGACGTTTTGTTCTTACAGACTCCCCTCTTCCTCTTGGCATGTGAATTTGAGGAGTTTTAGACCTTCCATGGAACTTGTGACATGTTTTTTGCCTTTTTGCTAGTGTAATGCATTGTATCAAATTTGGGAATGGTAATGCATGTTTTGTGAATGATTTTTCCAATCCTCTCATGCGTATATTATTGTTTTCTGGTATTTCATTACATTCTAGAAATTTTTGCATGTTTGGTGTTACATCTCTATGATTTTTGTTTATTTGCAAGACAAAAGTTCATCACTCCTTTGGTGTATCACCATTTTTACTTAGTTTTGTTTCTTTTTTGCATCCTTTATCTCTGTCTCCTTGGAATTTAGAGTAGGATCTAGTATTAAACCTCTGCAAAATTCATGCATACACCTAGATAGAGGAGTAAGAACTAGCTTTCTCTGGAGAATTTTCTCACCTGCAAGGTCCCACACCTTGGAGAAAATTCAATGTTGTGCAATCACACTAAATGACCCAATTCTAAACTGCAGATCTGAAAGTCATTTAGGGGGTGTTGTAGATTTTCACTAGCAGAACCTTTTTCTTCTACTTGGGAGTATTTATAAATAGCCATTCTTGTATGGCTAGAGCGACAAAGATGGAGTGGCATATCCAATACCGAAGCATCGGTTAGAGCAAGATCACTAGAAATACCAAATGGTATTTGATCAGAGGAAGTAATGAGGGAAGGCATGGATGTAAAGACAGCCATAGGAATAGACAGAGCAATATTGGGGGTTGTGATTGAGGAAAATAGAAGTGTTAAAGGAAATGAAGAGTTAACGGGTGACCCAATATTTTCCCGGTGATAGAATTGGAAGTGACGAAAATACGGGCCATAGAAGAGGATGGGAAAGAAGAAATGGTGGTGGAAGTGGAAGGAACTAATACCGAAAGTGATAATGGAGGAAGGAGAAGATGTGATGGGTCTTGAATGACACTAGGAGAGACACTGACTTCAACTACTATGGTCACAGGCATTGCAGGTGATGTAATCTTGGGAGCAGCAGACTTGGAGAGAGATGACCAACCAACAACAAAAGAAATCTTCTTTGGAATTCTAGGAACCCTTTGAGTCGACCTCTTGCCCTTGGTGGGTGTTGGTTGGTTCATTACTAGTGTATCCTCTATATTTTTAGGTTGGTTTTCCTCTTTGGGTGAGATTCCTAAGGTGGTCAACCAACTGAAATGCCTTTTTAGAATGGGTCCCGCTCTCTCCCTAGTATTGTTGCATTCTTCCACATACCAATCAATCTAGGGAAGTGGTTGATTGGAAACATTTTCACTCTTGTATGATGAATGTAGTACCTCATCATTGTCTTGCATGTTCTTTGGCACATGAGCCAATCAAGATTGCCGAACTTCATCAAGGGTTAATCTTGCATAATCCCTTTGTCACACGATGTATTGCGTCTCGACAATGAATCCAGATATCTTCTAATTGGGGTACGTGAGCCTTTGGACCGACTGTCCCCTCAAAATTACCCCAATAATCAAAATTACTCTATGGATGAAAGGTCAAAGCAAGGTCACCTCAGCCATTCTACATCAACATTTTTTGCCTTGTGAATATTTGGGAAATAATGCTGCCAATTGAAATAGGGAAATGCATTCCTACTTTGTGACACTTATTTTGTATTCGATGATAATCAAACAACTGCCAAACTAATTCCAAAAGAATCCATTTGTCAGTGGGATACCTCAGCAATTTACTTAGGGCACCTATGAAATCTAGAATCCAGATGTAGGTGAATGTAGGAAAGCGGAGATAGATTGCTCCCCACTCCCGCACTTCTTGGAAAGCCTCATCAAAAATCGTTCGATTGTATAGTTCTTTGTCAAAACAACAGAGGATAACAATGAAGAAAGCATCGTTGAATCTTTAGAAATGCCCGATTCCTTCTCCTAGAGTGAGTTGAGGATAAAAGTCATATATTTTGGAGGTGCTATGAACACCCCTGGTATTCAAACCCGCAAAATTTCCCATAGCAATAGCCGCATACACTAGGAAAGATGTCATGTAGAAGGTTTTTGTTTTTGACACTCTACCCAATTGGTAGCAAATGATGACACTAATGTTCTCCCCCATTGGATAAACTCATCATTTTTCTTGATAGTTGTGATGTACAAAAACACCCGTTCTAGAATTCCTTCACTGGAAGGAAGACTTGAAACTTTACTTAACAACATAATAAGATTGTTCACTTGTTGAATAAAATTTGATCTGTGCATAGTTCGGGTAATTTGAAAAATTATTAGCTAGATAGGATTTCATCATAACCTTTGAGCATACTTCCTCCTTATCCCAATGTTCCAATGCTATTTCTTGTGAAATTTTGGTGTAATCTTGAACGTCTGGAAGTTTAATCTGATCCTCGAAGAAATATGGGTCTAAATGGATTACCACCTTATCATCACTATCCCTAACTGACATGGAGTCTTCGTTGAAGTGGGCTGTTACAACTAAGACAAATTCTAGGTAATGCATAGATGTGGAAAAGCGGTAGTAAGGGCAAACCCACTATTGTAGATGGCTTGCATCCATGGTTTCTTGTTTGGAGCCTTTAATCTTTCCCTGAAATCGAGAAGATCAATTTGTCCTAGATTAGTGTCCCCAATATTTCCTAAGTTAGAGGATAGGTAGGATTGGGGAGAAACCCCAAGAAATGAGTATTTCATCTCCTCTTTTCCTTTTGAAGTGGAAGCAGACATCAAACCTCGTGCTTTGGAAGTGAGCTTGTAAAAATTCAAAAAATCTAAACTCGAAACTCGAATCGAGAAAAGTTTCAAAAGAAATCACCGAATCAAAATCCCCAAAAAATTTCTCTGAAGGAATTTCCTGAACTAAAATCTCCAAAACCAATTTTTCTGAAAATAAATTTTTCAAAAGAGTTTTCGAAACCAGAGGTTCGAAAACCCGAAAGCAACAAAACTCGAAATTCAGAATCGAGACAGGATTGAAAGAAACTTCCAAAGCAGAGATCTCCAAAAGAAAATTCCCACTTGATGATCTTCTAAAGGATTTCCCCAAAGGAATTCTCTAAATGAGCCCCTTTGAACAAGTCGAGGAATTTGCAAAACGTTGTTAAATCGCCAAAGTTTGAACACGAGAAAAGAAAAGAAGTATGGAAGGCCAAAGAGGATTCTTTGAACAACTTCAAATACCTAGAAAAACCTCAAAAAGTGAAACATGGTGAACCAAAGGAGTGACATCATAAGAACGTAGAGGGAAACCAAAGGAACACTAAAATGAGAAGGAAATAGAGGAAAAATACCTAAAACCAAAAGAATATAAACAAAAAACCATACCTTGAAAAAGACGTCGCAAAGTACAAGAATGGAATGTCAGAGAAAATGTGTTAGGTAAAAATGATAAGTAAAAATATGAGTTTAAATAGAAATCCTGATATTAATGGTAAAAATCCGATCCATACGGAGGTAGGTGAAAATTAATTACGCGAGAATCTCGAAGGTCGAAACCCAAAAGCCCAAAATTTGAAAATTTGGAATTTCAGACTTCAGGGATTAGGAGATAAAAAGATGAATTAGCAATGGAAAAATCCGAAAGCTGAAATTATGACGAATGGACTTTCAAACATTGGACTTGGAAAACTTCAAGTGAAAATCCTAAAAATGACTCAGAGAACTCCGAAAACCCGAAATACGGGTTTTCAGACATTGAACTTTAGAAGTCTAGGAGGGATTTAAACAAAAAGAGTCAAAAGTCTTGAAACCCAAAAACACGAAAGTTTGAAAATTCAGACTTTTAGGGTTGAGACTTTCAGAAAATTTCGAATGAAATTCCAAATCTAAGCTAAAAATTTCGAAAGAGGAAAACTTTGAAGTCCGAAAATTGAATATTTTGGATTCTTGGTCTTAGAAAAAAAATTCATTATGCGAGGATTTCTTTAAAACATTAGTATGACACATAGCTTTCTTCTGGGTTAGTTAAATGGTTAGCAGTAACCTCTATTTGATGAAGGAGATGGAGATATCCTTCTTTTACACAAATTTTATGAAGAAAACCTTGGGAAAATACGGTCAATACTCCATAATTTAACTCTTAAGACATAAATTGCTAGAGATTGGACACAAATTAATTTCAAAATTGCTTAGATTCATCAATAGGGGAAAGCTTCTAGAGAAATCTCAGTGCTCGTCAATGGCTATACATCTACAACCAACTTGACACGATAGAAAATCTAACATAGAAGAAAATAACAAGTTATCTCGGCTTGGTCTCTCAAGAAGACAGATTTCTCATATTTTCTCTCTTAAGAATTCAACTCCTAACCATTTGTAATAGTATTCTCATTGCATTTATACATTTTACTCAGTCTAATTTTCCCCAAAAGAGAAGAATATTTGAGGGACCTTTTCTTGTTACCAATTTGCCTTAGAAAGCAATATTTAACAAATTCAGATCCGAAAGCTACCAAGTGGACCAATTGTGAACTAATCACATTTCTTGGGCCCTCGACTAATGACTAGGATGTCATGCCACAACTTTTTGGGAGTCCTTCTAATCATTCTGATTTTTTCATGTGAGAAATCCCCTTTTTAATCATTTTTCGGAGGCTCTGCATAGCTAGATCGACAGTAATCCTTTTTTCTCTTGAGGCAACACCTTTTTCATCTTTTACGCCTACAACTTTCATCATTTCATCCTTTTCCCTTTCTTTCCTTTATAACTCTATCCTGCATCCATCTCCTCTGGTAATTCCCATTTTTGTAAGTGCTGAGCAATTCCAACTTTCAAAATATTAATCTTAACAATCCTTGCACTCACAAATTAAGTTCTAAATCCTTCAAATGGCACTTCTTACAGACAGAGACAACGGGAATTTCATCAAAGAATGATGAAAAAATAAGTGCGTATTCATGTCTCCAAGAGTCTTGGAGAAAAATGGTAGAAAAACAGTCTGTCATACTGTAATCAGTTGATTCTACCCCTTTTCTACTATATATCATAACCATCCATGTGTTTCCTTGGCACAACTGCAAAGGAGAAGCACAAAGGCAAGTCCTATACAAGTGCGGGCCTTCCACGTGTCTCATCTGACGTGAGTTTGTTAAAAAAGTTGAAAGTTCAGCAGAAGGCACCATGTGTCTAGGGTTCAAGACATTTTTCTTTGGTTCGTTGAAAATTCCAAGCAAAGGGAAGAGTGAGCGGAAGCCTCCAAGTGTCCTCATGGCGCTTATTCAAAATAAAACTTAGGGGTCGGTCCCCAAACAGTGCGGTCCCTCCATGTGTCCTAGGCCTTTAGAAAGTTTCTTGAAAAGTCTAAGTATGGGAAGACCCGGCGGAAGCCTCCACGTGTCTTCATGGCACAACTTCAAAATAAAAATTAGGGTGGCCCCCAAATAAAGCGTGTGGTCCCTCCATGTGTCCAGGCATTTAGAAAGTTTCTTGAAAATTCTAAGTATGGGAAGACCCATCGGAATCCTCTACATGTCTTCATGGCGCAACTTCAAAATAAAACTTAGGGGCCAGTCCCAAAAAGCCGTGCTCCCTCCATGTGTCCTGGCCTTTCAAAATTTCTTTGAAAAGTTTAAGTACAAAGCGGAGCCGGCGGAAGCCTCCACATGTCTCCCTGTCGCAATTGTTAAGGTGGGACCCTAAGGCAGATCCTCAAATGAACACCAGCCCTCCATGTGTCCCCTGGTCCACCAAAACTGTACCGGTTGCATGAATTTTTTTCTAAGTATGGGACAAGAAGTGAAGACCTCCATGTGTCTCCTCGGCACAACTCCAAGGCCAAACCAAAAGGTGAATTTTCAAATGAGTGTCAACCCTCCACGTGGACAAGCTTTGAGTCTAAAGTGAGCCTTAGAATTTTCAAAGTGCCCCACCGAGCCACATCCAACCAAAAAGGGCCACATTTCCATTGATGCTGAGAAGTAAATTTGACCGGGAAAAATACACCTGTCAAACCGTAAAATGTAGGAAAATCACCATTTGAGCCCGAAAATGAATCTTTCTTCAAGGACAAAGAATTTAGAAATTTTATAAGGCTCAAATATGATCCTCTCGAGCTACATCCAATCATGTTTCCATAGGTATTTGGGACAAAAATGACAGGGACAATAAAACATGACTATGGAAAATGAAAGGAAAGGAAAAACCTCCGAGTTTTATGCCCAAGTTACAAACTCTTTCATATGGAAAGAGGAACGAAAAACAAATTCTGGATTTTAAGTGATCCTCGACCAAGGAAGGGATTGATCATGGCAACCAAATGGAGGAAAGAGTCTTCAAGCATCAATACGGGGAGATAGAAAACATGACAGAGGCCGCAAACTAAGGAATTTCAATGACAAACGGGGCAAGACTAATTTGAGCACCAACATGTTTGAAGATCAAGTATTGTTTAAATGAAGAATTAGAGCATTAGAAAGGTGTTTGTGATCTTTTATATGATGCAAGAATCCCTTTGTGGCCAATTGTTACATCACAATCCTCATATAAGACTATGAACAATATAGGACAAGGTGTATAGAAAGGACAATAGATCATGAAGAAATGTATGAAGAAATGTTCTTGGAGTATTGATGATGTTTAGTACAAAGTCATATTAGGTAAGATAACTTTCTTATACCTTTATTTACATAATGAAGTCATATTTTTTATGGTAGATCTCTAAGGCTCATACAAGTGTGTTATATCAGTTTGAAGACCATTTTTATATCCTGACAGAGCTAAACCCATCTTCATTCAATAGAGACACTCCTTTCTTCTATAAAAAGGTTCAAGATTCTCAACATGATTGTATATTTTATTTTAGTTTGAACAAAGGATCCCTGCATCATGGGAGGACAAAAATAATATTGTAATCTAAGGGTGATGGTTTCATGTCTTGGGCCTAATACAGAGCCAAAGAAGTATAAGTAACACAAGGATCAATCAAGATAGTAAAAGAGTGACAAGCTTAGACTTAGACAACAACATAAGATAACTGATCTAAAGATGAGCTAGAATGGGAATTTTGCATCATGAGTCGGAGTAATGGAAAAGGTAAAGCATATACCGAAGCACAAAGATTGTGAAATCCATAGAGGTATATTAGGGCCTTTCTTGTTAGCTTTGTATTGATCTTACTTTATGCTATGTACCACTGTCATAAGGATAAAGGTTGATTTTTGAATTTAGAGTTGACACCACCTATTCTCTTGAGTCAAGATGCAAAGTATACATCATGGATCACAGAGATAACCATATTTTAGGGTCTTTATCATGATCTAAGGATCCAACATAGGTGTTTCACACAGAATGTTTCCGTTCTTAGAATAGAGGTGCTTCTATCCTTTCATTCTCTTGAGAAACAGATAAGGGTTAGGGCTAGGAGGAATACCTGTTGAATGTTGGGAGGGTGCGCGCATACCATAGAGAGAGATCAGATCGATTGTGAAGAACTCCTTTTTGTCTAGGAAGGACTACCTGCAAGTAAGAATACAAGACCACTAGATTTTAGTTAGACAATAAATGAGGGAACTGCCTCGAGCCTAGGAAATATTAGACTTCCTTTCGAAGGTGGTCAGTTCCCCTTTTAATACGAATTAACACAAATGATAGCAAAGAGGCTATTGCAAAATTACACTTTAATTACCTTGTTAAAAAGCAATAGAAGAAAGGCTGGTTTTGGTTTGAGTCACAGTGACCGATGCCGGTCATTATATAACCGACTACGGTTATACATCGATCTGCGGTTGCTGATAACCGATATCGGTAGGGGTGGTGATTTAGGGCTTTAATGAAGGTTGGGTCGTGAGGCAAAGGCGGTATGGTGTTTATAAGGTTGGCAAATGATTAGGGGTAGGCAATAGGGTGATGGAGAAGACTCAGAGAGTGTGGGAGCTGTTCTTGGGGAAATGTAAGGGTAGAGGAATGACAGTGAGATGTAGGGTGCTACCGGGTAGTAGATCTAGGAGTGAACTTATAATTACTATGAATCAGAAGTTCAAGAAATGTTATTTAAAAATGTACAAGACACTACTTACTAGTTCCTGATGAAGATACAGGTCCAAGGACTGTGATGACGAAGGCAGGGCTCAGGTGGGATGATCCGACAATCAAAAGTGAGCCATCTTCTCTCCCAATGCTTAGATGAGTGTCACTGTGCTCTAGTTACTCAGTTGCAGTCTTGGGCTCGATGTCCTTCTCTGCAAACTCTTCTCTTTTCTTCACTTGTCTCTGCTCTGCCAAGTGAATTCTGGATTTTTCAAATGAATTCCAATCCTTTGTTTTTGGTTGGGGGAGGTCATTTACAGGGAATCGATGGCGGTTACGTGACCGACGGCGGTCGAGTAGGAACCGATGTCGGTTAAGTCAAAGTGGGCTATTTTTAGTAAAATAGCCAACTTTCCCTCCTTTTCTCCCGAGGGATTAGTTGTGGGCTTGGTCAAGTCATTATTAGGTTGGTTTTGGTGCGGGTGAGGAGTAATTAGTCATGGGTGTGGATGTAGACCAAGTTATAGGTCTTAATTAGGTTAGTTTAGGGTTAGGGCTAGGTCATGATGAGGTGGTGAAATGAGGTGGTAGGTTTGGAGATGTGGATTTATTAATTATAAGGTAATTAATAAATAATTGTGTAAGGTTTAGGTGGTGAGGTTAGGTTGCGAAATGAGATGAGGCATAGGGTATGTTGGTCCGAAAATCAGCCGCGCGGACGGAGATCTATGGATAAACGGGCCAACGGTGTTGCAGGCTTAGCCCCTCTTTGAGACAAAGAAAGTTAAATCGGAACTTCTACTAGCAGGAAAAGAAGGCTGCGAAGAGAAAGGAATAAAAGGAGAAGAGAAAGAACAGATCCGAAGGAAGAAAAGAAATGAGTTCCAAAGCGGAAGGGTCAGAAGATCTATGCTTTGGGCTTGGTAGTAAACAGAGCCAAACCTACTTGCATAAATAAACAAAACAATACTGATAAACAAATGACGGAAAAGTAGATGTGAATCTAACAGATCAAACACATACAGATCTAACGTAAGAAAGATCTAATGTATAACACAGCTATTGAGCACAAAGTCTGAATAATTATATTACTGTTTTTTCTCTACAAGAAAGCTCAAAGTCTTTCTCTCCTCACTTCTATTTCTATCTGAAAAATGTTCACCCAGAATACAACAAGTATTCTTGTATTTATAGAAGATGAGAGAGAGAGAAGGCAAAATGGAGCCAACCACTTATCTACAAGATATTTACAAAATATCTAAAGTCATGTTGACTTTTACATTTTTGAGTGGATGACATCATCCCATGATGCAACATGGATGATGTCATCGTTGGCACCAACATACTTGAGATATTGCGAAAAGAAAGTCGGAGAATAGCGAGAGGAAGAAGAAGAAGAGGAAGAAGAAGAAGCTAGTCATCATCATCGTCCTGCGGCCGAAAAGGGGTCGCCGCTCTCGATGTCGCTCAGAGATGAGATGTGGAATCGAGCGGTATTCCAAGAACTTGCGATCATTGACCGAACCGATCCTCGTGATGGATCCTTGTGCCGATCACCGACATTTCGCAAGTTTCCCGCTCTTCTACAAGCTTTTCGGGAAGTTTGGAATAATCTTTCTCCGCCTCAATCAGGAAACCGATGAAGTCCCTGCAAGCCAGCAGGTTATTGATGGATTCGGTATCAAACGTGACTTCTGGCCCTGTTCCTTGAGAAGCTAACTCCTTGAAAATCCGGATAGTATCATCAGCCGTTCTTAAGGTGAGGGAAGGAGTGAGCAACCCTGGATTCATGGATAAAACAATTTTCTCCATTTGATACATCGCATCCAGGGCCTCTTCCTTCACCTTATCTATTTTTTCTAACACAAACTCAAGCTGATCTATCCGATAGTCCAGAGTGGACATAGTCTTGTTGAGGGTCCTTGGGTGACCGAATACTCCGAACTTGACCAAATCTTCGACTGAACAGTCGAACATCTGTTGGAAGGCCTCGTGTTGGAGTCTAGCGTTTTCTAACTCTTCTGATATCGGGACTGCTAATGCTTGGAGCTCCTTATTCGCCTTTTCAATGTTCAGAGATAAGTTGATATATTCGGCGATTACCTTTTCGCTATCTTTGAGAATCTGACTTCTCCAAGCAGAAACAGCCATGCCCTGCTCACCGATCTTTGAATATTCATTGATCTTGTCCTGACTGAGCAGCTCAGGAGTCTCGGCGGCAGTTGTGGGAGGTGCACTTCCCATCTTCTGTAAGGCCTGAAGCAGGTATTTATTCTGTTCTTTCAGCAGCCTTTTCTCTTCCTTGGCTTCTTGAAGCTTTTCACAAAGTGCATCAATCGCGGAACGAGCTTCCCCCTGGAGACTTTCAGAGGACGTCCCCATTGTGACTTGGGTCACTGTGAAATCTGCTGGAGACAGATCTTCTTTCTCTTTGGTGGGATCGGGGTAAGCTATTTCCAGGACTCTCTCACCTGCAGCGCTCTTTGAGAAGCGTGTAACCGGCTTGTGCTTCTTTGCTCCTTTAGCCGGAATAACCGAAAAGTCCATCGGAGCGATGGGGACTTTCCTCTTTGGCTGGCTCAGCTGCTGAGAGATCCAAGCTGGTCCTATTGAAGAAGGACCAGAGAGAGGGGGAGGAGGCAAGAAAAGAGAAGAGGGAAGAACGTGGAGACACGCGGCGGTGGCATTGAAAGAATAGCCGCGGAGGTGTCCACGGGAGGAAGGGAAACCGGGGCTGCAGAAGACATAGGAAGGGAAGGGAGCCCGGAAAGGAGAGAAGAAATGGAAGGAGACAAATCAGCAAGAGAGGAGAAGATGGATGAAGAGGCAGGGGAAAGGGTAGAAGAAGGGGGAGAGGACACAACCAAAGGAGTGGTTGCTGACACTGGGAAGGAGAGGAAGAGAAGAAGAAGGGACAGAAGGAACCTCCGTAGTCGTGTAGCAACGCCGACATCCTGAGTGGATGGGCCTTCGGGAACGTCCTCCATGAACTCCTCTTCCAAAGTTATGACTTGTTCAGGCTCCGAGGGAAGAGGACTTTCAGGGGCTTCCTCCTGACTGGTGCTTGATTCACCTACTGCACCCTTGCCTTTTAGCTGCTTCTTTGATCTTGGAGGCGCATTACCCAAAGGAGAAGTTATAAAATCTACGCCGAGGTAGATCAATCCATTCATACGGCACCAGAGCTCCGTTCTCCGCATGGTTTCTTTGACCCTCTCCTCAATCGTCCGAGGAGCCTTGCTTTATCAATATGCAGGAAGGGCCAATTGTCCCCATCTCGTGTTATTATACACCTTGTCTACTTCATCTTCCGAAGTTTGGAAGCCTTTGGGGACGATGGCCACTCCATACCGAATAATTTCGCCAATGCTAAGCGGGAGTGATCCTGCCTCCCGAGTGCCACCTCATGGATGACGCCAATGTAAATGTCCTCAATTTGAGGGACATGGATAGATCAAGCTTAGCCCTTGGCAAGCAGACCTCTCTTGGGTCGAATGTAGGCCTCTTTGGGAAATCATGCTTTAGATTGAGCAATTCTAGCTCGGCAAACATCTCCTTCGCCTTGTGATAGCTGGAACAAGTGTATCGGCCACTGTGAGGGGGAAAGGAGTTCCACCCTTCTTTCTCTTCTCGGCACTTCTCATGATATGTGACCACCGCCTTGACAATTCCAATAGAACCACTTTGGTCCAAAGATACCTTGGCAACCTAGTGGGCTCGCCAAGAAGTTAACCGCCCTCGATAGGTGAATGTGGGAAATTGGGTGAACAAGGCCCCCACTTTTCCACAAAGCAGAAACAAGATTCTTAATTGTGCGCCATGAGTCAACTTTGGTCGCAAAGATGCATATAATATGGTAGAAGAAAGCATCATTGATTTTTGAAAAGTGTTGGATGCTATTTTCCAGCCTTTAGCTCGGGTAGTATTCATATATCTTGGCCCGAGGCCAAGTTCCACTTCGGTGCAGCCACTGGATAGTCCCTTTCGACGCCTGCAAAGATACACTACGTAGGAGTTCATATGAAACACTCTGTTGTGGCAAACCGTCAGAGCTGCTCGTAAATGGCGCGCTTATTATTTCCCAAGAAGCCAGGTTACCGATCGGGCAAATTTTTGTTCATCGTCTCCTGTGTACCGCAAAGATCCATTTATGGAAGTAATGGGCGTCTCAAAGCCCGAAGACTCGTCAGAAAGTGATGGTGTCACCGAAGTTCTTCTGAGAAGTCGCCGGTGGATAGTCCTGGGGCCACCGGGTCACTACCTTCTTATTTTTGAGGTAGACTTCATTCATTAATTGCATGCATAGGTCCTCATTGCCTCCTGTGTCTTGACACATTCTTCTTGGGTAACGGCCACGAAGCTTCGGTGATGAGGGATGCCAAGAATCTTTTCAAAATGGCGAGTGGTGAGGTCAATGACCACTTCTCCTTACTATTTTCGACACACCGGTGTCCCTTGTTGTAAGATTGGGCAACCACCATTATGAACTCATTATTAATAATACTGATCGAATCCCACCGCGAAATGTAGAGCACTACCCATCAATTTATCCATCCAGTGGGCTTCTTGTTACTTTTTCGAGTTCTCACCTGCACTGGCCGTCCATGTCAATGTGGCCTGGGCCTGTAATCTCGACATCCATATTGCATTCCGCCCGAGATTCGGGCATTCTAACCCTTCGTACTTATACTTCATTTCTTCCTCTCGTTAGCTTAGCTTTTCCTCTTGGTTTGGCGGGTCTCTTGCTTGAGGTAGACATGTGTTCTTCAAGGCTTATCTGATGATCTGCACGTAGGAGGAGTGAAACCCAATCCAAGAAGCTTGAATTAGTCATTTGATTTTCAATGGGAACGCTAGCAGAAGAAAGAGTTAGAATTTTTAAGGCTCGGGGTGCAGGGCGCATGGAAAATGTATATAACAGTAAAAAAGACAAAGGCGCACAGAAAAGGACGCAACAGAGGTAAAATTGCACGCCAAAGGCGCATGGCGCATGGATGAAGCAGCATCGCATTTTATAGAAGGGCGCACAGAAATGCATGCTAAATTGATATTTGTGCGCCTTTTCGCGCATGGGCAGATTTTTGCGACATGGGAAAAAGACGCGCCAAAGGGATGAAGGAGGCGCGGGTTTTGAGCGCCATTACATGAGCCGAAGGGTGCGCTAAGAGCGCATGATTTTTAATCGCAGCAGATCGGGTGACGCGCTTAGTAGGGGCGCGATCGCTTGTCTTCATTGCGCAACATGACGCAACAAAGGCGCCATGGAGAACACTTTAATCATTTAGTCGCTTTTTTCAACTCAATCTTCCACCCGAAAGGAGGCTTGGTATGACAAGGTTTTTATAAGGAGGATCTCAGATGGCGCTGATGCGAAACCACCCCCCTTTTTCCAACAAATCCGGAAAGAGGAAAGGAGTAGGAAAAGAAGAAACCGACAGACAGGGGAGAAACAAGCCCAACAAGGCCGGCTAGCCATTAAAGAGACAGACACATGCAAGCAACAAACAGACCGCTTAAAGAAATAAGCTCGAACGAGAGAAAACACGACAAGTTAACGTGAAAGCTTTCAAAAACAAACCAGAGAACCACCTACCTCGAATATATATCGAAAATTTGTGGCGAGTGGGTCCACGAGCAATGACGGCGACAGGCAGAGCCGACAAATCAGAGAGCGATCACGTGCTTGTCAAAATGGAATGAAAATGACAGTATGGCGGGCACTTTGTTATATATAACAAAACTTTGTCATAAATGCGCCACCCACTATTTGAAAAGCGCGCGAAAACGATGCCGTCGGCGACAGAGGGAAAGCATGCGCCCTTTGGCGCATGGAAGTAACTGACAACAGGAGAATGGGTGCGACTTTTGCGCATAAAACGAGTTGTCGACATGAATTTATGTGCGCCCTTGGGCGCACCAAAACGTGGTGTAACAAGGAAAATACATGCGCCTTTTGGCGCATGGAAAAGAGGCGCGACAAATGATATGTCAACATCGAGGCGCATGCGCCTCGGCGCACGCAAATAAGGCTTAACATGCTTTGGCGCACCGAAAGACGTGTTGACATGGGAAACCATGCGCCAAAGGCTTTTTAAAGGGGCGCACCAAAACGTGGTGTTACAGTGCAAATCCATGCGCCTAGCCAAAAAGGCTCAAAAAGACTAAGTTCGAAAGCTAGATTTCCCGAGAAGGAATTTTAAATCGTTTCGAACGCGAGGGATCCCTATCGAGGGATCAAGACAAAAATTTTCGGTATGGTTATCAGTAAAATTGCCCTTGTCAATTTTACGGGATAACAGCTGGCTCCTCCTGGGGACTATCCTTGAGTAAACTCAGGGGTAGAGAATCCCAGATCACATGTGCCTATCCATTGGGTACGGAGTCAAAAACAAGGGGGACCGGAGGGAGAACAAAGGAAACACACAACAAACGAAAGCAAACACGCGACGAAAGCAAACACACAACCAAAATAAACTGTACAAAGAAGAGAGCAAGCTCTACTTCCTGAAGATCTTGAGATGTTGCCCGCTGTAGGGAAGCGGGAGTTCAGCTCCATCCAGATACGAGAGATAGAAACTATTCTCTCCATTGAGTTGTTTGATTTTGAAGGGCCCTCTCCACAAGGAGTCAAACTTTCCATGCATACCCTTTGGCTCTCTTTACTTGTCCCACAGAAGGACAAGATCTCCCACTTCAAAATCCCTCTGCTTGGCCTTCTTGTCGAAAAGCTTCTTCACGTGATTCTGATGTTCAGTGATCCTGTCGACCACCCTTACTCTCTTTTCTTCAAGTTCCGCAAGGTACATGATTCTCTTCTCTAGAGAACTTTGAAAAGTTTCATCTTCGATAGCTTGTGCCAAGCGAAGAGCAGGAAGTTCCGCTGAAATGGGAAGCTCGGCATCAGTGCCATATAACACTTGAAAAGGTGACATGCCGAGAGATCTCTTGGGAGTAATACGGTCTGCCCACAAAGCGTCGTACAAAGCCTTGTGCCACATTCGCTGGTTTGATTCCACCAACTTCCGTATAATGGTCACTAGGTTCTTATTGCTGGATTCCGCCTGACCATTTCCTTGCGGGTAGTAATCCGAAGCATGGGCTAAAGTTATTCCATATTCATAACAAAAACTAATAACTTCTCGGGAGGAGAAGTTAGAAGCATTATCAGCAACGATTTTGTTCGGGATGCCGAACCTGACAATGATATTTTCCTTGATAAAACTGCAAACCACCTCAGAAGTGGCATGCTTAACTGGTATGGCTTCCACCCACTTGGTGAAGTAATCAGTTGCTGTAAGGACGTAGCTATGTCCGGCACTCGATTGGGGATTGAGTGCGCCAATAAAATCGATTCCCCACTGCTTGAATGGCTCATTGATAATAACCGGCCTTAGGGGAAAGGCAGCCAATTTGGGCTTACCAACAAACTGCTGGCAAGGCTCGCATTTCGCTACCCAGGTAGCTGCATCTTGAAAGAGCGTCGGCCAGTAGTACCTGGCTCGAATGATCTTATGTGCCGTCACGGAAGAAGAGAAATGGCCTCCACAAGCCGAATTGTGAAAACTCTCCAGCAGTTTTACTTGCTGGGGCTTGTCAACACATCGCAGAAAGATACCATCTATCCCACGCTTATATAAACCGTCATCCCAGATGACATACTTGGCCGCTCTGAGCTTTATAGCACGCTTCTCCTTTGCATTCAGGTGCACTGGGCATTCGCCATAGGTGAGGAAGAAAGCGATGTCGGAGTACCATTCGTCACAAGTTGCCACAAACAAAACCAGAGGTAGAGAAACAGGCTCCTCCAGAGGGCTTTGCGCTTCGTTGGTACGATTTTCTCTTTCATCATGATTTTCTGAACCCTTGTTTTCAGCCATTAGCTGACACAGGCCTTTGCCTCTTACCAGCTTGGTGGGTTTGATATCCAGGTCATATTCCTGGACCTTTGCGATCCAATTCCCTCTCACACTTCCCAACTCTTGTTGAGTTAGAATTGATTTCACCGCTGTGTCGGGGACCAGCACCACCGTATGCGAGTTCAGAATGTAATACCTGAAACTCTTCACCGCTTTAACGACGGCAAAGGCGTGCTTTTCCAATTGAGTCATTTTCAACTCGTGAGGCTTGAGAGGAGAACTCATGAATGCGATTGGAGATTCAATATCCTCCGAGTTCTTTTGCATCAGGATTGCAGAAACAGTATGTTCGGAGGCGTAACTATACATAATGAAGTCTTTGGAGAAATCCGGACATACCAGGACCGGTGCATGAGCAACAGAAGTTTTTATCTCCTCAAACGATCTTTTCCCTTCTTCACTCCATCTGAAAGTTGGTGTTCCCTTCATCATGTTCAAAATGTGGCGAGTCTTCTCAGCAAAGTCAGGGACAAAACGCCTAAGAAAATTCACCTTTCCGAAGAAAGAATGAACACCGGTCTTGCTTAGGCGAGTAAGGCTCAATAGCCTTAACCCTTTCGGCATCAATCTTTGTTCCTTTTTTGCTAACCACATGGCCTAGCAATTTTCTTCCGTGACCCCGAAAACAGACTTTTTTGGGTTAAGGGAAATTCCGTGTTCTCGGCATCTGGCCAATACCTGTTCCAAATGATCATAATGATCACTTCGTCGTTTGGAGAACACGGTTAAGTCATCTAGATAAACTACAATGACCTTTCCCATCATGCCTTTGAAAGCAAAGTCCATGGCTCGCTGAAAAGTGGCACCAGCGTTGGTTAGGCCGAAAGGCATCCTGCTATAGGCAAACGTACCCCACGGAGTAGTGAATGCTGTTTTGAATTGATCTTCAGGCGAGACTTCAATCTGATTATAGCCCGAAAAACCATCAAGCATAGACAGCATTTCTGATCCAGTCACCGCTTGCAGAACTTGATCCATTATGGGAAGAGGGTAGTTGTCTTTCAGCGAAGCTTGATTTAAGTTTCGGAAATCTACGCAGATGCGTATTTCACCGTTTTTCTTGCGTACTGGCACAATGTTCGCCACCCAAGTGCTGTGATGGATAGGGAAGATGATTCTTGCGTCCAGCATCTTCTGAATTTCGGCTTGAATAGTGCCCGAAATCTTGGGATTATAATGCCTTTGCTTCTGACGGAAGGCTTTGGCATCTTCTTTTAGCGGTATATCATGCTGAACGTCCTTTGGCTTGAAGGACTTTAAATCGGCATAGGACCATGCCAATACATCCATATATTTCTTCAGCAACTTGACAAACTTTCGCTTTTCTCCAGGCGTGCAGCATTTGCCAATGTTCACGAATTGCGGATGTGCCTCTGAACCCATATTGACTGGTTCAGTCTCTGGAGATGAGCCAGGATCATCCCGCCTCTTCTTTTTTACAAAACGGTCGTGCCTGTCAAACAAGCGTTCCAGAGAAACCAAGCCCTTCGGAATTTTATTTCCTTTGAGCTGACATATGCCATCGTTCTCTTTTGATTCATGATTTTGGCCGTTGATTGATTCACGGCACGTAGAGGTGGATCCTTCAAAATACAACTCATCAAAGTTTTCTGCTTTTTCTAGAAAGGCAATGAGATGATTATCATCGTTGAATACTTGCCAATGCTGAGAGTTGTCTGGCACGCTTGGACGGAAAACCACTTCAATGGTGTATTTGTTCGTTTTCAAACCCGGGTGCGGGAGCATGAGAGATGCTGAAACAGCCAACGAATCAGCCATGTCATTTTGGGCCCTTGGAATGGCCTCTATTGAAAAAGCGTCAAATTCCTCAATGCTGTCCCATACCGCATTACGGTAGTGCCTGAGCCTTTCATTTTTCACTTGATAAATCCTTTTGACCTGATTTACAACTAGCTCGGCATCACCTTGGACTTTCAGATTTTTTATTCCTCTTCCTTTCAGAAGCTTGCATACCGAGTATGAGAGATTCGTACTCAGCAGATTATTAGTGTTGAAAACTGCAATTTGAAAGAAAGAGGAATTACCTCCTCCTCGGGAGATATCAAGACAACTCCGCCACATCCACTAGTCAAGCAGAATGCCATCAAATCAGCAAGGTCCAGATCTTATTACAATCCTTTTCCGAACAAAACGTCCTTTCAGTATCCGCCTCGGTGGATAAGAAGTAATTCCCAACCCCGATGATTCGAAAAGAATTTGGGCTTTTGGGTCTTCAGAGCTAGTGACCAAGTATTTCTTTTGGGATTCCGGCTCCAAAGTTTGCATTACGCCTTTGACTGGGATTCTAGCTTTGGACCAGTCCATGTGAATTTCTCCACCAACTTCGCCTGCAAAAGCTCCTTCCCAACAATTCCATAGGTCGCTTAGGAATGTCGCCGACAAGGACGGTCATCTTTACTCTTTATCCGGGAAGGCCGCAAAGCAAATCGCGTCTTTGATTTGGCCAATCAATGGCACTTGCTTGGTCTCCAATGAATAGCATCTGCCGAATGGTTTGGTAAGAGTGAGGCCCAAAGCATGGGCGACTTTTGCCGGCATGACGTTATCGGAAGCTCCGGAATCAATTATACAGTTGCTCAACTTATGGCCGTTGATTAGGAGAGAGAGATAGAAAGGTTCTATTTTGCCTGATGCGGATGTTGAAGCAACATTTATATGGGATTCAGGGGGAGTGGAAAGGATTCCTTTTGGGGAAACCTGTTTGGATGAAACAGCTTGACTCTGAATGTATTTGGTCAATCTTACAAGTTGTTCGGGGTTTGACTGAAGGTACTCAGCTTCAGACATTTGGATCTTGGTCTTTTTTGCATGATCTATAATATCAAACACGGCCAAGGGTTGCGTTGGTGAGGGAATGAGTCCTTCACTTCGCGGTGGTGGAATGGGATTACTGATCTTAGTAGGAACTTGAGGGGGCTGACTTGGAGGAGAGATGGGCGGAAAAGACTTCTTAGCAAAAGACTTAACAGGGAATTGAGTAGGAAGAGGATTACCTCTTCTAGCAATGGTTGGAGGTGCGTTTGACGCGACCTTCTCCTTTTGTACGTGGGCAGCGACTTCCGCCTCTTTTCCTTGCGAGCGGGTGAAAACAGCATATGATTGTCCGCTCGCGTAGCCCTGAGTACTCTCTTCTTCGCGATTCATCCTCGTCAAACTCCATATATCCAATAGTAGAGTCGCCAGTCGGCTCACCGACATCTTGATCATCTTCGTCTTGAAACGAAGGTTCTTCATAATACTGCTCTTCTTCTTCAACTTCGGCCAAAGCATTGACCGGAGGAGCTTCAAGCGCCAACCGTGGAGCAGTCGCAGGTAGACGCGGCCTTTGTGAAGCATGGTTAGGAACAAAACTCCTTCTTGGAACATCCCGGTATGAGGAACTAGGAGCCTGGGCCAACTGCTTCTTCAATGCGAGCAAATCATTCGCCATTTTTTGGAATGCTGGGTCAGACGAAGTGGTGGGTGAAGGGCCCAAGGACTTAGGCTTTGATGATTCCTTTTTCAATTCGCCAGATATTATCAAATTGTCTTCTATCCGGATGGCAGCGGCCTGAGCGAGAGGTAGAGTAGCCACTCGCTCTTGAAGGAGCAAGAAGTCGACTTTTGAGCTCATGGCGTCTGGGCATGAAGAAACACTTCGATTCTCCAAGGCTGGAAGCATGGCAAAGAGGGACACGGTTGATTAGAGCATTGAACCGGGCGATAAAATCGCGCATGGTCTCGTTTGCCTCCTTCTTCAGATGAGTGATTCGTGATAATAAAGTGAACGCATCTTCTGAGGGCTTATACCTGTCTTCAAAAGCGTCCCGCAAAGTTGCCCAACTGGTGATAGATCCGGCCGGCAAATGCTGAAACCATTCAGCTGCAGGCCCTTGTAGGGTTTCCAGAAAAAGGCGAACTGACACATCTTCATGAGTCACGTCCAAGATACTGCATGACATAATGAAAGCAGATATGTGGGAATCCGTGCTTTGATTTCCGCTCCCGTCGAATTTAGGAAAATTCTTTCGATTTCCGTGAGGGAGTGCGTGAACTGGATGTGGCAGTGCGAGAGGGCCCATAGCATTTCCCCATGGTACCGCCATTTGAAAAGCTGGAAAAAGCACACGAGCTGGAAGGGTGGTTCCACTGAGCAGCAAGGCACTACAAAGGGATGTAGATGCTTCTGGTAACAGACCTTTTCTTTGTGAAGGTGAGACACTCCTGGATGACCGGCTAGCTGAGCTTAGCGCTGAAAAACGTGCCGGTGTTACGCTGAATTGGCCTCGGGCGCATCGAAAGTAGGATCAGCTTCTCCTCGGGCTCTCCTGCTGCGCGTAAAAGGTTCACTCGCCAGTGTACCTTTCAGATCTGCAATATTACAGCGCAGATTTAAACTTTATTTTTGGGTGTACCTGCTGATTTTCTGGTTTTTCTGACAAAAACCAGCAGCACGCACTTTTCTGGATATTAAAAATTATCCTCTTCAGAAACCGATTGCGGTTAAATGACAGATGAAAATGAGGATAAGATGGTGGGGAAGATAGTAAGCTGATTTTCGGATCTGATTTGGACTTTTTCAGAGGGTTTCAAACTTTTTTAGAAAACAGTCAAAACTCAGATCTACGGAAAAATAATGATTTCTGTAAAAACTCAGCGAACTAAAGATATGTAAAAGCCCAGATCTATGACTCTCAGAAGAAAAATTTTCGATTCGGGCACTTTTGCAAATTTTTTGGATTTTCAACAAAAAGCTCAGATTTGCAAACTGGCAGCAACCTGCTGATTTTTCCTGATTTTTTATCTTACTACCTAAAGATAGATCCGATGACAAATCGTCTGCTCGCTTCCCAAAGAGTCGCCAAAAAACTGTTGGTCCGAAAATCTGTCGCGCGGACAGATCTATGGATAAACGGGCCAACGGTGTTGCAGGGCTTAGCCCCTCTTTGAGACAGCAAAGCGAAACTGGTTTATTGCTACTTCTACTAGCAGGAACCTATGCAAGTCTCACAGATTCTGCCTTCGGGGGTTGGGATCTCATCCCAGTAGAGCGTTCTAGGCTGCGAAGAGAAAGGAATAAAAGGAGAAGAGAAAGAACAGATCCGAAGGAAGAAAAGAAATGAGTTCCAAAGCGGAAGGGTCAGAAGATCTATGCTTTGGGCTTGGTAGTAAACAGAGCCAAACCTACTTGCATAAATAAACAAAACAATACTGATAAACAAATGACGGAAAAGTAGATGTGAATCTAACAGATCAAACACATACAGATCTAACGTAAGAAAGATCTAATGTATAACACAGCTATTGAGCACAAAGTCTGAATAATTATATTACTGTTCTTCTCTGTTACAAGAAAGCTCAAAGTCTTTCTCTCCTCACTTCTATTTCTATCTGAAAAATGTTCACACAGAATACAACAAGTATTCTTGTATTTATAGAAGATGAGAGAGAGAGAAGGCAAAATGGAGCCAACCACTTATCTACAAGATATTTACAAAATATCTAAAGTCATGTTGACTTTTACATTTTTGAGTGGATGACATCATCCCATGATGCAACATGGATGATGTCATCGTTGGCACCAACATACTTGAGATATTGCGAAAAGAAAGTCGGAGAATAGCGAGAGGAAGAAGAAGAAGAGGAAGAAGGAGAAGCTAGTCATCATCATCGCCCCGCGGCCGAAAAGGGGTCGCCCGCTTCGATGTCGCCAGAGATGAGATGTGGAACCGAGCGCAGTATTCCAAGAACTTGCGATCATGACCCGAACCGATCCCGTGATGGATCCTCGTGCCGATCACAGATTACATTTCGCAAGTTTCCCGCTCTTCTACAAGCTTTTGGGAAGTTTGGAATAATATTTCTCCGCCTCAATCAGAAACCGATGAAGTCCCCGCAAGCCAAAGAAAGTTATTGATGGATTCGGTATCAAACGTGACTTCTGGCCCTGTTCCTTGAGAAGCTAACTCCTTGAAAATCCGGATAGTATCATCACCGTTCTTAAGGTGAGGGAAGGAGTGAGCAACCCTGGATTCATGGATAAAACAATTTTCTCCATTTGATACATCGCATCCAGGGCCTCTTCCTTCACCTTATCTATTTTTTCTAACACAAACTCAAGCTGATCTATCCGATAGTCCAGAGTGGACATAGTCTTGTTGAGGGTCCTTGGGTGACCGAATACTCCGAACTTGACCAAATCTTCGACTCAACAAATAACATCCGCTGGAAGGCCTCGTGTTGGAGTCTAGCGTTTTCTAACTCTTCTGATATCGGGACTGCTAATGCTTGGAGCTCCTTATTCGCCTTTTCAATGTTCAGGGATAAGCTGATATATTCGGCGATTACCTTTTCGCTATCTTTGAGAATCTGACTTCTCCAAGCAGAAACAGCCATGCCCTGCTCACCGATCTTTGAATATTCATTGATCTTGTCCTGACTGAGCAGCTCAGGAGTCTCGGCGGCAGTTGTGGGAGGTGCACTTCCCATCTTCTGTAAGGCCTGAAGCAGGTATTTATTCTGTTCTTTCAGCAGCCTTTTCTCTTCCTTGGCTTCTTGAAGCTTTTCACAAAGTGCATCAATCGCGGAACGAGCTTCCCCCTGGAGACTTTCAGAGGACGTCCCCATCGTGACTTGGGTCACTGTGAAATCTGCTGGAGACAGATCTGCTTTCTCTTTGGTGGGATCGGGGTAAGCTATTTCGTGACTCTCTCACCGCAGCAGCTCTTTGAGAAGCGTGTAACCGGCTTGTGCTTCTTTGCTCCTTTAGCCGGAATAACCGAAAAGTCCATCGGAGCGATGGGGACTTTCCTCTTTGGCTGGCTCAGCTGCTGAGAGATCCAAGCTGGTCCTATTGAAGAAGGACCAGAGACAGAGGGGGAGGCAGCAACAGTAGAAGAGGGGAAGAACGTGGAGACACGCGGCGGTGGCATTGAAAGAATAGCCGCGGAGGTGTCCACGGGAGGAAGGGAAACCGGGGCTGCAGAAGACATAGGAAGGGAAGGGAGCCCGGAAAGGAGAGAAGAAATGGAAGGAGACAAATCAGCAAGAGAGGAGAAGATGGATGAAGAGGCAGGGGAAAGGGTAGAAGAAGGGGGAGAGGACACAACCAAAGGAGTGGTTGCTGACACCTGGGGAAGGAGAGGAAGAGAAGAAGAAGGGACAGAAGGAACCTCCGTAGTCGTAGCAACGCCGACATCCTGAGTGGATGGGCCTTCGGGAACGTCCTCCATGAACTCCTCTTCCAAAGTTATGACTTGTTCAGGCTCCGAGGGAAGAGGACTTTCAGGGGCTTCCTCCTGACTGGTGCTTGATTCACCTATTGCACCCTTGCCTTTTAGCTGCTTCTTTGATCTTGGAGGCGCATTACCCAATGGAGAAGTTATAAAATCTACGCCGAGGTAGATCAATCCATTCATACGGCACCAGAGCTCCGTTCTCCGCATGGTTTCTTTGACCCTCTCCTCAATTGTCTGAGGAGCCTTGCTTCTATCAATGGCCGGGAAGGGCCAATTGTCTCCATCTGTGTTATTATACACCTTGTCTACTTCATCTTCCGAAGTTTGGAAGCCTTTGGGGACGATGGCCACTCCATAATGAATAATTTCTGCCAATGCTAAGCGGGAGTGATCCAGTCTCCTGAGTGCCACCTCATGGATGACGTCAATGTAAATGTCCTCAATTTGAGGGACATGGATAGATCAAGCTTAGCCCTGGCAAGCAGTTGACCTCTGGGTCGAATGTAGGCCTTGCTGGGAAATCATGCTTTAGATTGAGCAATTCTAGCTCGGCAAACATCTCCTTCGCCTTGTGATAGCTGGAACAAGTGTATCGGCCTACTGTGAGGGGGAAAGGAGTTCCACCCTTCTTCTCTCTCTCGCACTTCTCATGATATGTGACCACCGCCTTGACAATTCCAATAGAACCACTTTGGTCCAAAGATACTTGGCAAACCTAGTGGGCTCGCCCAAGAAGTTAACCGCCTCGATAGGTGAATGTGGGAAATTGGGTGAACAAGGCCCCCACTTTTCCACAAAGCAGTAAAACAAGATTCTTAATTGTGCGGCCATGAGTCAACTTTGGTCGCAAAGATGCATATAATATGGTAGAAGAAAGCATCATTGATTTTTGAAAAGTGTTGGATGCTATTTTCCAGCCTTTAGCTCTGGGTAGTATTCATATATCTTGGCCCGAGGCCAAGTTCCACTTTGGTGCAGCCCTGGATAGTCCCTTTTCAGACGCCGCAAAGATACACTACGTAGGAGTTCATATGAAACACTCTGTTGTGGCAAATCGTCAGAAGCCGCCGTAAATGGCGCCGCTTATTATTTCCCCCAGCAGGCGCCGATCGGGCAAATTTTTGTTCATCGCTCTGTGTACCGCAAAGATCCATTTATGGAAGTAATGGGCGCTCAAAGCCCGAAGACTCGCTCAGAAAGTGATGGTGTCACCTGAAGTTCTTCTGAGAAGTCGCCGGTGGATAGTCCGGGGCCACCGGTCACTACCTTCTTATTTTTGAGGTAGACTTCATTCATTAATTGCATGCATAGGTCCTCATTGCCCTCCTGTGTCTTGACACATTCTTCTTGGGTAACGGCCACGAAGCTTCGGTGATGAGGGATGCCAAGAATCTTTTCAAAATGGCGAGTGGTGAGGTCAATGACCACTTCTCCTTACTATTTTCGACACACCGGTGTCCTTGTTGTAAGATTGGGCAACCACCATTATGAACTCATTATTAATAGCTACTGACTGGAATCCCACCGCGAAATGTAGAGCACTACCCATCAATTTATCCATCCAGGGCTTCTTGTTACTTTCTCGAGTTCTCACCTGCACTGGCCCATGTCAATGTGGCCCAGCCTGTAATCTCTCGACATCCATATTGCATTCCGCCCGAGATCGGGCATTCTAACCCTTTCGTACTTATACTTCATTTCTTCCTCTCGTTAGCTTAGCTTTTCCTCTTGGTTTGGCGGGTCTCTTGCTTGAGGTAGACATGTGTTCTTCAAGGCTTATCCGATGATCTCGCACATAGGAGGAGTGAAACCCAATCCAAGAAGCTTGAATTAGTCATTTGATTTTCAATGGGAACGCTAGCTAGAAGAAAGAGTTAGAACTTTTAAGGCTCGGGCGCAGGCGCATGGAAAATGTATATACACAAATGAAAAGACAAGGCGCACAGAAAAGGACGCATGAGAGGTAAAATTGCACCAAAGGCGCATGGCGCATGGATGAAGCAGATCGCATTTTATAGAAGGGCGCACAGAAATGCATGCTACATTGATATTTGGTGCGCCCTTTCGCGCATGGGCAGATTTTGCGACATGGGAAAAAGACGCGCGCCAAAGGGATGAAGGAGGCGCGGGTTTTGAGCGCATTATGGCCGGGGAAAAGGGTGCGCCTAAGAGCGCATGATTTTTAACCGCAGCATGCTAGGTAGACGCGCCAAGGGGCGACGATCTTCATTGCAACATGACGCAACAAAGGCGCCATGGAGAACACTTTAATCATTTAGTCGCTTTTTTCAACTCAATCTTCCACCCAAAGGAGGCTTGGTATGACAAGGTTTTTATAAGGAGGATCTCGATGGCGCTGATGTGAAACCACCCCCTTTTTCCAACAAATCCGGAAAGAGGAAAGGAGTAGGAAAAGAAGAAACCGACAGGACAGGGGAGAAACAAGCCCAACAAGGCCGGCTAGCCATTAAAGAGACAGACCATGCAAGCAACAAACAGACCCGCTAAAGAAATAAGCTCGAACGAGAGAAAACACAGACCAAGAACGTGAAAGCTTTCAAAAACAAACCAGGAGAACCACCTACCTCGAATATATATCGAAAATTTGTGGCGAGTGGGTCCACAGAGCAATGACGGCGCAGCAACAGTAAGCGGTCAGCCGACAAACCAGAGCGATCACGTGCTTGTCAAAATGGAATGAAAATGACAGTATGGCAGAGAGAAAGGCATCATGCTATATATAACAAAACTTTGTCATAAATGCGCCACCCACTTTTGAAAAGGCGCGCGAAAACGACTGCCGACAGAGGAAAGCATGCGCCCTTTGGCGCATGGAAGTAACTGACAACAGGAGAATGGGTGCGACCTTGGCGCATCAAACGTGTTGTCGACATGAATTATTATGCGCCCTTGGGCGCACCAAAACGCGGTGTAACAAGGAAAGCACATGCGCCCTTTAGCGCATGGAAAAGAGGCGCGACAAATGATATGTCAACATCGAGGCGCATGCGCCGGCGCACGCAAATAAGGCTTAACATGCTTTGGCGCACCAAAAGACGTGCAAAGGATTTTTAAAGGGGCGACCAAAACGTGGTGTTACAAAGGCAAATCCACGCGCCCACCCAAAAAGGCTCAAAAAGACTAAGTTCGAAAGCTAGATTTCCCGAGAAGGAATTTTAAATTGTTTGAACGCGAGGATCCCTATCGAGGGATCAAGACAAAAATTTTCGGTATGAGTTATTGGTAAAATTGCCCTTGTCAATTTTACGGGATAACAGGTGTCGTAAGACACAAATTTGGTGTCTACATTAGCCCCTTGTTGTCGTGTGTAGCATCTTGTAAAGCAGTAGCACCGACAATTAATAAGAAGTGATTGCCTTGATTAAGGGTATAGGTAATCCCCTCAAATCGATCAAAGATTGAGGCGACGTGAAATCAGGGAGAGGGGTTGATAAAGGTGAATGGTGTTGAGATGATGGTAAGATGGTGGGGTAAGGTCAAGGAAGCAGACACACGTTGAAATGCGTGAGACAGGTACATGATTTGAAGAGTCATTAAGCAATTCATAGGCAAAGGTCGATAGTTTATCCCAACAAGAGTGATATAATCCTAGTATCAAGGCATAGGAAGTAGCTCAGGGGATATAATGGGTAAGGTACAAGAACGTTTAGGCATGTTCGATGCAAGCATTTAAATGGTGGGTTTGGTTGAGATAAACGTCACGGTCTCGGTCTAGGAAAAGTTGGTCGACTGATCAAGTCAAGTATCCTAGTCATGCTAAAACATGAACAGGTGAGCTCGATTGAACAAAAAGCTACATGATGGGTGGATAAAATCATAATTTGTGGGTCTTGGTTGAGGTACTTAATTGGTGCGGCCTTGGGTCGGGCCGAGTGATTAGTTGTGGCCGTGGGTCGGGCCGGATTGGTTGGTTGCGGCCTTGGGTCGGGCCTGATTGGTTGGTTGCGGCCTTGGGTTAGGCCGGATTGGTTGGTTACGGCCGTGGGTCGGGTTGGATTGGTTGGTTGCGGCCTTGGGTCGGGCCTGATTGGTTGGTTACGGCCTTGGGTCGGGCCGATTGGTTGGGCGCACTGGTCGGGCCAAGTGTTTGATTTGTTGCGCCGTGGTCGGGCCTCGATTGGTTGAGTGCGGCCTTAGGTCGGGCTGACTGGTTGGTTTGTTATGGCCGTGGGTCGGGCCTAATGGTTAGTTGCGGCCTTGGGTCGGGCCGATTGGTTGGGTGTGGCCTTGGGTCGGGCCAAGTGGTTGATTTGTTGCGGCCGTGATTTTGGGCCAATGAAGTCAAAATAATGCTATTTAGCAAAGCCGGGGGAGGTGATGTGGTGAGAAAGGAAGATTGGTGGATAAGGGCAGAAATTTAGGTAAAGTAGGCCTGTAACCGATATCGGTTAGTTATGACCGGTATCGGTTAGAAGACCAATATCGATGTTTTAGGGCACGAACTAACCGATATCGGTTATAGGTCAAAAACCTATAAAAAGAAAAATATGGCGTGTCATTGTCACATTGTCAATTTGATAACCAATACGGCTTGTCTGGGTTTTAAATTGATTTTGTTGAGTTTGTGGGCTGAGTTGGCATTAGTTGAGTGGAGGAGTGAGTGATTGGTAGACCCCAGTGAGCAGGAGGTAGAGTTTGATTGGTTGAGGACCCAGCTGAGGAGATTTGGAGCCATGGCACAGCCAGGAGGAGTAGGAGGTGCTGGACCACCGCCACCTATCCCACCACGATGACGTGTAGTCGTACCGGTAGGCTCTGAACCCCTACTTATGTGAATTTAATGATTTTAACTTAGATGTGGGTTTTGGGTAGGAATCCAAAATTTAATAAAATAAAGAATAAATGAAGGTAATTTGTAAAATGGAGTGGGTAGGTAGGCTAGTTAGGCCAAAACGGCAGGGTGGGTAAGTTTTTAGGGTTTTCTTGTGGGTAAATGGGGAGAAATAGGTAAAAAGGGGTTTTGCGGGCCGTTTTGGGTTTGGCCCTGGAATTGGACAGTGACCGATGTCGGTCACTAGGCGACCGACATCGGTCACATAATAGTTGTATAATTGCTTTGTGTATAGACCGGTGTCGGTCATATGTCGACCGGCATCGGCAAATACAATGTGCTTGGGGAACCGATGGCGGTCGAGGGTGACCGGTACCGGTTAGCATGGGTAGGAGTTAGGTTTGTGAACGTTGTGGGTTTTGTTTGTTGTTAGAGTTTTTTTTTTTGTTGGGTTGGGGGTGAAGGGGGAGGAGGTAGGGTTGATAGGAAAGGTGATTGGGGTGGGAGGGGAATGGGTTTTGGGGGAAATGGTCTGGGTAGGATAGATTATGTGTTGTGTATGAAGTAGGAGGTGTTAAATTCAAGTGGGGTATAGTTAGATGGCTAGAGTAGATCGGGGGGTGGTGGTAGAGTGTGAGATATGTAAAGGGGATATCGTAGATGTCTAGGATAGGATAGGTTGGTGTAGATTAGTGTTATAGAGTCAGGTTGTGGTTGGGTGGGTAAGTGGGTATAGAGGGTTAAGGTAGTTGTTTTTGTAAAGGGTAGGCCTAATGAAGTGGGTTGTTTTTGCAGGCACGCCAGCAGCTCACGATGCGGGATCGGATGCCCCCTCTATTGGGGTGGATGTGGCCACATGTGACTGCAGCGTAGTGGGCCATCATGTGAGAGGTTGGACTCAGTGGAGTCCAGAGGTATAGGGCTGTGGATAGGGACCACAGCCTGATGGTTGCCCTCATCGAGAGATGGGATCCGAAAACCAATGTCTTCCATCTCCCTACTGGAGAGATGACTATCACTTTAGAGGATGTGTATCGCATCCTGAGACTGCCGATCATAGGTGAGGCAGTGTTCCAGGTGGATGCAGAGACAACAATGATGGACAACATCCTGCATGTATTCGGGGATGCAGCCCCATTGCTTACCTATCACAGCGCGAGCATTGCCTATGGCGATATGTATCGCGCACACCGACAGGAGACATGGCTTGCCGTGTTGATGATGATTGGTATCACCTGCTTCGCCCTCCCTGACTCAGAGGGAGGCCGCTTCCCATGGGCTTTGATGGGAGTTTTGCATGAGATGGTAGAGGAGCATACATGTTATGCCTGGGCACCAGTGTATCTGGTGTAGCTATACAGAGAGCTCGGGGTTATCGCCGTATGAGGTGATTCGGTATATGCTCAACATTTTTGTTACACTGCTGGGCTTACAAGCATATCATCTATATTTGCCCAAGAGGGTTGCCCAGTAGCAAGGCCACAGATAGTATAAAAATATGGATTTCAGAGGTGGTTGGGGATCGTGGGCCAGCCATGAGCAGTGATCGCAGGGCGAGATGTGGCATACTACCAGCACATGTTAGAGGGCCTGACCACTCGATATTATATGGAGGCCCTACAGAGGCCATCAGCCCCAAGGAGGAGCCCAAGATAATGCGGTTGGATCCAAAGATAGTTTCGGATAGCTGGACGGAGGCCCGGGGAGTATGAGCGGATACCCCTAGAGAGGGTACGACGTCAGTTGGGCTTACGACAGGATGAGCCACCTCCCTTCCCATAGTACCGGAGGGATGATGTAGAGGCACCACTACCTGCACCGCAGCCAGTTGACCTAGACTAGGTAGCAGAGAGACCGGTTGGTGATACAGTGGATGATGTCAGAGTGACAGGTGCCTTTTTGGTTTGGTGGGTAGGGTAGAGAGCAGCCAAGAGAGCACAGCCCGCACAACCACATTTGGTGGTTGTTATAGTGGAGAGGACCATCTCTAGGACAGAAGTATTATTGGGCAGCAAGGGCACGCTACACATGTACGATTGGGTGCTACAGGCGGTAGCTTGAGCACGGCCGGCAGCAGCACCGCACATAGCCATAGGCACCAAGTAAGCACCATAGGCAGCATGCACGCAACACATGTGTGCACAGCACCGCCACATAAGCATTGAGTGTACCAGCAGGGCAGGGGCCACTGCTATTAGGAGTCAGGGGACCAGCCCCACCAGCCATGGTGGCACAGCCCGCTATATGGAGGTGAGAGCGGAGGCCCGGTATTATCAGGACGTGCTCGATGGTACCGGGGCTGACTATCAGCCATATGCGGTGCACAGGGCCGAGACGTCCTGGAGTCAGAGATCATAGGGGCCGCAGCCACAGCCGGTGGGTCGGTTACAGGGAGGAGGCGAGAGCCAGCACAGAGACCAGCAGGGGGACGGGCCGAGGGTGGTGGAGAGAGCTGAGACATCCTGGGAGCGGAGATGGGTTTTTGTTATTGGATATAGACACCAGTCTACGGACCGAGTATGTATATAGAGGCCTGCGTGCCCACATAGGATTTATTTATTCATTTTTGTTGTATATACCAGCCTGCGAGCCGAGTACATTTCGTATAGTTGATACCGGCCTACAAGCCGAGCCGATATTTGGACAGAGACAGTGGCTGCGTGTCGGCTTTGTATTTTTAGATCATAGAGGCCCCATGCAGGGCAAGTTGTGTACTTTGACATTGATATATATATATATATATATATATATATGTAGATGATGAGTTTGATCCACATGGTGTGTACAATGATTGGTTTGATGTATAGATTAAAATGTCTCATGTGTTTTGTCGATGGTTTTAAAATTTAATGTATATAGATGATGTTGATGAAATTTTGATGATATGTATATGTGGTGATGGGATTCTGATGACAAATATGGATAACGATGTCGTTATGTAGGGAAAAGAGGTGGGCGCCACCAAAAATTTGCAAAAAACAAAGAAAAGGCCTAGGTTTAAGCAAAAGGAGACATGTGACCAATATCGGTTAGCTAACCGATGTTGGTAGATATATGACCGATACCGGTTAGGTAACCGATATCGGTTATGCTAAAACGATATTTTCTAAAAATAGAAAAGCTTGGGAGGTAACTTAAGTTCTTATTTTTAGAGTCATGCAACAAGTTAAATATGAGAATGTGACGCTGTTTGATGACTGATACAGGTAATTGCATGGGAGAATTGAGTGATAAGGAGGAAAGAGATAGGTAAAGTGATTGTGGGTTGGGATTAAGAAAGCGTAAAGGTAAGTTATATTCAAGAGGGTGGTGAACATGGCTGAACAAGGAGAAGCATCCAGTGGGAAGAGACGAGAGGGAAGACAGGTTCCACCTCAAGCTGCTGCATCCCAAGAGGTAAAATTTTTGGTTGTAATTCAATTCTTGCATGTTTTATGAATAGGATGAGAGAAGGTAAGTGGGTAGAGATAAAAAAGAAAAGGTGATAGGAAATGGTTTGGGATGGGGTGAGTGTTATAGGGTAGGTAAGGGGTTTTGGGTATGTTTGTAGGTACAGAGAGGGGTAAACGAGCAAATAATTATCATAGGTGGTGTTTGTAAGTAGGCTGTATAGGATTGATAGTGACCGATATCGTTTAGAGATAACCAAGATCATTTATGTAATCGGTATCGATTATCTATGATCGATATCGACATCGTATGAAATTCCGTAATGTGAGAAAAACACTTGGGGATTTGATTTATTAAATGGTTGTGTGTTGATTTGATGTATGTAGGTAGAGGCGTGGTTGAGGATGAATGATAGTGTGCCACTTTGTTGTCACGAGTCCGAGTGGATATAACACCAGCCTAAGTGGGCATTGATAAACCGTGTGGGGTTAAGTGGAATCCGCTATTATTCATGAATCACACGCAATCATGCTATATCAGCAGTATTGATTGAGAGATGGAATCCAGAAAGAATACCTTCTATCCGCCAATAGGGGAGATGACAGTGACGTTGGAAGATGTGTTTAGAATTTTGAGGCTCCCAATTACAGGAAGACGAGTGTATCAGGCAGGCCTAGCGTGACGCGGGGAGTGATAATAACAGTATTTGGTTCAGCTACACGAGATTTGACACACCGAGGTTTGACATTCACTTATGGTATAATGTATGCAAAGACACCCCGAGGAAACAAGGTCAAGTGGTATTAATGATAGTGGTGGGGTATTATGCATTACCGAGGGCGGATGGGGGAAGATTTCCAAAAGCATTGATGTGTATTATTTGGGAAATGATAGAAAGGAGCGTGACTTTTGCATGGGCACCCGCATATCTAGCGGAGCTATACAGGGGTTTATGGGCCTGCAGGTGAAATCACAGGATGACACTGGATTGTGCATACTTATTACATTGTTGGGCCTATGAGCACATTGTGTGTGTGCAACCAATAGGCCGACCAATCCAGGAAAGAGAGACAGGAGTGCAGAGGTTGGGATTCAGATGATGGGTCCAAACAGAACAAGAGGCGAGATCCCAGGCCGTGACAGATGACATCGAGTATTATAGGTAGGTGTGGGAGATGGTGACGATTGCGGATATCCATTGGAGGCCTTACGGGAACTATATGGTGACAGAGAACATAGCTAAGGATTTGAGGGGTGTAGAGCGATTAAGGTAGATCGCAGGGCACAGGCCAGGTGAGTATGAGAGGATTCCTCTAGATCATGTGCGACAATTTAGATTTGTTCAGGATATACCCATGGCTTATAGACCATACATGAGGATCGACGCCGAGGCATCATTCTCACCTCCCGGCCGACACCTCCAGAAGGACCAGAAGAGATAAGTAGCCAATCGCAGGGTAATGGATGCAGGAGCGACAGAGGCTTATAGATTATGGTGGGTAACAGAGCTGCGAGGTTCACGTGAGAGGGCCGATCATCCTGACATAGCTGTGATTATAGCGGAGAGAGATCACCTGCAGGGTTTAGTTCACCAGCTTCAAACGGGTGAATGAGACAACAGGATTGTTAGCGGTTGCGCAGTCATGAGTGGAGAGACTAGAGGCGAGATTCTCGTCACGCGAGAGGGCGTATTCATATGTTACAGGAGAGATTGGCGGATCAGTGGGAGGAACCAATAGCAGTGGCACCTTTGAGGATGGAGAGGCTAGGTGAGCGGCGTCGATGATCACGATCATCACCTAGTTCGGGATGAGGCGCAAGGGTCTAAGTGAATTTTATAGGGGTAGAAGAATAAATAAGGATGCCGACCTACGCGTCGATGATAGAGAAGATGTATTTGTTTAACATCTAAATAAAATTGAATATGTATGTTGATTTGAGTTATGATAATAATAAGAATGGTTGTGTTTTGAATGTTTTGTTTTGAAAAAGGATAAAGATGAATGTGATCAAATAGAAATACACAAAAATATTTATATTTACGACACATGATAGGTTATGGTAGGGGATGGTCGAGCTAACCTTGGGAGACCCCATGTCTCCTAAGTGTTACCTACATAGCCCTTTACACAAAGCAAGGAGGGGCCTCAGACCAATGTAGTTCTCCCTTAAGACCAGGGAGAGGTAAATTCAGGCAATTTGGTTGTGGTTAGGCAATTTTTTGTTTGGTAAAAATATTGATATTGGTAGGGTAATGTTGTTGGTGTTGGTAAGGTATTGGCGATATTGGTGTAGGTATAGGCGAAGCGAAGGTTAGCTTACCCAAGTATTAGGGAACCGTGTCCTGATTAAGGTCAACACATAATCCTAGAGTCGGGTAAAAGAGGCAAAAGTGTCCCGTAGTTGAAAAAAGCTAAACAAACCACATATTAATGTAGAATGAGCTTAAATCCCTAGGTACCTTGCATGCAAGAGAAGTCGATAAGTGAAAAGAGTTGTATAATCACAATATATCGGATATACGTCATGCCCCTTGAGTTTTTTTGCTTTGACGAATGGTGAGGTGAGGTGGCTGGTAGAGCTGGGGCGTAGAGAACTTGTTGTAAAGTGATTATTCTGACGAAAGAGAACCAAACCTAAATAGACAAGTCCATGACTCAAAAGTGCTTTTGAATACTGCTTTTTATTTTTCTGGATATAGACTGATCGATGCGGGAAGTCCATAGGGGATATGCATTTTGTTGTTCTTGAGCTCTTCACGAAGCTGAGCAATGCGAGAAGCTTCTAATAAAGGCTGACTTTGTATAGCTGTCCTTCAAGGAGCAAATCTATTTATAAGAAGTAGATGCTGATTTTGTGTATAGTTGTCCTTCGGGGGAGCAGTCTATTTATAATAGCAGATGTGGCTTTGCACATAGTTGTCCTTCGAGGGAGCAGTCTATGTATAACTTAGAGGTCTTAGATGTCCGTTTGGCATGAAGCATCTAGTTTTTGTAGGAAGTTTGACTCAAGGATATCCCATAAGTGTATAATTGAGAACGTGTTATTTTGATATTTTTAAGTCATGGACTAGACTAAAAAGGGGAAGGCATCTTTAAGAGGAGATGATGACCAAACCATGTGAGCTTGATTCTATTTTGAGATGCATGAAACAAAGTGTATGAGGTGGTAAATGAGCTCAAGGGACGAGCGCAAGGTAGATAAGAAGTGATATAATACTAAATTCAACAGTAGAATGGTCGAAGATGCAAGGCATTAAGGGGTTTAGGCTCAGGTTTACTATTAAGTTAAGCTAAACGATAAGTGCCCGATCCATAAGTGTGAGTGATAATGTAAGGCCCAATCCAATTTGGAGCAAATTTGCCACGTTTGCTCTTTTCTAGTTTGGTTACATGTTGATTCTCTTTGAGGACAAGATCACCAACCTTAAAGGTATGCTCATGAAGTCGCTTATCATAAGCACTCTTGATGCACTTTTGATAGATTTGAAGGTGGTCAAGAGCTGTAAGACGACGCTCATCAAGAGGCTCTAATTGGGCTAACCGCTCTTGGCAGAAATCATCATTGGTGAGAATATCCTGAAGAGATATTCTTAGGGAGGGTATTTGTATTTCGAGAGGCAAGACAGCCTTGGTACCATATACCAAAGAAAATGGGGTGGCATTAGTGGAGGTACGAATGCTATTCGATAAGCCCAAAGGGCAAAGGGGATGTGATCAGACCAATTTTTTCCGTAATGTTAACGACTTTCATGAGAATTTTGGTCAAGGTTTTGTTAGAAGATTGGTTTGACCAATTGCTTGTGGATAGTAAGGTGATGAGAAGCTAAGTTTGATACCAAAGTTGTCACAAAGGTCTTCAGAATAACTTATTTTTGAAATATTTTCCATTATCTCGTTATCGTGCGATGAGGAACACCAAAACGACAGCAGATAATGTGATGGTTGATGAACTCTACAATTTTTTTTTTTTGGTTGAAATGAGTGGAATGGCTCTCACTCATTTAGTGTAATATTCGGTCATTGTGATTATCCAACGGTGACGTTGTGAAGAGGGCGGGTGAATCTCACCAATAAGGTCTAAACCCCATTGTGAGAAAGGCCAAAGATCTCATGTGACTCAGTAGCGGATGGCTAGGAGTATGTTGAAGGTTGGCATGTTGTTGACACATAATACAACGCTTAACATATTCATAGCAATCGTTATTAAGAGTAGGCCAATAATAGCCTAGGCGAAGGATGTATTTGGCCATGCCAAGGCCACTAAAATGTCCACCACAAATGCCATCATGAACTTGTTGGATGATATAGGTGACCTCCATGCTGGTTAGACATCGAAGGAGGATGCCATCAAAGCCATGTTTATAGAGGAGTCCCCCCATGACGACGTAACGAGAATAACTTTTAAGAAAAGCATGTTGTCGTTACTCGTAAGGTTAGATGGGAGAATAGAGGTTGTAAGGTAATTGTGAAATTGGTGATACCAAGTATCCCGCAATCAGCGGATACATTATTTATCATACCAACATCCTGGGGTTGATTAAGATGGGGCAAAGAGTTGTTGGACCAAGACAAATATGTCGAGTCAGTTGGTGAGGCAGAATTTGCATGAGGCTAAGCAAGCCATAGTATCCAGTAAATTTATTAGTTGAGCGGGAATGGTTTGGATAGAATAATGAGTAAATAAGGTCAAAAGTGAATCCACATAATGTTTGTACTTTTGAAGTTCCTCATTTTTACATTGGTAGATGCCCGTAACTTGATTAATGACTAGTTGAGAGTCGCCAAAATGTTAATAGATTTTACACCTAAGTGTAACGAACCTGGAGACCTAAAACAAGGGCCTTGTATTCCACCGTATTATTAGTGCAGGGAAATCGAGCCGAATGAAAGAGGCATAGGTTCAAAGATCCAGAGGAATGAGAACAACGTTGGCCCCCTCTGGCGGCACCGGAATTTGGATCCATCAAGAAGAGGGTCATGGATACGACTCCTCACCGAGTGAAAGAGTGGCAATGAGTTTTTCAGGGAAAGTAAAATTGGTAAATTGTTCCCAGGTAAAGGGGCTTCGCGAGTTGGTCTACGATAGTTTGTCCTTTGATTGATTTCTGGTGTATAAACTCAAGGTCGAGGTCGGCGAGGAGCATAAGCCATCGGGCGATGCGTTGGTTTAGATGAGGTTTGGCATACATATAATGGATGGGGTCCGTGTTGGTGATGACAAAAGTTTTGTGATTCAGGAGGTAGTGTCGGAGTTTGGTGGCCACGAATGATAGGGCTAGGCACAACTTTTCTACATGTGTATACCTAGTCTCGTAATCCACCAGAGTACGACTTATGTAATAAACGGCTTGTTCTCAATGCTCAGAGTCATGATGTGCGAGCATGGCTCCTACAAAGCATGGTCGGTGGCGGAAAGGTAAAGGTAGAAAGGGCGATCGTCCTGAGGTGGGATAAGCACGGGTGGCTGCAAGAGATAGGCTTTAAGAGCTTCAAAGGCTTGGTGGCACTCTTCGCTCCATTGAAAGACAATGTCCTTTTTAAGGAGATGATGGAAAGGTTGACATCGATCCGAGAGTTGTGAGATGAAACGCCGGATAGATTGGAGTTTTCCCTACAAACTACGTAATTTTTTGAGGTTAGTAGGTGGGGGCATGTCTAGGATAGCTTTGACTTTAGCTGGATCGACCTCGATGCCACGCAAAGAGACAATAAAACCAAGGAGTTTTCCCAAAAGGACACCAAAGACACATTTCTTTGGTGAAGACGAACACAAGATTGTAATAAAGTGATCGAAAATAATGGTTAAAACATCGAGATGGTCACTGTGATGTTTAGATTTGCCAAGAAGATCATCGACATAATCCTCAAGGATAGTGTGCATAATGTCATGAAAAATGTAAGTCATAGCCCGTTGATAGGTCGCACCAGCATTCTTAAGGCCAAACGGCATGACACGATAGCAGAAGGTTCCCCAAGGAGTTATGAAGGTGGTTTTATGTTGATCGGCCGGGGCTACCAAAATTTGATTGTATCCCGAGAAGCCATCCATGAGGGAAAGCATCTCATGGCCCGTAGTGAGATCAACAAGTTGATCAATACTTGGTAGGGGGAAGTCATCCTTTGGGCAAGCGAGGTTAAGGTCCCAGAAATCTGTACATATCCGAAGTCCCCCCGTTGCTTTAGTAACAGGTACGATGTTAGAAATCCATTGAGGATAATCAATAGGTAAGATGAAGGAAACAGAAAGGAGTCGTTGAAGCTCTTCTTTGACCAAGAGGGCAATGCGTGGATGCATTTTTCTCAGTTTCTATTTAACTGGTTTGGAATTGGGTTTCAGGGTAATGTTATGGACAGCAATGTTAGGATCAATTCCTGGCATGTCAGCATAGGACCAAGCAAAAGCTTGGTTACGGGAATGGAGGAAAGTAGTGAAGGTAGTTTGTTTTGATGCGTTAAGAGATTTTCTGATCTTCACAATGTGAGGATCATCCTCTGTGTGGATGTTGATTTCTATAGTCGACTCATTCAACATGGTTTGAGTGTCAGATGGTAAATCGCGTTGAATATAAGAATCGTCTACACCAAGGTAAGTGAGGATGGAGTTGTCATCCTGGCACTCAACAACATTAATTAAAGGCGAGTCCTCTTTGATCATGTCTGGATACAGAAGGGGAAGAGAAGATGGGTCTTCATTATCATGTTGATAAGTGAGAGGACCCAGGAAGATAGCGTTTATGGAAAAAAAAAAAAAAATTAGGAGGGATAGATTCAGGGTCTATCGACTCTGTGGGTGACGATGGAAAAATGGGTGATGATGGTTCGGAAGGGGTGACTTTGTCATCTTCCTGGATACAACGGATATGCGGTGTCTTCGGTGTAGGTGGTTCAGAGAATCCAAGACCACGATGATCTTTGTGTTTGCGTGTAGTTACAAGAATGATCGTATGTCGGCCTTGTTCATAAAGACCGAACCGAATCCCTTCCAAGCACAACGCGTCAGGAAGGTGAGGGCGAAACGACGATTAGTTAGATATTGAAAATCAGATTGGAAGGGAACCACACCAAGGGGAGGTTCAGGGGTGACAGAGGATGTATCGACACCCCCATACGTTAGGTTGGTGTGGCAATTAGGTGGTCCGTAGGAGATTACTTCCCCCACACGACGGTCGTAGGTAGGATGCACATGTAAATGTCCGTACTCCTGTGGGGTATGGAAAGTGCTAATGTTATATAGGTGATACTCCCCAGCGTAAGGCGTTGAAAAACATCTACCAAGGGATCTGAGGTCGGGATGTTGTCTCGCGGGGAAGGAAGCAGTATTTGCGGCGGCGGTTTCATTAGTTGAAGGTGTAGGTGTGGTTGAGATGGATGGTTGAGGTGTGGTCGAAGTAGATGGTTGGGTTAGATGAATGGGTGTCTTGACTGGTACAAGCACATCATTAGGGCGATATAACATATTATAGGTTTTGAAGGGGGGAGCGTCAGCTTTTACGGTGTAGGAATTCCCCTCATACTCGAATTTTATGCATCTATGTAAGGTGGAGGGAACGCATCCCATAGCCTGATCCAAGGGCAGCCTAACAACATGTTGTATTGGAATTCTCCCTCAAGGACATAGAAGAGTTTAGGTAAGGTACGTGGCCCTACACGAATGTTAAGGATCATGGTGCCTAAGGTAGAAGTAATAGCATCATTGAATGAACGCAACATGGTGGGGTTGGCACACATGCAGCTAGAAGGGATATTCATTTTTGGAAGGCTTTGGAAGAGATGATGTTTAGGCTAGTTCCCCATCAATCATAACACGAGATACTCAGATGTCCCGGATGTAAGCCGAGATGAAAAGAGCGGGGTCAGGATCTTGTGCACCAAAGTCAACAATTTCGTCTTTGAGAAACCGACAAAGAAGCCAGCGGTTTTTTGACAGGGACGAAGTGGTTGGGGAGGTAGGTTGTTTAATGAGAGAAGCAACATGATTGGGTGTTAAAATGGAGGCAACGGGTAAGGTTTTGTTAGGTAGGACCTCTATCCCTTGGAGGATTTCAATGAGAGCTTGTCGATGAGATTCAGAGGTTTGAATGAGATCATACAGTGTCATTTTTACAGGTGATTGGTGAAGCTGTTTGATCATGGTACGGTGGGCAACTCCATCAGAGATGGGGTAGGCAGGTCCACGAATAACCACTTTAGGTGGTGGTGTGATCGGGATGGCGGACGGAGAAAGAGAGGCCGCAGGTGTGCTTTCTTTAGCTTTCCCATTGGTTTTCTGCCCTCGAGTAGCAATGCTAATCATGTTGATCTCGTGAACTCGAGAGGAGGAAGATGGTAGGGACAAGTCATTGTCTTCGAGAGGTGGGGTTGCAATAATGATATTTCTTGGTGAGGTGGGGATAGGTGGTATAGGAGAGGGGATTGAAGCTAAAGGTTTCTCCCTTCGTAAGTTGTCTTTCTTAACCTTTCTATCCGAGAGAGGTGACTGACGAAGGATGGCTTTCAAAGCTTTACATCCCTCTACATCATGTCCTGGTGTGTGGTGGTAAGCGCAGATTTTAGACTCATCATAACCTATAGGTCGAGGTTTAGATGGATCATAGGGTCTAAGTGGGGGTAGGGAAATGGTCGCATTCTCCACCAACATATCAAGGATTTTGGCGTAAGATCCTTTGAGCGGGTCAAAGTCAGAGGAAGATGAGGCTATTGACTGGGTGGGTTTTGGTAATGATTGGGTATGGTTGATTCGTATGGGTGGTGGTTTAGACAAGGGGTTTTTATAATTGGATTTAACTAAACTTGGCTTCTTCGGTGCAGAAGTTATGTTTAGTTGGTTAGATGATGAGGCCACGATGATGACGGGTGGTAGGAAACAACCATGGAGAAAGAGGAGTGACGGAAAACAAATCCTTTGATGATGGAGTTTGTTTAGGGTTGATAGGTGGATAGGATACTTGGGGTGACGGTGTTGATACACCCATGGATCTCTGTATGGGTGTAGAAGGTGCAGGTCATTTTAAAGAAAACGTAGGAGGTATGATGTATTGAGGCAAGGTGGAGGGGTGAGGTCCCAATATAGAAGGTAGGTGTGACGGCGAGGGTTTTAGTTGTGACAGAGGCATAGATTGGACTTGAGGGGATTGGGTTTGTCTCCTAGGTGGATGGACGACTTTATTTTTGGATAAATCTAACCGTTTAGGTGGGTGTGTTAAGCTGGGTATTGGTGAAGTCCCAAGCGTAGGGGGAGGTTTGGTTAGGTTAATAGAGGTGGATGAGGTATTCGGTAGAGATGAGGGGGGTGAAGATGAGGACATAGGCATTTTGAGCTTTTGTAAATACCTTGGGTATATGGTAGAGGTGTCTGGATCGGTCATCTGCATTTGAGTAGAGCATGGTGTACTCAAACGCTCCCATAGGACTCGTCTATCTTCTGAGGGATGACAATCTTCATGTGTGAATAGGAACTTTTGTATGGAAGAGAGGTAGGTTGTGATTATGGTCCACCGTGGGTGTGGTACATGGGGGTAAATGAGGCACCGTATCAATGGGCGTTAAGAGGTCAACCTGGTCGCTGAAAAGATTTAGGCGATGAAGAACTAATAGGTAGGAGGGCATGTTTGAGGGGATCCGTCATGATTAAAGAATTTGGTGATGTTGGTTCGAGGGGTTTCTCTTCTAAGGATGACAGAAAAAGTGGCGAGCCTTCTTCTTTTACAGCAAGAGTGATGGAAGGAGATGTTTGGGAAATAGATAAGTTAGATAACATCCGCTCACAATCTTGCAGGGATGTGGTGTAAGAAAACTCATTCATGAGAAGATAACTTTTGGTTGTTAATTCCTTTATGGGTGAAGGAATGGCAAGATTATCATTTTTTCTTGATGGGGGTGAAGGGGGTGCAGATCCTTGCGTTAGTGAAGAGGCTTGATTCAGAATTTCCTCGATAGAAGCTTTTGGTTGGGATTCAAAACCGCATGGATTTTTCTTGAACACTCTCCACTAAGATATCTTGGTTTATGTTACTGTTAGATGAGTGGTTTGGGAATGGTTTGTTGAATATTTTAAAATTTCGGTTAGTAGGGGAATTAGGATTATCGAGGGTTATATCCCCTACATCAACCATTTCCTGCACTATGTTTTTCAACATCTTGCAGTTTTCGTGACTGTGTCCCTTCATGCGGTGGAAGTTATAGAAGTCATTTTCTTTGTACCAAGAAGGTATAGCACGGGTGGAATCAAACCCGGAGTGAGGTTTAATAGGAGGCAAGGTGATAGCTCCTGCTTTGAGCAATTTTTCCAAGATCACACCATAAGTTTCTCCCAAGGGAGTGTAATTGATGGGCTTGGCTTTATACTTATAGGTGGTTTTTGGCGGGGTATTAGACGGTGCTTGGGATTTGACCATCACCGCGTGTACAGCTCCTTTTGATTTCGAAGCAGTCGATGCATGAGAATTGGTGGTGTTGGGTTTGTTGGTGGAGTCTTGGGTTTGGAAATTAGGGTTTTTGTTGTGCAACCGCAATTTCTCTTCCTCTAAGGCTCAAATTTCTAGTTTCCGAGCCATAGTAAAGGCCTCATCAAAGGTGCGGAAAGTTTGAATTTGGAGGGTGGGGAGAACAGTGCTTAAAGCGCAGCCCACGTAAAGATTTCGATGAGTTCGGCCTAAGGTAAGGCATAAGTAAGTTGGTTGATAAGGCCCCGCCATCGTCCAACGAAATCTGCGATAGATTTGTCTTCAAATTGTCGGATGGCATAGAGGTCAGTGATAGATACTTTCTTGGCAACATTAATGGAGAAATTATCCAAGAAAGATTGGGCTAATTGGTTAAAAGAGAATATTGAGTGTTGGGTTAAAGCACTATACCACTCCAAGGCGGGTCCTAATAAGGACATAGGAAAGGTGTGGAGTAGTAAGGCATCTTCATGAGCAATCAGATAGCAGGCATGTCTAAATGATCGCAAGTGTTGTTGAGGATCCTCCTTACTATTAAAACGAGTAAATTTTGGTAATTCCCATTAAGGAGGATATGAATGAAGGGGGACAGAAGGATGAATAGGCTCCCGACAAACTTCTCGTATGTCAGGTGCTACGGCTTCCTGAAACAGAAGCCTCCAGATTTTGCATCTTGTCCATCATTTGTTTGATTAAATCAGTGGTTGGATGAGATGATGGTGTGGTTGTCGTAAACGGAGGAGGATTGGGCCAAGAGCCACCACTAGACAATGGTGGGGTTAAATGTTGATAAGGTATTGAGGATGAATATGTTGAGGCGACCGAATAGGGATGTCCTATATAAGATGTTGAAGCCACCGGATAAGTGTGTGGAAATGAAAAGGTGGGCGGAGCTTGAGAAGGAAAGCTCATGTGGATAGGTGGCAGAGAGCAAGTTATGAAAGGGGCAGTCTGCGAGAGAGACGAGGTAGGAGGAGTCGGCGGTAATGATATGTGGGGCCCCAGATTAACCAAAGGAAAGCCAATCTATGCCGTATGAACCTCCGAAGCCACCGATTCGGGAAGACGGAGCTAAGGATGAAGAATGTAAGGTAGAGTTATTAGGTGGGGAAGGAGCTAAGTGAGCAGCTATACTAATAGGCATACCAACAAGGAGTTGACCATCGGGTGTATGGTCAGGGGTATGAGACAAATAGTATTATACAGCGCTAGGATTAGCATCCAAAAATTTTGCAAATTCCTTATTTCCTACAGGGATTTTGGGAACCTCACTAGTGTCCATAGGATTCCCATAGGATGTGAAGGGGTGATTCAGAAAAGGCACGAAGCGGGCATGTGAAACCATGGTACGCAACTTGTTTCGAGTGATAACAACCATGGACAAGAGTACACAGCAGGATTCAATCTATCAGGAACAGAAACAGCCACAAAATGTTGGAATTGGTAGGTTGTTGGTTTGTCGAGAACTGTGAAAGATAGTAACCAATATCGGTCGTGTAACCAATGTCTGGCCGACAGAAGAGTGGCGGTGTCGGTCGTTAACCGATGTTGGTAGAATATGACCGGTGTAAGAAGTTGTAAGAAGTTGCTGATTTGGGGTTAACGATGCTTAGTATACCTACCAAACTATTCTGAAGTGATCACTGAAATAGTGTATGACAGAGAAACAAAACTAAAAACAAGCAAGATGCACAAGCAAATCAAGAGACTAACCCTAGGATTAGTTTTAATTATTGTGGGCTTATGCCTTAGACGCAAGCTGATGTCAATCCTAAACAAAAGACCTAAGGGAGATGTCAAGTTTGTTTTGGCTTATAAGGTTACCTCAATCGGGCGGAGGAATACCGCGGAAAAGGGGGGATGTTTGAGCTGTTGTGTTGATTATGATGTGATTTGGTATGTGTTGTGCAGTGGAAGTAAGATTAATTTCTTGTCAATACCATGGATATCACCCCCACGTGTATGACCTGTTACTTAATCTACGTTCACTAGAATTAAAAACAACAAGCAAGAATGTGATGCACGTGTTTTAAACCCAAATCAAAAATGATATTCAATGAAGCAAAGAAGATGAATTTCACTAATGCAAAGATGAGGAAGAAAGAAAAATTCTTTTACCAAAATGACAAAAATATCTTGTGAATATTTAGAAGAAGAAAATAGCAAGTGTGCTCCCTATATGAAAGCAAGCAAGAAAGAAAGAAACCCGAGAAGGGTCCCACCAGGCGTGCCAAAATGTTTCGCACATAATGTTTCCATTCTTAGAATAGAGGTGCTTCTATCCTTTCATTCTCTTGAGAAACAGATAAGGGTTAGGGCTAGGAGGAATACCTGTTGAATGTTGGGAGGGTGCATGCATACCGTAGAGAGAGATCAGATCGATTGCGAAGAACTCCTTTTTGTCTAGGAAGGACTACCTGCAAGTAAGAATACAAGACCACCAGATTTTAGTTAGACAATAAATGAGGGAACTGCCTTGGGCCCAGGAAATATTAGACTTCCTTTTGAAGGTGGTCAGTTCCCCTTTTAATACGAATTAACACAAATGATAGCAAAGAGGCTATTGCAAAATTACACTTTAATTACCTTGTTAAAAAGCAATAGAAGAAAGGCTGGTTTTGGTTTGAGTCACAGTGACCGATGTCGGTCACTGTATAACCGACTGCGGTTATACACCGGTACCGGTTGCTGATAACCAATATCGGTAGGGGTGGTGATTTAGGGGCTTTCAATGAAGGTTGGCTGTGAGGTGGCTATGGTGTTTATAAGGTTGGAAAATGATTAGGGGTAGGCAATAGGGTGATGGAGAAGACTCAGAGAGTGTGGGAGCTGTTCTTGGGGCAATGTAAGGGTAGAGGAATGACAGTGAGATGTAGGGTGCTACCGGGTAGTAGATCTAGGAGTGAACTTATAATTACTATGAATCAGAAGTTCAAGAAATGTTATTTAAAAACATACAAGACACTACTTACTAGTTCCTGATGAAGATACAGGTCCAAGGACTGTGATGACGAAGGCAGGGCTCAGGTGGGATGATCCGACAATCAAAAGTGAGCCATCTTCTCTCCCAATGCTTAGATGAGTGTCACTGTGCTCTAGTTACTCAGTTGCAGTCTTGGGCTCGATGTCCTTCTCTGCAAACTCTTCTCTTTTCTTCACTTGTCTCTACTCTGCCAAGTGAATTCTGGATTTTTCAAATGAATTCCGATCCTTTGTTTTTGGTTGGGGGAGGTCATTTACAAGGAACTGATGGCGGTTACGTGACCGACGGCGGTCGAGTAGGAACCGATGTCGGTTAAGTCAAAGTGGGCTATTTTTAGTAAAATAGCCAACTTTCCCTCCTTTTCTCCCGAGGGATTAGTTGTGGGCTTGGTCAAGTCATTATTAGGTTGGTTTTGGTGCAGGTGAGGAGTAATTAGTCATGGGTGTGGATGTAGACCAAGTTATAGGTCTTAATTAGGTTAGTTTAGGGTTAGGGCTAAGTCATGATGAGGTGGCGAAATGAGGTGGCAGGTTTGGAGATGTGGATTTATTAATTATAAGGTAATTAATAAATAATTGTGTAAGGTTTAGGTGGTGAGGTTAGGTTGCGAAATGAGATGCGGGGCACAGGGTGTCGTAAGACACAAATTTGGTGTCTACAATAGGACATAATGAGAAGTTGGGCACTAAGAGGAAAGGTATAAAATATTAATTCCAAAGCCTTGAAAGTTTGCGAGACAAAGCAAGTATATGGTTTGAGTATGATCATTGTCATTAGGATCATGAATATAAAGGATTGTGAGTTTTAGTACGTGAAACCATAGTATGATTGTCAAATACATGAGGACTAGCTAAGTCAGGATGGTATCACTTTTTGATATTAGAGCGGGATACCTTTTATATTTTCATTTTTTTTTCTTATATGAATATGTTATTTAGGTTTGAGAAGAATATTTTTATTTCATATGTTGTGTTAATGATTGAATGATGATATGCAGAGGTATTACAAGGTGAATGAGAAGAAATGACTATAAGTAGTCAAAGGTAAGAGAAGAAAGAGTGGTAAAGGAGAAGCCCAAGATCAAGTGAAGCTTAAGAAACAGTCAAGAGACAAAGGTCAAGCAAACTTGGGTGAGACAAGCTAATGGAATAGGGTGAAAAAGACCTAGGTGAGGACTAAGAATATCTATAGACCAAGGTGGAAGAGACTTGGGTGAAGATCTAGAAAAATGGAGAAATTAAGAAGAGTGAAGGGCTTAGAAGAAGAGATCTATTCTCTAAAGAAGAAATATATGAGATAAGAAAGAATATTGAGGAGTTAGAGTCTATGGTAGAGACCATGGTAGATGAAGACATCCAAGAAGTTGGATGGAAGATAAGGAAGAAGGTAAAATGGCCAATTGGGCTATTGATGGAGAAGAATAAGAGGAAAAATTTGATTTCCTTGGAGAGAGAAAAGAAGAAAGGTACTCATAGAAGAATGAAAGATAAGGTACCTTGTGAGGAAGAGAAGATAGTTCTCCTTGTAGAGAACAAAGATAGAGAGGTGTCTAAAGAGGCATTTGAAAAAGACAACATGAAGAATGATAGGGTGTCCGTAATGCAGGCACTCATGGGCATGTTTTGGTATATATTTTTGATTTCTAACTCTTTATTTCAGTTTGCATATACAGGATGAAGAATGGCCTAAAGAAGATCAAAGACATGATCTTGAAGCAAGAAAACAATGGGTCAAGCAAAGCACCTATTGAGGAAGATGAAGTGATGAATGAACTTGTGATAGTTCATGATGAAGAAGTGCATTCTAAAGCACCTACAAGTGAAGAAGATGTTTATATGACACTACTGCAAGCAAGTGAAAAGAATAAATCAAAATCAGAATTCTATGATGCATTGGGAGATGAAATAGAATAGGTACATCAAAATTAAAGTCCTTAGATGAAGAAATCTTGAGAAAAAGTATGAGCATGCAAAGTATAAAGATGATAAGGTAAAGGAAAATTTTGATTTTTATCATACATATGAAAAGGAAATTGCAAAATGCCAATTCATACAAGAAATTGCATACAAAAAGAAGTTTTTAGGATACATTTGATTTCTAAATATGATATTTTTAATACTTCTAAGAGGTTAAACGAAGATGCATAGGTCATGAAGAGGATGAATGAGGTAAAACTCATAAATTTGGCTTATGTGCATGGCTATATAGTCCCTAAATGGCTTATAAATCCAAATCCTCCAATGAAGACTCAAGTTTGGGTACCTAAGAATGCAAAGAATGATGAATTCTCATCTCAAGAAGATTCATTTGATAATAACGGGCATGAGAAGATGGTAGTGACACCAAGAAGCCTATGAAAGAAGGTAGAAGCAAGCTTAGGAAAGCAAGAGAATGAAGATGAAATGAAAAACAAACAAGAAGTATTTAATGAGCATAAGAGGTATACAAAATAAATGAAAGGTAAATTTATTATTGGTGATGATTTAGATCATGATAATTGTGATTATACCTCACGATTATTTTCCTAAATGTAGTTTGAGTGAAGAGGACATATGGAATGAGTTATCGTATTGATTAACTGCAACGGGGTGAAAGATCTAAATTGGCAAACAAGGATCATTGTTATGATCAAGAGATGGTAGAGAGTGACAAGGAACCATTGATTGAAGAGGATTCACACCTCTTGCATGAAACTAATGAGGACTTATTGAGACAATAAGAAATGATAAATCCATATGATGATATAAAACAAGACATAGAAGAAGAAAACAAAGAGCTAGAGCCTAGATTTGATGAAAACAATGATGAAATAGATTATGTAACCTTGAGGGAAGAGTTGAAAAGGATAGAGGAGTTCCTAAATCCTTCTAAGGGGCTGTATTTAAGCTCAAATCAGACTGATAACTTCATGGATCAACTTGAGAAAGAGTAAAAGAAAGAGAAAAACAATATGAAAAAAACATATTTGAAGATGGTCAATGAAGAAACAAAAGAAAATGAAGAAGACCAACACCATGAAGACATTCAAGAGGTTGTATGGCCCAAAAAATTTGTATCTAATATTTCATTTGATGTTGTGAATGCATGTTTAGAAGAATTGAGGTGAATCAAACACCTAATTCAATGAGAAATCTTACAAACCAAAAAGAACAAGAGGACGTAGAAGAAATAAATGAAGAAGAAGCATGGAGGTTTGAAGATGAGAAGAACACAAGGAGGAATTTATACAAGAAGAGAGAGATGAGTAAGAAAATGAAGGAAAAATACTACATCGGTGAGGCTAAAGCACTAGAATTATCAAAGAGACCTTGGGATCTAGGTATTCATGAAGGTTAAAGGATGATGAAGAACTACATTTGAACTGGAGTTCAAATATTTTCTTACCTAGGGAGTTTGATGCAAGAGCATCATCTAGATGATTGGAAGAGCATGAATAAGCTCACAATAAGACATGATCATCATGTACAAAATGTTGACAAGTTTCCCTCCATTTCTTATAGTTTGAATTCTTGAATTGTAATGTAAACTCTCATAGTTACATGAGAGTAAAAGTAGAAGTAAATGTTAGTTGGGGATTAGTTGTCCTAGGATTTTGTGGAGGTCAAATAGGGGTGAATAAACTCTCCTAGCTGTTTTAAAACAAGACTTACCTATTCTTGAGGTAAGTTGAGATGACATTTCAACCTAAATAACGAATATCTTATCCTATTAAATAGAATCGGGACAATTTGAAGATGAGGATTCATATGAAGGTCGAATTCGAGGAGGGAAGACATAGAATAGTGAATTATTGGTAAGAAGGAATTGATTTTTTTAGAAAAGATGCAAGAATTGTATGAGGATGATGTGCAAGGCAGGTTTTAGAGATAAATGAAAATGGATTTTGAAACCCTTGAGCTTGGTATGTCCCAAGATATCCTTAATTGATTATGCATTCAATGATTACAATGGAAACCGCATGTTTTATGAGTTAACAAGTATGTTTTGTATGATTAAATGAGATTGTGTATAAGGGTTCCTGAGAAGGCAGCAAGTTAGAAACCCTCTCCATAATGAAACCTCATCAAATATCCCGATCGCTAGCTCAAAAAGGAGGAACTAAGGGTGAACATGTACAAATTTATTTTGGCTCATGACTTTATGTTCCAAGTGTTTTACAAGAACATATTTGGTCTCGGCCTGAACTAGGGAAAACCATAACTTTAATTTCAACCTAAGAAGATTTCCAAAAATTTGAGGATATCTCTATCTTAGCACGAAGGAGCTTGCAAAATTTTATCTTGAATGGATGTGCGTAGCTCGAGATATCGATGACAATAAATAACGGGAGCATGAGAAAACCCTTTTTGTGGAATATGGGCCATATCAGAATTCATAATGTCTACAAAACAGATCTAATTGACCTAAAATTTGTTAGGTAAGGTTTTGAGGAATTTCTTGAGGTGGGTATTTAATGGTTTGTATTGAAAATGAATAATTTTTGAGTTATGGATGACATAAATATCACATGTCGTGTGTAGGAGGAGGGCAGAAGAAATGAGCAAGGTGTAATTGATGAAATTTTGGGTAATTCTTTATGTTTGAAGCTCAAGTATTATTTAAATGATTAATTGGAACTAGAAAGGTGTTCATGATCTGTTATATGATGCAATAATCCCTTTGTGACCAACTGTTACATCACAATCCTCGCCTGCAAGACTATGAACAATATAGGACAAGGTGTATAGAAAGAACAATAGATCATGAAGAAATGTATGAATAAAGGTTTTTTTAGTATTGAATATGTTCAATGCAAAGTCATATCATGTAAGATAACTTTGTTATACCTTTATTTACGAATGAAGTCATCTTGTTGATGGTAGAGCTCTAAGGATCATATAAGTGTGTGATATTAGTTTGAAGACTAGTTTTATATCCCGACAGAGCTAACCCCATCCTCATTCAACAAAGATACTCCCTTTTTCTAGAACATGGTTCAAGATTCTTAGCGTGATTATATATTGCATAGTCTAGTTTGAACAAATGATCTTGCATCATGGGAGGACCAAACTGATATTGTAATCTAAAGGTGATGATTTAGTGTCTTGGGCCTAATACAAAATGAAAGAAGTACAAGTAACACAAGGATCATCAAGATAGTAGGACGAGTGACAAGCCTAGACCTAGACAACAACATAAGACAATTGATCTAAAGATGAGCTAGAATGGGAATTTCGCATCATGATTCAAGTAATGGAAAAGGTAAAACATATACCATAAACACGAGATTGTGAATTCTATATAGGTAAATTAGTGCCTTTCTTGTTAGTTAGCTTTGTATTGATCTTACTTTATACTATGTACCACTGTCATAAGGATAAATGTTGATTTTTGAATTCAGAGTTGACACCACCTATTCTCTTGAGCCGAGATGGAAAGTATACATCATGGATCACGAGATAACTGTGAGTTTAGGGTCTTTATCATGATCTAGGGATCCAACATAAGACATAATGAGAAGTTGGGCACTAAGAGGAAAGGTATAAAATAGTGATTCCAAAGCCTTGAAAGTTTGCGGGCTAGCAAGGATATGGTTTGAGTATGATCATTGTCATTAGGATAAGGAATATAAAGAAGGATTGTCGGTTTTAGTCTTTGAAACCATAGTATGATTGTCAAATGCATGAAGACTAGTGAGTCAGGATGACATCAAAGATGCCCATTCTTTGAGAGAAGAAAAGATCCGAGGTAAACTCAATGTATGGATGGATTCCTAGATAGTTCAGAGTTATAAATTTGAGAGTTTAGGGGGATGGAATTCGGGAACTTACGAATTCAACTCTAGAGATACACCTTTATGAAGATTACGAGACAACTTGATGGAGTTGTACCTAGTCCAAGGAATGATTTCAAAGAAAATATTCAAAAGAATGTGATTCTTGTCTCCCATATTCGACCTTTGGGGGTGTTAGGAATTATCTAGTACTAGTTCTCCATTATATTGTGTAAGTTTTTTTGATTCTCTCCATATTAGTTAAATCTTATTAGGGATAAAAATATCGAGTAGAGAGATTTTTGGGTTAAGTTGTTAAAGGAAAACTCCTTGTGCATAGGAGTTAGTACATCTATATATATAACATGTTTTGCTAAATAAAGGAGTGGAAGATGCTTATTATTTTGTTATGAAGCTCTTCCCAAATTCACATTTCTTTGATGTTTGGTTTATCAAGGTGTGTTGCTTGGGAGGCACTCACTCACAATGGTGTTTATCACCCTAGGTGCCCTTCTTTTCACACAGGTTGCCTTTAAAGCATAGTTTTTGAACTTTCTCTAGTGCTGTGAAGCTTGGCTATGGATCCACATCATTTTTTCATATGTCCACCCCGAGCCCATAAGTTGGAGACTGGATTTGTTTGGAGACTATGTCTAATGGCCTTTATACATTACTTTTAGTTGGATTATTTTAAGAGATACCATTCTTTTTAGCTTTGAAAAGATAAGAATGTGTTCATATTTAATCATGGGGATATTTCTTAGTAATTTGTATTAACAACAAGATTCATGTGTTCATCTCTACTTTCTGTTAGATCCAGAAGACGTAGAAAAATCACATTGGAGTTTTATCATTTGGTTGAGCTTCTCAATCATTGGGGAAATGCTTCATACAAGATAAGCAAAGTCTCTCAAAACAAGATATCAATGCAAGGTATTCCTCCACCACCTCCTCGATGTTGATGCAATTGTTTACACAAATGCATCCACTTCTCCACTTCTACTCCCTAAAGGGAGGTGTGGAACTTGTTGCCAACATAGGAAAAAAGTGATTATCCCTCTTGTTGGAGTTCATCTATTTAGGATGCTAGAGTTCTTTCTCCTCCATCACCGGTGGTGGGGTAATAGTTCCTTTGGTTGTGAAAAGCTTGTAAATGATGGGTGGATGACACTTGATCCATCGTGAGAGGAGCTATTCGTTAGGATGTCTCTTTCACCCAAAAATGATTCACGTCGTCCCTCGAGTGTTATTACATATTATTAGGTCTCTTCATTTCAAAAGTTTGTTAATTGGTATTTATTTCTCAAAATTTCAACTTTATTTATTGCCAATTTATATATTTTAAGCCATAAATAACTACCAATTGTAAAGTTATTTATATATTTGAAAATGTTCTATTTGATTGAGAAATATAATGATACGGTTCAAAAACTCATAAAAAATAAAAAGTGGGTGAGGTGTGATTTGCGGAGGATGTTGGTTTATAGAGAATTGTAAATGCCTTTTTAATACCAAATAAATAATAGATACCTCGCAAGAGTATTAATTAATTAATTATTACATCGATGTCAATGTCATCCTTTGTTTTGCCAAAGTATATTTAGGTGGGAAAGGGAATCAATTTTGGTTGCCATTTAAATACAAAGAAACTAGGTAACGATAGAGAATGGAAATGACCAAAGGAGATGGCTTGTCGTTTTCAGTAATGTGTTCTCAATCCCATCAATTCACGAGTGAAATAAATAGTCAATATGAGCCAAAGTTTTAATATTTGTGTAATGCATTTGGTGACTCATGGTTGAAAATCTCATTTTCCTATCAATTTTGAAAACATTAAATCTACTCAACGAAACTGTCTACGTTCTTTATTGATGTCTTCCAACAACGTATAAAGAACAATTGTACGAGTTGTAAGGTACGTTGGAAATACAATTCAATATAATAATTTTTTATATAATGTATGTATTAATATTGCTTGGTTGTGTATGATTTGTAGGAGATGAACGAAGATCGTGAAATATAGGCAAATAATATGTTTCGTGTTATATGATATGAAGGGGATAGATATGACTAATGAACAAATCTTAGAAAAAGTAAACATGTATAAGTTTTACATGTTTTGGAAATATGAAGGAAAAACTTTAGAATAATGTCTCGTATCATAGTCTTTTCTTGTAAATACATGTTCAATCTTTTCATGCATGTGCAATGTTCTAATGTAAATGTGGGAGAGACATGAAAATATGTCAATGATCACACTCATGAGACTCGTAATGAATGTTAACTCCTTCGTTCAATGAAGCTGTCAATATCTATTGTTTCCTTATCTAATATCATACCTTGTAGTCTATGTATTGCGATTGTTCATGTGTTATTGAAGAGAGCTTGTGTTGTTTTAGTCACACTCAAATCACATGCTTCTTCCATTGGCCAACAAACATAAAGTTCTTCAATTCATCAATTTAGTTGGTATCACCCAAACAATACACAATTGAAACCAAAAAATAATGTGAAGAGATCGAAGTTTTCTTGAAGAGATAGTTTAATTCTAAAACTAAAGGGAATCACCTTTTAAAGTTTTTTTAGTATTCAATTTTGCATATCTCTAACCAAAGACCCTCTCTATAGTCAAAATATTAGTTCCCTTTCTATGGACGACACATTAACCTAATAAAATATCTAGTCAATTAACTTGAAAATATAAATCCATACCAAAATATTGAACTAATGTCCTTCGCATGACTTCACTATTATTCCTCTCATCTAAGTGTCAATATTTCTAGTGTATTATCATATCAAAATTAAATATCTAACCATGGACCATATTCAATAGTTTTAATAAATTATATAATTATATAATCTAACTAAAATATAGTCAACATTGTTAGGACAACATTTTTTTAGGGTAGTATGAGAGCAAAATATTTTTGATTGGTCATGTATTTTTATTTTATTTTTCATTGTAATGGAAGCTTTAATGCATTGATTTGAAATGTGACAAACAAAATATATAACATAAACAATAATTTTGGGTTGGCTCCTCTTTTACCACTTAAGCTCATTTTATATTTGTATTGTGAATCTTATCCATTCGAAAATAAAAATTATAATTGTTATTTGTGAACTCAAAATTTATTAATGGGTGTAATTGATTTTTTTAGCATCATATATAGGTAAAAACAAATTATTTGTTTTCATTGAGTTTTTTTATAACATTTATAATTCAAATACTTTCAAATAAAAATAAAAGAGTGTAGCATAAAATGAATTAGATATTTTGATGTATTGAATGTTATCTAATTCATGTACCTCGTGATTACAATTTGATGCAACATTGAAATATGCCAAGTAAAGCAAAAGTAAAATATTGACCACCATAAAATATTTATATGAGTAAACAATATCATGAATTGAAAAGTTAAAATAAAAAGGTAGCAAAGTGAAAATTCAATTGTTTGAAAGGCTTGATATTTTTGGCAAGTTCTTCCACCATAATAATATTTCTAGTATAATTAAATGTGAATTAAAATCAAATCACTTAAAATAGTCTTTAGTATTCATAAAGTATATTTATTTTAGAGAAATTTATGTAAAATATATCGAAAAAATCATTTTTAAGACACCTAATTATCTCTTTTTAACATAAATATCTTATTTGTTAACCACTCTTCATCTTTTCTCTCTCTCTCTCTCACACACATATACATATAAATACACATATACATTTAAATAATCATAATAAATAATAATTTAAAATAAAGATTATTTACAATGTTATTCTTTTCTATGTTACTTAACACATTGAAATTCACATATTAATTTTAATTTCTAATATCTTAATTTTGTAAACACTTTTCCCCCTGGATCTGTTGTTTTTGAAATTGTTGAACCCTATCATTTCACATACAAATTAATATGTTTATTTGCATATCATCACTAGTCCAACGAATAATTTGTACTCGGTCTACACACGGTGTTCATATGCAGACTTTTATGTTCTTACAATTTCAAAGTACTCGTATCTAAATCCACACTTAAGGCGTATAAACCAATGAATATGTGGATTGCATATTTTCTCTTATGCCATGTTGAATGATAAGATAATTTAAAACAAATATATGTCATTGGAAAAATGATTACATAGCCAATGTAATTTATAATTTTAAAATTATACATTATAATTGTAGTCTAAGAGATGATATTACATGAAAATATGTCTCATATAAAAATATATGTTATTAGAAGCATTCTCATATGAAATAAGTTAGTTGATTAAAAAATTGTAAAAATATTAAGAAAATGACTTAATAGTAATATTAAATTGTATAATAATATCACAATTAGTAATATAGGTTGAGGTTTGAGTTAGTGTTTATTAATTTAAAAAAATATTGATATGTCCTATTGATTAAAGTGTTTGCTAATTCAATGTTGTATGTCACATCAAGATTGAGGTGTCAAAAAAATATTCATTCAATCTTATTTCATAAATATCATATCAAAACTTTATAAAATAAATATACAAATAAATTAATATAGCTAATCCCATACCAACATCTTTATAATTGTTAATATATACTACATTCATCACACCAATTGATATATTTGACTATTTATTTTGTAAAAATGTTTTCAAACAATTTTTACAAAAATCATATCCCATATTAACTAGTCTCATTCCAAAATACACAAGTACATTAATACTAGTAATATCATAATTATCTAACTCCCATTCCAATAATTAATAAATACATAATATTACAATAATTAACTAGTTGGGTATCAATATTATGTGTTTATGAACTAAATGAAATATGTGACTATGTTTCTTTGAAAAAATCAACATCTCTTACACCTTTAAGGAAATTGTTTTTATATGACATCTATTACATGCAATTAAATATAATATTATTTAATATTTAAAAATATTAATATGTAAATACAAAAAAGTAAAACTAACATAAAAAGTAATAAATAATTTTTATGTTTAATTAAATTGAATATTTTATAATAAATTGTAAAAGAATAATCTAATTATTAATTAAAAAAGAAATATATTTTTAAATATTTATGAATATAAATATAAAATTTAAGACATAAAAAAATCAACATATAAAAATCGATACAAACTTTTGATTAATTAATAATATCAAAACTAATTACTATAATACCTAATAAGTTAAACATCTCCTATTGTTATTCTTTATGTATAGTTAAATTGTACATGGATTTGGACTACAACTCTCTTTTACTTCACACACACATTCAAACATAAGATATTGATAACAATTAAAAATGTCACCGATACAAGTGAGATTCATTTAACCACCCTTATTTTTATAATATTATTTAGTAAAACTATAGTAGAAGGGAAAAGAGTGTTTTGGGTGCTCTACTAGGGTTTGAGTGTAATGTTTGAGTCTACAACACTGTACTGTCTGTCACACCACCTTTTTCGACCAAGGTGGGACATTTATTTAGTAGTTTATTACTCTTAATTACTTTTTTCACCCTTTGGGCGGTGACACTTACCTATTTTAATGGCATCAACCAATATTCCTGCATCTATTGATGTAGGTTTAAAGCGCGGGAGCTTGAATGATCATCCCTCCGGTGAAGAAGTGATCTCACAAGTTTGTCCAGAAGGTTTAAGATGAGGGAATGACCCTCATCTTCCTAAGTCTGATGTTGTTTTAGATTTACTTCAATTCGAAAAGACTTGCTCTTGGATTGAATATTTCACTCTGGTTGTGTATTTCGTTGGCCATGAGGGTGTCAGAATCTTAGTACTAAGGGTTTTTTTTGTTCCACTTTTCCAATCTTAAGCACTGCAAGGCCATTGTGAATCATGGCCCCTAGTTTATTAGAAACATGTTGGTCATCTTTTCCTCATGGATGCATGATTTCCAAGTTTCTGAGCATGCTAAGGTTAAAATTCCTGTCAGGTGGAATTTCCTCATTTTCCACCGCCGCTTCTGATTTTTGTGTAAGAACGAGTCAAACCCATTGGTCATTTTGTTTTCCATGAACTGAATAAGTTTTATGAAGCCTTCCCACAACGTTGGGTCGTGTAGAAGTTGATTTATCCAAATACCTCAAGGAACCCATCGATATCCAAGTGGGTGACACTGGTCTCTCGTAAGTCTTTTATATTAATCTATCTAATACTTGCTTCCGTTGTTATTCCGTTGACCATATGATTCATGAATGTATGCTAATGGCTTCCTCTTCCCCACCTGCCACTAAAAAGAAAAATGTCATTCCTAAACCATCCTCCTCCTTTAGTGAGGGTTGGACAATGGTCACCAACAAAAAAAACCTAAACCCGAGCAATATGTTTACCAACCCATTGGAGGGTATTCTTGACTCCGGATCCTCGACTAATAAGCAACCGGTGGCTCCTCCTCCAGTCCATTGTTCCACACTTGAGGCGTCCTCATTGCACCAACACTCGTGATTTCACAACCTTGTTCTAAGGAAAATTTTGACACTTCCGACAACAACTCTGTGCACACATGTTCTCATAGCCCCTCTCCTCTAGAGGAGGGTGAATATGTCCCGGTGCAGAGATGTTCTTTTCAGATAGGTGATTATGTTCCTTTTTCAAAAATCGTTGGCTCTTCCATTTCTGTGAACCAGTTCGTTGTCTTGGGGGGCTCGAGGAGGAATTTGGCATGAACCTTGATAGTTCTCAATGATAGTGTTCTCTTGGAATGTTCATGGACTTACTGAACCGACCCATCGTTACATGGTTAGGGACAATTGTCAAAATTTTGGTCACATGCATGTGCTCTGTTTATAGGAGGTTAAGCTTGTTGGTTTTCTTCTCCAGTTTGTAACCCATACTATTTGGCCAGGTGCCATTTTTCATCATTCCAATCATGAGCCTGGGAAAGGAGGCATTCTTGTTCTTCTCTTTCCTTATCTGTAATAATCTATTTTTGGGGGCTCTAACCCCTCACATCAGGTTGTGTGGTCCCTTTTTTATTTACATAATCATATTTTTGGTATTGCTAATATTTATGCTTCCAATGATGTTGTTGAATGGTCTTTACTCTAGTAGTGGCTTGTTGATGAGCTTCCTAACACACATTGGATCTGTGTGGGGATTTTAACATGGTGGAGTTGGTGATAATAAAGTGGGTTGTCTTCCTATTTCATACTCCAAACAAAAAGACTAGACTCGAATAAAAACTAGACTACGAAGAAAACCGACTAGATTCCAAAGTAAACCGGCTTTAGATAAAATCCAAAGCTTTCTCCTTAAATATTATTTCAAAATCTTACTTGTTTCCTTGGAAACATATGTACATATCTAGCATCTCCGACTATCACATACACGTTGAACCATGCACCAAGAACATGTATACACATATATACACTATGACAAAACATCATGACTAGACACTACCAATCAACTTTCAATCTCAAACCCGATTGAAACCTCATAGATACACATGAACTATCTTGACACCATTTGACATCAATGTGCCACTTGACATTAATTACAACCTAAGACACAATGGCCAACAATATCCCTCTTTCTCATTTATGGAAACCATCTTGAAACATTGATGAGAATCAATGAGACCAAACACTTACAAGACTCTTTTCCATGTTTCTAATGATTCTCTCCCCCTTTGACATCTATGAAAAATGCTATAATGACAACCGGGCATGGAAAATGATATCACACAATATGAAATAATGGAAATAAAACACTAGACACACTTACTTTCTCAAATAGTTCCCCCTTTAACTATAATCTATCTTTCGACCTCAATAGTAGCAAAACTCGATCCATGTACTTGATCAATGCATGCAAGCCAACTCTTCCTAAACTGATACTCTCCACACTTGATCTCCATCTTAGTAATACATCTCTCTCTCTAGGTCTTAACCATGCTTGAGAGTACAAAATCTTCTTCTAACGCTGCCATTACCTTATAATACTCTATTTTTAACCTTTTTAAACAATAGAACATATAATTCCCCCTTGGTATAGCACTCATACATGCCAAAATACTTGATTTTGAGCTTAAAACATCATTCTTACCTTCTCTTTGATCTGTCTCTACTAATCTTGTTCATCCACTTGCTTATTTCTTGCATACAATGGTTAGACACCTCTTTTTAGACTAAGATCCCCGAAACATGCCTTCAACTTATTTTGAATCAAAATTTCCCCGCTTTATAATCCCAATCACAACATGAAGTAATCCATTATAGATCCCCTTGGAACAATTACATCCATTTATAATTGAAAACACAAAAACAAGACCTCATACCTTGTTTTCATGTCTTGAAGATGATTCAAACATTTCATTCTTGCCTTGAAACCTTTCTTTAGTGTTTTCATCCTTCTTTCATGCTATAATAACCTTCTTGAGTCAAAATTTTTATTTGCTATGAAGTACACCTACAAACCTGCATTTACTCTACCTTTCTCACCTTCTTGACATCTGAAACACTTAATTGAGAAGTAATTCAAGCTCCTCTCGCCTTGATGAGCTAATTGGACTTGTCACATTTTTTTCTCTTCTGAGACATGCAATGTCTTGATGAGACACATAGGAGACTTCCCTTTCAACTATCCTAGAAAACACCCACTAAAAACTAACACATGTAATGATATACACCTTAACAACTCATTTAAAGACTAAAAAACGTTTTATTCTGTCTCTCATGGAGGTTTCACACATATGTATCATGTTCTCACACTACTATGCAATCTCTTTAAGAAAGAAAACACATAATGCATACCTTGGTTTTATACCATGATACATCACAACTATAGTACCATTTGTTTAAATGTATTGTTTAATTATTATACTGATATTAACCAAATATTTGATTTAACCAACCACACCGGCCCTTGGAAATCACTAAACCACTTCTTACAGATGGTATAACTTGGTCACCATAATGATGAATGGATTTCTCTTCACATAACTATCTCCTCATATACTATTGGTGTCTAAACTACCTTCATATCCTTTTGAACAATTCAAGAGTCCAATGACCACATTTATGATACTTTGCATGTGTATATACATGGTCATTCCTCAACCTACAGATCTGTAGAAACCAAAATTTTGTATCACCCCACATTCTCTCTCTCTCTCTCTCTCAGTATACTTATTCCATTTCCCACCAAACCTACATGTTTGATGAATCATTTAATCTCCTTTAAATCCATAACCATTGTTATGTGCTCATAATGTCCAAATATTACAATTATATCACATCATCCCACACAATCAAATCGTTTCCCCACCATCCAAATCATGAACCCCACTTAATCAAATCAAATCTATTTGTAGACACTAAAATCAGTCACACCCTTTCGTACCTCGACCAATAAGCACCCTTTATTACATTTACCTAGCCATGACCCCCTTCACTTTACTAATATTAATTTAATTAATTAAATTAAATTAATTCATTATCCTCACTATATCTATTATTTAAATATCTTATTTAAATAATATCCACACATACGGTTCACTTAGACACCTCACGAAGCCAACTCAACCTAAGACCTATTCTTAGCAAGTTGTCATAACTAACTAAGACTTACCCAAACCCTAAAAATTAATGCCTACATTCCCTCTAACCACATTCCCACATGCTCACAAGAAGCTCCCAGTCTAATCCATGGGATAATGACATGAGATCCAAGGAAATCAAGAGGATCACCCTAGTTTAGAAAACCTAGGAAATCCCACCTTGACCGATCTTTAGTTATCCCTAACCGCCGCCGGTTAAATTTGGACCGCCGTCAGTTACCCTTTTAACCCCTAAACTACCTTATTCTAAAGGTTGGAAAACATTGAGAGAAGGTTGACGAGCAAGAACACATCTCAGAGAGATAACGCATCTTCAGAGATAATAAATTCTAGCAAAAACCCACATGCAAGGAAGGAGATTGAGCATCTTCTCCTACACAACCATCCTAGCCATGATCTGATCTATCCAAGTAAAGAGGAGTGTACATGTAGCCCATGTAAAATATTTTCTTTAGTTGGTGATCACTGCAGCCTTCAAACCCCTCATCAGCACCTCCATCCCTCACACACAGGCATTCAGGACCGGAATCCAAGTAAGTATAACATCATAATTTCTGGTTTATTTCATTTCATCATCATTTTATCATCCATTGTTTACTTTGCCCCCTATTGACCTTCCCAAACATTTTCACCTCCATATACCCATTAAAACCTTGCAAAAGCCCACTCCAGTCACCTAATACCTCATTCGACCAATCAAATTCCTTTTTGTGTAATAAAAAGGATACCACAACTTGTTCTATGACATTTCCAGATCTCACATGAATCGGCACGAGTTACACCAAACCGTCGTCGGTCACCCCTGACCGACACCGGTCTCTATATTTTCTCATACAACCCTGAACAGGGACCTACCCCACCTAATTTCATCTCACCCTCATTCACCTATGATCTACCTAAGACCTTTATCAGACCTGTAGAGACCCAGAACTAATCATTTGACCTTCGGATTCTATTCTAGCTTAGCCTGTTAGATTAGATCTATTTCTTATTGTGTTTTAAGTGAGATACCTAAATCATTTCAAATTACAATAGGATTTACTTTGTTTACAACATTAAATTTTTAAAACACTGGATTGAGACCATCTAGGAAGTATCACACTTCCTGGATCTAGCATACGCTAGGTAGTTCACTGGCCATATGGTTTAATTCCTTCTGGTGGTCTTCTTTTCATTACAGGTAGTTCCTCCTAGCCAAAAAGAAGCTCTCATGATCAGATTTGTGGATCTAGAAGTCATACGTGCACAACAAACACATCAACCAACATTTGAATAGGTATTCCTCCTACACCCATTACCCTATTTGTTTCATTAATACTTCAAAGAAACAATCTAAGAATCAGGTGAAACATTTTGGCACGCCCGGTGGGACCCATCCAGGGTTCCTTGCATTTCATTCATTCCTAGGAATTTTTTTGTTTGTTTTTCCAAAAGCGTACACACTAATTTTCTTCCCTGGTAATCCACCTCTTCTTTCTATTTCTTTGTAATGGAAACTTTTTCTTTTGGTGTAATTAAAAAGAACCATTTGTTCATGTTTTCTCGCATTATAGTGAAAGAGCATCCCTCTTCCTCTTCATCTTATTGTGTCATCAAATTTCACATTTTCGATTTGGGTTTAAAATAAGTGCATTCAATTATGATTTATTGCATTAGCTCACATTAATTGAGAGGGCAACCTATACGCTAGAAGTCATGCCCCAAATGATGGTTGAAAAATGAATTATAGAAAAGAACTTCTGTCCTTTTCTCTTTCTCTGAGTCTTACCAAACCTCACAAAAATTCAAAATACATACATTCTTAAACAACATCCTACCTAGAAGAAGAAGCTGCAGGTGATCACACGATCATGACACTATGAGCACCCAACTCGCTGCTCTATCGAGTCATACTTCAAAGTGAAGCCCACCCCCACCATAACATACTGAAATCTCGCCTTTTAGATCTCATTCTTTGTAGGAAGCCATCCTCACCAAAAACTCTATTTCAAAATTCATGTGTCAGTCCCAAATAGCATAAGCTAAATAAACATAATAGAAAAGGCACTCCTAGGACTGTATTTTCTTAGTGTTTTTGCTTGGCTTGCGTTTTGAGGTGAGAGATCATGTTCGTCACTTTTTTGTTCATCCTTGCACGCTCCTCATCAAAGTTAGTGTATTCCGGATTCACCTGAGTGTTCCTGGGCCATATCATCATCATTCTCAGAATTATGGGTTTGATTCTACATTAGATTTTAATTCAAAACCACTTTCTTTCATCACTGTTTCAATTTCACAAGAACCATCGCTTGTTACCTCGACCACCATCGGTTATATCCAATCTGACATCGGTTCCTGTGTCCTTTTTCTAACCTACTTAAAGGGACATTTTTCTTCACTTTCTTCCAATTTTCACATTTTGCCACCTTTGTCATTATTTCCATTGACGTTTTAAACATCTTCAAATTTGGCATACTGTTAGATTTTACCTTCTCGCCTCATTTACTCACTATCATTTTCTACAAAGAATGCAAGAGCGATTACCCCGACGACAAGGTCAATTTTCCTTAATTAGCATTAGTTAGCCTATTTCACATTCCAGCCACCATTTGGTGCTTAATGCACTTTTGTCACCAGATTCACTGTTCTCTTGTTTCTCTGTGTCATTTATAGAGAAGAAGCGACCCTACGATCGATCTTGGTTCACATGGTGCCGACCCAAAGACAAATAAGCGCACTCGTATTTCACACCAGTTGTGAACCACTCCCACCTAGTCCTTCACCACCTTCTATTTTATCATCAGCCATGGAACCTATCCAGGACCTATTACTATAGCTACCGAAGATGAGGAGTTCGCATGACTCCTTAACAGAACCCCCTGCGCTTGCAGTTTTACCTTTCCCACTCATCCACTCAAGATGCCTCAGTCGGTTTATATACAACATGCCCATATCTATCCCTCTCGATTCTCACACCCACTCCTACATCGGCCCCATCTAGTTCCATACTGCATGCATCTACTTTACTCCCGGTCATTTCATAGTTAGGTCCTATACCCACTATGCCGCACATCTGCTACCTCTATGGCACCCGTTATATCCACTGTACCCTCGACGACTACCCAAACAAAACCTCATCCACCCCTAATGTCTCACACATGCCTGTAGCTACATTACCACCTCCAGTGTCGGTGACCCCTACCCCATTTTAGAACATGGTTCTTTCCATTCCACAATCATTAGCCCCTATTGCCACTAGGGTTACCACGACCCTTCCACCCCCATATACATATTACCAATGACCTCTGTTTCATCCATTATTCATTCTAGTTACGTACCCTCTTCTCCACCACCCTACATGGCAACCCCATACACTGGAGTGCCACCCCTGTTATATTCCCAAAACCAACCTTCTCATGCTACGAGAGGCATCCAATCATCACAACCCACCAATGACCTAATTAAATTGATGTTGGACAAGATGCAAACATTGGAGGCATTGGTTTCGGCTCCCATAACACTCTCACTGTGACGAGATTTGGCGAACCTATTCACCCATCCATTCCTATCTGTTCATACCATGTGCATTGTGAAATGACTAAATTCAATCATTTTAATAGCAAAGAAGACCCACAACAGCATTTGCGATCGTTCAAACATGGGTGTTATCTGATCACTCATGATGATGCCTTGCTTTTGAGAACCTTTCCCATGTCCCTCACTGGACCTACATTAGATTGGTATAGTGGGTTACCTAAACACTCTATATTCTCATTCAATCAGTAGCCCAAGCCTTCTTGGATCATTTCTCTATCAATATCATCAAGAAGGCTACTATGACTAATCTATATTCCACACATCAATATGAGGATGAATCTATCATAGATTTTGTTGCTCGCTAGTGCAGTTTGATCAATCAACTTACCTTCCAATTGACACAAATTGAACTCATCGAGCTCTTCACATGGGCTTGCACTAGACATATCTCCCACAAACCTTCCAAACATTCGATGAGGCATTCACTATGGCACGAAAGTTAGAGATTCGAGCCATCGAAGAGAAGAAAATCCAACTACACAATAAGAATTCAGAATTCAAGTCGAATGATACCTCCTCTTCTTCCAAACACAAACCAATTATTCAAAAGCTAAGGGCACTACTAACATAGTAGTACTCAAGGCCAATGCAGCTCATTAAATCAAAGCTACACCCTCATCTAATCTATCACTTGTCCAGACTTTTCAATTCAGACGAGAGCAGTGAAAATATACCCCAATTGGGGAACCTTACTCTTCTGTCTTAGAAAAGCTTATCGAAGCCGAGTCATCACCTTTCCACCTATAAAACCACACACTAGTTTTGACTACTACTCGCCTCAATGCCCGTATGGTATAAAGAACATGATTTCTATAACTATCATCGAGTAAAGGGTCATAGTGATGGCAATTGCATCACTTTCAAAAATATTGTCCAAGAAATTCTCAAGAAAGGTGAGTTAACTGTGGATAATCCCAACACCACCCCAACCAAAATCTAAAAATCTTCAAAAACCATTTCCCAACCATGCCCCTTCATCCAATCAAATCGGTGAGACATCAACTCATGATACCCATACTTGTGAGGTTCACACTATCTTTAATGAGGTACCTATTGCCTCCCAATTACCCCATATTCCTTCCATAGAGGAAATCCTATCCCAAAATCCTCCTACGTTGGAACCAACCTCCCCTGTTCCTTCACCAATAGAGGAACACCTTTCATCTCCTTCATCACAAACGAAGGGGTCTTCTGCTAACATTGAGCCCATCTCACCCCGACTTCACCACTTAGAGAACCTTTACCTATAGTACCTCTTGACCCATGAGGAGCTCCCATTATCTCCTCCACCCAAAGAGGAGCACCCATTACCTCCTCCACCCACAGAGGAGCGCCCATCTATTCCTCCACTTATAGAGGAGCTCCCATCATCTCCTCCACCTATCATAGACCCAGTTGAGATACCTTTGCCTCTTGGTGAGTATTCTCCATCAGCTACCCAGAATCCTGCAGACCTACTTTTGGCTCTCTTACCCACGGAAGTTGACGCTAGCCAATTCCCCGTCTCTAAGAAACATTTTATGGGAATTGCCATTAAGTCCTCACCAACTCCACCACGGACGATTTACCATTCTCACGTTTGGCTGATCATTTAGATTATGTGGATAGGGATTTACTATGGGGGTGCCTCTTACTCCCCTGTCTCAACACAGATGTAGAGATCCCTTGCTGATACCTCCACTATCTACCCAAACACATTTCGACCAATCAAACCAAATACAACCACCTCTCTGTCGTAACCCCTTCCACAATACCTATTAACACTCAAACCACACCCTTACCCATTACCCAACCTACATCTAAACCCAAACCCACACCTACAATATTTGCCTCAACTAAACCTATTACCACTTTAGGGGTCACCCTAACCACCAGCCTCACTCATCCACCTATTAAAATGGATTTAGCTATGTCCTCTAATGTCAATACCACACCTACTTTGACACCCAAACAAAAGAAACAAACTCATCGACCTCATACCCCGACCACACCAATCACACAAACACTTTTTCCGTCTGCCTTAAGACCTCGGCTTCCTAACATGGTCAAGCAACCTCCACCCATCCATAAACCAATAACACAACAACCCATTCCTTCCTCACAAACCTTTAACCTACCCAAGCACACAACATGACTTACACCCCGTACCTACAGTCTCTTTATCGCCAATACCTCCAATACCCTCAGCCATTTCTTCACTACCCACCACACTTCAGTCATTTTCCCTCACACCCCAAGCACGACCCGCGTCATCTACCTTCATAACACCCCCATTATCACCATGGGTAACTCGCCCTCTTCCTCCATCTACTTTTCCTTCTAGACCTCATACACCTACATCACCTTTACCCAAGAAGGTGTAACCCAAAAAAAAACCCCACTACCCCAAAATAAGGTAGTCAAAATAACCACACACCCTCCTACCCGTCCATCTACTATACCCCTACCCAAATAAACATGACCGATACCTAAAACCACATCGGCACCTAAACCCCTAGCTCGACCCATTCCTACTCTTCCAAAAATAGTTCCTCAACAATCAACCACACCTGCACCCAAACCCACATTCACTTCCCATTGTGATCCACTAGCAAGGTCCTATGCAAAAATTTTAACCAACCTCCTCGAGACTTCTGTTATCACATTACCGCCACTCCAACCTTATGACCCCCTCAAACCCAAGCCAAAAGGGTTTGATGATACTAAAATTTGTGCATACCATCATGTGCCAGGGCATGATGTGGAGAACTGCAAGGCCTTGAAAATTGTCCTTATCCAATTGTGTCCACCAAAAACCAACTTTGACGATCATTACCTTCTCGACAAGGATCCCGCTTCACTGACACCCATTCCCACACCGCCCACTCAATAACCATAACCTCCACCCTCACAAACTCCAGAGCCACCCTCAAGATTTGAAATTAACATGGTTCACATCAGAGAGCTTTCCATGCCACCACCCTAATGTTGTTGCGCCCAACTCACCTCACAAGGATTTTCTCCTCCAGTAGGTTTTTTCCCTTCATGTCGTTACACCACTCACCCTACACCTTCTCCATTTTCCAACTCCCCTCAAATCAACATGATACACGTCACTACACATGCGCAGAAGGGAAAAGAAAAGGCAATTGACCCACCAACCAATCCTATACCCAACATACCATCTGCACCCATACCTAAAATAACTATCTACGGCCCCACATACCCCATTTCTAATGGTGTCACACATCGCACCATGCTCAAACAATTACACCAATCTCCCCTCAAAATGTCCTTATATGACCTCATCCAAACCTCGGAATCCCATTGTCAAGCCCTCATGGAGGTTCTTCAATCTATTGAGGTTTTACCCAATGACCCTACACCCATAGCCTCCATTATCACACCCCATCATGTAGCCTCTCTCACCAAATTACCACCTTCATCTTCACCCCATCTTGTTCACCAAGTGGCCTCCCTTAGCTTCTTAGAGGAAGAGATCGCGCCACACCAAAATGATGACCCAGATCCAGCCCTCTTCATCTCCGTCCACATTGATGACATACGGGTATGCCGTGTGATGATTGATGGAGGCACTAGCATTAACATCATTTCATCCCATGCATTTTCTCAAATGCACATACCTGATAATTACATGCATAAACATCCGGTCATGTTGCATTCATTCAACGATGCTATCACCTCCACACTAGGCACTGTCATCCTCCATGTTTGCGTGGGACCCCACACTATTCCAGAATTGTTTTACATTTTGGAGGCGGAATTCCAATATAATTTGTTGCTTGGTAGACCCTGAATCCGTGTCATGGGTTGTGTTCCTTCCACTTCGCATCGTTGTGTAAAGTTTGAACATGAAGGACACACTTATACCATTCCAGCTGACTCATCACCTTTTAAAACATGCAACATGTTTTACCAACCCAATGATGTGCTCATACCTATCAAGCCGCCTACCTCCACAACCAATACCGCTTCACCTACACCTCCACCTACCAAGACAGCCGTTGCCTTCACCGCACAGACCTCCTCCATTCCTACCACTACGCTATAACCTCCCATGGCTAACCCATTGACTTCCTAATTTGTTAACTCCACCTCCGTATCGACCTCCAAGATCATCCATTCTAGATACCTACATACCAACCATTGATCCTTTGGAAGGTATTTTTCAATGCCTCACTCTGGGGAGTCTGCTTATATAGTGTCAACACATTCCTTACTCCACACGAGTATGGAAGCCTTCACCAACACCCTTGCTATAGTCACCGTATAGGAGAATGCGTCCTTTATGGTCCTCCTCATCTTCGTACTAGTCTCACCTATGGGGGACTTGATACTACCACTTACACACTTGAACCACCATCATAAACCCGCCCATTTTCTCGCTAACTTCCAATCACTTACCAATCTTCTGTTTCACCCACACCTTCCTACACGATGTATGGAAGGGTTTTGGTTTTTCCTTTTACGAGCAAGGCCGCCATACCATTATTCCCTATACCACATGCAAACATAATGATCTGAAGTGGTATTGGCCCCAAACCTCCTACCAACCGTGCTCGCATTCAACTCATTGAGGACCCTAGGCCTTCTCCACCTTCATCTTCATCACCACCTTCACCCGTGTTGGGGTGTGGAGCCTATTTTTTGGTCTTCTTGAATCAGTGTTGAAGTGCTAGAGCTCGAACAGTTAAGTTTGGAGACTCTAGGAACTTTCTATAGTTATCATTGCTGTGTGATGTTCTTTGTGAACATGATGTTAATTGTTCAATTCAACGTCGGGACTATTTTTCTAGCCGTGGGAAGTTGAAAGATCGCAACTTTCAATCTTCTAGGGTTGGCTTTATGGCTTCTTAGAAGGATTGTAATCCTATAAATAGAGGTGTTAGGGTATCTTAAATATATCTTGAGTGTTCAAGAGGTCTTGAGTCTTAGAGATCAAGAGGTGATCAAGAGTGATCAAGGTTATGCAATTGGGTGTCAATTGTGGTTTAGATGTGGTTTAGCATCTTTGGAATTCTGTTGTGAGTTCATAACTAAGAGAAGACTGTGAGAGTTGTTTTACTCTTGTTGATAATAAAATCTGAGCAAGTTCTTGGTGGACGTAGCCCACATTGGGTGAACCACATTAAATCTTGTCTTGTCTTCTTTTGTGCATTATTTATTTATGCTATTTTTTTGCAAGTATAATTCTACTATATAGTTTCCTATTGTTGTGGTTTGAGGAATTGTTTCCGCATATTTGTTCACTAATTCCTAACAATTGGTATAAGAGCTTTGGTGGTTTTTGCTGAAGTTGTAAATCACAAGGAAAGTTAAGCTTGAGTGGGAGCTATGGAAGATGAGGGCAGATCGAGGGTTGATAAGTTCAATGGGCAGAACTTTGGTTTGTGGAAGATGCAAATGGAGGATTACTTATATCAGAAGGACCTCCATGTTCCTTTGGCTGGAAAAGCAAAGAAACCTACAGCCATGTTAGATGAGGATTGGGAGTTGCTGGATAGAAAGGCACTCGGGGCAATTTATTTATGCCTTGCATCTTCGGTTGCTTTCAACATATCACAGGAGAAGACCATGGAAGGTCTCATGAGTGCATTGGGGAAGTTATATGAAAAACCCTTTGCCTCTAATAAAATATTTTTGATGAAAAAGTTATTTAATATGAAGATGTATGAGAATGGTTCTATTGCTTTGATCATTTGAATGAATTTAATATGGTTGTGAGTATGTTAAACTCATTAAAAATTGAATTTGATGATGAGGTCAGGGATTTGTTGATTTTGTGCTCCTTACCAGATAGCTGGGACAACTTGGTTATGGATGTAAGTAATTTAGTCTCTAATAACTCAAAGTTGAAGTTTGAGGATGTAATAGGTGTGATCCTAAGCAAGAAAATGCAAAGGAAGAGCACCAAAGATTCTTCTACTTCTAGAAATGCGATTTGATGGTGGAGAGCAGAGGGAGACAAAAGAACAGAGGGAAAGGTAACCGTGGGAAGTCGAATGATCGCGGAAGGTCAAAGTCCAAGAGTAAGTTAGAATGTTGGCACTATGGGAAGGTTGGTCATGCTAAGAAATATTTTGGGCTCTTTGGGATAAGAAGAAAAAGAAGGAGGAAACTAAAGAGGTAAATTTGGTAGAAGGTGATGTTTGTCAAGATGCCTTAATTCTTTCTTTAGATAATATTGTTGAATCTTGGGTGTTAGATTCAATGGGCTTTTTCCATGCCACCCACACAGACATTACTTTACTGATTTTGTTCAAGGTGATTTTGGACATGTATATCTTGGTAATGATGAACCATACAGTTTAGGAGGGAAAGGTTGTGTTCGGGTGAAAATGTAGAATGGGAACACATGGCTACTTAAGGACGTCAAGCATGTGCCTAAGTTGAGGTAGAACTTCATATTAGTGGGACATGTTGGGTAGTGATGATTATATGGTTAGTTTTACGGTGGATTCTTGGAAGGTTACCAAGGAGCTCTTGTGGTTGCAAGAGGTAAGAAAATGGTACTTTGTATTTAACCGGTGGTGCTGATTATTGCAATTTAGTTGGTGTAGATGGAGATGAAACTTTGTGACACAAAATACTCAGTCATATGAGTTATAAGGGCATGTAGATTATAAAGATAGGCTACCCGGATTAAAGGAGTTAGATTTGGACATCTGTGAGGACTGTGTTTATGGGAAATAGAAGTGGGTGAGATTCCTCAAGGTTGGACCTACTAGGAAGGAGGGTAAGTTGGAGTTAGTCCATACAGATGTATGGGGGCCAGCTAAGGTAAACTCTATTGGTGGTTCATGTTATTATGTCACTTTCATTGATGATGCAACTAGAAAAGTGTGGGTATATTGCATTAGATAGAAATTTGATGTGTTTGAAACTTTCAAAAGATGGAAAGCCTTGGTTGAGAGTGAAATAGGTCTCAAGATGAAATGTCTCAGTCGAGATAAAGGAGGGGAATATTACAGCAATAAATTTATTGATTATTGTTCAAGTAAATGGGATCCACAGGCAAATAACGGTTCCAAATACTCCATAGGAAAATGGAGTGTCAGAGAGAATGAACAGGACAATCATGGAGCGTGCTAGGTGCATGAGGTTACATGTGGGGCTGCCAATCATATTTTGGGGGGAAACGGTAAGCACATGACTATTTATCTGATTAATAGAGGACCCTCTATGGCCTTGGATAGAGGTATACCTGAGGAGGCTTGGTCTGGTAAGAAAATTGATTACTCATTTCTTAGAGTATTTGGATGTGAGGTATTTGTTCACATTTATAAATATGGTAGGACCAAGTTAGAGGCTAAGTTTGAGAAATGCACCTTTGTTGGATATGGTGAAGATGATTTTGGTTTCGTGTTTGGAGTCTTAAAGACAAGAAAATATTTTGGTCTAGAGATATTGTCTTTAATGAAAAAATCATGTATAAAGATTAGTTGTAGGAACAAAAAGAGGAATCAAAGAAAGAATACACAATGTTAGAGGACATTGCAGACAACAAGGTGTCCAAGGGGCTGGTTAGGTAGTAACATGTTCTCAGCACAACCATTTTAGGTACCTACTCATCAGGAACCCCAAAATCCTGAGGTGAGAAGGTCTTCTAGGGTAAGAAGGGAACCTAAATGATTTAATCCATCTTTGAATTATTTATTGCTCACTAATAGTGGAGAGCCAGAGTGTTTTGAGGAAGCAGTGCAGGTGGATGCCAGGAAGAAGTGGGAGCAAACCATGGATGAAGAGCATAGATCTCTTATGGAAAACCAGACTTGGGATCTGGTGGAGCTACCCGAGGGTAAGAGAGCATTGCAGAACAACTGGGTGTATAAAATCAAAGAGGAAGATGGAGGCAGGAAATGATACAAGGCCCGGTTGGTGGTCAAAGGATTTACATAGAAGAAAGGTATAGACTTTGATGATTTTTTTTTCTCGGTTGTTAAAATGACTTCTATTAGGATTGTTCTTGGTTTAGTTGTAGTAGAAGACCTGCACTTAGAACAATTGGATGTGAAGACTACATTCCTTCATGGTGAGTTAGAGGAGGAATTGTACATGCAACAACCATATGGTTATGAGGTCAAAGGGAAGGAGAGGTTAGTGTGCAAATTGAAGAAGAGCTTGTATGGCTTGAAACAAGCTCCACGACAGTGGTACATGAAGTTTGACAATTTTATGTAGGAGCAGGGTTACTCCAGGTGTCACTCAGACCATTGTGTGTACATCAAGAAGTTTCTTGATGGTAGTTATATTATTTTGTGCTGTATGTAGATGATATGCTTGTTGCAGGGAAGAACATGTAAGAAATAAAGGTACTCAAGAAGTAGCTAGGTGACTCCTTTTCTATGAAGGATTTGGGGGCAGCAAAACAAATCCTTGGTATGAGAATAACTCAGAATAGGAAGGAGAGGAAGCTGGTATTATCTCAAGAAGAGTACATAAAGAAGGTCTTGGAGAGGTTTAGTATGCAGGATGCTAAACCGGTTGGTACTCCTTTGGTAGGTCACTTTAAATTATCAAAGGAGCAGAGTCCCAAGACCGAGGAGGATAAAATCCAGATGTCCAGGGTACCATACTCATCAGCGAGTTGGTAGCTTGATGTATGCCATGGTATGCACTAGACATGACATTTCCCATGCAATGGGAGCAAGTGAGCAGGTTTATGAGTGATCCAGGTAGAGAGCACTAACAGTGTAGTAAAGTGGATCCTTCGGTATTTGAGAGGGACCATGGGAGCAGCATTGTGTTTTTTGGATCGAGACACTACATTCCGTGGATATGTAGAATCAAACATGGTAAGAGATTTGGACAGCGGGAGGAGAATGAAAAGTTATGTATTTATGGTTGGTGATACAACAAAGTGAGTTGGATTTCACGGTTATAAAAGGTTATGGCTTGTCAACCACAGGAAATTTGAGTATGTTGTTGCCATAGAGGCAAGCAAGGAGATGATCTAGTTACATCAGTTGCTTGATGAGTTGGGGCATAAGCAGGAATTTGGGAGACTAAACAGTGATAGTCGAAAGCTATTCATTTGGTAAAGAACTTCGCTTTCCACTCTAGGACGAAGCACATTAAGTTGAGATATCATTTCATCAGGACAACTTTGAAAGAAGATAAGTTGAAGTTGGAAAAGATTCATACCAGTCAGAATCCTGTGGATATGATGACCAAGGTGGTCACAAGGGAGAAGTTGAAGTTATGTTCAACTTTGATTGGCCTTCATGGTTGATAATGAAGGGTTAAGAACTTTGCTCAGTGGAAACAAGTCTCCAAGTGGGAGATTGTTGGGGTGTGGAGCCTATTTTTTGGTCTTCTTGAATTAGTGTTGAAGTGCTAGAGCTCGAATAGTTAAGTTTGGAGACTATAAGAACTTTTACGCAGTCATCTGTTGTGATGTTGCTGCGAGGTTCTTTGTGAACATGTTCGTTAATCGGTTGTCATCAACATCTTGACTATTTTTCCATCCACGGGAAGCTGAAAGATCACGACTTTCAATCTTCTAGGGTTGGCTTTATGGCTTCTTATAAGGAATTTAATCCTATAAATAGAGGTGTTAGGGTATCTTAAAGATATGTTGAGTGTTCAAGAGGTCTTTAGTCTTAGAGATCAAGATGTGATCAAGAGTGATCAAGGTTATGCAATTGGGTGTCAATTGTTGTTTAGATGTGGTTTAGCATCTTTGGAATTCTGTTGTGAGTTCATAACTAAGAGAATACTGTGTGAGTTGTTTTACTCTTGTTGATAATAAAATCTGAGCAAGTTCTTGGTGGACGTAGCCCACATTAGGTGAACCACGTTAAATCTTGTCTTGTCTTCTTTTGTGCATTATTTATTTATGTTGTTTTTTTGCAAGTATAATTCTGCTATATAGTTTCCTATTACTGTGGTTTGAGGAATTGTTTCCACATATTTTTTCTCTAATTCCTAACAACCCGCTCCACCTTCATCACCACCTTCACCGACAGAGTTGATGGATCTTGAATCTATCCCTCCTAACTTTTTTATTTTTTCATAAACACCATTTCCTTAGGGCCTTTGACTTATCAATGTGAAGGTGAGACCCCTTCCACTCTTCCATTCCTGTATCCTAAAATGATCGATGACGACACACCTATAATTAACATCATTCAATGTCAGGATGATGAATCCATACTCACCTACCTTGGTGTAGAAGACTCATATATTCATCGGTCATTACCCTCTGAGATGCAAACCATGTTAAATGAATCGACTATCGAGATCAACATTCATACTCAGGATGACCCGCACATCCTAAAGATCGGACAATCTTTAGATGTGAATCAGGAAGCCATCACTTCTTTTCTCTGAGATTATAACCATGCTTTCGGTTGGTCTTATGTAAACATGTCTGGTATTGACCCCACCATAGTGGTCCACAATATCGTAACCATTCCCGATGCCAAACCTATCAAATAAAAGATGAGGAAAATGTACCCTCGCATTGCTCTTCTCGTTAAAGAATAACTTCAAGTGCCTTATTTTTGTTTCCTTCATCTTACCCATTGATTATCCTCATTGGATTTCTAACATTGTCCTTATTACTAAAGCAATAGGGGGACTCCACATTTGCATGGACTTCCATGACCTCAACCTAGCCTACCCAAAAGATGACTTTCCCTTTCCCGGTATTGATCAACTGGTTGACCTCACCGCTGGTCATGAGATACTATCACTCATGGATGGCTTCTTAGGTTATAACCAAATTTTTCTTTCCCTAGAAGATCAACACAAGACCACATTCATTACCCCTTGGGGACCTTCTACTATCAAGTCATGCCTTTTGGCCTTAAAAACGTTGGTGCCACATATCAGTGTCTTTATGACTTACATCTTCCATGATATCATGCATCGCATATTGGAAGATTATGTGGATAATATCTTGGCCAAATCTAAATGTTGTTCCAAACACCTTGCTGTCCTCAAAACCATCTTTGATCGCCTCATTAAATATTGTGTTCACCTTGATCCTAAAAAGTGCGTCTTCACAGTTCTCTCAAGAAAGCTCCTGGGATTTATTGTTTCCCTCCATGGTATAGAAGTTGACCCTGCTAAAGTCAAGGCCATCCTCAAAATTCCTCCACCTATTAACCTTTGCCAACTTTATAGCCTGCAAGGTAAATTGTAGTCCATTCACCATTTTATTTCATAATTATCTGATCGGTGTCAACCATTTCATCATCTGCTTAGGAAGGATGTCTCCTTTAAATGGGACGATGACTATCACAAATATTTTGAGGCCTTAAAACAATACCTTCTACAACCACCTGTACTCATTCCACCTAAAGACGGTCAACCTTTTTAACTATACATATCAGATATCGATCATTCCTTGGGAGCTATGCTAGCCCATCACGATGAACAACACAGGAGCAAGCAGGTTTATTACATAAGTGTACTCTTTTAGACTATGAAACCGATACAATCATCCAGAAAAATTTTTTTCTTAGCCTTATTTTTGTTGCAACCAAACTCCACCATTACCTACTCAACCACAAAACCTATGTCGTGACCAACACCGATCCCTTACACTTCATGTACGCCAAACCTTATCAAAATCAGTGTGCCACACGATGGCTTATGCTTTTAGCTGATCTTGACCTTAAATTCATTCATCAAAAGTCCATCAAGGGCCAACCTATCGCCGAATAGCTAGCCGAAACACCTATTTCCGGGGATCAACCCTCTAATTTTGACTTTCCCGATGAGTCAATTGCTACTCTTTCCCTAGATGAACCCCCTTACCAAATGACACTTTTCTTGATGGTTCCAAGTGTCAGCGTGGGGGTGGGGATGGTATTATCCTCATTCCTCTTGATGGAGAACCCATGCCTTTGTCTTTCAAACTAGACTTTGAATGCACTAACAATATTGCCGAGTACAAAGCACTCATACTAGGTCTCCAAGCCACATATGCCCTAGATGTCAAATCAATCCACATCTTTGGTGATTCACAATTGGTCATAAACCAAGTCAATGGTATGTACCAATGTCGTAACGAGATACTTCAAAAGTATAAACATCATGTAGACATACTTTTGACCACCTTTGATTGTTACACCCTTCAACCATCCCATGTTCAACCAACAAATTTGCAGATACCATGGCTTGCTTAGCTTCCCAAATACCTACTTCACCCACTGATTATAAAATCTTTGTCACCATACAATGCCTCCATTCACCTTCTTATGTAACTCGTGATGTTTTCTTGATCGGAACCAATACCTAGACCGAGTGACCTTTGGTATAAACAATACTCACTACCTTTCTCTCTCCATCTTACCTCCCGATCTCATCCATAACAGACAACACGCTTTCCTTAAAAAGGTCTCTCATTACGTCATCCTTGGAGGACTCCTCTATAAGCGTGGCTTTGATGGTATTTTCTTACGATGACTCACAATTTCTAAATTCCTTATACCATTAATGAGGTTCATGATGGCATATGTGGAGGTCACTTAGTGGCCTTCATTGTTCTTAAGTGTATTCTTTGCCTAAGCTATTATTCTGGCCGACCCTTAACCATGATTGTTGCTACTATGCCAAACATTGTGTCAACTGCCAACAAAATTCCAACCTTCATCATACACCAGTCATGCCTTACAAGGTCACTCGTGACCTTTGGCCCTTCTCTCAATGGGGTTTGGATCTTGTCGGAGAAATCAATCCCTATTCTTCCCAACGCCATCAATGGATCATAACTGCTACCGAATACTACAAAAAATGGGTGGAAGCCATACCACTCATCTCCACAAAAGCTGAGAAAATATGTGAGTTCATTAACCATCACATCATTTTCCACTTTGGTGTCCCTCATCGCCTCATCACTGACAATGGAAAATAATTCAAAAACAAAACATTACAAAAACTTTGCAATGCCTTTGGCATTCAACTTAGTTTCTCATCACCTTATTACCCATAAACCAATAGCCAAGCTGAATCCACTAACAAAACCCTCAACAAAATTCTCATGAAAGTGGTTGACAATACTGGGAAGGATTGGCATACGCATATTTCTTTTGCCTTGTGGGCATACTTTGCACTAGTGTTTGCACTTCCACTATGGCCACACCCTTTTGCTAGTCTACTGTATGAGGCTGTTATGCCTTTCGAAGTCCAAATCCCCTCACTCTGCATTTATCTCTATGACATGCTCATGATGATGAATTTTGTCAGGACCGCTTAGCATAGCTAGAGTTATTAGATGAACGTTGTCTTAACGCTTTGGATCACCTTCAAGTTTACTAATAACGTAACATGCTTATGACAAACGTGTTCATGAACGAACCTTCTAAGTCAGTGACCTTGTCTTGAAAGAAAATCAACACATAACTAAAGCAGAAAAAAGTAAACGAGGAAAATTTACTCCTAATTGGCTTGGACCATACATCGTAACTCATACCTATGGATTAGGTGCCTATCGTTTATCTTCACTCGATGGTAAACAAGAACCTAAGCCCCTTAACACATTGCATCTTTGACCATTCTATTATTGACTCATCATCCTACCTCACCCTTTGTCTCTTTCCAGGCTCGTCCCTTGAGCACTACCCACTCCATACACCTCCCCAATGATTAAACAAGAATCATGTGAGTACCCGTCACTTGTTATCTTCTCTTGAATATGTGTACCACGGCACTACACATAGCATGATTCTCATGGATACTTTTCGTCTACCTTTAGATGAGATCCCATGGTCGTTCCACCTTGCCTTTTGAACAAAATTCCTATCCTCCACCTTGGTCTTGTCCATGAATTCAAAGACCTCACATGGGACCAAACTCCTTGAGTCAAACTTATAATAAAAAGATGACTTCCTCAAAAAAACATCTTCCTCTCGACAAAATTGCTGCTATAAATAGACTACTCCCTCGAAGGATAGCTATGTGAAGCTTTAAAAAAAAAAAGAAAGAGAAACAAGCTTCCCGCATCGATCAGCTTCATGAATACCTCAAGGAGTACCATATTATTTATCCCATATAGACTTCCTGCATCGATCAATCTATCAAAACAAAAACCTTTTAGTCATGGAATTGCTGATTGTGACCTAGGACCCTCGAGAAAGGCCCTATTACTCAAAATATATAAAATTAGCTACCTTTCACCCTCCTTACCATTTCCACTCTCATTGCCTCAATTTCCTTAAGGGACATCTTGGAATTTAGACATTTGGTGATCCTATGACTACTTTCATCATAGAAAATCAATCGTGTAATGTATTTTAGGTCTTATGTTCATCACCCCCTCCACGGTATGATGTACTCGGTATAATCCTACCCACTCGGGTGGCTTTATTGCCCCCTCTTATCTTTTAACCATCTTTTTTCACATTTTGATTACCTTATACAGAATTAGTCCTCGACGCTTACCTTTGGGGTACTCTTACCCTTTCACCATAATCGCCTTCCCTACATCATTTTACCTATGATCTACCCACACCTATTAAACCTAAACCCACAACATACCCAAAAACCTACCAACTTATTTTCATATTCTTCCCTAGCTCATGGGAGAACTACATCGGCCCGAGGTCCCTTTTTCTTTGGGACTATGTAGGAAACACTTCAAGGGCATGGGGCCCTTGGAGGTTACCTTGGCCATTGTCTACCCTAAAAAAATCATCAACCATGCCTAATTCACCATTTACATCACATTTCACTTAGTTCCCTTTTCTAACAAAATTGGAAATTAAGCCACATACATAATAGGTTACTTACCACATCATACATTTATTACACCTATCATTTCTCTATCATCAATGTGCATAGATTATACAACATTTCACATATGACCCATAGTATTATTCATTTCCAAAATAATGAATGATAAGTAAACCTACTTTCAACTCGACCATGCCTAAACCAACCTAACTCAACCATGCCTAAACCAACCTAACTCGACCATGCCTAACCTAACCCGACTCAACCATGCCTAACCAAACCTAATTCAATCCATGCCTAACCAAACCCGACTCGATCCATGCCCATAACCTAACTCGATCCATGCCATGACCGACTCGATCCATGCCTAACCAAACCCTGACTCGATCCATGCCTTAAACAACCTAACTCCATCATGACTAACTCACCTAATTTTAATCCACATTAAAGTAACAAATCCATATCTCATCTAACACAAGCCATAAACCAATGTCTCATAAACACATCAACAAATCATGAAATACCATGAATCTCATCATATAAATCAATAAATGTGTGTCTCAATATACATGTCTACCTCATCATGTCTATCATCTCAAAAATGTCGGCACGCAGATCTGGTCTCATATATACAAAAAGAATGAATAAATCAAATGCAAAATCTCTTCAGCACGCAGGTCAGTATATGCTCAAAATATACAAAATCACTCATACATCCTCGTGTCTTTGGCATGGAGATTAGTATGTGATCACAAATACAACTATCTTTAAGACGCAGTCGACATATATATATCAAAAAATCACTAGTATACATCAAAAATTAGGTGACCGCGTCTTAGGCATCTCGCTGGATGTCCTCCATCTCTATGTCTCCTGTACCCTCAACCTCTTGTGTTCCTACTGGAACCTTACCTAGTGATGTTCATCTCCCCCGATCGGGCCTCGAGCTCATCGACCTCTTGTGATCTCCACACTATGCATGCGAGATCTCATCCTCTCACTGGACACATGTTGTGCCTATATACTGTAAGATAGGAAGTCTATCTCGGCCACCATGAGCTGGTCTCGATAATATCTCACCTCACCTAGGGCATCTCAGTAACCTAGATACAAACACATCTGTGGTGGTCCTATAGGTCTCGCCCTGTACCTACCCTACGCCGGCTACTCGGCTGTGAACTAGGACTAGCTTCCTATGCTGTCGTGGTGTGCCCCCTACCCTTGTGCTGTAAGGCCCCATCTATGCTTGTTGTGTGGCCAATCGGCCTGTAAACCTACCACTCGAGCAGTGTCAGGTGCCACCGACCATCTCTATCTCCATCTCCTCCATCCTCTCCCTCCGCCATATCGGCCGTGTAGATCGCCACTTGTACTTGTAGCTCTGTTACCTCTACCTATGACCCCTCTACCTGTGTCTCGTAGTATACCTATATGGGTAATCATTATCGCTACACCCCTCGTAGGGCATCTCTTTACACTGTAATGGTAGGTAATTCTTTTCGCTTCTGGTCTAGGTGGTATGGCTCGTAACTAAGCCACCCACCCACCTGCATACTTGTCTATTCATCTGACATCATCTATCTACCAATCCACTGGCTCCTCCTCCCCCCGTAGGCACTATAGGCTGTGGTAGAGGTAGAGGCCTCTCCACGTCATCTCTCTGATACTATGGGAAGGACAAAGGAATATCCTGTACAAGCCCGAACTATTGTTAGACCCTATCTACCGGGATCATCTCATCCTCCCCGGCATGGTGACCCTGTATCCACCTCTCTAGCTAGAGCTCATCTAGCTCCTCATGCATGTGCCTATATGAGGGGAATCCCACATATGGCCTCCAGATAATGTCCACTCGGACAACCCCTCTAACAACTGCCGAAAATGGGCCACATCATATGTCGGCCTATCCGATCTCCACTCTCCTACAATTGGCACCCATCTCTTGTATCCCACCGCATGAGATCTCACTGGGAATGCATCTACTTGGGGCATCCCTATAGGTAAAACACAGACTATGTGCTTGTAGGCCCAATAGTGCAGTATAAATGTACAACACAGGCTAAACCTGCACAACCGCCCATATGCCCATAGATCTCGGTATAGCTACACCAAGAATGCTAGTGCCTAGGAAAAGTGAGTGTCCTCTACCATCATATCATGGAGCACCCCCATCAGTGATCAAGGAAAGCATCCACCCTCTACATCTGGCAGTGCATAGCAACACACTACCTCCATCAATAGAACCACTAGCCTCATCTCATTTGGATGGGCTAGGTACATCTCACCATAGCTCAAATTGGTGCTATGGAATCTCAGATCCACCGCCCCTCACCAAAAACTATCCCGATCAGCTCCTCTGAGGCCTCGGAGGAGATAGAGTAAACCTGGGCACCCAATATGGGTAGCCAAAAATCTAAAACACGTCCTCTAAGGTGATAGTCATCTCACCCGTCGGAAGGTGGAACATGTTGGTCGCGGAGTCCCATCTATCGATGAGTGCAACCATCAAGCTGGGATACTGAACAACATGTCGGTAGTGCCAAATCCCACTCAAGCCCACTACCTCCACGTGCTGCAGCTCCAAAGGGGTCGCTAAGCCACATAATGTCACCAGCAGAGGTGGAACCCTATCCCGCATGTGTAACTGCACTCTCCCCTGCATCTAATCCAAGCACGACATTAATCATGACCATATTCACCAATTATCATTACCCTCCACCCTATTTTTACCCTACCCATCTCAACTACCTAACCTACATCACTTTCACACCCTTGTGCCTAAAATCCTAACCGATACCAGCTTTCTTCTAACCAACTTGGTCACCTGTTTGGTGACTATTTGCTACACGGTTCATCTTTACCGACCACAATTACCACTTAACCGGCATTGGTCACCTATTTGGTGACTAATTCCGGTTCTACCTAACTGATGTTGGCCAAGCTTGACCGACACTAGTCACTGTCACAGAAAATTCCGCAACTTCCCAAACCCCCTTTTTAAAACTCTCCCACCTACCCCTTTTACCCCACCTACAATGACCTACACTACCCGGGACCCTACCCACCCCACCTATAAAATTTACTACCCTTCCCCCTCTTTTTTTTTCCCGTTATTCCCCCATACCCACATTTTATTTTTAACCACCCACAAAACGCTACAAATGACAATCCTCAAAACCTCTAATCTATCTAATTACCAATCTAGAGTTAGGTGCTTACCTCGTCGGGCTGCCGCCATCTCGGTGGCACGTCTCAGTAGTTATACGGGTGGTCCTCCCGATCCCCCTCTAGCCTTTGCCATCATTGAATAACTACTGCAACCTCTTACTAATCAACTCTCTTGCCTTGATCCCGTGGACCCGCTTACTCACCCACCCAACCCTCACAAATCGGACTACCTGACTCTTTGTCTCGTTTCCTCTGAACACTTTTTCTCTTTTTCTTTTTTTTCTGTTTCTTCACTTCACAAATAACAAATGAATAATAACAACGCGGATTTTTGTTTTTATAACAAACCGACCTAACCAACGTCGGTTACCCTTGACCGGCATTGGTCGCATGCCCTACCTCACCATCGTCAGTTTTCCTATACCGACGTTGGTTATACATGACCGCCATCGGTCACCTTCACCTACACATTTCCCTTACTTTTCCCTTTTACCCCACCCTTTACCCTGATCCTTTACCCCACCCCACCTGTACCCAACCTCTTTACCTTACCTTTCCAGACCTCCTCACTTGCCTACTTACTCTTTTCCTCCTTTGGGCACTCATTATTTTACCCATACCTTGGCCTTACCCATGCCATGACCTAGATATTTGGACCTGGACCATCGCTAGTGACCTTTGAACTCGTGTGTTCACTATACCTTATGGCACTATTATCTGTGTTGATTGACCTAATGACCTTTCCTAACCTATTGCCATGACTATTTATCCCGACCCTACCTTTGGTGTACCGGAACATACTTTGACATTCCTGCACCTAACCTACATTGTGTTTCCTGACCATATCCTATACCTTGGATATCAGATTCACTTCAACCTTGTCTGGATAAACTTATCGACCTTAGACGATGTAGAGTTTTCCTGCTCTTCAACCTAGTAGTGTGTTGTAGTTTATACGTGTGCGTGCATTTGACTGTTGCTACCTTTGACCCCTGCCCATTACCTAGATTTCCTAAGTAGACCTTTCACCCTTTTCCCTTGTGCCCACCTACCTTTTCCTCACATTTACCTTTTATCAAACCACTCACTGCTTTAGCCTGCTACCTCATCAGTTCCTAGTTTGAGGGGGATCACCTTCACCCACACATGGGGCAACCACATCTTATTTTTGTTAGCGCTGCTTACCAATACAAGCTACACAACAAAAAGGGGCAAAATGTAGACACTAAAATCAGGTCACACTCCCCTTTCATACCTCGACCAATAAGCACCCTTTATTACATTTACCTAGCCATGACCCCCTTCACCCCACTAATATTAATTTAATTAAATTAATTCATTATCCTCACTATATTTATTATTTAAATATCTTATTTAAATAATATCCACACATATAGTTCACTTAGACACCTCACCAAGCCAACTCAACCTAAGACCTATTCTTAGCAAGTTGCCATAACTAACTAAGACTTACCCAAACCCTAAAAATCAATGCCTACATTCCCTCTAACCACATTCCCGCATGCTCACAAGAAGCTCCCAGTCTAATCCATGGGATAATGACATGAGATCTAAGGAAATCAAGAGGATCACCCTAGTTTAGTAAACCTAGGAAATCCCACCTTGACCGATGCCGGTTATCCCTAACCGTCACCGGTTAAGCGGACCGCCATCAAGTAACCCTTTTAACCCCTAAACTACCTTATTCTCAAGGTTGGAAAACATTGAGAGAAGGTTGATGAGAAAGAACACATCTTAGAGAGATAACACATCTTCAGAGAACAAATTCTAGTGAAAACCCGCATGCAAGGAAGGAGATTGAGCATCTTCTCCTGCATAGCCATCCCAACCATGATCTGATCTATCCAAGAAAAGAGGAGTGTACATGTAACCCATGCAGAAGATTTTCTTCAGTTGGTGATCACTTGTAGCCTTCAAACCCCTCATCAACACCTCCATCCCTCACACATAGGCATTCAGGACCGGAATCCAAGTAAGTATAACATCATACTTTCCTAGTTTATTTCATTTCATCATCATTTTATCATCCATTGTTTACTTTTCCCCTATTGACCTTCCCCAACATTTTCACCTCCATATACCCATTAAAACCTCGCAAAAGCCTACTCTAGTCACCTAATACCTCATTTCAACCAACCAAAGTCCTTTGTGTAATCACAAAGGAGACCACAACTTGTTCTGTGACATTTCCAAATCTCATAAGAATCGCACCGATTATACCTAACCACCATCGGTCACCCCAGGACCGACACCGGCCTCTGTATTTACTCATATAGTCCTGAATAGGGACCTACCCCACCTAATTTCATCTCATCCTCATTCACCTGTGATCTACCTTGAGACCTCTATCAAACCTGTAGAGACCCAGAACCAATCATTTGACCTTTGGATTCTATTTTACCTTAGCTTGTTAGATTAGATCTATTTCTTATTGTATTTTAAGCGAGATACCTAAATCATTTCAAATTACAATAGGATTTACTTTGTTTACAACATTAAATTGTTTAAAACATTGGACTGATAGCCATCTAGGAAGTATCACACTTCCCGGATCTAGCATACGCTAGGCAGTTCACTACCCATATGGTTTAATTCCTTCTAGTGGTCTTGTTTTCATTACAGGTAGTTCCTCTTAGCCAAAAGGAAGCTCTCACGATCAGCTGTGGATTTGGAATTCATACACGCGTAACAACCCATCAACCAACATTTGAATAGGTATTCCTCCTACGCCTGTTACCCTATCTGTTTCATCAACACTTCAAAGAAACGATCTAAGAATCACGTGAAACACTATTATCTCACCTAAGTCAAATCATTTCCCCCTCCCACTCACCTGACCAATGTTACTTTATCAAACCCCAGTTACCCATTAACCCCAATCTAACCTCACCCCTAGGCTATAAATATGGGTCTTCCCCCCTCTTTCAAAAGGAAGAGAAGAATAATATGAAATCTCTGCATGTTTTGAAACTTGAAGTTTTTGAGAAGAGAAGAAAATGTTGAATTAAGTTTTGCAAGTGTGAGGTCAAGGAAAATATTTTCCATTGTTAGAAGTTAGAGGTGAGGAGTGCTAGAGAAATATTTGACATTGTTCATCATCTTGCCATCCTGATGCCCATTTCATCTCCATATTAGAGCACTAGCTAAGTCCCCTCATCATTCCAGTTTATCATTTATTGTTATCTACTATTCAATTTAAGTTTAGCACTTTGTATTTCATTGTTTCTACATGCTATCTATTGTTCATCATTTATTTCTATCTTTCTAGACACGAGGGTTGACATCCTCCAAGGGAGTTCATAGCCTCTTGGAACCAACATTGTCTGGGTAACCCCACATATTGTTATCTAATCACATCTATTTCTGTTTTATAGATATTATCATAGATCCATCTTCTTTTATCACATATCTATCTTCTTTGCACTGTAGATTCATATCCGCATCTGAGGTCCTAAGCCCTCCATCATTCAAAGTTGTTGGTGGCTTCTAGTATCAGCATTCACCCACGTGAGAATGAGGTTTCCTATACAACATGATCACTTCAATCATATATTTTAATTGACCAAAGTTATAGACTTCAATGCTCAATTCTACTATAAAACCTTCAAGATTTGAATGAATCTTACTACTTTACTAACTTTGTAGACCATCCTTAAGAGGTAAACCATTACAAACACAACATACTTGTCTCGAGACAACAATATTTTTCTCCAAATCACCATACATGGTGGCCAACCACGATAAGAAACACCGAGCTTCAACCTTATTTCGATGGATCTCCTACTTCCTCATGTAGACTCTTTGCAAACAAGTAAGATACCATTTCTCACTTTTGTGATCAATCATTCCTTCCTCAAATCTATCAAAGTTTAATTCTTCATTCATGACTTGTCTTTTACCCAAGACACAATCTTTCATGTAAATCTCTTACAAATTATCACTACTTACAAGTAGATGAGACACATAGTTTGACACCATCATTTTTCCTTTTTACGTAGGGTACAAACTTCACCATGATTGTAGACCAACCCATACATATCAACAATAAGATATTCACATATTTTATCAAGAACAACAAACTCGCTCAAAAGTTTATTTACTCATAAAAATATTTTGAAGCTCACATATCTCTGAAATGTATGACTTCTAAGACATAAACACACCACGAGAAAAATCCTTCATGGTGACACAAACTATGACACGAGACCTACTTCAAGATCATACCACTCTCAAATGAAAACATGACAAACTAAGACACATACAAGTAACTGGGACTCGTAAACATATGGATAAGATCAAATCACATACCTTACAACTCTTGAGGTATATGTTAGTGCAAATCAGCAGCACCCCTAGATGTTTTATCAGATTTCTAGTTTGACATTGGACATCTAGTGTGATTGCACAACATTGAATCTTTTCCCCAAGTGTGGGACTTGTAAAAATGGGAAAATAATCTCTAGATTAGAGGCTGGTTCCTCAACTCCTCTGATTAGATGTATGCTTACAAATTGCAGAGGTTTAAACTCAAAATCCTACTCTAAATTCCAAGGGGATAGAGGTAGAGGATGCAAAAGAAATAAAACTAAGACTAATAAGGTGATACACCAAAGGAGTGGTGAACATTTACTTTTGCAAATTGACACAGATTATAGAGATGTAACAAACATCATGCACAAACTGATAAAATGTAATGAAAGATCAGAAATGAAGCAAACAACACAAGAAGAGGACTGAAACTCATTCATAGAGCTTGCATTGTCATTTTCAATATCAAAAATACATGCATTACAATAGCAGAGAGGCAGAAAACATGTTACAGTCCTGAAAGAGGTTTGATATTCCACAAAATCACTTTCTAGGGTGAAAGAGGGAGTCTGTAAAACATAAAAATGTCCAACCCTTTACAAATGAGCCAAATTTGGCTTTTAACAATGAAAATGCGAGCTAAGAAGAAGAAATGTGGGAAAATGTGAAAGGATGCTTCAACCACCAACCAAATCCATAAAGAAGGTGTGGGCACCCTCAAAATTTCATTCCTTGAGATTTTGGACCATGCCGAGAAGAATGCGAGCCATATTGTATTAAAAATAGTGGTTAAAACGTCGGTTCTTCTCTCTTTCCCGTGCCAGAGGCGTTTCTTCAATTTTCTCTCTCTAAAACCCACCAAATAAAAAATTGAACCCTTCATCATGTATAGAATTTTACCATATTTCCAATGACACCACGAACATGAAAATATGAGCTTTGGATTAAAAGTTATGCCCTTATGAAGATTTAGGGAAAAACTAGGGCAAATTTGAGTTTTGGCGGGCCAAAAAATTAAAATTTTCCCTCTTTTTGACCTTTGGGAAAATTTCCCCAAAAATTTTCGCCCCCCAAAGCTCCGATGCCACATGGCACTTTTTGATTGATCTGTGGACTCCCTATGGTCATTTTACACTTTTTTGGTCTTTGGAAAAATTTTCAAAAAATCTTCACCGCCCGATGACCCGATGCCACGTGTCGCCTTCTTATTCACTCTGGCGGGCCTTCACTCCACTTTTCCATCACCGCCGACCACTACCCCGAATGGGACATGTTGCATTTTTTTCATTGGCTTGGGCTTGAACTAGTTCTTTGTCCTCTACGGACCCGCCTTAAGATTTTTGCCGGCCAAATGGACACGTGGCTTGCTCGAATGGCGCGGGCCATCGGGTTGGAGTTTTAATGCGCCATTTGTCATATTTGGCAAAATGGAAAATTTTCTCCCCGCCTCAACTACCCACCGGTCTCGAGGACACATGTCACTTTTTGATTCGTTGGTGGGCCTTTGGGCAGGGATTTCCTCTTTTCGCCAACTTTGGAAATTTTTGTAATTTCCTCTCACCAATCCGACCTCCAATGCCCCCATGGACACGTGGCCTCCTCCTATTGGCTGGCGGGCCTTTGGGCCAAAAAATTACTTTCATGTGCCCCATGAAAACTTGGAAAATTTTCAAATTTCCCCACCTCCCTCCATTCGCCGTTGACATGGCACATTTTGATTGGTCCACGGACCTCCTAGGGAAAATTTCCCTCCAAAACTCCGTCGAGCCATAACTTACAAAATACAAGGAGTTAGAAGGAAAAATTTACCATTCTGGAAAGCTGAGAATATGCTCTATCCAATGAAACCATTTGTAGAAAATTTTGAGTGCCTAAAAAGTGAAAAATTTGACTGAGGCAGAAGGAGGGAAGGAATGAAGGGAGTTAGCCCAAAATGAGCAAGGGGCTTATTTTGGATAACAATTTTGGTGACTCGGAGGGGTCATCTGCCTGTTGGATGGAGTTAAAAATTTCTTAAAGCAATCCATTGGGCATGGGGTCATCAAATTAACTACTTGGTGCTCTCAACTCATTAGAAAATTTTTAAGAAGGAAAATGTGAGAGTAGAACATCACTTGACCTAGAACATGGCTCGCAAATGCATTTTGGGACAAAAATCTTGTCCCAAAGCACTTAGGGAAATGGAAAACTAAGCTACAATAAGACAATGTACACAAGAACTTGGAGAAATGAAAATCTAAGCTAATATGTACAAAGTGAGGAGCTTCCTCCTAGTAGCAATGCTTTAGATGGATTCCATTAACTGGAATCTGTAGTTCTTCACCATCCAATGTGGAAAATTGGAAGGCATTGTTGTTCTTACATTTTGTGACCATGTAGGGGCCACTCCAAATGGCATCAAACTTTGAATGCCTTCCCGACTTTTTTGGTCTCGCATCCCATTTCAACACTAGATCTCCAACCTAGAAGGTTCTAGCCTTAGCTTTCCTAAAAAGGTCTTCTTGATCAAGGCTTGGTCCTTCTCCATTTTTTGGGGCTGCATACTCTCTCGACTTCTTGGAGTTCCATCAATTCTACATATCTAATATCCATGGGTTCAAACTCCAATAACTCCAATTGCTTCATGAGTTCCAACGTTGGCAACTCAAGTGACATAGGCAAGATTGCCTCTCTTCCCTAAATAAGCTTAATTGGAGAGTTACCTATGGATCTCTTGGGAGTTATCCTATAATCCCATAAGGCTGATATCAATTTGGTGTGCCAAGTCCTCTGATTTCATTAAGAGTCCTCTTGATGATCCTTAACAAATTCATATTGGTAGACTCAATTTGGCCATTACCTTGAGGGTAATAATTTGATGAAGTGCTCAGATAAATCCCATTCTTAACAACCCATTCAATTACCTTTGATCCTATGAATGCCAAAGCATTGTCTGATATTATAGTGGTAGGTACACCAAATATGGTTACTATCCCCTCATAGAAGTCTAGAATGCTAGATTCATTTGCTTCTTTAAGTGTCACCGCCTCAGTCCATTTGGTGAAGTACTCTGTTTCTGTTAGAATCCACTTGTGCCCTTGGCTTGAGTTTGGGTTAATGAATCCAATGAAGTCAAAACCCCACTACATGAATGGTTGGTCAACTGAAATTGGGTGCAATGGAAGGGCTGCTAATCTCTCCTTGCTTGTGAAGAATGCACAAGTTTTACACCTCTTGATCCATGCATAACAATCACAGAATACCTTAGGCCAATAATAGCCAGCCTTCATGATCTTGAGGGCTGTCACTCTTAGAGAAAAATGACCCCCAGCTATCCCACCATGGAACTCTTCTAGTGTTCTATTAATTTGGCTTGTTTTAATGCATCTTAGTAGCACTCCATTTACATCTTTTTTGAACAAAATACCATCAACAAGTGCATATGGGACAACCTGCAATCTAAAGTGTCTTCTCTTAGTTTTTTTCATCTCGGAGGGCATAGGCCGTGTGTAGCAAGTGCATTATGTCTTGGGTCCAGGAAGGATTGGGCATACCACCATTCTCTTCTTGAACACCTCTTTGTTCTTGGTTGTTTTGCAGCACCAAAACAACATCTTTCCCATTGCTTGCTTCCATTGATTTTCTCAAGACCAGCTGCTCACATAATCCTTTCCTCAGACCAGCTTGGTGACTTTGATCTCAATGTCATACTCCATGACACGAGTAATCCACCCTACACGTTTTTCATTTAGGTCCTTGTTGAGGAGGAAGTCTTTAACTCCCACATGAGAAACCAACAGTTGAACCTTGTTGTTTGAAACTAGATGTTTAAATTTATTCAAACTCCTAATCACTGCAAGAACATGCTTCTCAATGAAAGAATACCTCACCTCATAGTCCTCCAAGCTTTGGCTAAAGAAGGCAATTGATTGCTCATTATTTTCTTTGTTCTGCTGTACTAAAATTGCAGAAATAGTATCACCACCATCAAATGCATAAAGGATGAAGTCCTTGGAGAAATATGGTTAATGAGAGTTAGAGTTTGTGAAATGGCCTCTTTGATTGCCTCAAAACTTTCCTTACCTTCTGCTGTCCATTTGAAAGCCATGCTTTTCTTCAACATCATAGTTATTGGCTTGACAAATTCTCGCACAAACCTTCAAACAAAATTAATTCTTCCCAAGAAAATTTGAAGGGCCTTCTTGTGATTTGGTAATGGTAGTGCTCTTATTGCTTCAACCCTCTCTAGATCAATTGGTAATCCTTCTTTGGAAAAAATGTGGCTAAGGAGATTTCCTTCATGAGCTAGAAAAATACATTTTTTAGGATTCAAGGATACCCCAAATCTTCTACATCTTTGGAACACTTGTCTCAAATGAAATAGATGATCGGATACACTTTTAGAAAATATAGTGATATCATCTAGGTATATCAACACCATTTTGTTGATTAGTCATTTGAACACCATGTCCACTTCCCTTTAGAAGGTAGCTCCTATGTTGGACAGCCCAAATGGCATTTTTTTGTATGCATAAGTCCCCCATTTGGTAGTGAAGGTAGTCCTGAACTGATCCTCTTCCTTGACCATGATCTGATTATACCCTGAATAACCATCTAGCAATGAAAACCTCTCAAAGCTAGCAACAACTTGTAAAATCTGCTCCATAGAAGGAAGTGGGTAATGATCCTTGAGGGATGCTCTATTCAAATCTCTAAAGTCTACACACAATCTGATTTCTCCACTCTTCTTTCTAACTAGAACCAAGTTTTCTACCCAACTAGAATGCTTGATGGGAAATATGATACTTGCCTCTATTAACTTATTCAATTCCTTTTTCATGAGAGGCTCCATGTGTGGATTGGACCGCCTTTGTTTTTGCACTCGATGGGTTTGGCACTTGGGTCCAATTCAATTGTGTGTTGAGCTAGCTTGGGATTGAAACCCTTCAAATCTTCATAGCTCCAAGAAAATACATCAGGGAACTCTTGACAAAGTTTCATAAACTCATACCTTTCTTGCTTGGTTACTACTTTACCAATTTGAAGTGATTTGCCTTCTCCCACTGAGATGGGCATTGAATCTTCTCCCTTGACTTGGATGTTTACTTTCTCCTTTCTGAATTGATCATTAGGATTAAAAATGGACTCCAAAGTGACAAATCCCTTTGGTAGATTTTTAGTTCTCAGCTGCACCACTTGATCACCATCTTGTTGTTCTAACTTTTCCTAATTTTTGGTGAGAACTCACTTCTTTCTAAGAAATTGATGATTTGCTTGTCACTTTCAAATACTTTCCAACTTACATTATTGTCTCGACATTGATGGTCTTACAACCACATGAATGTTTGGCTGTACTTTATCTTCTTTGATACTTGCTACAACATCAAAGGCTACCCTAATCGCTGCAAGCCTATCGCCACTTGGTTTTCTTTCCTAGGGATGGAATTGATGCCAAAGCCTTAAAAATCCTTAATGAGGTCCCACACTCTATTTTTATAACACTTGATCAGATCATTCTTGGCAGCATGCTACCCTTTAACTTGATTGACAATCAACTCACTGTCACCAAAAACTTGTAAGTTTTTATACCTCTTTTCTAGACCAATGCAAACCTTGTATCAAAGCTTCATATTCAGCAGTTGTTGTTGGAACATGCAATTGAAATCTAAAAGCTGAATAATACTTAATTATTTGAGGTGAAACAAGCATAGCTCCTCCTCCTGCACCTTGTCTACTTCTTGATCCATCAATTAATAGTTGCCATGGGGTAAGTGCACCAAGTTGGGGGACAATTAAGTGGACATCAAATCCTGAATTTTACATTAAAAACAGCAAAACATCAAATTTAGTCTTCCGCAGACTTGAACCATGCCAAAAAGTAAAAACTATGTCATAAAAATGGTACCATTGCATAGGGGAGACTATTAGCTTTGTAGAAATACTGATTTTAAAGTGAATAGAAGAGGATAAATATCATTTTATAATTTTTTACTAATAGTAGGTCTTTAAGACACTTTTTCCTGTGAATGTTTATGTCTACGTTTAAGACTACAAAATTTGTTTCACTTATCAGAATGTGATAAAACTTATACCATCCCAACCGTGGTGAAATTATATACATGTTCAAAAAAATTTATTTGATTTCAATATTTTTTGATGAAGTTATGGCGGGCAAACGGAAAGTGCTCTGTTTTCTTTATGTTTTCATACCACTTTCACGGAAAAATTCATAAAAAATAAAATATTACCCAAAAAAATACAAAATAAAATCCATCCCAAGATAGATAGTGGCATATAACTTCTCACCAAAGGAAAAAAATATATATCAATTTTTGGTCATCCAAATTGTGGGCAAACGGACTATAATCTTATCGGCGTTTTTAAAAAAAAATACCAAGTCATTGAATTTTGAGTGTTTAATATAGCTAATCTTGTCAATTTTTACAAAAATTAGTATTTTATAAACTAGATTCCGGATGGTACAATTCATATTAACATAATTTTGTCTAATTTTGAGTGTATGTATTGCTAATAATTCCTACAAGTTGATATTATGTTGTTATTTGCAATATGATGTCCACGGATGACCTTATATTTATCCATCAACTTCTTGCACTTACCCCATGCCTCATTGTCATCCTTATGGTTTGGCTTGGTGATGCTAGGAATAGGATGATTTTCTTCATGTATGCAATAAAATCCTAGCTCAAAAGTCCTCTATTTCAGTGTAAGGATCAAAAGAATACACCTTACTTTCCCATTCATCAAGATTCAAATCTGGGATGCTTCCAACCTTGGTATCAACTTCATTTGTGCTTGGATAATCTTCTTGATCAAATGCTGAACAATTGACATTGATTGGGCTTGGAGTATGAGGGTCAATGTGAAAGTTTGCAATAGGTTTAGACTGATTGTGGCCTTAGTTCCATATATTGTTCTAAAAACATGTGTGACCAATCAACAAATAACTCCAATTCTAGATGTGAAATCCTTGACAAGCATAGGGTAAAAAATGGTGGTAAATCTATCACTGAAACATCTTGCAAGATAGTGACATCGGGCATGCATGCAAGGTAAGGCTTAAATATTTGATCACCCCAACTATTGTCACTCTTGTCCCATCCAATTGCACCACCCCTTTGGATATGACTTCATATTAGAGGTCTAGGCTGATCAACTATTTGCTTAGGCATCACAGAACTACTTGCCCTAGAATCAATCATACAATTGTGTACTATTTTATCCCCAATGATCAATGAAACATAGAATGGAGGGGGCTTCAAAACTTTACCTTGCTGTCCTCCAAGTTTTTCTTCAAGTTGAGCAGCATTTATGAGTACCTTCTCCTGATTATGAGCTTGCTAATTTGAAGTTGACCCATCCTTCATGGTAGCTTGTAGTAGATCCCTTTGGCTTGGGATGGATAGTGATTCCCACATAGATATATTCACATTTTTCTTCTTCATTTGCTCAATGATGCTAAATGGGGATGAAACATCTCTCTGCTATCCTTTAGCCCATACATTCCTTTCTTGCACATGGGCTGTAACAACTGGCATTTGGGCTGGCCTAGAAGGTGGATTGGGCTATCCTTGCACATTTGGAACTGTAATTTTCTTTCTAACACCTTGTGGAGTGATAGAAGGTTGTGGATCACTTGGAGTTAATGATTGCCCTTCACCAATATTCCTCTTTTTTACCTTGTATTGGCTGCTACATTCGAGACATTACTTGATTCATACCACAAAAATCTTACGCTGCGGTTTACAAGTGTAGTCTCACTTGGAGTTGTATTTTGTTGAGATGTTCCTTGTTGTTGGTTTGTTTCTTGACTCACCTCACCCTCCACCCTAGTTGTTGTCACCATAAAAGCTTGGTTCAAAGCACCATTGAAGCACATAGACTGGTTGAGGTTTATTGTATGGGAAACGCCAATCATACTCTTGAGCTATGTTATTTTGTACCTGGCACTAAGGATTTAGAGGTAGATGAAACATTGGGATTATAGGGCTAAAATGGTCTATTGGCGAGAAGGCCTTGATTTTGATTTGTAGTTGGATTGGGTGGCCTATTAGGCTGATATGGTTTCCTATTAGGATGAGCTTAAGATCGATAAGAGGGTCTAAAACTCTAGGATTGCTACCTCTTGAGTGTAACCAGCTCATTTCCTAGATTTTGTAATTGTTTCATGACTTCTTGAAGCTCATTTGAGGCACTAGAGGATGAAGTAGAAGCTTAATTTGAAATCTGATTTCTAGGAGTGGGAATGGGAGCTAAAGTAGGTGCTTGAGTAGTGCTTGGGCTTTCCACATTTGGATATAAGGGCATAGGTGGCCTAGGAGCTAGTTTACTAGCTTGAATTAAACAATTCTCAGCTCTAATGGCAATGCTATAAGCTATAGGTATAGTTGTACCTCACATGGATTGAATTAACATAGAAATATCAGAATTTGAAGCTTTGAGATAGTATAGAAAATCACCTTCATTTGTTGGCCTTCGCCACCTGGAATTCTATCCCAAGTCCTTTGAAATTTGAAGTTGAAGTCTGTCAGCTACTCATTGGGAGCTCTCTTGATGGTTGTCAGTTGTTCCAATAGAGACAAGTTATCTCCCTTTTCTCCAAACTGCTCATGGAGAGCTATACATAACTGATTCCAATTTTGGATAGAACCAGCCCCAAGGATTCTAAACCATTGTAATGCTTTCCCTTTGAATGAAGATGCCAACAATTTGATAGCAATTTGCATCTCATCAATCTCATGGATTGCAAAAACATTAGCAATATCTTTGACATGATCACCAGGAGTGGTCTGATTTTCTCCAGTAAAGTATGGAATGTTCTTCAAGGCTGCAACTGGAACTAGATTTTGTGCATTGAGAGTAAGTGGGTTGTTGCCAGTGAAGTTGACATAAGGGTTGTGTTGTGCCATTCTGATTGGCCTAAGAACCCTTGTTGATTGAGTGAAAGGTCTACTAGGTGGAGGAGTTGATAGAGTTCTATTTGGTGGAGATGGAGACCTTTGAATTCTCTTTCCTCTCCCTCTTCTTCGTGGGGCTAACTGCAGATACTCAAAAAATCCTTCTCCTCCAACCCTTGACCTTGTGTGGATTCTTCTCATGAATTTTCAGACTTGGACTGCTAAAACCAGTTGATTATCTATTGGGAGTCACTAGATGTGTAGATCAAGGCTCTTTTCAAGCAAGAAGTTACAACAAAAGTACATCAAATTTGTTTTAATGAAGATGAACACCTCAAAGGTCCCACTGTGCATGCTAAAAGCTGTTAGTGCAAACCAAAGCACCCCTAGATATTTTTATCGATTTCTAGTTTGACATTGGACATCCAGTGTGATTGCACAACATTGAATCTTTTCCCCAAGTGTGGGACTTGTAAAAATGGGAAAAGAATCTCTAGATTAGAGGCTAGTTCCTCAAATCCTCTAATTAGATGTATGCTTGCAAATTGCAGAGGTTTAAACTCAAAATCCTACTCTAAATTCCAAGGGGACAGAGGTAGAGGATGCAAAAGAAATAAAACTAAGACTAATAAGGTGATACACCAAAGGAGTGGTGAACATTTACTTCTGCAAATTGACACAGATTAAAGAAATGTAACAAACATCATGCACAATCGATAAAATGTAATGAAAGATCAAAATGAAGTAAACAACACAAGAAGAGGATTGAAACTCATTCACAGAGCTTACATTGTCATTTTCAATATAAAAAATACATGCATTACAATAGCAGGGAGGTAGAAAACATGTTACATTCTGAAAGAGGTCTGATATTCCACAAAATCACTTTCTAGGGTGAAAGAGGGAGTCTGTAAAACATAAAATGTCCAACCCTTTACAAATGAGCCAAATCTAGCTTTTAACAATGAAAAATGCGAGCTAGGAAGAAGAAATGTGGGAAAATGTGAAAGGATGCTTCAACCACCAACCAAATCCATAAAGAAGGCATGGGCACCCTCAAAAGTTCATTCCCCAAGATTTTTGACCATGCTGGAGAAGAATGTGAGCCATACTGCATTAAAAATGGTGGTTGAAACGTCGATTCGCTCTCTTTCCCATGCCAAAGGTGTTTCTTCAATTTTCTCTCTCCAAAACCCACCAAAACACAAAATTGAACCCTTCATCGTGTAGATAATTTCACCAGATTTCCAATGACACCAAGAACATAAAAATCTGAGCTTTGGATCAAAATTTATGCCCTTCTGAAGATTTAGGGCAAAACTAGGGCAAATTTGAGTTTTGGCGGGCCGAAAATTTAAAATTTTCCCTCTTTTTGACCTTTGGGAAAATTTCCCCAAAAATTTCTTCCCCTAAAGCTCCAATGCCATGTGGCACTTTTTGATTGGTCTGTGGACTCCTATGGTCATTTTACACTATTTTGGTCTTTGGAAAATTTTTCAAAAAATCTCCGTCAGCCTGATGACCCGATGCCACGTGTCACCTTCTTATTCACTAGCGGGCATTCACTCCTAAATTTTCCATCACTACCAACCACTGCCCGAATGGGACACGTGGCATGTTTTCATTGGCACGGGCCTAAACTAGCTCTTTGTCCTCTGCGGACCCACCTTAAGATTTTTTCCATCTAGATGGACACATGGCATGCTCTGATTGGTGCGCGCCATCGGGGTGGAGTTTTAATGCGCCATTTGTCATATTTTGGAAAAATGGAAAATTTTCTCCCACACCTCCATCACCCATTGGTCTAAGGACACGTGTCACTTTTTGATTCATTGGCGGGCCTTCGGGCCGGGATTTCCTTTTCGCCAACTTTGGAAATTTTTCTAACTTCCTCCCATTGATCCGACCTCCAATGCCCTCATGGACACGTGGCCGCCTCCTATTGGTTAGTGGGCCTTCGGGCTGAAAAATTCCTTTTGTGCACCCCACCAATACTTGGAATTTTTCAAATTTCTCCCCACCTCCCGCCATTCCACCATTGACGTGGCGCATTGTGATTGGTCCATGGACCTCCCTAGGGAAAATTTCCCTCCAAAACTCCGCTGAGCCATAACTTGCAAAATGCAAGGAGTTAGAAGGAAAACTTTACCATTCTAGAAAGCTGAGAAGATGCTCTATTCAATGAAACCATTTCCAAAAAAAATTGAGTGCCTAAAAAGTGAAAAAAATTTGACCTGAGACATAAGGAGGGAAGGAATGAAGGGAGTTAGCCAAAAATGAGCAAGGGGCTTACTTTGGATAACAGTATCCCAAACTCCTAGCCTTCTTACCTTATCATGAACAGGAGACTGGATAATAGTGAGACACATGATTTTATTTAACCTTTTTCTTTTTAACCAAATAAAACATACTTCCTTGATTTTATTTGAGCTTGATATACTTGTCTTCCATCTTGATGACACTCCAACCCTCTTTAAAAGACTTCATTGGTTTGGTCTTCATACCGAGAAATTCTAATTTTGAATCATCTTCGTACTTGATTTGAATCTTCAACTATCATACTCTTAGAATTAGTTCTTTTGACCTCATTTGTTTGGTCAACCATCTTCTTAACTTGGGATTTGACATGGTAATCTTTAACTCATTCATGGGAATTATTTTCCTTTTGAATACTCTTCTATATTTCCCATTAGTATCTTGAAAATTTCTAATGACTCTTAAAGTTTCACCTTGGTGACAAGATCTAAAAATGTGTCCCTATTTGTGACACTTCTAACATACAACACTCTTCCATATTTTAGGTTCATACACGCTAAGGTCCCAACCATAATCCTTAGCCTTGTGACCATACTCACAACATGAGTAGCATTCACCCTTGAAAATACTTTCAACATTCCTAGAAGATATTATCTTGAAATCTCTATCTATGTGTCCAAAATTTTGATAAACATAGCAATAAAAATTAAAGTAAGTATCATACCTAGCAGCATTGGGTTGTCTAACATAGTTAGACTTTCTCAAATTAGTCTTCTTTATCTCCTTATTACTTATTTGGAGCTTTGACTAGCTTCATCATCATTCTCCTTTTGCTTTCCCTTGAAACATGGGAATGTCTTATCATTTTCATCTCTTTGTCTTTCTAAAATTCCATCAAGATCTTAGAGCTCTTCTCTAACCTATCATGCATATTCAATCTGTTGGAACCATCTTCTAGCTCAAATTCTAGAGCTTTCAACTTTTCTTCATAACTTAAACAAGATTCTTATTTGTCCTTTAGGGTTTTAGACACTCTCTTAACTTGTGATTCCAAGCCCTTGATGGATTGACCACGCTCTATCTTCATATAATTGATCTGATCTTGTAGACTATTAATAAGAGAATTTGCAACCTCATACTTCATCCTCAAGTATAACCTCAACATAAAAAGAATTACCAATTTCTTGTGCTGCATGTATCTCCCTCAAGTGATTAAACTTGATTCAAAAGGACTTGCTCGATACCAATTATTGCAAGTATGATAAAATGAGAGAGGGGGTGAATCATTCCTACAAAACTTTAACTTATTTTACCATGACAAGAATTCAACATTCATTTAACCATTCATCATTCATAACCACATGTGAGCTTATTAGATGTGCATTAACCATTCACAAGAGCATACAATAAGAGAGAGAACACATAGACACCAGATGTAAGTGGGAAACCCTCATGGGGAATAAAAACCACTGAAAACCATTTCTTATATTACTCAAAGAAAGGACTTGCAATAATATTACACATCCTACAAGATTTGTTTAGTGAGGCACCAACCCCACAAGGAGCACCAACCCCTAATCCTTCGATATTATGAAAACAAAGAAATCCTATGAATATGACTCATCATAATAGGTTTGATAAAATAATGACCAATAAAAATATGCTAATTTCACACTGATTGTGATCGAATTTTAGCTCATATACATACCAAACCCTCATCAAATTTTCTCTCTCTCTCTATCTTAATTTACTATATTATTCTCTTTCATGGGCTTAATGTATCAATCTACCTTGAAAATATGATCCTGACACTTATTTAGGTCTTCATGGGTCTTCTTATATTTTTTTCTTAACCCTTAACATTCTCTTTTAACCCCCTTTGGGTTGCAGTTTTCTCCTTACCTCTACCACTCACAAATGACTCATTTAACATGCTTATATAGCAATCTCAACTCCAAAACACAACTAGTTCAGACATGACCAAGTAGTTTGGTCATCCCAACACAAATATATATATATATATATATATATATATATATATATATATAAATAACATCATATAAAATAACTATAAAAGACCACAAGGGTCGAAGGGGTCACATCATGATGAACAAGCTTCTCAAGCACCAACGAATGCTCTAATAACTCCAAGGTCTTTACAAAAATATTTAATGGCTCCAAAATCATCATGAAACATGGGGAATTCCTCCATGCATCACCAAAAGGATCAAGAACAAATGAAACAACCATCTCTATCATGAAGCACTCTAAGGAGAAATCAAACCCTACTAGGTCTTGATCAATGCTCAAAACTTTAGTCTTGAAGAGTGACCAACTTAACATAAAAATACTCATAATCATGAACCAATTAATATAACATTGGAAATATATTTAAATACTATTTGAAAACAACTCACGTTTTCCTTCAACTCCAAGTGAAAGACCTTCAAACAACTCAAACTTTTCAATTTGCTCTAAACCGACTTCAAGACCCCATAATTAGGTCTTCAACACAGAGCTAGTTCACATATCAAATCAAATCATCAAGACACAAAACATATATCAATAATAAGGTATATAAGTTTATTTTCCATAACACTTTACATTTACTTCAAAATCATAGTGGAAGGCCTTCAACCAATCCAATCTCTAAAACTGATCTTTAGGCTCTAAGGACTCAAGAACTAGTCTTGAGAGAAACATACACAAATACCTCCAAATCATCTTATGAGATCATCCATCACCTGGAATACTTCAAGTAAACTTTTACCAACATTTAAAAGCACTAACATGTATATATCATGTGGAGATATCTCGTGCAACACACACTGTTTTAGTCACCTTCTCAAGCGATCCTAATATAACCAATTAGGCCATTAGGGTTTCAACATGAAATCACCTCATCTGATAAAACTAAGAGCTCAAAAACATCATAATAGGTGCCAACATGTTATCCATGACCAAAAACATCAACTATAATAAGAAAAATGATCAAGCTCACTCCAAAGCACAAGACTAGCATTTTAGCCCTTAAGGCCAAAATCGGTAGTGCACCTTTGAGCACCTATAACTCAAAAAAAAATCCACTGTACATGCCTAACATTTTTAATGGATATGTATAATATATCCCAAATATTTTGGAACAATTTACTTCTCATTATGAAACCTTTATCTCAGCACTAAAATAGAAAAAACCTACAAAACTAAGGTTTTATATCTCTTCTTGAAATAGATGGAACATCTAACCTTTGCCAAAATGAGCTCGAGAAATCCTCTTCAACCTTGATGCATCATATTATCTTCCATAATTCATTTGGAAACTATACCAATTATATTTTCTCTATAAATCTACTACTACGGTTTAACAAGGGTTTTATACCTATCGACTTTTTAAACTTCATTAATAAAGATCTAACATCGCATTACCTCATTTCACTTGTTATGTATTATTACCTACATGTATTAACATCCCTGAATTCCTCATGGTCCCATGAAAAAGTACATTCTTCATGAAGCATCGAACATCAACTTCAAACACAAAATCTAACTTCCTTGAACTCGGTAAGAGCAAAAATCTCATAACCTACTTAAACCAACATCTAAAACTTGGTCCATACCTCAAGAATAACCTGCTCCATAATTTCCAAATCTTACCTTTGCATGTTCATGCTCAAATATTTCCATCCAATCTCATCTACCTGTGCTTACTAGCCTTTTCCTTAATAACTTACTTCCAAAGGACATTATACCTAAACTATATCTCGAAACCTAACCTTGCCATCTTCTACACCTTATTTACAACATCATAAAACACCTCACATTCTTGTACTGACTTTCTTGCTTCAACATATTGCATAATCAAAACTTCGGACAAACTACAAAGAAAACAATTCATACTCCAAAGAAAATAGAATAGACTCTAAAGAAAACAAACTAGACTACGAAGCAAACATATTAGAATCTAAAGAAAATTGACTAGACTCAGAAGAAAAATGACTTTGTAAAAACTCTCTGATTTCTTCTCTAATATTATTTCAACAATATTCCCTGTTTATTTTGAGACATATCTACCATGTTTGACATCTCTAACTGTCACATATAGTCTAAACCATACACCAAGAACATGTTTACACACTTAGAAACTATGAAAAAACATCATGACTAAACTCTACCAATCAACCTTCAAGGTCAAACCTAATTGACACCTCATAGAGACACCTAAACTATCTTAACACCCTTTGACATCATTATGACACTTGACATCAATGAAAACCTAAGACACAATGGCCAATAACCCCTACCTTTTCGATACTCTTATGCACCAAGTCATCCATTCTTGTTTGATACTCTATGGTCCTTATAGGAAACTCCCACATGATGTATTTATTCAAGGAAGCCTCATGTCTTGTTACCTTATGGTTATACTCACTAATATTTCATTTTTAAGCTCGAGGTCCATTTTTTCCTTACAATTACCTCCGGCGGATATTGCATTTCAAGAACCAATTCTTGGGTAGTTCCTCTTATTCATTCTTGTTCTTTGGTGCCCTTCGTGGTGTCATTACTTCTCAAAAATTTGAAACTATAAACTTGATGGAATGTTCGCTAGGTACTTGAGTAGAAAAATTACTTGATCTTCATAACCCTATGTCATTAATTCAATTTTTGATGTTCTCGGGTTACCCTTCTCTTGTGACCTAGTTGGTTAACTCCCAAACCCTAACATTATAATTTTCAAGCTCTGGGAACACCTGCTCCATAATTTCCCACTTTGCAAACCCTATCTTCACTTGCCCTTTCCCTCACACTTATTCTAAGCTTCCACTTCCTCTAATGAAATAGTTCCCCAATGTGAATGATTATACACTCTAATATGGTTTTAGTTTTCCACTCAAATTGCTTTGTCAAACTCTTATCTTAGTACTTAGTCACTCAACTTATCACTCACATAAATCACTTCAAATGTAAGGTAACAAATGAACTTGGTTTTCCCATTTTTATAGTTTTTCCAAACTTAATACTCCACCAACTCATTTTTTTCTTTAAAACGTTTTAATTTTTCTCGCTTTTACGTTTTAAAACACTTTCCTTTTTTTTTTTTCTAAAAGTAATTTTTCTTTACTTTTCTCTTATGTGCACAAAATTTATAACCTTTTTAGCTGCGCCACTAATTCGTAGGCTATAATCTTCCTTGCGTGAACCTTCCTTTACCCCACACCATCTTCCTCTACTCTAATTTTTCAAGCTATTTATCCTATTTTTCCCTTCCTCATGTTACATTGCACAACTCTCCTCATACGCATGGTCTTTAGTCTAAAAATATCTACCCCGAAAAACACTTGTTTTCTTTTCACAAATTCACGCACATAATTATTTTTCTTTCACGCATTTTTCCCATATATGCTCATTCCCGGAGACAACTCCAATAGCCATACCATAACTCCATAACCTACTTTTTCACACACGTGTGCCTCTTTTACCCCACACTAAAAGTATATGTAGTCCTCTTTACATCACCTTAACAAATTTTAATCAACCCTCATGGCGGGAACGTGCTTATTATAACAAAACAAACAAAGCAAATAGAAAGGGAAATATAATCTAGATGGAAATATTTCTTTATTACAAATACAAAAGACATTTATCTATAGTAGGAATTAAACCTAATCCCGTTGAATTAACCAGAAACATGTTGATATCTAGTGCCCGTAATTAAAATGCACCTGATTCTAGTATCTTGGTCACTACAAAGGGTCCCAACCAATAGACCTTAAATTTTCTTGGATGATAGGTAAACTTGGAGTCATACAGAAGTACCATCTTCCCAACTATAAAATACTTATTCTTGATGTGATTTTCATGCCAATCATTTTGTCTTTCCTTCTCTATCTTTTGAATCCAACACGTAATGGCACAACTCTCATCCAACTATATTAATTTGTCAATGCTCTCATCAACTTCTTGTTCATCATCTGATCCTCCCGCATGTGCAATATGCATAGATGGTAGCATAAATTCCATTGGTAATATAGCCTCTGAGACAAACACCAATTAAAAGGGTGTGGCGTTATTCAACCATTTATATGTTGTCTTTTATGCCTATAGTATGGATGATACATTTTCATCCTAATAATTTCATCTAACATCACATATCTTTGTTAGTGTGTGACCCAAAATCTTGTTGAAAGCTTCAACAGTTCCATTATTCTATGGGTGATAACAGGTAGTTTTATGGTGTGCCACCATAAAATTTTCTTTTAAAATTTTGATAGTTTCGTTGAGGAAATGAGTCCCCCATTACTTGTTAGACTTAAAGGACAACTATATATGTTGATGATATTCTATTAAAGGAATCTTGCTGATGTCATTGAAGTGAAATATTTTATAACCATAACATCTACCCACTTTTTCAAATATTCAATACATTTGATGATGTAGTGTGCACCTATCCTACGCATGGGTGGTGTAATAGGTTCTACAAAATCAATTACCCATTTCCCAAAAGGATCTACACTCGTAATGGGATGTAATGACATCTCATCTCTATTTATAGGATTTCCAATTATTTGACAATGATCACATGCCTTAACAAAATCCTTAGTGTCCTTTTATAATGTCTCCCACCATATACCAGCTAAAAAGATCTTGTGCATAGTAGCCTCTTTTGCATAGTGTCCTAATGTTATTCCTCCATGATTATTTCGTGCTCATGTTCCATAACACATCTATGCAAGACCTCATCTCTTCCCATTTTATACAAGTATCCCTAATGAGTTGATATTCCATAACTCAAATATAAATTTTCTTCTTTTCAAAAGTCTTCATACCTTTTGGCACCAACCCAATGCATAAAAATACCTGCAATGTCTTCCAAATCAGCTAGACGTTCAATCTCAACAATTTTTCATATGACATAGTATCCTCAATGATTTGTATGTCTTATATATATTTGATCCTTGATAAGTGAGAAGGTCTCAATTTTCTCTTTTTTGCTTTACTATGATTGTAAAATAAAACTCTTAAAATAAAAGAATCCAACAAGAGATGCGCGCTTTGCGAAACCGGTTTGCTAACCAAGTACTTCAATGCCATATGGTTTGTATAGAAGATAAATGGTGTGGCCGATAAGTATTTTAAAAACTTATGGAGTTCATAGATCATGGATAAAGCATCATGCTCTATCGTTGTGTAGTTTTTCTTAGCTGGTTTCAACTTCCTACTTGCAAAGTATATGGGATGATTGACGTTTCCTTCACTTGGTTGTACCAAGATTGTGCCAATAGACATGCCATAGGAATCTACATGTACATGGAAAGGTTTGTTCTAGGAAAGGAAGTGCAAGATAGGTGCGATGATAAGCTTCTAATTCAAGGTCTCAAATGTTTGCTATTGCGCATCACCACTATAAAAATTTCTTTGGCCTTGAGCAACTCTTCTAGGGGCACATAAATATTTGCATAACCCTTAATGAAATTTATACAAGAACTAGTGTGCCCCAAGAAAGCTGTGCATTTCACTCTTGTTGGTAGGTTCTTCTAGCCACAAAATAATCACAATCTTAGAAGGCTCTACCAACATTCCTTCCTTATAAATTATGTGCCTAAGTAAAGTACAAAAGGGGGTGGAAAAAATGCACTTATTTATATTGAGATATATGCTAAAGTACCTACATCTTTCAAACATCATCCTTAGGTTATTACAATGATATTTCACTAGGTAATAAATGGTCCAATCATCCAAATAGAAGTGCAAAAACTTATGAATGAAGTCATGGAATTCCTTCACAACTATGCCCAAGAACATGACTAACACATTTTTCAATCCAAAGGGAATGATTGTATATGAAAAACTTCCCCATTCAGTGGAAAAGGTGGTGTTTTCCTGATCCTCGCATGCAATGTGCACTGATGGTACTACTGAAAAATCCATTAGTGAAGGAATAGATTTCACACATAGATAAACCATTAAGGATATATTCTATAAATGTTGTAAGAAAAGGATATATGACACAAGAAACATTAAGTACCATGTAGTCCACATATATCCTAATCTCGCCATATTTATTGATGTTTATCACTAAGATGATCCTTGATGTAAGAACCTTATCTATCTCCTCTTTCATCTTCTTGCACAAGTTTGGGTTCATCCTATAAGTCCTCTTCCAAACCATGCATGCCTTATTTCATATTAATATTCATCTCTCCTAATTAGGGATGTACGTCCTTCAACTTATGATAGCCTCTTGGGAATAGATCCTAGAATTCATGCAATAGCTCAATGATTTACACAACCTCTAGTTATGAACAATAATGTCTAATAATCACCTCCTTAGGTGCATCCTTAATGCTAATATTCACCTTCTCAGTCTTCATAGGAACATGGTATGCGTGCACCTTCTCATCCAAAGAGTCCATCACCTTGCACATACCCTCAGTGTGTTTGATGTTCAGGTCTTCAAACTCCTCATCATATATGAGGTACACCATATTCCCTTTTTCCTTCTCTCCATGTACACCCTAGCTAGATCTCTTTTGTATCCAGGGAATCCTCGCACACCTCAATATCAAGTTATCCTAACAGCTGGAACCTAAGTTCCTCTACATTTGCACTATTAACCAACGTGATGTGCTTCATGATTTGTAAGGCCTCATGCACTGGTGGATTATTAAAAAAAAATCAAAAGTATGAACGATACCTTTTGTCATGTCACACCAACTTGTAGCCTCTTTCTTTAACTCAGCATGCATATACCATTCCCCAGTGTATTAACGTAAAGTGGAGTAGAAATTGTGTACCCAAAGTGATGGTGGTAATGCCTCTTATCCTTGTGCCCAATGTATCTCAAAATTTTGAATATGAACTAAACCAAGAGTCTTACCATCATATTCATGTATAAAAGAAGGAACATTGCTTTGAGTAAACCTTGTTAAAAGGATACATTGACCTCACACCAACCTAATAAATTATCTCTTTGTTTTTCCCACCAAAGATTGCACCATTATTCTATGCATAATATAGATCATCATGTTTTGTGTATCACCTTTGTTTCACCTCTAGTCCTCTGTTGCACACAAGAAAGAGTCATGTTTTCTCTTCTCGATATATTTAAGAAATCTAACCTTACCCACGTGTCTCGATCACGTGGCCTAATAATCCTTGTTACTCTTCCGTTCACCTCTTAACCTATCATTTAATATATGTCATGTTCCTATTTATCACAAATGGTACTTGTAGTATCACTAATAGACTGTGTGTCTTCCCAATGAAGTATGTCTTCTTTTGATGTCTCCACATTCTTAGGGTCACTTACCGTATGTGCATATATTACATTAAGGTCCTCCTCATTGATCAGATCTCGTATAGGGTGAAATATTTGCATCATCTAAGGTGATGAAAAAAAAACATCAATGTTCTCAAAAAGTATATATCTCTTATTAAAGTGCAATTATACATTGTTTGCATCACACCGGGGGCATCCAAGCAATGTGGGGAAATTATCGCCTCTGCAAGCTCAAGTGCCTCAAAATCACCTGTGAATTTTTCACCCTAAATCATGATAGAGGCATCTTTCAATACACCAATGGGAATGACCATTTTCTTATTTTCCATCTACATCACCTTGTAAGATGGCTGCAATTGTGTCCTTTTTATCTGGTTCCACACATCTAATGTTAAAGAATTGACCTCTTCTCCTATTTCAATAAGAATGTGACTCACCATCCAACCATCTATAATTGCATCAAGTGTTATCTCTTTATCATATTCATGGTCCTATGGTGGTAAATTTGCATGAAGGATCTGGTGCTCTCATTCCATCCCTATGTGTGATAATTTCTTGTGTAATCATTCTCCAAGAAAAGGAATGATGTTCTCTTGGTGTAGCATCCCGCACACTTCCTTAAAATCATCAATATCTTTATGTGGAAGCTTTGTTCCCCTTGTGCGTTCCCTCTCATGTGTTTTTTCTTTCAGATGTTGGATTTCCCCTTGAAATTCTCTAACCACAGCCATTATTTCTGATATGCATCCTTCGATGAGAAACATCCAAATACTTAACATGTACGACCTCATCATGCATGATAAGGGGTTTTTCCTTAAGAGGCTCACATGCACACACTACTTCTACACATTTAGTAACTTCTATAGGTTGAAAAGAGGTCTTGGAAATGGAGCCAAAATGTAGTCTTTTTATTCCAGGGATTCTTCCCTCTAGGAATCTCATTTCTAAAGCTAATTTGTATAAAGAAATATTTTAAAGTATCGACCATATTTTTGTAAGGAATGAGTTTTTCATCCTTAATTTTATGCTCATCTGTGACCTTCTTGATAATCAAATAGAATCTCCAGTTCCATTAAGTTGCATGATGTCCCAACATATAACTATTTTCAACCTTGCAATGAGAGATTCGTATTTTGTTATGTTATTTGTGCATGGGAATCCTATTTTGAAATCTTGTGGGATCAAGTCCCCTGAAGGAGTTATAAGTAAAACCCCACTCCTAAACCATGAAATGTGAAGGATCCATCAAAAGACATGTGCCATAATATGGAATCCTTGATATACATGAGTGAAGCATCTAGAAGTTCCAGACTCAATGGTTATGTTCTGAGTACGGGATTCAACTAATTGATCTACCAATACCTACCCCTTGATATATTTTTGATGAACAAGTTCTATGTAAAATTCATTAAGTAAGATGATCCAATTGGCCATCATGCCTATAAGCATTGGTTTGACAATAGATATTTTAGTGGGTCCACCTTTGAGATAAGATTGACCTTTTTGTTTAACAAATAATGACGTAGTTTTTGAAAGGAAAAAACTATGACCAAACAAGCCTTTTCAATTTGTGGATAATTGAGCTCATAAGTGATCAATGTCTGGCTTAAATAGTACATAGCTTTTTCCCTCTGCTCCTTGTCATATTGGGCCAAGAGTTCTCTAATTGTAAATTGTGTAGCAGAAATATAAAGCAACATTGGTTCTCCTACAATAGGTGACATTAACAGAGGGGATCTTGATAGATATTCTTTTAGAAAATGAAATGCTTTTGTTGTTCTGGACCCCATAAAAATTTGACATATTTCTTGAGAAGATGTGTAAATGTGTGGCACTTATCTGCGAGTTGGGAAATGAATCTCCTGATTGCTTGTATTTTCCCCTACAAGATGTGCAGTTGTTTGATGATTGTAAGAGGAGAAATCTCTGTGATAGCCAAGACCTTTTCGGGTCTAGTTTTATTCCCCTCCGTGACACTATAAATCCTAGAAGTTTTCTTGATAACATGCCAAAGAAATATTTCTTTGGGTTTAAACGGACCTTATAGTCCCTTAGATGCTGAAATATGTGCCACATAATCTCTAGATGATCCTCTCTTGTTATGGACTTGCCTAGTATGTCATCTACATAATATTCCATTATGTCATTGATCATGTCATGAAAGATGACTGCCATTTCCTGTTGATAATTTACGCCTACATTCTTGAGGCCAAAGGGCATGACTTGGTAACATAAATTTCCCCAAGGGGTCATGAAAGTTGTCTTATGTTGGTCCTCCTCCACAATCTTGATCTGATTATAACTAGAAAATCCATCATGAGTGATAACATTTCGTAGCTGGGCCAGTTGTAGAATCAACAATCATGTCGATATTGGGGAGAGGAAAGTTGTCTTTAGGATAAGCTTTGTTGATATCTCTAAAATCCGTACAAATTCTGATACCCATGGGCTTCTTTTGCATAGGTACAACATTTGATATCCACTCTGAGTAGTCAATAGGACGAATGAAGCCTACTGCAAGTAATATTTCTAGATCCTCCGTAAGGTTTAACCAACAAGGCCACCTAAGGATGCATTTTCCAGAGATTTTTCTCAATGGGCTTAGCATCTGGGTTTACAAAAAGATTGTGCACCACTAGTGTAGGATCATGTCCTGGCATGTCTACATAGGACCATGCGAAGATGTCGATGAATTCATGAAAAGAAAGACAAATGTCTTATGTTCCTAAGCTAAGAGGGATTCTCCCAACTTAATCATCCGAGGAACTTCTTTTGTGCCGATGTTGACTTCAATTATCTCCTCCAAAAGAAGCTTAGATTCTTCTTCCATGCGCATAGGATCAAGAGGGAGATTGAGATCTTCTTCCAAGGGCATCTCAATGATATTTTCACCCTTAGATAAGTCAATTTCTTTGTCCATTTATTTTTCCTTTTGTTTTTCTGCCAGTGCCTCAAAAAGGTTTTCACTGTAAGACTTGGACTTGTTCTTTTTGCAAGGATTCTCTGTGGAAAATTTTCCCTTGCTTTTATTTTGTTTTGATGACCACAGAACTCATCCTCCTCCCTGAAATATGTGCATGCATCCAAGTTGATGGAGAATCCTTTTTATGATCACTTGCAGGTATGTCGTCTCGTATACCCATAAACTCGCCAATAGCTTCATCATTGGAAAAGTAGTCTATCAATACATGTTTTTGTTGGTCCTAATTCACCAAGGAAGGATAAACGAGGTTTAATTTAGGAATAGGGATAGGTAAGGTAGGGGATATGGTCATTATATCCATATTAGAAAAGAGATTAGTGGAGGAAAGGTCTTCGTAAAGACTACACTAGGAATCTGTTTCACTTTCATAACCTGACTCACTATCGTTGTATTCAAAAGTAACATAGCACTCGATTGAAGCAGACCCATATGGTCGAATACCAATACCATAGTAACAAATTTATCTATGGGGTTCTAGAAGAGGTTCCCACACTCCTTGCTCATGTGTGACACAACCATACTATTGGTGGCCCATGATGTACATCATTTTGTTCGAATTACATACTTAGGATCCTGGTAACATGATGCCATTTCATCCTCAAGAGTTGGTATCATAGAGTTAAATAAAAAAATTTCACCGTCTAACAAACCACCAAGAGTGAACGTGTCAAAGGGGAAATTATCCCTTGGACATTGATACTTATAACAAGGCCTTCCCTATTATTTGGATGATAGAGGAAGGTTTGAAATTAATAGGTCCTATTGAAGATGATAATCCCCACAACTAGTTGAATAGGTCTTCATTTCCCATGTAGAAAAGGGAACATCTTATAGTGCAGCACCATTGTTGTTAGGGGTCGATAAAATTGGATCAACCCATGAGGAGAAAGCCTCATATTGAGTTGGAACAACCATATTTATGGAAGGGAAATCAACAAAATTACGCAAGTAACCTAATAGGGCTCTACAATGAGAAAAAGGTTGAGAATCCCCCAGAATAGTTATAATTTCCCCTTCATGGTACAACTTTAGACATTGGTGATACATTGAAGGCATGGCCTACACAACATGAATCCATGGGTGAATGAGAAGGATGTTGTAAGGAAGCTCCAAGTCAAGGACATGGAACTTTGTATCATGAGTAGCGAGCCATACTCCTAACGTGAATGTTATCATACCGGCTAACTTCTGCTCTTCATTGTTATGCAACTTGATTGTGATGACCTTTGATTCTAAATCTATCTTAGTACAACCCAATTTTCAAACAAGTTTCAAGGTACATATGTTAAGGCCTAATTTTTCATCCACAAACACCTATTTGACCATCTTATATTGTGAATGCCTCTATGTGCAAGGGAAAATATCTCATCTCGCAATCTAACCTCATCACCTAAACCTTACACAATTATTTATTAATTACCTTATAATTGATAAATCCACATCACCTTACCCGCCACCTCACTTTGCCACCTCATCATGACCTAGCCCTAACCCTAAACTAACCTAATTAAGACCCATGACTTGGTCTAGACTCACATCCATAACTAATGCCTCCTTACTCGCACCCAAAGCCGACCTTCTAGCCACTTGACCAAGCCCGCAACTGATCTCTCGGGAGAAAAGCAGGAAGGTGGGCTATTTTACTAAAAATAGCCTACTTTTTTCCTTACCGATGCGGTTCCTACTCGACCGCCGCGGTGCTACGCAACCGCCATCGGTTCCTCGTAAATGGGCTCCCAAACCAAAACAACGGATCGGAATTTCATTTTTGGAGATCACCAAAGGATTTTCGGATCAACAGAGAGCATTGCGAGCGAGGAACAGAGTCCTGATCTTCATTTAATCAAGTAGAGACGAGTAAAGAAACTGTAAGTGCTTGCAGAGAGGAGATCAACTTGCATCTTCGCCAAAACCAAGAAGTCATATCTTGCATGTCCTCTCGTTATAACATTTCTTATGCTCTTGAATTTCAGTCCTCCTAAATTCATTTCAATCCACTACCCAACGTGCCATTGCATCTAACTGTCATTCTTTTCCTATCATCATCATCTCATTTCCTAATATCATCCATAAACCAGCATTACAAAACACCATAGCTACAAGAAGATCCTAGAACCCACCCAGATCGGTTATCAAGAATCGCATCGGTTATCATAATCGCATCGGTTATCAAGAATCGCATCGGTTCCTCTCCGATCAAAAACTAGAAAACCAGCCTTTCCCTACCTAGCTTCAACGAGACAATTTAATTGATATTTTGCGTCTTTTTGTGTTAATTCATATTATAGGGAACTCACCACCTTCGAAAGGAAGTTTTATATTTCCGGGCCCAAGGCGCAGTTTCTCATTTATTGTTTAATCAAAATCTTGTGGTCTTGTGTTCTTATTTGCAGGTAGTCCTTCCAAGACAAAAAGGAGTTCTTCGCAGTCAACCTGATCTTTCTCTACGGTACGCGCACACCATCTCGACATTCAACAGGTATTCCTCCTAACCCTAACCTCATCTGTTTCTAAAAGGAATGAAAGGATAGAGCAACTCTATTCCCGTAAGTTTCGAAACATTTCCGAGGAAACATTTTGGCACGCCCGGTGGGACCCATTTTGGGTTTCTTTCTCTTGCTTATTTTCATTTTAGGAAGCATATTTGTTGTTGCTGCTTTTGTTATATATTTCGTAAAGAATTTGTCTTGCTTTCCTAGTTTCGCATTAGTGAAAGTCATCTCTCTTGCTTCATCGAACATAATTTTCGATTTGGGTTTAAAACACATGCATTGCATTCCTGCTTGTTGTTCTTCAATTCTAGTGAACATAGATTAAGTAACAGGTCGTACACGTGGGGGTGATATCCACGGTATTGACAGGAAATTAACCCTAGTTTCACTGCACAACACATACCGAATCACTTCACAATTAACACAACAACTCAAACATCCCCCTTTTCCGCGGTATTCCTCCGCCCGATTGAGGTAACCTTATAAGCCAAAACAAACTTGACATTTCCCCTAGGTCTTGTTGTTTAGGATTCTGACATCATCTTACGTCTAAAGGCATAAGCCCACGATAATTAAAATTAACCCTAGGATTAGTCTCTGGATTTTTGCGTGTGCATCTTGCTTGTTTTCAAATTTCTTTTTTCTCGTCATACTTTGTCTTCTCGTGATCAATAAGTTGATAAATATACTCAACGTTGCTAAAAATCAAATTAGCAGCCTTTTTATATCTTCTTATCCTAGACTTTTGACACCGCATCGTTAAGGGACCGACGCCTATTTGCTCTAGCGGACCGACACCGTTATTAAACCGATATCGTTATCGTCTTCATCAGCCCCTGACAAACCAAAGCAACCTGCCAAATTCATCATTCTGAGGTTGTTTTTGTTCTTGATAGATTGAAACTTTCCGTGTGTTCTTGTCCATGGTTGTCATCACTGAAGCAAGCCGCCGCCATGGTTTCACATGCCTCGCTCCGTGTCTTCGCCTCGAATCACCCCCTTCACATTCTATAGGGAACCCTACGGACACCAGTGAGATCCCCCAAATTCCTGTAGGAGACAAGGACTTTGCCAAATTTCTGGATGCTAATCCCAGCACTGTACAATACTATTTGTCTCATGCCCCTGACCGTACGCCTGATGGTCAGCTCCTTATTGGCATGCCTATTAGTATAGCTGCTCATTTAGCTCCCACTCCTCCTGATAACACTGCCTTACTTCCTGCATCTCTAGCCCCGTCTCCCAATCCGACGGCTTCAGAGGTTCATACGACCCCGATTAGCTTTCCTTTGTTAATCTTGACCCCACGATCGTTACCACCAACCGCCCTACCTCATCTCTCTTTCGCACCACTCCATTCATGACTTACTCTCGCCACCTATTCACACGAGCTTTCCTTCTCAAGCTCCGCCTACCTTTTCATTCCCATACACGTATCCAAGAACCTCAACACCTTATATGGGACATCCCTATTCTCGTGGGCACCATCATCTCATCCAACCACGATTTCATCAAACAAATGATGGACAAAATGCAAACCGGAGGCTTTGCTTTCGTGAAGTCGTAGCTGACATACGAGCAAGTTTTTCGGGAGCCCATTCACCCTTCTCGTCTCCCTTCATTCATATCCTCCTCAATGGGAGTTGCCAAAATTTACTCGCTTTTAATAAGAAAGAGGATCCTCAACAACACTTGCGATCATTTAGACATGCTTGTTATTTGATCGCCCATGATGACGCTTGTTACTCTCGCACCTTCCCCATGTCCTTATCAGACCCGCCTTGAGTGGTACAGTTGCTTTAACCCAGCACTCGATCTTCTCTTTTAACCAACTAGCCCAATCTTTCTTGGATCATTTCTCCATTAACATTGCCAAGAAAGTATCTATCACCGACCTTTATGCCATCCGACAATTCGAAGACGAATCTATCGCAGATTTCGTGGGACGATGGCGCGGCCTTATCAACCAACTTACATATGCCTTGCCTCAAACCGAACTTATCGAACTATTTACGCGGGCCTGCGCTAAGCACATCTCCCCTACCCTCCAAATTCAAACTTTCCGCACATTCGACGAGGCCTTTACCATGGCTCTAAACTAGAAATTCGAGCCTTAGAAGAAGAGAAATTGCGGTCGCAGAACAAAACCCCACTTCCGAACTCCAGATTCTACCAACAAGCCAAACACCACCACTCCTCACGCGTCCACTTCTTCTAAATCAAAAGGAGCTGTCCACGCGGTAATGGTCAAATCTCAAACACCGTCCAATACTCCGCCGAAAACCACTTATAAGTACAAAGCCGAGCCCATCAATTACACTCCTGGGAGAAACTTATGGCGTCATCCTCGAGAAATTGCTCAAAGCCGGGCTATCACCTTGCCCCCTCGTTAAACCTCACTCGGGTTTGACTCCACCCGCGCAATACCTTCCCGGTACAAAGAAAATGACTTTTGTAACTTTCACCGCGTAAAAGGACATAGTCATGAAAACGCAAGATGTTGAAAAACATAGTGCAGAAATGGTCGACGCAGGGATATAACCTCGATAATCCTAACGCCCGCTAACCGAAATCTGAAAATTTTCAACAACAAGCCATTCCCGAATCACTCATCCAACAAGAACGTAAACCAAGATATCTTAGCCGAGGAGAGTGTTCATGAGATCCATGCAGCTTCTTCGATTCTCACCAAAAGCCTCTATTGAAAAATTTTTTTGAATCAAGCCTCTCCACCAACACAGGAGTCTGAACCTCCTTCACCACCATCAAGCCAAAGTGAAATCATTCCTTTACCCATAGAAGAGTTAACTGCCCGGACTTCTCTTCTCATCGACGAGTCTTCTTACACCACATCCCTACAAGACTGTGAGCGGATGTTATCTAATTTATCTATTTCCCAAACATCCCCTTCTACCGCTCTCGCTGCACAAGAGGAGAGCTCGCCACTCCTTTTGTCACCTTTAGACGAGAAACTTCTTACACCGACATCACTAACTTCTTTAACCATAACGGACCCCCTCAAACACGCCCTCTTACCTATTAGTTCTTCATCGCCTAAATCTTTTCAGCGACCTGTTGACCTCTTAACATCTATTGATACAGCGCCTCATCTACCCCTTGTATCACACCCGCAGTGGACTGGAATTACAACCCACCTTTCTTCCGTACAAAAATTACAAATCACACCTGGAGACTGTCATTCCATAGAAGATGACAGCCCTATGGGAACGCTTGAGTACCCCTTTTCTACTCAAATGCAAATGACTCGATCCCGATGTCTCCACCATATACCCAAGTGTTTGCGTGCTTAAAATGCCCCTGTTCTCACCTTCACCCCCTCACCTCTACCAAATGCCCCGTCCACTTCTATCAACTTAACCAGATCTTCCCCTACGCTGGGACCTCACCAATGCCTGGGCCTAACGCACCCGCCTAAGCGACTCGATCTATCCAAAATAAATCCGTCCCGCCACCTAGAGACAAACTCAATCCGTGCCCCTATCACAATCAAAACCATCATCGCCATACCTACCTTCCATATGGGACCCCATCCTCTACCTTACATCAATATATCATACCTCCCGCGTTTTCTTCAAAACAACCTACGCCTTCCGCACCATACAGTAAATTTGTGGTATAAGAACACCGCACTCCGCGTATCCTGTCCACCTATCAACCCTAAACAAATTCCATCATCAAAAGATTTGTTTTCAGTCACTCCTATTTCCCCGTGGTTGTTTTCTGATACCACATCATCTGCGGCCTCATCATCCAACATAGCTTCTGCGCCAAAGAAATCACGTTTAGTAAAAACCACGTATCAACACCCCTCGGCTAAACCACCACCCGTGCGAACCAATCATGCCCAAACATTACCAAAACCCGCACAACCAATACCCTCATCCTCTTCCGATTTTGACCCACTCAAAGGATCTTACGCCAAAATCCTTGCTATGTTGGTGGAGAATGCGACCATTTCCCTACCTCCACTTAGACCTTATGACCCGTCTAAACCCCGACCTATGGGTTACGATGAGTCTAAAATCTGCGCTTATCACCGCACACCAGGACATGATGTGGAGGGATGCAAAGCTCTAAAAACCATCCTTCGTCGGGCCACCTCTCCCTGATAGAAAGATTAAGAAAGACAACTTACGAAGGGAGAGACCTTTAGTTTCCATTCCCTCTCCTATACCATCCGTCCCCGCCTCACCAAGATCTATCATTATTACAACCCCACCTCAAGACCATGAGTTATCCCAACCATCTTCCTCATCTCAGTCTACGAGATTAATATGATTAGTGTCGCTACTCGAGGCGTAAAAACAATGGGAAAGCAAAAGAAAACACACTCTGCGGCATCTCTTTCTCCGTCAAACATCCCGATTGCACCACCACCTAAAGTGGTCATTTCATGACCCGCCTATCCCGCCTCTAATGGCATTGCCCACCGAAATATGATTAAACAGCCTTCACCAATCACCCGTAAAATGACATCAGTATGATCTCATTCGACTTCAATCTCATCGACAAGCTCTCGTTGAGATCCTTCAAGGGATAGAGGTTTTACCTAATGAAACCCCGCCGCCGCTCCATTCTAACACCAATCACGTTGCTTCTCTCACCAAACAATCCATCTCCCCACCACTTCGCTCTCTGCATACAACAAGCCGCCGCAGCTTAGTTTCTCAAGATGAAATTGTCGACTTGGTACATGTAAGACCCCGACTCCTCGCTCTTTTCATCTCCGCTACGTCCGGGACATTCGAGTACGCCGGGTTATGATTGACGGGGCGCTAGCCTAAACATCATCTCTTCAAAAGCCTTCCAACAAATGAATATCCCTTCTAGTCGCATGTGTGCAACCCCATCATGTCATGTCATTCAATGACGCTATTACTTCTACCTTAGGCACCGTGATCCTCAACATTCGGGTAGGACCACGTACTTTACCCGAACTCTTCTATGTCTTGGAGGGAGAGTTCCAATATAATATATCTGGGTCGCCCTCGATCCGAGCCATGGGATGCGTTCCTCAACATTACATGATGCATAAAATTTGAGTACGAGGGGAAGTCCTACACCGTAAAAGCTGACCCTCTCCCCTTTAAAACCTGCAATATGTTATACCGCCCTAACGATGTGCTTATACCAATCAAGACACCCATACATTCAACCCAACCATCCTCCTCAAATGTACCTCAACCATCCACCTCAACCGCGCCTACGCCTTCAATTGATGAAACCACCATCGCAAAAACCACTTCCCTTCCCGCAGCTAACATTCCAACCTCCGACCCCTTAGTAGATGTTTTTCAGCCGCCTTACGCCGGGGAGTACCGCCTATATAACGTTAGTTCTTTCCCTACCCCGCAGAGTACGGACAATTACATGCACATCCCACCTACGACCGTCGCGTGGGGAGGTAATCTCTACGACCACCCCATCGCGCACTAACCTAACGTATGGGGTGTTGACGCATCCTCCATTACCCCCGAACCTCCTCTTGGTGTGGTTCCTTCCAATCTGATTTTCAATACTTGACAAATCGTCGCTTTCGCCTCACCTTCTTGACTGGGCTGCAGGCGTGGAAAGGCTTTGGTTTTGGCCTTTACGAACAAGGCCGACATACACTCATTCCCGTGACTACCCGTAAACATAATGATCGCAGTGGTCTCGGTTTTCCTAAACACCTACACAGAGACACCTCCCGTCACCGTATCTCCGGAAGAAGAAGACGCCGCCCTACCAAACCATCATCACCCACTTTGCCATCATCACCCACGTAATCTATAGACTCGAATCCATCCCTCCTTTTTTTTTTTTTTTTTTTCATAAATGCTATCTTCATAGGTCCTCTCACTTATCAACGCGATAATGAGGACCCATCTTCTTCCCCTTCTTCGTATCCGCACATGATCAAGAGGATTCGCCTTTGATTAATGTTGTTGAATGCCAGATGACGACTCCATCCTCACTTACTCGCGCGCGATGATTCTTATATTCAACGAGCCTTACCATCTCAAACCCAAACCATGCCGAACGAATCTACCATAGAAATCAACATCCACACGGAGGAGGATCTCACATTGTGAAGATTGGACAATCCCTTAACACACATCGTAACAAGCCGCCTTTACTACCTTTCTCCGTGCTCGCAACCAAGCTTTCGCATGGTCTTACGCCGACATGCCAGAATTGATCCTACCATCGCTGGCATCCATAACATCACCCTAAACCCCGATTCCAAACCAACCAAATGTAAATTGAGAAAATGCATCCACGCATTGCTCTCTTGGTCAAAGAGGAGCTCCAACGACTCCTTTCTCGTTTCCTTCATCTTGCCTATCGACTATCCTCAATGGATTTCTAACATCGCACTCGCCACTAAAGCGACAGGGGACTTTGATATGCATGATTTCCGGATCTTAACCTCGCTTGCCCTAAGGATGACTTCCCTTACCTAGCATTGACCAACTTGTTGATCTAATCGCAGGTCATGAGATGCTCTCTCTCATGGATGGCTTTTCAGATACAACCAAATTTTGTCCGCTTCGCCGATCAACACAAAACCGCCTTCATAACTCCTCGGGAACCTTCGTTATCGTGTCATGCCATTTGGCCTTAAGAATGCCGGGTGCTACCTATCGCGGGCTATGACCTACATTTTTCATGACATTATGCACACTATCCTCAAGATTATGTCGACGATCTTCTCGGCAAGTCTAAACATCGTAGTGAACATCTCGATGTTTTAACCATTATTTTTGATCACTGCTATAATATTCTCGTCCGCCTTCAACCAAAGAAATGTGTCTTCGTGTTCTTTCAGAAAACTTCTTGGCTTTATCGTCTCTTTGCGTGGCATTGAGGTCGATCCATCTAAAGTCAAAGCTATCCTAGAAATGCCCCCACCCAAAAATCTCAAACAATTGCGTAGTTTACAAGGTAAGCTCCAATCTATCCGACGTTTCATCTCCCAACTTTCGGATCGATGTCAACCTTTCCATCACCTCCTTAAAAAGGATATTGCATTCCAATGGAGCGAAGAATGTCACCAAGCCTTCGAAGCTCTCAAATCCTATCTCTTGCAGCCACCCGTGCTTATCCCACCCCAAGACGACCGCCCTTTCTACCTTTACCTTTCCGCCACCGACCACGCTGTAGGAGCCATGCTTGCACATCGTGACTCTGAGAATCGCGAACAAGCCGTTTATTATATAAGTCGTACTTTGGTGGACTATGAGACTAGGTACACACATATAGAAAAGTTATGCCTAGCCCTATCATTCGTGGCCACCAAACTCCGACACTACCTTCTAAATCACAAGACTTTCGTCATCACCAATACAGACCCCATCCATTACATGTATGCCAAACCTCATCTGAACCAACGCATTGCCAGATGGCTCATGCTTCTCGCCGACCTCGACCTTGAGTTTGTCCACCAGAAATCAATCAAAGGACAAACCATCGCAGACCAACTTGCAGAAGCTCCTTTACCTGGGGAACAATTTACCAATTTCACATTTCCCGACGAACTCATCGCTACTCTTTCCCTCACGGAGGAGTCGTACCCAATGACCCTCTTCTTCGATGGATCTAAATGCCAGCGGGGTGGAGGAGCTGGCGTTGTTCTCATTCCTCTCGACGCTGAACCTATGCCTCTTTCATTCCGACTCGATTTCCCTTGCACTAATAATACAGCGGAATACGAGGCCCTTGTTCTGGGTCTCCAAGTTGCGTTACACTTAGGTATCAAATCTATCAACATTTTTGGCGACTCTCAATTGGTAGTCAATCAAGTTATGGGCGTCTACCAATGCAAAAACGAGGAACTTCAAAAATACAAACACTACGTGGATTCACTTCTAGCCTTATTTACTCACTATTCTATACAAACCATTCCACGCTCCACTAACAAATTTGCGGACACTATGGCTTGCCTAGCCTCGCAAATTCCCGCCGCACCAACTGACTCTGAATTATTCGTTGTGGTCCAGCAACTTTTTGCACCATCCTATTCAACCCCGGTAGTTTGTATGATAAATACTGTGTCTACTAGTTCGCAGGATACCTGGTACCACCAATTTCACGACTACCTTACAATCTCTGTCCTCCCACCTGACCTTACTAGTAACGGCAAACGTGCTTTTCTTAAAAGTGTTTCGCGTTATGTTGTCATGGGGGGACTCCTCTATAAACGTGGCTTTGATGGCATCCTCCTTCGCTGTCTAACTGGCGCGGAGGCCACTCATACCATCCAACAGGTCCATGACGGTATTTGTGGTGGACATTTTAGCGGCCTTGCCGTGGCCAAACGAATCCTTCGCCTTGGTTATTATTGGCCTACTCTCAATAACGACTGCTACGAATATGTTAAGCGTTGTGTTATGTGTCAACAACATGCCAACCTTCAACATACTCCTAGCCACCCGCTCCAGTCGCCGAGATCTTTCGCCCTTCTCACAATGGGGTTTAGACCTTATGGTGAGATTCACCCGACCTCTTCACAACGTCACCGTTGGATAATCACAATGATCGAATATTACACAAAATGGGTGGAGGCTATTCCACTCATTTCAATCAAAAAAGAAAAATTGTCGAGTTCATTAACCACCACATTATCTGTCGCTTTGGTGTTCCTCATCGCCCGATAATGATAATGGAAAATCTTTCAAAACAAGTTGTTGCAAGACCTTTCATGACAACTTTGGTATCAAACTTAGTTTCTCATCACCCTACTATCCACAAGCCAATGGGCAAGCCGAGTCCTCTAATAAAACACTAACCAAAATCCTCATGAAAGTTGTCAATGAATCCGGAAGAAATTGGCACGATCACATTCCCTTTGCCCTTTGGGCTTATCGTACTAAAGCATTCGCACTCTACTAATGCCACACCTTTTTCTTTCGTATACGGTACCGAGGCTGTTTTGCCTCTCGAAATACAAATACCCTCCCTTAGAATATCTCTTCGTGATATTCTCACCAACGATGATTTCCGCCAAGAGCGGTTAGCCCAATTGGAGCTTTTGACGAACGCCGTCTTACATGCCTCTTGATCACCTTCAAATCTATCAAAAACGCATTAAACGTGCTTATGATAAGCGACTTCATGAGCGTACCTTTAAGGTTGGTGATCTTGTCCTCAAAGAGAATCAACATGTAACCAAACTAGAAAAGAGCAAACGTGGAAAATTTGCTCCCAATCGATTGGGCCTTATATAATCACTCACACCTATGGATCTGCGTACTTATCGCTTAGCTTCGCTTAATGGTAAACCCGAGCTCGAACCCTTAATGCCTTGCATCTTCGACCATTCTACTGTTGAAATTAGTGTTATATCACTTATCTACCCGCCGCTCGTCCCGAGCTCACTTACCACTACATACACTGTTTCCTACACCTCATAATAACAATCAAGCTCACATAGTTTGATTCTCACCTCCCTCGATGATGCCTTCCCTTTTTAGTCTAGTCCATGACTTCAAAGTATTAAAATAAGCCGTATTCTTATGGGATTTTCTTGAGTCAAACTTCCTACTAAACTAGATGCTTCACGCCAAAAGAACATCTAGTCATCTAAATTAAATATAGATCTGCTCCTCGAAGGACAGCTATATGCCAAAAACTATTGCTGCTATTATATATAGATCGCTCTCCTCAAGGACAATTATGCATTTAAATCATATCTCGCTACTATAAATAGATCGCTTCGAAGGACAGCTATACACAGCCAGCTTTTATCAAGCTTCTCGCATTGATCAGCCTTCGTGAAGACCTCAAGAATAATACAATCAATATCCCTTGTAGACTTCCCGCATCGATCAGTCTACATTCAATAAAATAAAAGCCTCATTCAAAAGAACTTTTGAGTCATGGACTTGTCTATTTAGGGTAGGTTCTCTTTCGTTAGAACACTCACTTTGTAATAAGTTCTCTGCACCTCAACTATACCATCCACCTCACCTCACCATTTGTTTCAACTCAAGGGACGTAATGTACGCTCGATATATTGTGATCACACAACTCTTTTCACCTATTGACTTCTCGTCTATGCACGGTACCTAGGGCTCCAAGCTCGTTCTACGTGGTGTGGTTTGTTTAGCTCTCTTCATCTACGGAGCACTCTTTCCGCTTTGCCTCGCATCTAGGATTGTGTGTTGATCTTAATCAGGACATGATTCCCTTCTACTTGGGTAGGCTAACTTTCGCTTCCCTTATACCTTTTACAACATCACCAATTCATTACCAACACCATCCACCTTACCTTTACTAATCTTAATATTTTTACCAACCAACCAATTGCCTAAACCGTACCAAATTGCCTGAATTCGCCTCTCCCTGATCCTAAGGGAGAACTACATCGGTCTGAGGCCCCTCCTTGCTTTGTGCAATGGGCTATGTAGGCAAAGACTTGAGACATGGGGTCTCCCAAGGTTAGCTCGACCATCCCCTACCATAACCTATCATGTGTGGTAAATATAAATATTTTTGTGTATTTCTATTTAATCACATTCCTCTTTATCCTTTTTCAAAACACCGAAAATCAAAACACAAACATTCTTATTATTATAACTCAAATCAACATACATATCTCGCTTTATTTAGATGTTAAACAAATACATCTTTCTATCATCGACACGCAGTCTCAGATTTTATTTATTCTTATACCTTGCTAACATTTACTGCACCTCACGCCTCATCCCGAACTAGGTGATGATCGTGATCGCCGACCCTCTCGCCGGGCCTCTCTCGTCCTCAAAGGTACCACGGCTATTGGTACCGCCCACCGATCCGCCAATCTCTCCGTAACATATGAATACGCCCTCGCATGGAGGACTCCAGCCTCTAGTCTCTCCGCCCGTGACTCCGCAACCACTAACAATCCTCTTGTCTCATTCACTCGCGCTTGAGCTGCCGAACCAAACGCCGCAGACGATCCTCTCTCGCTGTAATCACCGCTATGTCGTGGCGCTCACGTATACCTCGCAGCTCGCTACCCACCATAATCTATAGGCCTCTCTGCTGCTGCCTCGCATCCATTACCTCGCGATCGGCCGCTACCTCTTCGTGCCCCTCTCGAGGTGTTGGCCGGGAGGTGAGAATGCCGCCTCGGCGATCCTCATATATGGTCTATAAGCCTGTGGGTATATCCTGCACAAATCCAAATTGTCGCCGCACGCGATCTATAGGAATCCTCTCATATTCACTTGGCCTGTGCCCCGCGATCCACCTCATTCGCTCTACACCCCTTAACTCCTCAGCTATGCTCTCTGTTACCATATAGTTCCCGTAAGGCCTCCAAAAGATGTCCGCAACCGTCACCCTCTCCCATACCTGCCTGTAATACTCAATGTCACCCGTCACGGCTTGGGATCTGGCCTCTTGTTCTGTCTGGACCCATCGTCTGAATCCCAACCTCTGTACTCCGGTCTCTCCTGCCTGGAGGGATTGGCCTATTGGTCGCACACAAACAATGTGCTCATAGGCCCAACAAAGTGTAATAAGTATGAACAATCCAAATATCGCCCCGTGATTTCGCCTACAAGCCCATAAACCCCTCAGATAGCTCCGCCAAATATGCAGTGCCCATGCAAACGTCACGTTCCTTTACCATCTCCCGTATAACACACATCAATGCTTTGGAAATCTTTCCTCCTCTCGCCTCGTGTAATGCATAATACCCTACCGCTATCATTAATATCACTGCTAACCTTGTCTCCTCAGGGTGTGCTGCATACATTACCCCATACGTAAAGGATAAACCTCGCTGTGTCAAATCTCGTGCGTATGGACCAAATACTGCTGTTATCGCTCCCCGTGCCGCGCTAGGTAGTGCCTGATATACTAGTTCTCCTGTAATAGGGAGTCTCAAAATACGAAACACATCTTCCAATGTTACTGTCATCTCCCCTGTTGGCAGATAGAAGGTATTTGTCTCGGGATTCCATCTCTCAATCAATGCCTGCAACATAGCATGGTTCGCGTAATTCGTGAATAATAACGGATTCCACTTAACCCCAAACGATTTATCAATGTCCATTCACCGGTGTTACATCCGCCTGATTCGTGACAACAAATACGCTGCACACTATCATTCATCCTCAACCCCGCCTCGCCGCATCGCATACACCAAAAAACAACAAACAACCATTCAACCACGGTTTTTTTTCAAACATTCTCGAAATTCTCCAAGAATCGTATCGTTATACATAATCGAGTATCGGTTCAAGTAACCGATACCGGTTCTCCCTAACCGCTATCGGCCACCGCCAATTACATACATCTTGCCTAAAACAACCACCTACGACAATAAATTGCTCGCTTATTCCTCTCTCGTATACATGCACATACCCAAACCCTTGATTACCTACCACGTAACACTTACCTCACCTATAACCCTTGTTATCATGTTTTCTTTCTTCATATCTACCCACTTAATCTTCCCCATCTTATTCATAAAACATGCAAAAATCAAATCACAACCAAAACATTTACCTCTCTGGGTCAGCAGAGCTTGAGGTGGCCCTTGTCTTCCCTCTTGTCCCCGCCTCGCCGGATGTTTCTCCTCGTCCCGCCATTATCACCACTCTTTTCAAATTCACCTTTCTACTTTCTCGAATCTCCGATCGCATTCACCTTCCCGCTCTCTTTTCTTATCACCCAAATCTCTCATACAAATTCCTCGCTCTTTTCTCCTTATCACTCAAATCTCTCATGCAAATACCTGCCTCTGGGCCTGCCAAAAGCGCGCGCCGCTCACGTATTTAACCTCTCGCATGGCTCTAAAATTAAAACTTAAGTGCCACCCTAGCTTTTCTATTTTTAGAAAAGCTCATACCTAAATAACCTAGATCGTTACTTAACCGATATCGGTCTATCAGCTACCGATATCGGTTCCCTAACCGATATCGGTTACACACCTATCTTTTCTCAACAACGTTCTTTTCTTCATTTCTCACCTAAATTTTTGTCGCGCCCGCCTCTTTTCCTGCATAAACAACACAATTTACCACATTTGTTCATCCACCACATATAGCATTACACTTTCATTAACATCATTTATTTTATACAAATACACAAACCATCAACTACGGATATCAAGAAACTATCAATCTATACATCATTTGGATCCAACTCATCAGTTACATATATCACAATGTCACAAAACCAACAATTCATCACATAACCTGTCATTCATATATACGTGCAAAAACAAAAACATCAACATCATCCATCTATCAACATGTCAACTAAAACTTATCATACATTATATATTACCAACCATTAACAAAATATTTAAACACATTTTGAACACTGCATGTGGATCAAAACATCGTCTCTATATATATACAAATTTTCAAAAATACAATGTGCCCTACATCGGGGCCTCTGTGATCTCATAATCCACCAAAGCCGCACGCAGCCGCAATAATCGCAAAAATCTCGACTCGGCTCGCAGGCCGGTCCCTCGTATCAAAAATAGATATATACTCGGCTCGCAGGCCGGTATCCACTATACAACCCCTACTCGGCTCGCAGGCCGGTATACAATAAATGAATAAATGAATACATGAATAATACATAGGCACGCAGGCCTCTATCAATACACCCGGTTCGCAGACCGGTGCCCATCTATCAATACACCATGTCTGGGATCTCTCAGCTCTCCCCACCGCCCTCGGCACCTCTCCCCGCTGGTCCCTGTGGTGCCTCGCCTCCCGCCCGTGACGGACCCACCAGCCGTGGCCGCACTCCCCGAGACCTCTCGGCCCGAGAGGTCTCGCCTATGTGCCGCATAGGGCTCGATAATCACCCGTACTCATCAAGAATATCCCGATAGTATCGGCCTCCGCCGCTCTAACCTCCATGTACGCTCTCGAGCCACCGTAGGTACTGGGGCTGGTCCCTTGACACCTACTACCAGTGCCCCTCGAGCTCGTGGCTGGGCTGTGGTGGTGGTGCTCGTGGCTGGCGTGGTACTGCACGTGCACTGCGCTCGGGCCGTGGCTGTGGGTGGTGGTGGTGGTGCCGCGTGCCGCCGCTCGTACTCGCACTCTCGCACTCGTGGCCGTGGTGCGTGGTGGTGGTGGTGCCGCCGTGCTCGTGCTCGAGCTCGAGCTCAAGCTACCGCCTCGTAAGACACCTATCTGTGCCTGTGCTGCAGCTAGCTGCCCCTGTAAGAGCTGCACCTGACCCCTGAGCTGATCTCTCTCTCTCCTATCATCGCAGCCTAAGTCTCGGGTGTGGCAAAGTGTACTATATCTCGGCGCGCTCTCGCCAGCCCACCACCACACCCTCGTATGCTCCCCTGCACCCAAAGATCATCTACACCCTCACCGCCGCTCTCTCGCTACCCAATCTGGATCCAAAGGCTGTGGTGGTGCAAAGGGGGCTCTACATCATCATCTCCTGACCGAGGAACGGGAGGTGGGCTCGCCCCGCCGCAGCCCCATCTCGCTCGCGCACTCTCTGTGGGTATCCGCGTGCATTTCCCGGCCTCCGCCCCGCTATCCGTAATGTGTACTGATTAGGCGCAATCGTAAGCGGGCTCTCGCCAGATGGTGACCTCTCGTAGGGTCTCCATACAATGTCTACCGCCTGTAAAGCCCTCTCTAAAGCAAATGTCTATAAGATGCCACATCCCGACTCGCATATAATCGCCGTGGTGGCCCACGACCCCCAACCACCTCTCAAAGCCATATCGGTATATGACCGTGGCCCCGCCGCCTGGGTAACCCTATCGCCTCGATGCATACGATGTGCTCGTATGCCCAACAATGCAACAAAAATGTAGAACAAATACCAAATCACCTCCTCCGGCGATAGCCCCATAGCTCCTCAGTATAACCGCACTGTATATACCGGTGCCCAGCGTAATGTGTGCTCCTCCACCATCTCCAAGCAGCACTCCCCATCAATGCTCGTGGGAAGCGGCCTCTCGAGTCCGGGAGGGCGAAGCAGGTGATCCCAACCATCATCAACACAGCCAGTCGTGTCTCGTGTCGATGCGCACGGTACATGTCACCGTACCCGATACTCGCGCTATGGTAGGTCAGTAGCGCGGCTGCATCCCCAAAAACCTGCAGTATGCTGTCCATGGCAGCCTCTCGACCTACTCGAAGATCGCTCTCCTCGATAGGTAAATCAAGGATGCGATACACATCCTCCATGTGACGGTCATCTCCCTGGGCCGGGAGATGGAACACATGGTCGCCGGATCCCATCTCTCGATGAGGGCAACCATCGCCGTGATCTCTCTCTATCGCTCGCACACTGACTCCACCGAGTCCCACTCACGCATGATGGCCCAATGAGCCGCAGATACGTGTGGCCTCATCCGCACAACAACATGGGGCATCCTATCCCGCATCGCCAATCGCCGACGTGCCTCGCAAAACCAACCCACATCCTTAGACTACTACTTTATTACAACATCTACTTTATCATCTAAACACCCCTTTTTATCCCCCGACCATACCCCGACTCTCTACCACCCCCTCTAACAACCTACCACCCCTACAAACCCAAAACCCAACCCAACCCAAAACCCAAAACCCAAAACCCAACCCAACCCAAACCAAACCCAACCCAACCCAAAACCCAAAACCTAACCCCACACCAAACCCTCCACCCCTAACCCAACCCCAACCCACCCAACCCACAACCCCCAAAACCCAAAACCCAACCCAAAAACCCCAAACCCAAAACCCAACCCCAACCCAACCCCAACCAAAACCAAAACCCAACCCACACCAAACCCAACCCCAACCCAACCCAACCCAACCCCAAAACCCAAACCCAACCCAACCCAAAACCCAACCCAAAACCCAACCCAACCCAACCCCAAACCCAAACCCAACCCAACCCAAAACCCAAAACCTAACCCCACACCTAACCCTTCTCCACCCCTAACCCAACCCCAACCCACAACCCAACCAAAAACCCAAAACCCAACCCAAAACACCAAAAAAACCCCAACCCCCCCAAAACCAACCCAACCCAAAACCCCCACCCAAACAAAACCCAAAACCCAACCAACCCAACCCAACCCCCACTCCCACCCACAACCCAACCCAAAAACCCAAAAAACATACAAGCTACCGACGCCGGCCGATACATGACCGACGCCGGTCACCAACAAGTCTTCCTTTCCCTAAAATTGTGCGACCGATGCCGGTCGCTTAGTGACCGACATCGGTCACTGTCCTCTCCCGGAGCCGAACCCCCGCGCGGCCCCCAAAACCCATTTTTTTACCTATTTCTACCCATCTACCCACCCAAAAACCCTAAAAACTTACCCACCTACCCACCTTAGCCTATCTAGCCTATCTACCCTCTCCCTTTTTCAAATCATTTCCATTTTCTCATTATTTCCTAAAAAAGGTTAATTCCTACCCAAACCCCCAATTTAGCATAATACAACCAAATCACCAAATTAAAGAGTTTCGAATCTACCCGAACGACGACACGTCGTCGTGGTGGGATGGGTGGTGGCGGTCCTGGCCTGGTCCAGCCTCCAGCCTCCAGCCTCCCCGCTCGTGCCATGGCTCCAATCCCGATCTCGCCGGGTCCCTCGCCAATCAACTGCTGCCTCCTCCTTAATCGGGCCCACTATCAACTCTCTCCGCCAATACAATAGCTCCACCTCACTCAATCAAGCCTCTAATCCCAACTCTCCACGTCAGACAAGTCGATTTGGTTTGCAAATAACAAAAGTGACAATGACAAGCCGTATTTTTCTTTTTATAGGTTTTTCGCCTTTCACCGATATCGGTTTCATTTTGCCCTAAGGAACCGGTATCGGTCCCTTAACCGATATCGGTCATGCAGAATCGACATCGGTTCTCTACCCAACTTTCACCCCATTCTTTGCCCTTATTTACTCCTTGCCTTTTTTCACCAATATCGCCTCTATCCACCTTTGCTGCACACCATTTGTTCACTTGTCCAGCCCGACCTAAGGCCTCAACCTACCTATTTGGCCCGACCTAAGGCCTCAACCTACCTATTCGGCCCGACCTAAGGCCTCAACCTACCTATTCGGCCCGACCTAAGGCCTCAACCTACCAATTGGCCCGACCCAAGGCCTCAACCTACCTATTCGGCCCGACCCAAGGCCTCAACCTACCAATTGGCCCGACCTAAGGCCTCAACCTACCTATTCGGCCCGACCCAAGGCCCCAAGGCCTCAACCCTATTTGGCCCGACCCAAGGCCTCGCCCTACCTATTCGGCCCGACCAAGGCCTCAACCTATATTCGGCCCGACCAAGGCCTCAACCTACCTAGGCCCGACCCAAGGCCTCAACCTACCTATTGGCCCGACCCAAGGCCTCAACCTACCTATTTGGCCCGACCCAAGGCCTCGCCCCTACCTATTGGCCCGACCAAGGCCTCAACCTACCTACCTTTGGCCCGACCCAAGGCCTCAACCTACCTATTTGGCCCGACCCAAGGCCTCAACCTACCATTAGGCCCGACCCAAGGCCTCAACCTACCTATCCGGCCCGACCCAAGGCCTCAACCTACCCATCCGGCCCGACCCAAGGCCTCAACCTACCCAAGGCCTCAACCTACCCATCCGGCCCGACCCAAGGCCTCGCCCTAACAATTTGACCTGACCCAAGGCCTCACTCTACCCTTATGACCTGACCCAGGGCCACCGCCCAACCACTTGGCCTGACCCAAGGCCGTATCACTTCAATACCATACCCACAATCAACGTTTTATTTTATCCATCCATCATGTACCTTTTGTTCAATCGAGCTCACCTGTTCGTGTTTTAGCATGATTAGGGTCCTTGACTTGATCTGTCGACCAACTTTGCCTAGACCTAGACCGTGACGTTTATCTCAACCAAACCAACCATTCGTACGCCGAACATGCCTAAACGCTCTCGCACTCACCTGTTATATACCCTGGAGCTACTTCCTATGCCTTGGATACCAGGATTATATCACCCTTGTTTGGATAAACTATCGACCTTTGCCTACACATTGCTGGTTTGCTTGTCAAATCATGTACCCTCGTCGTACTATTGCATTTCAACATGCGTCTGCTTCCTTGGACCTACCCCACCACCTTACCATCCTCTCTACAACATGTACCCTTTATCAACCCTATCCCTGATTTCCCGTTCACTCAATCGGCGATAGATTTGAGGGGGATTACCTATATCTTTAACATGAGAAACCACTTCATATTATTGTCCGCGCAGCTTTACAGAACAAGCTACACGACAATAAGGGGCTAATGTAGACACCAAATTTGTGTCTTACGACCCCTTGTGACCCGCATCTCATCTCGCAATCTAACCTCATCACCTAAACCTTACACAATTATTTATTAATTACCTTATAATTGATAAATCCACATCACCTTACCCGCCACCTCACTTTGCCACCTCATCATGACCTAGCCCTAACCCTAAACTAACCTAATTAAGACCCATGACTTGGTCTAGACTCACATCCATAACTAATGCCTCCTTACTCGCACCCAAAGCCGACCTTCTAGCCACTTGACCAAGCCCGCAACTGATCTCTCGGGAGAAAAGCAGGGAAGGTGGGCTATTTTACTAAAAATAGCCTACTTTTTCCTTACCGATGCCGGTTCCTACTCGACCGCCGTCCGTTACGCAACCGCCATCGGTTCCCTGTAAATGGGCTCCCCAAACCAAAACAACGGATCGGAATTTCATTTTGGAGATCAGTCAAAGGATTTCTGGATCAACAGAGAGCATTGCGAGCGAGGAACAGAGTCCTGATCTTCATTTAATCAAGCAGAGACGAGTAAAGAAACCAGAAGTGCTTGCAGTAGAGGAGATCAACTTGCATCTTCGCCAAAACCAGTAAGTCATATCTTGCATGTCCTCTGTTATAACATTTCTTATGCTCTGTGAATTTCAGTCCTCCTAAATCCGCTTCAATCCTACTACCCAACGTGTCATCAGCATCTAAATCATTATTCTTTTTGCTTCTAATCATCTCATTTCCTAATATCATCCATAAACCAGCCTTTTACAAAACACCATAGCTACAAGAAGATCCTAGAACCCACCGGTATCGGTTATCAAGAATCGCATCATATCGTTATCAAGAATCGCATCGGTTCCTCCGATCAAAACCGTAAAACCAGCCTTTCCCTACCTAGCTTCAACGAACAATTTAATTGATATTTTGCGCTTTTTGTGTTAATTCATATTAGCAGGGAACCACCACCTTCGAAAGGAAGTTTTATATTTCCCGGGCCCAAGGCTTGTGGTCTTGTGTTCCTCATTTATTGTTTAATCAAAATCTTGTGGTCTTGTGTTCTTATTTGCAGTAGTCCTTCCAAGACAAAAAGGAGTTCTTCGCAAGCCGAAACCCGATCAATTTTCTCTCGAACGGTACGCGCACACCATCTCGACATTCAATGTATTCCTCCTAATATTTAAGTATTAATGACATGGAGTCAGATAGAGGAGTAAATGTGTGATGATTGCACTCAGGGGATGGAGGTCCCTTAGTTTCAAGGGAGCACAATTTTGAACCACTTACACCCGTTTGGAATCTATAATTCCATCTCCTACGAATTTTTTTTTCTTGTTGGGAATAAAATTTTGTTTTTCACTAGGTTTTTGGTCCTGGTTATCATGCGAGAAGGGTTTCAATGTCCCTTTTGTTAACAATGCTTTCTCAATTTTGGCACCTTGTTCTATGACCTCTTCAAAGGTATTACCACAATGCATTTGCAAGTGGAAAGTGATTTCAAGGTGCAAGTTATGAATGGAAATTCTAACTAACTATTTCTCTGGTATGGATCAAGGAAAGTGACTAGCTAGCCCTCACCATCATTGTAAGAAACTAGTAAATTTCTCATTGTTGTATTGTTTTGTGTTACATAGATCAATCATAGTAACATCATTATCCATGTTGAAGGAGAAGTGATGCACAAAAATTTCTGCCAACTACAACCATGTAGATATGGATCCCTTTAGGATGTGTAAGAACCACTCAAGAGATTGTCCCCCTAAACTCCGTGGGAAGAGGCGTATAAGATAGTTATCATTGAATGCTAATTCTTAGCAAGTCCTTAATAAGTCTTTGACGTGATCTCTTAGATCACCCTTACCCTTGTACTTGTCAAATTTTGGATAATTAAAGTGCCTAGGGAAAGGAACTTTTAGTCAACCCTATCGAAAGGATACAAACATAACTCCTCAAATTGATACTTCTTATTTGACCCTAAATTTCCTTCTTGTAAGGTAGTGAGGGTGTTCTTCATAGACAATAACTCTTGATCAAAGAGTGGGTTTGTTGAAGGGATAGGCCTATATCTTTTCATTTCATCATCTTGGTTATCTATGTATAAATTTTCGTAACCCTCTTTAGGTTTGTCTTGCTTAGGGGTTTTGGTAATTTTAGTGAAAGACTCATAGTACAAAGCTCTAGGTTTTTCTTGTCTAGATGTCTTCGTAGATTCCTTGCTAATGTGTGAAGCTAAAATTTCCAATTGGCAAGCAAGGGCTTGTATTTGTTCTTCTAGGGACACCTCCTTAGGTGGTATCTCTTTACGAGCTTCACACGAGGGAGGTTGAGTATGAGGGTCCTCATGATTATCATTGTCTCCCTGATATTCATGATGAATTCTAACTACGGGGATGTGATATCCACTAGTATGTTGGCCAGAAGTAGAGGCATGAAGTGAATTCAAAATTTCATCAGTGTCACAAAGTGGGCGTTCTAATTCTTATTCTTCTTCTCCATAAACCATGCTAATGAGGAGAGTGGGGTCAACTATAGAAGGAAACTTGGCCCCCAACTCTACAATGCACATAAGACCATCATGTTTATTATGAAATAAGAAGTCATAAATTAGGATGGGGTTAAGTTCATGATTTACCTAAGGAGAATTCTCCTTACCACCACTATGATTCACTATGATGTTTTCCTCCAACAACGGATCCAAGATTTGTTCTATCACGGGATCAAACCCTAATCTACAATGCCCGATCCTTGTCGTGGGATGCATAATGAACTAGGTTTTGCTAAGGTTAATTTAAAAAGGGAACCTAAGACAAAACAAAGTAGCATAACGACATTTGAATTGTTACAAAAATGTCAATCAAAGAATAATAATACGTCCAAAGGTAATGTGCACTAAGGAATCTAATACAACAAGCAATCTAGGACTCAAATAATCCAGACTATGATCTTATCCACAAGAAAAGTTACTCCCTACGCTTTCTAAGTATAGTTTTAGTGTAAATAGTGACAACACAATATCACTATTTAGGTCAAGTTTAAACTAAAAATACCCAAATACTAAGAAGGTGTTGATATGACTTCCTAACAAGGTATACTAAAACCATTTTAAAACAAAAACAAAAGTATTGAAAAAGGAAGCTACTAATGCAAGTAGTGCAACACTATTTAGATACATTAATCAAGATTTATGAGAAAAGAAATATTTTATTATCAAAATGATGTCACCACAATGCTAACAGAGTAATGATACTGTTCCAAAAATCAAGGCGATGTTAGGATAAAAACAAAATCCAAGTATAGAAAGAAGTTTTTATTTTATGTGAGTAGGTAGCAATACAACTAAGAGGCTTAGATCAATTTTCGCAAAGGAAACAAGACGTAAGTATAAAAATGTATTGATAAGATACGAGAAATCGTAACAACTCAAAAGAAGTCAATGACGAGACAACCTAAATACAATGAAAATATTGACATGGGTATCAAGATCAAATGGCTATCAAGATAATAAGATGTACCAACACACTTTCAACGTTTACATCCAGGTCTCAAGCAAAGAAGAATGTAAACGGGTGCAAAAGTGGTGGACACAATCAATCAATAACACACACAAGTATGTTTTATTTTGTCCCAAATGGGAAATAATAATAAAAAGGAGTAGTCTAAGTGGTGATGAAACAAACTAAGCATAGCTTTAGTAGAGTTTTGCCTTGTCTTAATAAAATTGAAAAACTAGAAAAAAGTAACATGTTCCAAGTTTTGTGATGAATAACACAGTTTCAACTTAAATGGACTCTCCTTTGTTTGAATAACAAGGTTTTGACTCCAAACAAGTTGGCACTTTGTGAGAGCTCTACGAAACATGATGGATTTGAGTCAGTCAAGTTGGCTCCAAGATGAAATGGCTTCCTAATTTTTTCTCTCAACTAGGTGTCACAAATTACCTTTGCGAGCGTGGTTTGCCAAGAAAGTTGCACTAACTAAATCTTGGAGTATCCTAGATTTAATTTACCCCCTTCGATAGAATGTGTAATAAATGTGTTCAGATTGTATCTCATCGGGGTCGCATGAAAATAATTTTGAATCTAAATCTCACAACTTTATACTAGACAAGTAGGTAAGTGGATCACTTCCCATTTTGTCCACAAGGTTCCCTCTTGTGTGGACTACTTTGGGGTTCCTGGGAGCATCTATTTTTTTATCTTAAGGATTATTCCAAAGGGAACTTCTCCCAAGTCAAAGTGGACAAGCCATAGCTCTTAATTGAAACTTGCATATACAGTGTTTTGAATGTGGTGTTTTTTTCTTGTCTTTCGATTTAAGAAATTTGGTTTAGAACATCATTTGAAAACCTGCAACACACATTAAGTTAGATTTTCGTTTAGATCTCCAAGTCTTTAGGAAGCATATAATATAGTCCTACAATTCAAATGTTTAGTATTTCTCCAAGAAAATCACATTAATTGAAAGAGGATCAATTGTTGTTTTTATTCTCAAGATCATCCAAGGATGCAAGAGAAGAGCATACACAACAAATAATTCAACTAAAAAGTAAAGGAAAGCTTTGCAATTAAATGAACCATTTAATGGAAAATATTGCATCTCTTTTACACCTAGTTGTTCAATTTTGGTAAATTTTTATTCTCTTAAGCCAAAAATGAAAGATTTTAAGTTTCCAATTTAACTAAAATGTTAGAAAATGCAAACTAAAATCTTCTTTTGATTCTCAAGATCACCCTAAGGTGCAAGAGAAGAGCATACACAAAATTTTAGACTAACTTGCACAAAACATGGAAATCAAAGCATTCATAAAAAAAACTTAAGTAAATTTGTTAAAAATTTTATTTAAAATGTTAAAAACCTATAGAAAACAGTTAGAAAACCTGCAACTAACAACAAACAAAAAAATAGAATTTAAAACTTCAAAGTTAGTGCAAATTTAAACAAATCACACTAGCATGCCCCTTTACAAAACAACGTGTTCATTTGAGAATAAACGCACCTCTCGAGAATGACAACATGTCCTTTAGCAAGTGAGCACAACCTCTAACACACCATTGGACGCTCTTACGGAAAAAATAGTCTAGAAGCAAATCAATGTAACACTAGTGTGTCCAGAGAGACATCAACACACTTTTAACAACACCACTTTGTGACCTTTATAATGTGAGTGTGGCCTTCGAACGTAAGTGCACCCTTTACGACATTAACATAGCCTTTACAATGCTAACGTGCTAAAGAAAAACACAGTGCATATTTCCTATAGGTGGTCAAAAATGGGAATTTTCTCAAAAAAGGTCAATTTTTTTTCAATTTGGATCAATTTTGATAGCACCTCACCTCCTTTGATCCTACAAAGAGAAAAAAATAAGATAATCCTAACTAAACTAACTAAGAAACTTGATATTTATCCATTAATGTAAAAGAGGGTTAGTTAAATAAAAACTTTGAAAATAATCAAAAGATTGAAAAAAAGAATGAAAAGAACAATGGAGTATGTGTCATCGGGCGTGCAAGTATGAACTAAATAAACTTGTAAGAAAATAAATTATAACCTAAACTAACACCAAGTAATTTAGAGCTAAGCTAATAAATTCATAAATGAACCATCAAGATCAAATCTTAATGGAATGCAAAAGGAAATCTAAATGAATTTAACCATTTAAACTACAAGCATTCCTACTATGTTTAATTGATTGCTAAAAAAATTGAACCTATGAAGATTAAAAGAAATCAAAATGTGTGTTGTTGCTACTTCATTGAAGGTGAAAGGATCTCTCTAACAATGGCTACAAGGCCATATTAGATATTCCTTTACTAACCAGCTTGAAGAAATGGATGCAAATGGGGATGCAAGCTATTCCAACAATGGAGTAAGGCTCATATGTTTTATATGATTAATGTTATTCAAAACATGGTGTAAGGTATGAAGGTAAGAGCCTGGTCCTTTTTATAGCTTTCTATTTGGAGAAATTTTGCAACTTGGTGCATGTGGGACTAATGAATAAAGCATAAAGTAACCTTAGGTTAATTAACCATAGCTAGGTGAGTTAGCAAGTGAGTTAGTACTTTATGGGAGTTGAGGGTGCTTTAATTAATCAATTAGGATTAATTAATAGGCTAGAATAATATTTTTAGGCTAATTGGAGGTGTTTGAAGAGGAATTTGATGAGATTAGAAGCATTTGAAAGTGGGATTTAGCCAATAAGAGGGTTTATTGATTAAATTATTTAAAAAAGGCTTGATTAGCTATAGCTAATTGTTGATTTGAAGAGGATTATAACTAACGAAGTGTCGTTAATTGACATCCAAAATGTGATAGAAGATAGTTAATTAATGAAGTGTCGTTAATTGACCAAATTAGAGGGAAACATTAGTTAATTAGCGAAATCACTAATTATAATGGAAATGGTGAAATAGAGGATAATGAGTACCACTTTAGCATTAAAACTATGGAAGCAGATTTTAGGTGTCTACATTTGCCCCTCTTTGGGGTGATTTAAGTGATGTCATTGCAAAGAAAGTAGACAAACATAAACAAACAATTTTTGAAGAAAAATTAGTAAAATGGAGGATTATGAACCAACTCTCTTTCTCTCTACCACAAACTGAGTTGATCGATTTGTTTACTCAATCCTACACAAAACACATATTGTCAACCCTCCACATATGATCCGTAAATAGTTTTAATCCCTTATATTAAGCGCTTTAATTTTTTTGGATACTTAAAATCTTATCAATAGATTTTATAAGACCATAATGGATTCAATTTTAAGTGTCTTCAAACCCACCATTCTTAGTTGATCTCTTAATCCATAAAAATTTTATTCTTACAACTTTCCATAAATGAAGTTGTACAATTATAAATCATTAATAAATTGATCTTAAGATGTCATAAACTGATCACAAACTGATTTATAACTAATTTCATATTGAATTAAGAAATAAAAAATGATTTGTACATTCACTTTTCTCGCTTGTGGAAGAAGGTGCTAAAAAATCAACTTAAAATTATTTTCCTTGTTTAAATCGTTAAATTTATTTTATTCGAAATGGAAAATTGATTAAAAACAAAAACTAAATAAAAAAACTCCACAAATTGATAATGAAGTTCACCCAGTTGGGCTACGTCTCCAAATTCATTGTAAATGTGAATCGATCTATTAAAATATCATTTGAAGTATAATTTTTACCTTTTGAAATGATTAAATAGATCCAATAGCCTACAAAAGAGTGATTCAAATTTGAAGAATTTGAATTTTGTCAAAATTCCGTCCCCAAATTTATATGTGGCTCTGTAAGGCTCCCGACAATAATTTTCCATTAAATTGACTCGAAAAATTGTTCCATCGACAAATAATAATGATTCAAGGAAAAATAAAACCTACAAGTTGATTGCCTTGTATTTTCGAACAAGTTTTGAGTTCTTCTCAAGACTCTGGTTTTGGCTCTAAATGCTTCAAAAATATTGTTTTGTAAAAGCACTGTGGTGGCCTATTACACGATCCATCGAACCTATTTTATTTACATAAAAGTAAGCCTTTTATATAGTCTATTCAAATTCTTTCACAAAGTGGCTGAGCTTAAATTTTCAATGGGGTTGGTTAAGGGTCGAATCCTTATCCCCTCCACTACTTTGTTTTATATTATGGGAATAATCCCACATTCGTAGGATCTCAACAAATTTAAGCTTTTAAATAAGCTCTATACACCCCCTATCTCTTTCCTACGGTCACGTTGCCCATGCTTTTTCTACCCACGTGGATGGGTCAACTATTTTTTAAGCCAAGTATGTAGTGGTGTCTAAGTTTGGATGGCCATGTGGATAAGATGGTGCACATGCTAACTCACTAAGTTGTTAGGCTGAGTTGTATATGGCTCATCTAGTGTGGTCATGTTTTTTTGAACACCGAGTTGGCTCGAATGTTGTGGGAGGTGATGTGGCAACTCACCGAGCTATCCAACAACTCGGTACCCCGTAATGCATAAAAATTACATCACCCCTGCAACATATATCCCACACGCATAACACCAATACATTGTGAAGCATATATATACAAAATAATTATAATGATGTAATGAAGAAATAGCAAAAAGACACCCCTGGATAAAAAAGTGTGTTGACCTCGGCCGAGGGCCCCAAGCCAACAAATAATGGAACCCATTTGTCTAAACATGAGTTTCAAATACTTTACGCTCCACTTTATTTTTGCCACGTGTCACGGCCTGATTGGCCACTTGACCCGAATTCATCCCAAATTTTGACAAAGTGGTAACTTGAGCATATGATATCCATTTTACACATTCCAATAGGTTCAGAAAAATATTTGAATTCTCTAATATACTATCATATTTTTGGGAGATTTTTTGAACTTCCAAAGTTCCAAATTGTCCTACATATCACACCTCATCAATAATTCCCTTTTGGTTCCCAAAAGTCAACTTACCCATTAAATCTGCTAAACAATCCTCTCCACAATCACCAACATACAAAACCCATCTTATAACATGGTAGGTTAGGATTGCAAAAATTGAAAAGCCATCATAGAATGGATTAGTTCATATAGAAACAAAAGGTCAAAACCATAAACAATGTCCAACCAAATCTATGTCAAATTCTATTAATGCTCAAATAAACCAGTATGAACTGAAAATCAAATTACAAATAGTAATCATTGTTTCTAAATCGGAAAAGCGCATCAATTATGTAAAATACAACCTACATATCGGTTTGTTAGTGCAATAATTGTACACCCTATTTTTAACCATGTTTGTGATTACAAATAATAGAATTCCAAATTGAGGGACTTATAAAATGTGTAAAAATCATGCATGGCTAAAAAAATGTTTTTATAATTATTACTATTACAAACAATTCTTGACAAGGGTCTTATAAGCCACTTTACATTTGCATAATATAAATGAAAACATTTTACTCTAAAATATTAGTTTCCCAAAATAGACATATTTATCATGCCCCATAGAAAACTTCACAAATATTGTTGTCAAGGTTCAAAACTGAAGTTTTCCAAAACCATAAATGAGAGAAAATAATATTCCAAGTATGATAAACCTATCACTCGGATTTTCTCTTTAGGTTACTTCAACATATTCAAAGCTAATATGAAATATGGGAAGATATTTCCTTTTATTAATCAATAGGAATCCCAAAAATGCTTTAAAAATTTGCATGTTAATCAACTATCATAGCTATGCAAACATAAAACTAAGGAATTGTTTTCCAATCCACTTAACTAGATTTTCCTTTTTAGGTGATTTATTTTCCTTAGGATTTTCTGAACATTTCAGGGGTCATATTTAGAACTATTGGTTTAATTATGCTTTCCTTATTAACAATTTTCCACTGTTGTTTAGGAAAAAGCTACCAACATTTATCATTCTCATGACCTTTCTGTTACAACGAGAAAAAAATTTTATCCACGTTTTTAGGAAACTTACCAAAACTGCCATTCTTTATACCATGTCTAGGAGAGTGGTATTTCAAAATATTTCCCATCAAATATTTTTCATTTCCTACATTTGACACACAGTTATTAGATAATCCAAAAAATATTCATGGATAACTGTACCACATTTCCTGAATATCATAGCTAAATTTCTTATAGTGAAATAGTGGCTAATTATTTTTACCATTTTCTTTATGGTTATGATAAAAACAAGGTGGAGGAATCTCATTACCTCATCTTTTGATTTATTACCAATCCCTTCTTTGGATGATGATTCATCAGATGCTAAGGGGAAGACACTTTGTTGTCAGAAGCTCGTCTTCTTTTAGTAGTTTTGGAGAATTCTCAAACTTCCATTTTACCGCCACTAGTGTAACCCAAACTTGCAAAAAAAGGATAATCCTCAACCTGTATTGGGTTAAATATACCTTGGTTGTTCTTACCAAGGCAATTCTTGTTAAATACCATTTTAGTTAATAACTTAGATCCAATGCCTTTAGTGTGCTTTTCAAAATCACCAAAAACATTTTTACTTGAATCGAATGGGAGGAGGGCTCAAGTGGTAAAAACTTATACTTCACTCATCTATCATGGTTTCTACATCTGAATTGGAAGGCACACCCTTATTTAGTTCACCACAATATAAGACCGTGAAGAGCTCATCCTTTGATTGAAGCTCGATTTCAATCATTCAATTTTTCCTCAAAGGAACAGAGCTTACACCTTATGAAAGCATTTTCTTCCCTGAATCTAATTGTTCATGTTTACAAGCTCTTCCATCCTCTCTCTTTTCAAGGATTTCCCCATGGTTACTTGCATGAAAACATGTACTTCCAATAACCACACACTAAAAATAGAATATCAACAAGCCTAAAATGTAAGTACCAAACCGATATAAAATGTAATTGAAAGCAAATCACTAAGTTTTACTAGCTTTGTTATCGAAATATGATCCATAAATAGTTTTCACCCCCTTATATTAACTATTTTAAAATTTTACAAATACTTAAAATCTTCTCAAGAGATGTTATAAGACCATAATGGATTCAATTTTAAGTGTTTTCAAACCCATTGTTCTTAGTTGATCTCTTAAATGATCAAACTTTTCTTCTTACAACTTTCCATAAATGAAGTTTTACAATTATAAATAATTAATAAATAGATCTTAAGATGTCATAAATTGATCAAACTAACTTATAACTGATTTCAGATTGAATTAAGAAATCAAAACTGATTTTTGCATTCACTTCGTCTGTTTGTGGAAGAACGTGCTAAAAATTAACTGAAATTTATTTTCCCATTATTTTTCTTGTTTAAATTCCTTTTATACTAAAATGGAAAATTGATTAAAAATAGAAAACTGAATCACAAAAACTCCACAAATTGATAACGAGTTCACCCAAGTTGGGTTATGTCTCTAGATTCATTCATCAAACGTGAACTGATCTATTAAAATATCATTTGAAGTATAATTTTTACCTTCCAAAATGATTAAATAGATCCAATAACCTGTAAAAGAGATTATTCAAATTTGAATAATTTGAATTTTGTTAGAAATCCGTCCCCAAATCTAATTATGGCTTTGTAAGGCTCTGACAAGTGTTTTATGTGAAACCGAGCTCAAAAACTCTTCCATCACTCAAATAATGATGCTTCAAGGAAAAATAAAACCTCAAGTTTGATCATCTCGAGTTCCAAACAAGTTTCTAGTTCTTCTTGAGACCTTGTTTTGAATCTAAATGCTTCAAAAATATTGTTTTGTAAAACCTACTTATTGTGGCCTATTACATAGTCATGAGCCTCTTTTATTTATATACAAGTAAGCCCTTTATATAGTTTGTTCAAAGGCTTTGGCACAACTAATGGGATTAAATTTATGATGAGGTTGGTTAAGGGGTTGATGTTATGTTGTGGAGCCTATTTTCATGTGTGGAAGTGTTGAAGACTTTACACTAAAATTATTGTGTTGGCCTAAAAAAATGTCCATGATGTCTTGGGAAACGTGTTCTCCTCATATGGGCAGGATTTTTGACCCATAGGTTTATGGGGTGGTTTTGGCCCATGGTTTTGGTACCCACGGTATTGTAAAACTACTTAAGCAGTTTCTATTGATGTGCTTTTGGGATTTTGATAGGGTAGACATATCATTGTAGATGTGTGTGAGTTCAAGTGTGAATTCAAGAGATTTTGTTGAGCATAGCTCCAAATAAATCTGGGTATTGTATTGAGAGAAAGAGGTGGCTTGTAATAAAATATGAGCAAGTGATTCTTGGTGGACATAGCCCAAATTGGGTGAACCACATTAAATATTGTCTTTGTGTTGTGTTCTTTTATTTTATGCACTTTTATTTCAGATCTATGATATTATTATTTGTATTAGTTTTTTCTATTGTGATTATGTGTGGGATTGTTCCACATATTTTATCCCTTATTTTCTAATAATTGGTATTAAAGCCCTGGTTTTTACTAAAGTGTTGAATCGTAGGGATTTTTTTAGCTTGAGTGGGAGCTATGGTAGATGATGAAAGATCTAAGGTTGATAAATTCAACGGGAATAATTTTAGTCTTTAGAAGATGCATATGCAAGATTACCTTTATCAAAAGTATCTTTATATTTAGTTATCTAAAAAAGGGAACAAACCCTCGAGTATGACAGAGAGATGAGAATGGGATTTTTGGATAGGAAGACACTTGGAACAATTTGGCTATGTCTTGCATCTTGATGTTATTTAATGTTTCAAATGAAAAGACTATAAAAGAACTCATGGATGCATTAGGGAAGTTATATGAAAAACCCTTTGCCTCTAACAAGATATTTTTGATAAAAAGTTGTTTAATATGAATATTTCGAGAATAGTTCAAGTAGCATATATTTTGAATGATTTTGATATGGTTGTGAATATGCTAGCTTTGGTTACAATATAATTTGATGAAGAAGTTAGGGATTTACTAATTTTGTGTTATTGACACGAGAGTTGGAATAGTATGGTAATGGTGGTAAGAAAAAGCAGTTCTAGCTAGCTCAAAGTTGAAGTTTAAGGATGTTATAGGGGTGATTCTAAGTGAGGAAATGTGAAGAAAAAACTCTGGAGAATCTTTTATCTCAGGGAACACTTTAACGGTGGAAATTAGAGGCAGATAGAAGAATAGAGGAAGCCATGGAAAATTGAAAGATCGGACAAGGTCAAAATCTAAAAGCAAGATAGTATCTAGCACTATGGAAAGTTTGGGCATGCAAAGAAGGATCTGTTGGGAGCTTCGAGAGAAGAAGAAACAAGGAGGAGAATGTGGCAACAGGTAATGTCTACCAAGATGATTTGATTCTTTCTTTGCATAAAATTGCTAAATCACGGGTTTTATATTCGGGGCTTCTTTCCATGCTACTCCACATAGGCATTATTTTATTGATTATGATCGGGGATTTTGGGAATGTTTTTCTTGGTGATGACGAGCCTTGCAACATAAATGGAAAATTTTCTATTCAGGTTAAGATGCAAAATGGGAATACATAGCTATTAAAGGATGTCGGACATGTGCCTAAATTAATAAAAACTTAGTATCGATGGGGTAGTTGGGAAATGATGGTTGTATTGTGATATTTATAATGGAATATTGGAAGGTTACTAAGGGTTCTCTTGTGGTGATAAGAGGTAAGAAGGTTAGAACTTTGTATTTAACCATTGATAGCACTAATTCTTGTAATCTTGTGGCTTCAGATGTAGATACAACATTTTGGCACAATAGGCTTGGTCATATGAACCATAAGGACATGTAGATCATATAGAATTTTTTTCTCGATTTATAAAAACAGTTTGGATTTATGTGAGAATTGTGTATATGGGAAACAAAAGAGAGTAAATTTTATCAAGGTTGGACCTACGAAGAAAGAGAGTAAGTTAGAGATGGTAAATTCTGATGTGTGGGGGTTGGATCAGGTATCATCTCTTTGGGGTTCAAATTATTATGTTACTTTTATTGATGATGCAACAAGGAAATTTTGAGTATATTGTATTAGAAATAAATTTGATGTAATAGACACTTTTTGTTTAATGGAAAGCCTTGGTAGATGTATCCATGTATTAGTTAGCTAAGTAAAGAGAATTGAAACTAACACCTAATAGTTCCAAAACAAAGCTAAACTATACCTAGATCATCATGCTAAGAGCTTAAAGAGAGTAAATATCAACACTATGCATTAGAACTTTGAAGGAAACTCAAACTAACATGCTAAACATTTATCCTCTACTCTTTGAAATCTAAACAAGAGATGGACCTATGTAGATCCTTAGCTATCAAAATATGATAGTTTGTTTGATCCCAAGGGTTTGAGAATGGATCTCAATCAAGACTTGGCTACAAGACCTCCTTGATCTTCTCCATATGACTCAAAAGCTTGGATGGATGAATGCAAGATGAAGATACCTAGCTCAACACTAATGGAAGATTCTCAAAGATGAAAATGCCTATATTTTATGTTATAAGCATGCAAAGGTGTGTGTGAAGAAAGGTAAGAGGAGGGTTATTTATATAACCCTCTGGTTTGAAGGAGCTTTGCATCCTATTGTATGTGGGATAATAGCAAAGCTAGGTTAGTAATGGATAAACATGGTTTAGAGTGGTTGAGTTTGCTTTAGGAGAGTTTAATTTTTCCTTTAGTGACTCATGGGAATTGAGGGGGTGCATTAATTAAATCAAAGTGATTAATTAATAGGGATGTGCAAGCTTATAGAAGATTTTTTAGAAGAAATTTAGCATGATCTAAGCTATGAGAGGAATTTAATCAAATAAATGACGATTTATTGATTAAATAGAAGAGAAAATTAATTAATTATAATAATTAAATAATCTAGATAGAAAGGGGTATTGATTAATGGAAGGTTGTTAATCATTGTTTTGAGTGATAGAAGGGATAATTAATTGTCATAATGTAATTATTTAGCTACAATAAAAGAGGAACGATGTGTTGTTGACGATATGTCATTAATATTTGGGAAAGGATACAAGTAGCACAATTTAAGTATTTAAATTGCTCGATCCAAATTACAGGTGTCTACATTTTCCCCTCTTTGGGGTGGCGTAAGTGATGCCACTTCAAAAATAGTAAACAAGTATAAACACAAAATTTTGAAGAAATAGAAGAAAAATTATTGGAGTGAAGGATGCCCCCTCAAGTGTTGATGGGGTGATGAGACAAGTTGATCGATGATTGAAATGATGAAGAAAGTAGAAATTAGAAAAGGGGAGAGGCAAATGCCCTAGGTGAATTAGAAGAATAACTTTGATAGGAAAATGATATAAAAAATAAATTAAGACAAATAGAAAAGAGAAATCTTTCATCCAGTGTAGTGAAACAACTTTTGGTGCCATCATATTTGTAAAGATCTACGTCATCGATCCTTATTAAAAATATAAGCATACTAAAAAAGTGTAGAATGACATGAAAATTCATAATAAAAATCAATTTTCCACTCAGAAAACACCAACCCAATGAAACATACATAATGCAATGCAATACGAGAAGTAAACAAGCTCATTTAATAGGGAAACAAGTACATACACACATACTCAAACCAACAATGGTCAAGATTATTGCACAAATGTTTTGTTATCAAGCTGAAGATCCCAAATGTTTGTGATTTAATGAAAAGGGTTAAAAATGATTCCCAAGAAAGGATACATTTGAGGAAGTTGATAAAGGACGCATGGTCCGATGATAAAGATTTGTGTGCTACAAAACAGTACCAAACAACTCATTGTGCCCTAGAGTACATACGAAGCAAGCAGGCTAGCTTTGTAAATGGTTGTAGATCCAGGTGATCCACAATTCGTTGGGTTTAAAAACATGTGAAAACAAAAAATAAGATATGGGATAAATTCCATGCGTGTGACATAATTTTTAGCTGTGTACAAGCTCTTTACCAATTTTTGCAAATTTTTTATTTTTACAATTTTTTTGGATTTTTAAACGATTTTATGAATTTTTAGGATTTTTGAAACATATGTGAATGTTTTTTTGTTTTAGATTTTTGAATTTTTTCCAAAACTATGTACAGGAAAATGAAGAAAGCATGGATGCCCCAACAATAGATGGGATGTATAAGGGAAAAAGGCCACATGTATGTACAAGAAGAAGGTGAAGATGCGACATTGCCCCCAGTGTTAGATGGGAATATTCAAAGGAAAACTCTTCACGCAGAAGTTGTATCAGGGTCAATATGGATATGTTCAACCTGATGATGAACATAAACCCAATGACATGCTAGGAAGGAACAAAGATGCCCCCAACGTAAGATGGCCAAGAAATGTAGGATAGAAAGAAGTGGAAGATTTTTATTGAAAGAAGGGAAAAAATTCCCTTAAACATAGCAAAAAGGCAATCCTATACACATGGATGTTTTGAACGAAGCAGAAGAAAAGTAAAAATTCCATGAAAGGAGATGGAAAAATGCAATGAAAAGCCTTGTGATGAAAGAGTGATTAGCCAAAGGCACAAATCATGAGACAAGACATGCACTAAGGCAAGAGTTTGAACAAGGTCTAAACAAAACCTGGTAACATACTAATCCTATTGACTCATAGAGATCCTGTGTGTGCACATGGAAATGAATTACCTCTTAGAGGGAAACTTTCATAGATAACAAGTGAAGGCACCTTACCCAATGTGTAGGAATAATTTATTTTGAATGGTGATTTGTGAATGAAGGGTGGAAGGATAGCCATACATTGCTCCCGCCGCCGAGTTAGACATCCATAACCTTGACAGAGATGTATTTGATTCTAATCACAACATTAATTTACTTCTAAACAAGCATCCTGTAGACACTAAAATTAGGTCACACTCCCCTTTGGTCCCTCGAAGAATAAGCACCCTTTATTACATTTACCTAGTCATGACCCTCTTCACCCCACTAATATTAATTTAATTAAATTAATTCATTATCCTCACTATATTTATTATTTAAATAATATCCACACATACGATTCACTTAGACACCTCACCAAGCCAACTCAACCTAAGACTTATTTTTAACAAGTTGCCATAACTAACTAAGACTTACCCAAACCCTAAAAATCGTGCCTACATTCCCTCTAACCACATCCCCACATGCTCACAAGAAGATCCTAGTCTAATGCATGGGATAACAACACGAGATCAAAGGAAATAGGAGGATCTCCCTAGTTTAGTAAACCTAGGAAATCCCACCTTGATCGACGTTGGCTACCCCTAACCATCACTAGTTAAGCGGTCGCCGTCGATTACCCCTTTTAACCCCAAAACAACCTTATTCTCAAGGTTGGAAGAAAGTTGGAAAACATTGAGAGAAGGGTGATGAGAAAGAACACATCTTAGAGAGATAACGCATCTTCAGAGAGAAAATTCCAGTGAAAACCCACATGCAAGGAAGGAGATTGAGCATCTTCTCCTACACAGCCATCCCAGCCATGATCTGATCTATCCAAGCAAAGAGGAGTGTACATGCAGCCCATGTAGAAGATTTATTTTAGCTGGTGATCACTTGCAGCCTTCAAATCCCTCATCAGCACCCCCATCCCTCACACATAGGCATTATGGAATGGAATCCAAGTAAGTATAACATCATACTTTCCTGGTTTATTTCATTTCTTCATCATTCTATCATCCATTGTTTAGCTTGCCCCTATTGACCTTATCCAACACTTTCACCTTCATATACCCATTAAAACCCCACCAAAGCCTACTCCAGAACTCCAATATTTCACCACGACTAACCAAAGTCCTTTGTGCAATCACAAAGGAGACCACAACTTGCTCGTGACATTTCGAGATCTCACAAGAATGGCGCATTGGTTACACCTAACCACCGTCGGTCACCCCTAACCGACACCGGTCTCTGTATTTGCCCACATAGCCTAGACCAGAGACATATTCACCTAATCTCATCTTATCCCCACTCACTGCGATCTACCCGAGACCTTTGTCAAACCTACGAACCCAGAACCAACCATTTGACCTTTGGATTCTATTCTAGCTTAGCCTGTTAGATTAGATCTATTTCTTATTGTGTTTTTAAGTGAGATACCTAAATCATTTCAAACTACAATAGGGTTTACTTTGTTTACAACATTAAATTTTTTAAAAAGCGATTGGGTGACAACCATCTAGGAAGAATCAAACTTCTGGATCTAACATACGCTAGGCAATTCATTGCCCATATTGTTTAATTCCTTATGGTGGTCTTGCTTTCATTACAGGTAGTTCCTCCTAGCCAAAAGAAAGCTCTCACAATCAGTGTGGATTCGGAAGTCATACACGTGTAACAACTCATCAACCAACATTTGAGCAGGTATTCCTCCTACACCCTTTACCTTATCTATTTTGTCAACGCTTTAAAGAAACGATCTAACAATCGGGTGAAGCGTTTTGCACGCCAGTGGGACCCATCCGAGGTTCCTTGGATTTCGTTCATTCCTAGGAATTTTTTTTTGTTTGTTTCCCTTATGAAAAGTGTACACACTAATTTTCTTCTTTGTTAATCCACCTCCTCTTTCTATTTGCTCTAAAGGAAACTTTTTTTTGGTGTAATTAAAAGAACCCTTTTCTTCATTTTTTTGCATTGTAGTGAAAGAGCATCCCTCTTCCTCTAAATCTTATTGTGTCATCCAATTTCACATTTTCAATTTGGGTTTAAAAATAAGTGCATTCCATTATGATTTATTGCATTAGCTCACATTAATTGAGGGCAACCTATAGAAATGTTTCGTTCCTTTTAGAAAGCAGAGATAAGGTTAGGGTTAGGAGGAATACTGTAGAATGTCGAGATGGTGTGCGCGTACCGTAGAGAAAGATCGGCCGACTGCGAAGAACTCCTTTTTGTCTTGGAAGGACTACTGCAAATAAGAACACAAGACCACAGATTTTGATTAAACAATAAATGAGGAAAGCTGCCTTGGGCCGGAAATATAAAACTTCCTTTCGAAGGTGGTCGGTTTCCTACTAATATGAATTAACACAAAAAGGCGTAAAATATCAATTAAGTTGTTTCGTTGAAGTGGGTAGGGAAAAGTTGTTTTTGGTTTTGATCGGAGGAACCGATGGCGATTCGATAACCGATGCGTTCTGATAAGCGATACCGGTGGGTTATAGGATCTTCTTGGTAGCTATGGTGTTTGTAAGGCTGGTTTATGGATGATATTAGGAAATGAGATGATGAGGGTAAAAGAATAATGATTAGATGTAATGGCACGTTGGGTAGTGGACTCGAAAGCGGATTTAGGAGGACTGAGATTCAAGAAACATAAGAAATGTTATAACAGAGGACATGCAAGATGTGACTTACTGGTTTTGACCAAGATGCAAGCTGATCTCCTTTGCTGTAAACACTTCTAGTATTTCCACTCATCTCTGCTTGGTCAAGTGAAGATCTGGACTCTGTTCCTCGCTCCCAATAATCTCTGTTGATCCAGAAATCCTTCGACTGATCTCTAAAATGAAATTCCGATCCGTTGTTTTGGTTTGGGGAGCCCATTTACAGGGAACCGATGGCGGTTGCGTAACCGACGGCGGTCGAGTAGGAACCGGTATCGGTAAGGAAAAAGTAGGCTATTTTTAGTAAAATCGCCCACCTTCCCTGTTTTTCTCCCGAGAGATCAGCTGCGGCCTTGGTCAAGTGACTAGAAGGTCGGTTTTGGGTGCGAGAAAGGGGTCATTAGTTATGGGTGTAGGTGTAGACCAAGTTTTAGGTTTTAATTAGGTTAGTTTAGGATTAGGGCTAGGTCATGATGAGGTGGCAAAATGAGGTGGCAGGTGAGGTGATGGGGATTTATCAATTACAAGGTAATTAATAAATAATTGTGTAAAGTTTAGGTAATGAGGTTAGGTTGCGAAATGGGATGCGGGTCACAAGGGGTCGTAAGACATGAATTTGGTGTCTACATTAGCCCCTTATTGTCGTGTAGCTTGTTCTGTAAAGCTGCGCGGACAATAATATGAAGTGGTTTCTCATGTTAAGGATATAGGTAATCCCCCTCAAATCTATCACAGATTGAGTGAACGGGAAATCAGGGATAGGGTTGATAAAGGGTACATGTTGTAGAGAGGATGGTAAAGTGGTGGGGTAGGTCGAGGAAGCGAGACGCATGTTGAAATGCAATAATACGACTAGGGTACATGATTTGTGAGCAAACCAGCGATGTATAGGCAAAGGTCGATAGTTTATCCAAACAAGGGTGATATAATCACGGTATCCAAGGCATAGGAAGTAGCTCGGGGTATATAACAGGTAAGGTGCAGAGCGTTTAGGCATGTTCGCGAGTACCAAATGGTTAGTTTGGTTGAGATAAGCGTCACGGTCTGCAGGTCACAGGCAAAGTTGGTCGACGAGATCAAGTCGAGGACCCTAATCATGCTAAAACACGAACAGGTGAGCTCGATTGAACAAAAGGTACATGATGGATGGATAAAAATAAAAATGTTGATTGTGGGTATGGTATTGAAGTGATACGGTCGTGGGTCGGGCCAAGTTGGGGTGCGGCCTTGGGTCGGGCCGGATGGGAGGGTGAGGCCTTTGGTCGGGCCAAGATGGGTAGGGCGAGGCCTTGGTCGGGCCAAAGTTGTTGGGGGCGAGGCCTTGGGTCGGGCCAAATGGGTAGGTTAAGGCCTTGGGTCGGGCCGAATAGGTAGGGCGAGGCCTTGGGTCGGGCCAAATAGGTAGGTTGAGGCCTTAGGTCGGGCCAAATAGGTAGGTTGAGGCCGTGGGTCGGGCCGAATAAGTAGGTTGAGGCCTTGGGTCGGGCCAAATAGGTAGGTTGAGGCCTTGGGTCGGGCCAAATAGGTAGGGCGAGGCCTTGGGTCGGGCCAAATCGGTAGGTTGAGGCCGTGGGTCGGGCCGAATAGGTAGGTTGAGGCCTTGGGTCGGGCCAAATAGGTAGGGCGAGGCCTTGGGTCGGGCCAAATAGGTAGGGCGAGGCCTTGGGTCGGGCCAAATAGGTAAACAAATGGTGTGTCAGCAAGGGTGGATATAGGCGATATGTGGTTAAAAAGGGGCAAATGGTAAATAGGGGCAAAAAATAAAATTGGGGGAAAGTTGGAAGACAAACCGATGTCGATTCGACATGACCGATATCGGTTGAGGGACCGATACCGGTTTATTAGGGCAAAATAAAACCGATATCGGTTAAGGGCGAAAAACCTATAAAAAGAAAAATACGGCTTGTCATTGTCACTTTGTTATTTTGAAAACCAAATTGACTTGTCTGACGTGGAGAGTTGAGATTGGAGGTTTATTGAGCGAGGTGGAGCTATTTTCTTTGGAGGAGTGAGTTGTTTGCGGGCCGTGTGAGGAGGAGGCAGAGTTGATTGGCGGGGACCCAGCAGATCGAAGTGGAGCTATAGCACGAGCGGGAGGAGAGCGGGAGGCTGGACCAGGTGGATTTGGACCACCACCACCTATCCCACCACACGGCGTGTGTCAAATGCGGTAAACTCGGAACTCTTTATTTTGTGCATTTTATTGCATTATGTTGTTTTTGGGATTTGGGTAGGAATATAATGTTTTGTAGAAAATAATGAATAAATGGGAATGATTTGAAAAAGGGAGAGGGTAGATAGGTGAAAGAGGCCAAGGCGGCATGGTGGGTAGGTTTTAGGGTGTTTGGGTGGGTAGAGAGGTAGAAATAGGGAAAAAGAAGAAAGGGGTAGGCCGCGTCGGTCGGCGCGGCAAATTTTCAGTGACCGATGTCGGTCACTAAGCAACCGGCATCGGTCGTGGAATTGTTAGGGAGGTGGGTGCAGTGTGGGCTATCGATGCCGGTTGGTCGTTGACCGGCGTCGGTGGGGGAGGTGGGCCAGGGGCGGTTATGAGTGAGTGTGGGTTGGGTTTGGGTTGGGGTTGGGTTTTGGGTGTGGTTGGGTTGGGTTTTTGGGGGTTGGGTTTGGGTGTTGGGGTGGTGAGGTGGGTTGGGTTGGGTTTTGGGTGAGTGGGTTTGGGTTGTGGGTGGGGGTGGGTTGGGTTTTGGGTGTTGGGTGGGTTGGGTTGGGTTTTGGGTTGGTGGGTTTTGGGTTTGGGTTTGGGTTGGGGGTTTTGGGTGGGTTTTGGGTTTTGTTTTGGTTGAGGTGGGTTGGGTTGGGTTGGGTGTGGGTTGGGTTGGGTTGGGTGGGTTTTGGGTTGGGTTGGGTTGGGTTTTGGGTGAGTGGGTTTGGGTTGGGTTTTGGGTTGGGTTTGGGTTGGGTTGGGTTTGGGTTGGTTGGGTTTGGGGGTGGGTTGGGTTGGGTTGGGTTTGGGTGAGTGGGTTTGGGTTTTGTTTTGGGTGAGTGGGGTTGGGTTTTGTTTTGGGTTGAGTTGGGTTGGGTTGGGTTGGGTTGGGTTTGGGTGAGTGGGTTTGGGTTTTGGGTGGGGTGGTAGAGAGTCGGGGTGTGGTTGGGGGGATAAAAGGGGGTTTAGAGGATAAAGTAGATGTTGTGATAAAAAGTAGGTCTAAAGATGTGGGTTGGTTTGGCAGGCACGTCAGCAGTTGACGATGCGGGATAGGATGCCCCCGCTGTTGGTGCGGATGCGGCCACACATATCCGCAGCTCACTGGGCGATCATGCGTGAGGTGGGACTTGGTGGAGTCCAGAGGTATAGAGCGATAGAGAGAGATCACAGCCTGATGGTCGCCCTCATCGAGAGATGGGATCCGGCGACCAATGTGTTCCATCTCCCGACTGGGGAGATGACTATCACGTTGGAGGATGTGTATCGCATCCTTCGACTACCTATCGAGGGAGAGGCGATCTTCGAGTAGGTCGAAGACTGCCATGGACAGCATATTACAGGTTTTTGGAGATGCAGCCGCGCTACTTACCTATCACAGCGTGAGCATTGGGTATGGTGACATGTACCGTGCGCATCGACACGAGACACGGCTGGCTGTGTTGATGATGATTGGGATCACCTGCTTCGCCCTCCCGGACTCAGAGGGAGGCCGCTTTCCATGGGCATTGATGGGGGTGCTTCATGAGATGGTGGAGGAGCATACCTATTATGCTTGGGCACCAGTATATCAGTGCGATTATACTGAGAAACTCAGGGGTTATCGCCGGATGAGGTGATTCGGTATCATTCGACATTTTGCTTGCATTGTTGGGCATATGAGCACATCATATGCATCAGGCCAGTAGGGTTACCGCAGCAGCCAGGGCCACAGGTCATATACAGTACGGCTTTCAGAGGTGGTTGGGGGTCGTGGGGCAGCCACGAGCAGTGCTTGCAGGGCGGGATGTCACCTATTACAGGCATTTATTAGAGGGTCCGCGGCGTAGACATCATATGGAGACCTTACAGAGGTCATCACCCGCCTGAGGAGGCCGAGAGTACGATTCGCTGGATCCAGTACACTTTTACGGATAGCGAGGACGGAGGCCGAGGAGAGTACGAGAGATACCCCTAGAGAGGGTGCGCCGGAGATGGGGCTGCGGCAGGGCGAGCCACCTCCCTTCCCGTATGAGGAGGGATGATGTAGAGCCCCACTTGCCACGCACCACAGCCCTTGGATCCAGATTGGGTTGCAGAGAGAGCAGCAGATGATGGCATAGATGATGCTGGGTGCACGGGAGCATACAGGGTTTGGTGGGCTGGTCGAGAGAAGCGGCGAGGGTATGACCCCACACCCGAGACTTGGCGGCGTGTGGCAGAGAGAGATCAGCTTAGGGGTCAGGTGCAGCTCTTACAGGGGCTTGCTGCTGCTGCGAGCACGAATAGGGGGTCTTACGAGGGGTAGCTTAGCCAGAGCTCGAGTGCAGGCACAGGCAGCACCACCACCAGCAGGCGGCCACAGTGCGAGTGTGCAGTACAGGCAGCAGAAGCCGGATAGCAGCACGGCCACGAGCACGCAGTGCACAGTACAGCGGCCGTGCTGCAGCGGCAGCAAAGACAGCCCACGGCCTGCAGCACGAGCCCGAGATACCACCACGGCCACAGGCACCACCAGCGGCACCATCACAGGCACAGGGGGCACTGGTAGTAGGAGTCCGGGGACCAGCCCCAGTACCTACGGTGGCACGGGACAGATATATGGAGGCGAGGGCGGAGGCCCGGTATTATCAGGATATCCTTGATAATACCGGAGCTGAGTATCAGCCGTATGCGGCACACCGAGCGGAGACCTCACATAGTCAGAGGTCACAGGGAGGCGCAGCTACAGCCGGTGTGTCCGTTACAGGTAGGAGGCGAGAGGCACCGCAGGGACCAGCAGGGAGAGGTGCTGAGGGTGGTGGGGAGAGCTGAGGGATCCCCACATAGTTTTTGTATAGGGACATGGGCACCGGTCTGCGAACCGGTTGTGTTGATAGAGGCCTGCGTGCCTACATTTATTCATTTATTGATTCATTATAGACCGGCCTGCGAGTCGAGTATGGGTTGTATATTTGATACCGGCCTGCGAGCCGAGTATATTTTTGATATGAGGGACCGGCCTGCGAGCCGAGTCGAGATTTTGGATAGTTATTGCGGCCTGCGTGCCGGCTTAGTTGTATGATGAGATCACAGAGGCCCCGATGCAGGGCACATTGTATATTTGCAAATTTGTATATATATATAGAGATGATGTTTTGATCCACATGTTGTGTTCAAAAATGTTTTTAAATATTTTGTCGATGGTTTGTGGTATAGAATATATGATGAGTTTAAGTGACATGTTGATATATGGATGATGTGTTATGTGATGAAATGTTGCATGTTTTGGGCTGGTTTTGTGACATTGTTATATATGTATCTGATGAGTTGGATCCAAATGATGTATAGATTGATAGTTTGTTGATATCTTTAGTTGATGGTTTGTTTGTTTTTGTAAAATAGATGATGTTATGGACATTGTAATGATATGTGTGGTGGATGGAGAAATATGGATAATGGTGTTGTGATGCAGGAAAAGAGGCGGGCGCGACAAAAATTTGGTAAAAAAATGAAGAAAAGACGATGTTTGAAGGCGGGTGTGTAACCGATATCGGTTAGGTAACAAGACGCGGTGGTAGGTAGTAGACCGATATCGGTTGCATAACCGATACGGTTATTTAGGTATGAGCTTTTCTAAAAATAAAAAAGCTAGGGTGGCAACTTAAGTTCTAATTTTGAGAGCCATGCAAGAAGTTAAATACGCGAACGCGACGCTTTTTGACAACTGAGACAGGTAATTGCATGAGAAATTTGAGTGATAAGGAGAAAAGAGACAGGGAAGGTGATTGTGATCTGAGATTCAGAAGACAGAAAGGTAGGTTTGAAAAAGGTGGTAATAATGGCAGGACGAGGAGAAACATCCAGCAGGCAGGGACAAGAGGGAAGACAAGGGCCACCTCAAGCTACCGCAAACCAAGAGGTAACGTTTTGTTTGTGATTTGACTACTGCATGTTTTGTGAATAAGATGGGGGAGAGTAGGTGGGTATATATGAGAAAGAAAACATGAGAACAAGGGTTGCAGGTGAGGTAAGTGTTACGGGGTAGGCAATCAGGGGTTTCAGGTATGTTTGTATGTATAAAAAGGAATAAACGAGCAAATTATTGTCGTAGGTGGTTGTTTTTAGGAAGGTGTATGTAATTGACAGTGACCGGTAGCGGTTAGGGAAAACCGGTATCGGTTACTGAACCGATACCGGTTATGTATAACCGATACCGGTTACTGGAGGAATTTCCAGAATGTTTGAAAAACCCTGACGGATTGAATGGTTGTTTGTTGTTTTGGTGTATGCGAGCGAGGCGGGGTTGAGGATGAATGATAGTGTGCAGTAGTTGTTGTCACGAATCAGCGGATGTAACACCAGCGGAATGGACATTGATAAATCGTTTGGGGTTAAGTGGAATCCGTTATTATTCACGAATCGCACGTAACCATGGTATGTTACAAGCGTTGATTGAGAGATGGAATCCACGAGACAAATACCTTTTATCTGCACAGCGGGGAGATAGCGGTAACATTGGAAGATGTGTTCCGTATTTTGAGACTCCTATTACAGGAGAACGTATATCGAGCACTACCTACTAGCGCGGCACGGGAGCGATAACCGCATGATTTGGTCCATACGCACGAGATTTGACACGGCGAGGTTTATCATTTACGTATGGGGTAATGTATACGGCACATCACGAGGAGACAAGGTTAGCGATAATATTAATGATAGCGGTAGGGTATTATGCATTACCGAGGCGGAAGGGGGAAGATTTCAAAGGCATTGATGTGTGTTATTTGGGAGATGATAGAAAGGGCGTGACTTTTGCATGGGCACTGCATATTTGGCGGAGTTATACGAGGGGTTTATGGGCTTGTAGGTGAAATCACGGGGCGACAACTTTGGATTGCTCATACTTATTACACTGTTGGGCCTATGAGCACATTGTTTGTGTGCGACGGTAGGCCGATCCATCCATCGAGGGAGGCCGAGAGTGCAGAGGTTGGGATTCGGCGATGGGTCCAGACAGAACAAGAGGCAAGATCCCAGGCCGTGACGGGTGACATTGAGTATTACAGGCAGGTATGGGAGAGAGTGACGGTTGCGGATATCTGTTGGAGGCCTTACGGGAACTATATGGTAACCGAGAACATAGCTGAGGAGTTGAGGGTGTAGAGCGATTGAGGTGGATCGCGGGGCACAGGCCAGGTGAATATGAGAGGATTCCTATAGATCGCGTGTGGCGACAATTTGGATTTGTGCAGGACATACCGCAGGCTTATAGACCATATATGAGGATCGATGCCGAGGCAGCATTCTCACCTCCCCGGCCAACACCTCCAGAAGGGCCCGAGGAGATAGCAGCCGATCGCAGTGTAATAGATGCAGGAATGACAGAGGCCTATAGATTATGGTGGGTAGCAGAACTGCGAGGTGTACGCGATCGTCCTGACATATCTGTGATTACAGCAGAGAGGGATCGGCTGCAGCGTTTGGTTCAGCAGCTCCAAACGCAGGTGAATGAGACAAGAGGATTGTTAGCGGTTGCGGAGGCACGAGCAGCGAGACTAGAGGCTGGAGTCCTCCATGCGAGAGGGCGTATTCATATGTTACAGGAGAGATTGGCAGATCAGTGGGTGGTACCAATATCCGTGGTACCTTTGAGGACAGAGAGGCCTGGCGAGAGGGGTCGACGATCACGATCATCACCTAGTTCGGGATGAGGCGTGAGGGTCTAAATAAATGTTAGCAAGGTATAAGAATAAATAAGAGTACCGACCTGCGTGTCGATGATAGAGAAGATGTATTTGTTTAACATCTAAATAAAACGAGATATGTATGCTGATTTGAGTTATAATACTAAGAATGTTTTCGTTTTGACTTTCGGTGTTTTGAAAAAAGGATAGAGAGGAATGTGATGAAATAAAAATACACAAAAATATTTATATTTTACCACACATGATAAGTTCTGGTAGGGGATGGTCGAGCTAACCTTGGGAGACCCCATGTCTCCTAAGTGCTGCCTACATAGCCCATTGCACAAAGCAAGGAAGGGCCTCAGACCGATGTAGTTCTCCCTTAGGACCAGGGAGAGGTGAATTCAGGCAATTGGTTGGTTGGTAAAAAAATATTGATATTAATATTGGTAAAAAAATGAATTGGTGATGTTGTAAAAGGTATAAGGGAAGCGAAAGTTAGCCTACCCAAGTAGAAGGGAACCATGTCCTGATTAAGATCAACACACAATCCTAGATGCGAGGCAAAGCGGAAAGAGCGCTCCGTAGGTGAAAAGAGCTAAACAAACCACACAACGTAGAACGAGCTTGAAACCCTAGGTACCGTGCATAGACGAGAAGTCAATAGGTGAAAAGAGTTGTATGATCACAATATATTGAGCGTACGTTACGTCCCTTGAGTTGAAGCAAATGGTGAGGTGAGGTGAATGATATAGCTGAGATACAGAGAACTTGTTACAAAGTGAGTGTTATGACGAAAGAGAACCTACCCTAAATAGACAAGTCCATGACCCAAAAAGTTCTTGTGAATGAGGCTTTTATTTGTTGAATATAGGCGATCAATGCGGGAAGTCTACCGGGGATATGGATTGTTTTATTCTTGAGGTCTTCACAAAGGTGATCAATGCGAGAAGCTTCGAGAAAAAAAGCTATTGTGTATAATTTGTCCTTCGGGGAGCTTGATCTATTTATAGTATGAGATATGATTTTAAATGCATTTGTCCTTCGGGGAGCAGATCTATATTTAATAGCAGCAATAATTTGGCATATAAATTTGTCCTTCGAGGAGCAGTCTATATATAATTTAGATAGCTAGATGTTCTTTTGGCGTGAAGCATCTAGTTTGGTAGGAAGTTTGACTCAAGAAAATCCCATAAGAATACGGCTTATTTTAAAACTTTGAAGTCATGGACTAGACTAAAAAGGGGAAGGCATCGTTTAGGTGAGGTGAGAATCAAACTATGTGAGCTTGATTTTTATTATGAGGTGTAGGAAACGAAGTGCATGTGGTGGTATGTGAGCTCAAGGGACGAGCAGTAGGTAGATAAAAAGTGATATAACACTAGATTCAATAGTAGAATGGTCGAAGATGCAGGGCATTAAGGGGTTCAGGCTCAGGCTTACCATTAAGCGAAGCTAAACGATAAGTGCCTGATCCATAAGTGTGAGTGATTATATAAGGCCCAATCCAATTGGGAGCAAATTTTCCACGTTTGCTCTTTTCTAGTTTGGTTACATGTTGATTCTCTTTGAGGACAAGATCACCAACCTTAAAGGTACGCTCATGAAGTCGCTTATCATAAGCACGCTTGATGCGTTTTTGATAGATTTGAAGGTGATCGAGAGCTGTAAGACGTCGTTCGTCAAGAAGCTCTAATTGGGCTAACCGCTCTTGGCGGAAATCATCGTTGGTGAGAATATCCTGAAGAGATATTCTAAGGGAGGGTATTTGTATTTCGAGAGGCAAAACAGCCTCGGTACCGTATACCAAAGAAAAAGGTGTGGCATTAGTAGAGTACGAATCTAGTATACGATAAGCCCAAAGGGCAAAGGGAATGTGATCGTGCCAATTTCTTCGGATTCATTGACAACTTTCATGAGGATTTTGGTTAGGGTTTTATTAGAAGATTGGCTGACCATTGGCTGCGGATAGTAAGGCGATGAGAAACTAAGTTTGATACCAAAGTTGTCACAAAGGTCTTGTAACAACTTGTTTTTGAAAGATTTACCATTATCGGTTATTAGGCGATGAGGAATACCAAAACGACAGATAATGTGATGGTTAATGAATTCGACAATTTTTTCTTTTTTGATTGAAATGAGTGGAATGGCCTCTACCCATTTTGTGTAATATTCGGTTGCTGTGATTATCCAACGGTGACGTTGTGAAGAGGTCGGGTGAATCTCACCAATAAGGTCTAAACCCCATTGTGAGAAAGGCCAAAGATCTCGTGCGACCTGCAGCGGATGGCTAGGAGTATGTTGAAGGTTGGCATGTTGTTGACACATAGCACAACGCTTAACATATTCGTAGCAGTCGTTATTGAGAGTAGGCCAATAATAACCTAGGCGAAGGATTCGTTTAGCCACGGCAAGGCCACTAAAATGTCCACCACAAATCCCATCATGGACTTGTTGGATGGTATAGGTGACCTCCGCGCCGGTTATACAGCGAAGGAGGATGCCATCAAAGCCACGTTTATAGAGGAGTCCTCCCATGACAACATAACGCGAAACACTTTTAAGAAAAGCACGTTTGCCGTTACTAGTAAGGTCAGGTGGGAGAACAGAGATCGTAAGGTAGTCGTGAAATTGGTGGTACCAGGTATCCTGCGAATTAGTAGACACAGTATTTATCATGCAAACTACCGGGGTTGAATAGGATGGTGCAAAAAGTTGCGTTGGACCACAACGAATAATGAGTCGGTTGGTGCGGCGGGAATTTGCGAGGCTAAGCAAGCCATAGTATCCGCGAATTTGTTAGTGGAGCGGGAATGGTTTGGATAGAATAGTGAGTAAATAAGGCTAGAAGTGACTCACGTGGTGTTTGTATACGAAGTTCCTCATTTTACATTGGTAGGTGCCCATAACTTGATTGACTACCAATTGAGAGTCGCGAAAATATTGATAGATTTGGCACCTAAGTGCTGCCATGACAACTGGAGACCAGAACAAGGGCCTCGTATTCAGCATGTGTATTATTAGTGCAGGGGAAATCGAGTCGGAATGAAAGAGGCATAGGCTCAGCGTCGAGAGGAATGAGAACAACGCCGGCTCCTCCGCCGCGCTGGCATTTAGATCCATCGAAGAAGAGGGTCATTTGATACGACTCTTCCCCGAGTGAAAGAGTGGCGATGAGTTCGTCGGGGAATGTAAAATTGGTAAATTGTTCCCCAGGTAAAGGGGCCTCCGCAAGTTGGTCTGCAAGAGTTTGTCCTTTGATTGACTTCTGTTGTATAAACTCAAGGTCAAGGTCGGCGAGGAGCATGAGCCATCGAGCGATGCGTTGGTTTAGATGTGGTTTGGCGTACATATAATGAATGGGGTCCGTGTTGGTGATGACAAAAGTTTTGTGATTCAGGAGGTAATGTCGGAGTTTGGTGGCTACGAATGATAGGGCTAGGCACAATTTTTCTACATGTGTATACCTAGTCTCGTACTCCACGAGGGTACGACTTATATAATAAACGGCTTTATTCTCGGCGTGCGAAGTCCGATGTGCGAGCATAGCTCCTATAGCATGGTCAGTGGCGGAAAGATAAAGGTAGAAAGGGCGGTCGTCCTGGGGTGGGATAAGCACGGGTGGCTGCAAGAGATAAGTTTTTAGAGCTTCGAAGGCTTGGTGACACTCCTCACTCCATTGAAAGGCAACGTCCTTTTTTAGAAGGTGATGAAAAGGGTGACATCGATCCGAGAGTTGGGAGATGAAGCGCCGGATGGATTGAAGTTTACCTGCAAACTACGCAATTGTTTGAGGTTCTTGGGTGGGGCATTTCTAGGATAGCTTTTACTTTAGATGGATCGACCTCAATGCCACGCAAAGAGCGATAAAACCAAGAAGTTTTCGAAAGGACACAAAGACACATTTCTTTGGTTGAAGGCAGACGAGAATATTGCAGCGGTGATCGAAAATAATGGTTAAAACATCGAGATGTTCACTGCGATGTTTAGACTTGCCAAGAAGATCGTCGACGTAATCTTCAAGGATAGTGTGCATAATGTCATGGAAAATGTAGGTCATAGCCCGCTGATAGGTCGCACCAGCATTCTTAAGGCCAAACGGCATGACACGATAACAGAAGGTTCCCCAAGGAGTTATGAAAGCGGTCTTATGTTGATCGGCGGGTGCGACCAAAATTTGGTTGTATCCTGAAAAGCCATCCATGAGAGAAAGCATTTCATGGCCCGCAGTGAGATCAACAAGTTGATCAATACTGGGTAGGGGAAAGTCATCCTTAGGGCAAGCAAGGTTAAGATCCGGAAATCCGTGCATATCGAAGTCCCCGTCGCTTTCGTGCGAGCACGATGTTAGAAATCCATTGAGGATAGTCGATAGGAGAATGAAGGAAGCGAGAAAGGAGTCGTTGGAGCTCCTCTTTGACAAAAAGGGCAATGCGTGGATGCATTTTCTCAATTTCTGTTTGCTGGTTTGGAATCGGGGTTTAGGGTGATGTTATGGATGGCGATGGTAGGATCAATTCTGGCATGTCGCGTAGGACAAGCGAAAGCTTGGTTGTGGGTACGGAGAAAGGTAGTAAAGGCAGCTTGTTACGATGTGTTAAGGGATTGTCCAATCTTCACAATGTGAGGATCCTCCTCGTGTGGATGTTGATTTCAATAGACTCGTTCAACATGGTTTGAGTTTGAGATGGTAAGGCGCGTTGAAGATAGGAGTAAATCGCCCCAAGGTAAGTGAGGATGGAGTCGTCATCTGGCACTCAACAATATTAATCGAAGGCGAATCCTCTTTGATCATGTGCGAGATCTGAGAAGGGAAGAGAAGATGGGTCCTCATTATCGCGTTGATAAGTGAGAGGACCTATGAAGATGGCATTTATGAAAAAAAAAAAAAAAAAAGTTAGGAGGGATAGATTCGGGGTCCATCGATTTACGTGGGTGATGATGGCAAAGTGGGTGATGATGGTTCGGTAGGGGTGGCGTTGTCTTCTTCGAATACGGTGACACGAGGTGTCTCTGTGTAGGTGTTTTGGGGAAAACCGAGACCCGCTGCGATCATTATGTTTGCGTGTGGTGATGGGGATGGCGTATGTCGGCCTTGTTCATAAAGACCAAAACCAAAGCCTTTCCAAGCACAATGAGTCAAGAAGGTGAGGGCGAAGCGACGATTTGTCAGGTATTGAAAATCGGATTGGAAGGGGACCACACCAAGAGGAGGTTCAGGGGTAATGGAAGATGCGTCAACACCCCCATATGTTAGGTTGGTGCGGCAATGGGGTGGTCCGTAAGAGATTACTTCCCCCACGCGACGGTCGTAGGTGGGATGTGCATGTAATTGTCCGTACTCCTGTGGGGTAGGGAAAGAACTAACGTTATATAGGCGGTACTCCCCCAGCGTAAGGCGTTGAAAAACATCTACTAAGGGGTCGGAGGTTGGGATGTTAGCTGCGGGAAGGGAAGTGGTTTTTGCGACGGTGGTTTCATCAGTTGAAGGCGTAGGTGCAGTTGAGGTGGATGGTTGAGGTACATTTGAAGAGGATGGTTGGGTTGAATGTATGGGTGTCTTGATTGGTATAAGCACATCGTTAGGACGATATAACATATTGCAGGTTTTAAAGGGAGGAGGATCAGCTTTTACGGTGTAGGACTTCCCCTCGTACTCAAATTTTATGCATCTATGTAATGTTGAGGGAACGCATCCCATGGCCCGGATCCAAGGACGACCCAGCAATATATTATATTGGAACTCTCCCTCAAGGACATAGAAGAGTTCGGGTAAAGTACGCGGTCCTACACGAATGTTGAGGATCACGGTGCCTAAGGTAGAGGTAATAGCGTCATTGAATGACCGCATGACATGATGGGGTTGCACACATCTGCAACTAGAAGGGATATTCATTTGTTGGAAAGCTTTTGAAGAGATGATGTTTAAGTGGCGCCCGTCAATCATAACACAACGTACCCGAATGTCCCGGACGTAAGCTGAGATGAAAAGGGCAGGGTCAGGATCTTCTACACCAAAGTCGATAATTTCGTCTTCGGAGAAACTGACAGCAGCAGCTTGCTGTACAGAGACGGAAGTGGTGGGGGAGATGGATTGTTTGGTGAGAGAGGCAACGTGATTGGGTGTTAGAATGGAGGCAACGGGCAGGGTTTCATTAGGTAAGACCTCGATCCCTTGAAGAATTTCAACAAGAGCTTGTCGATGAGATTCAGAAGTCTGAATGAGATCATATAGTGTCATTTTTACGGGCGATTGATGAAGCTGTTTGATCATAGTTCGGTGGGCAACTCCATTAGAGACGGGATAGGCGGGTCCGTGAATAACCACTTTAGGTGGTGGTGCAATCGGGATGGTTGAAGGAGAAAGAGATGCATGAGTGTGTTTTCTTTCGCTTTCCCAGTGTTTTTTTGTCCTCGAGTAGCGACACTAATCATATTAATCTCGTAGACCTGAGATGAGGAAGATGGTTGGGATAATTCATGGTCTTCAAGAGGTGGGGTTGTAATAATGATAGATCTTGGTGAGGCGGGGACAGATGATATAGTAGAGGGAATTGAAGCTAAAGGTCTCTCCCTTCGTAAGTTGTCTTTCTTAACCTTTCTATCCGGGAGAGGTGACTGACGAAGGATGGTTTTTAAAGCTTTGCATCCCTCCACATCATGTCCTGGTGTGCGATGATAGGCGCAGATTTTAGACTCATCATAACCTGCGGGTCGAGGTTTAGACGGGTCATAAGGTCTAAGTGGGGGTAGGGAAATGGTCGCATTCTCCATCAACATAGCAAGGATTTTGGCGTAAGATCCTTTGAGGGGGTCAAAATCGGATGAGGGTATTGGTTGTGCGGGTTTTGGTAATGTTTGGGCGTGGTTGGTTCGTACGGGTGGTGGTTTAGCCGAGGGGTGCTGACACGTGTTTTTCACTAAACGTGGTTTCTTTGGCACAGAAGTTACGTTCGGCTGGTTAGATGATGAGGCTACAGATGACGTGGTAGCGGGAAACAACCATGGAGAAAGGGGAGTGACAGAAAATAAATCCTTTGATGATGGGATTGGTTTAGGGTTGATAGGTGGACAGGATACGCGGGGTAACGATGTTGTTATACCCTTTGATCTCTGTATAGGTGTAGAAGGCGTAGGTCGTTTTGAAGAAAACGCAGGAGGTATGATATATTGATGTAAGGTGGAGGGATGAGGTCCCAATATGGAAGGTGGGTGTGACGATGAGGGTTTTGATTGTGATAGAGGCACGGATTGAGTTTGTCTCCTAGGTGGCGGGCGGGTTTATTTTGGATAAATCGAGTCACTTAGGCGGGTGTGTTAGGCCTGGGCATTGGTGAGGTCCCAGCGTAGGGAAGATTTGGCTAAGTTAATAGAAGTGGACGGGTCATTTGGTAGAGGTGAGGGGGTGAAGGTGAGAACATGGGCATTTTAAGCACGTAAGCACTTCGGGTATATGGTGGAGGCATCAGGATTGGTCATTTGCATTTGAGTAGAATATGGCCTACTCAAGCGTTCCCATAGGGCTGTCATCTTACGTGGAATGACAGTCCTCACGTGTGAATATGAACTTTTGTACGGAAGAAAGACGGGTTGTGATTCCAGTCCACTGTAGGTGTGATACAGGGGGTAGATGAGGCATTGTATCCATAGATGTTAAGAGGTCGACTGGTCATTGAAAAGATTTAGGTGATGAGGGACTAATAGGTAGGAGGGCGTGTTTGAGAGGATCTGTTATGGTTAAAGAATTTGGTGATGTTGGTGTAGGAGATTTCTCTTCTAAGGATGTAAAAAGGAGTGGCGAGCCTTCCTCTTGTGTAGCAAGAGCGGTAGAAGGGGACGTTTGGGAAATAGATAAATTAGATAACATCCGTTCGCAGTCTTGTAGGGATGTGGTATAAGAAGACTCATTGACGGGAAGAAGTAAGGCGAGTTAACTCTTTTATGGGTAAAGGAACGATTTCGCTTTGGCTTGATGGTGGTAAAGGAGGTTCGGGCTCCTGTGTTAGTGAAGAGGCTTGATTCAAAATTTTCTCGATAGAGGCTTTTGGCTGGGTATCGAATACTGCATGGATCTCATGAACACTCTCTTCGGCTAAGATATCCTGGTTTGTGTTACTGTTGGAAGAGTGATTCGGGAATGGTTTGTTGAAGATTTTCAAATTTCGGTTAGCAGGGGCGTTAGGATTATCGAGAGCTATATCCCCTGCGTCAACCATTTCCTGCACTATGTTCTTCAACATCTTGCAGTTTTCATGACTGTGTCCCTTCACGCGGTGGAAGTTACAGAAGTCATTTTCTTTGTACCAGGAAGGTATGGCGCGAGTGGAATCAAACCCGGAATGAGGTTTAACAGGAGGTAAGGTAATGGCTCCTGCTTTGAGCAATTTTTCCAATATCACACCATATGTTTCTCCCAAGGGAGTGTAGTTGATGGGCTCTGCTTTATACTTATAAGTGGTTTTTGGTGGAGTATTGGACGGTGGTTGGGATTTGACCATCACCGCGTGGACAGCTCCTTTTGACTTAGAAGAAGTGGACGCGTGAGGAGTGGTGGTATTTGGTTTATTGGTAGAATCAGGAGTTCGGAAAGTGGAGTTTTTGTTGCGCAACCGCAATTTCTCTTCCTCTAAGGCTCGAATTTCTAATTTTTGAGCCATAGTAAAGACCTCGTCGAATGTACGGAAAGTTTGAATTTGGAGGGTAGGGGAGATGTGCTTAGCGCAGGCCCGCGTAAATAGTTCGATAAGTTCGGTTTGAGGTAAGGCATATGTAAGTTGGTTGATAAGGCCCCGCCATCGTCCAACGAAATCTGCGATAGATTCGTCTTCGAATTGTCGGATGGCATAAGTCAAGTGATAGATACTTTCTTGGCAATGTTAATGGAGAAATGATCCGAGAAAGATTGGGCTAGTTGTTAAAGAGAAGATTGAGTCTTTGGGTTAAAGCAACCTTTGTACCACTCAAGCGAGTCTGATAAGGACATGGGAAAGGTCTGGAGTATGAGGCATCATCATGAGCAATCAAATAACAAGCGTGTCTAAATGATCGCAAGTGTTGTTGAGGATCCTCTTTCTTGTTAAAGCGAGTAAATTTAAGCAACTCCCATTGAGGAGGATATGAATGAAGGGGGACAGAAGGGTGAATGGGCTCCCGAAAAACTTGCTCGTATGTCAAGGCGCTACGACTTCCTGAAACAGAAGCCTCCAGGTTTTGCATTTTGTCCATCATTTGTTTAATTAAGTCAGTGGTTGGATGAGATGATGGTGTGGTTGTGGTGAATGGAGGCAGATTGGACCAAGGACCACCGCTAGACACTGGTGGGGTTAAGTGTTGATAAGGTGTGGAGGATGAATATGTTGAGGCGACTGAATAGGGGTGTCCTATATAGGATGTTGAGGTTACTGGATACGTGTATGGGAATGAAAAGGTAGGCGGAGCTTGAGAAGGAAAGCTCGTGTGGATAGGTGGCAGAGAGCAAGTCATGAACGGAGCAGTCTGCAAGAGAGATGAGGTAGGGGCGGTCGGTGGTAATGATATGTGGGGTCAAGATTAACAAAAGGAAAGCTAATCGGGGTCGTATGAACTCTGCGGCCGTCGGATTGGGAGACGGGGCTAGAGATGCAGGAAGCAAGGCGGTATTATCAGGCGGAGTGGGAGCTAAATGAGCAGCTATACTGATAGGCATACCTACAAGGAGCTGACCATCAGGTGTACGGTCAGGGGTATGAGACAAATAGTATTGTGCAGTCTTGGAATTAGCATCCGAAACTTGGCAAAGTCCTTATCTCCCGGGAATTTTAGGAACCTCATTGGTATCGGTAGGATTCCCCACAGAAGGTGAAGGGGGTGATTCAGGCAAAGAAACAGAGCAAGCATGTGAAACCATGGCGGCGGCTTGCTTTCGAGTGATAACAACCATGGACAGAAGTTCACAGTAGGGTTTTAATCATCGGGAATAGAAACAAACTTCAGGATTTAGTAAAATTGTTAGGTTCTTTGGTTTGTCGGGAATAGGAAAAGACGATGAAATGATATCGGTCAGTAACCGATGTCGGTTATACTACTAGCGGCGTCGGTCAAGTAACCGATGTCGGTGTAAAAATGCAGGCTAACAAGATATAAAAAGGCTGCTAATTTGATTTTTAACAACGTTTAGTATACTTGTCAATTATTGATCACGAGAAGGCAGTATGAGAAAGAAAAGCAGAACTAAAAACAAGCAAGAGATGCACATGCAAATCGAGAGATTAACCCTAGGGTTAATTTTAATTATCGTGGGCTTATGCCTTTAGACGTAGAAGGATGTCAGAATCCTAAACAAGAGACTTAGGGGAAATGTCAAGTTGTTTTGGCTTATAAGGTTACCTCAATCGGGCGGAGGAATACCGCGGAAAAAGGGGGGATGTTTGAGCTGTTGTGTTAATTGTGAAGTGATTCGGTATGTGTTGTGCAGTGAATGTAAGATTAATTTCTTGTCAATACCGTGGATATCACCCCCACGTGTACGACCTGTTACTTAATCTATGTTCACTAGAATTGAAAAACAACAGGCAGGAATGCAATGCATGTGTTTTAAACCCAAATCGAAAGTGATATTCGATGAAGCAAAAGAGATGACTTTCACTAATGCAAGATGCAAAAACAAAGCAAGTTCTTTTACCAGAATAATAGAATACCTCGTGAATATCTTTAGAAGAAGAAAACAGCAAGTATGCTCCCTATATGAAAGCAAGCGAGAAATAAAGATAAACCCAAAATGGGTCCCACCGGGCGTGCCAAAATGTTTCCCTCGGAAATGTTTCGTTCCTTTTAGAAACAGATAAGGTTAGGGTTAGGAGGAATACCTGTAGAATGTCGAGATGGTGTGCGCGTACCGTAGAGAAAGATCAGACTGACTGCGAAGAACTCCTTTTTGTCTTGGAAGGACTACCTGCAAATAAGAACACAAGACCACAAGATTTTGATTAAACAATAAATGAGGAAGCGCCTTGGGCCGGGAAATATAAAACTTCCTTTCGAAGGTGGTCGAGTTTCCTGCTAATATGAATTAACACAAAAAAGGCGTAAAATATCAATTAAGTTGTTTCGTTGGTGGGTAGGGAAAAATTTTTTTTGGTTTTGATCGGAGGAACCGATGGCGGATTCTGATTGATAACCGATGCGATTCGATAGCGATACCGGTGGGTTATAGGATCTTCTTGGTAGCTATGGTGTTTGTAAGGCTGGTTTATGGATGATATTAGGAAATGAGATGATGAGGGTAAAAGAATATGATTAGATCTGATAGCACGTTGGGTAGTGGACTCGAAAGCGGATTTAGGAGGGCCGAGATTCAAGAAACATAAGAAATGTTATAACAGAGGACATGCAAGATGTGACTTACTGGTTTTGACCAAGATGCAAGCTGATCTCCTTTGCTGTAAACACTTCTAGTATTTCCACTCGTCTCTGCTTGGTCAAGTGAAGATCTGGACTCTGTTCCTCGCTCCCAATAATCTCTGTTGATCCAGAAATCCTTCGACTGATCTCTAAAATGAAATTCCGATCCGTTGTTTTGGTTTGGGGAGCCCATTTATAGGGAGCCGATGGCGGTTGCGTAAGCAGAGCGGCGGTCGAGTAGGAACCAGTATCGGTAAGGAAAAAGTAGGCTATTTTTAGTAAAATCACCCACCTTCCCTGTTTTTCTCCCGAGAGATCAGCTGCGGCCTTGGTCAAGTGACTAGAAGGTCGGTTTGGGTGTGAGAAAGGGGTCATTAGTTATGGGTGTAGGTGTAGACCAAGTTTTAGGTTTTAATTAGGTTAGTTTAGGATTAGGGCTAGGTCATGATGAGGTGGCAAAATGAGGTGGCAGGTGAGGTGATGGGGATTTATCAATTACAAGGTAATTAATAAATAATTGTGTAAAGTTTAGGTAATGAGGTTAGGTTGCGAAGTGGGTCGCTCCGTGTCCTTTTGCTAACCTTCTCAAAAGGACATTTTTCTTCACTTTCTTCCACTTTTCACGGTCCTGTCACTTGTCATTATTCCCATTGACATTTGTAACATATTTAGATTTGGCATACCTATCAAATTTTACTTTCTACCTCGCAGTTTATTCACCTGTCATTTTCTATAGTAATGGAAACAGTTACCCTTGACCGGTGTTGGTTTTCCCTAACCGGCATCACTTATGCCTGTTTCACATTCCAGCCACCATTTGGTACTTAACCCACTTTTGGTCACCATATTCACCTATTCCTGTTGTTCTCTGTGTCATTTACAGAGAAGCAACCCTACCTGATTAGTACTGGTTCACATGGTGCTGACCCAAAGACAAGAAAACGCACTCGTATTTCACGCCAGTTGTCAACCACTCCCACCTAGCCCTTCACCACCTTCCATTTTATCACCAGCCATGGATCCCATCTAGCCTGTTACTATCACTACCGGAGATGAGGAGTTTACATGACTCCTTGACCAAAACCCTGCCGCCTTGCAGTTTTACCTTTCCCACTCGTCCACTCAAGATGCCTCGAGTCAGTTGATATATGACATGCCCATATCTATCCCCCAACTCTTGTACCCACTCCGGAATCGGCCCCATCTGGCTTCATGCTGCCCACATCCACCTTACCCCCAGTCATTTCATAGTTAGGTCCTATACCCACTATGAATGCCGCATCTGCTACCTTTGTGGCACTTGTTACATCCACCGTACCCTCGACAACTACCCCAAACATAGCCTCATTCACCCCTAATGTCTCTCACATACCCGTAGCTACATTACCACCTCCAGTGTTGGTGACCCCTACCCCATTTCAGAATGTGGTTCTTTCTATTCCACAATCATTAGCCCCTATTGCCACTAGGGTTACCATGACCCTTCCACCCCCATATACATACTACCAACAATGACCTCCTGTTTCATCCATTATTCATTCTAGGTATGTACCCCTATTTTACTACCCTCTTCTTCACCGCCCTACATGGTAGCCCCATACACCGGAGTGCCACCCCATTATATGTCCAAAACCAACCCTCTCACACTACGAGAGGCATCCAATCATCACAACCCACCAATGACCTAATTAAAATGATGTTAGACAAGATGTAAACATTGGAAGCATCAATTTTCAGCTCCCGCAACTCTCTCACCTATGACAAGATCTGCAATGAGCCTATTCACCCATCCGTTCATACCCTATGCATTGGGAAATGCCTAAATTCAAGCGTTTCAATAACAAAGAAGACCCACAACAACATTTGCGGTCATTGAAACACGAGTGTTATTTGATTGCTCATGATGATGCCTTGCTTTTGAGAACCTTTCCCATGTCCCTCACTGGACCTGCATTAGATTGGTATAGTGGGTTACCTAAACACTCTATATTCTCATTCAATCAGGTAGCCTAAGCCTTCGTAGATCATTTCTCTATCGATATCATCAATAAGGTTACCATGACCGATATCTATATTCCACACATCAGTATGAGGACAAATCTATCATAAATTTTGTCGCTCATCTGCACACAAACTGATCAATCAACTTACCTTCCAACTGCCACAAATAGAACTCATCGATCTCTTCACACGGGCTTGTGCTAGACATATCTCCCGACATTGCAAGTCCAAACCTTCCAAACATTCGATGAGGCATTCAATATGGCACGAAAGTTAGAGATTTGGGCTATCGAAGAGAAGAAAATCCGATTACATAATAAGAATTCAGCATTCAAGTCAAATGATACCTCTTCTTCTTCTAAACCACAAACCAATTATTCAGGGCACCGCTAATATAGTGGTACTCAAGGCTGGCCCACTCATCCATCAAATAGGATACACCCTCATCTAATCTCTCACTTGTCCAAACTTTTCAATTCGGATGAGAGCATTGAAAATATTCCCTAATTGGGGAACCTTACTCTTATGTCTTAGAAAATCTTATCACATTCGGAGCCATCACCCTTCCACCTATAAAACCACACACGGTTTTGACCTGCTTCGCCCCATACCCGCATGGTATAAAGAACATGATTTCGTAACTATCACGAGTAAAGGGTCATAGTGACGGAAATCGTATCAATTTTAAAAATATTGTCCAAGAAATGCTCGAGAAAGGTAAGTTAACTATGGATAATCCCAACGCCACCCCAACCAAAATCTACAAATCTTCAAAAAACCATTTCCTAACCATGCCCCTTCATCCAATCAAACCGGTGAGACATCAACTCACGATACCCATACCCGCGAGGTTCACGCTATCTTTAATGAGGTACATGTCACCTCCCAATTACCCCATATTCCTTCCATAGAGGAGATCCTAGCCTGAAATCCTCCTTCCGCGTTAGAACCAACCTCCCATGTTCCTCCACTAACAGAGGAACACCTTTCACCTCCTTCATCACTAATGGAGGGTCTTTCACTAACATTGGGCCCATCTCACCCTTGGCTTCACCACTTAGAGAACCTTTACCCACAGTACCTCCTCCACCCATAGAGGAGCTCCCATTATCTCCTCCACCCAAAGAGGATCACCCATTACCTCCTCCACCCAAAGAGGAGCACCCATTTGTTCCTCCACATATATAGGAGATCCCATCATCTCCTCTACCTATCATAAGTCTGGTCGAGATACCTTTGCCTCTTGGCAAGCATTCTCCATCAGCTACCCATAACCCCGCTGACCTACTTTCGGCTCTCTTACCCACGAAGCTGAAGCTAGCCAATTCCCCATCTCTAAGACACATTTTACAGGAATTTCCATTAGGTCCTCACCAACTCCACCTACAGACGTTCCATTCTCACATTTGGCCGATCACTTAGATTATGTGGATAGGGCTTTACTATGGGGCTCCTCTTACTCCCCGTCTCAACACAGATGCAGAGATCCCTCGCTGATACCTCCACTATCTACCCAAACACATTTCGACCAATCAAACCAAACACAACCACCTCTGTTGCAACCCCTTCCACAATACCTGTTAGCACTCAAACCACACTCTTACCCATAACCCAACCTACATCTAAACCCAAACCCACACCTACAACATTTGCCTTAACTAAACCTATTACCACTTTAGGGGTCACCCCAACCACCAGCCTTACTCACCCACCTATTAAATTGGATTTAGCTACATCCTCCAACGTCAATACCACACCTACCCCGACACCCAAATCAAAGAAACAAACTCATCGACCTCATACCCCAACCACACCAATAACCCCTGCACTTGTCCCATCTATCTTAAGACCTTAGCTACCCGACATGGTCAATCAACCTTCACCCATCCATAAAACAATAACAAAACAACCCATTCCTTCCTCCCAAACCTCTAACCTAACCCAACACACAATACGACTTACACTTGAACCTACAATCTCTTTACCACCAATACCTCCAATACCCTCAGCTATTGCTTCACTACCCACTACACTTCGGTCATTATCCCTCACACCCCAAGCACGACCTACATCATCTACCTTCACAAAGATCCCTGTTATCCCCATGGGTGATGTGCCCTCTTCCTCCATCTGATTTTCCTTCTAGACCTTGTACACCTACATCACCTTTAGCCAAGAAGGTGTAACCCAAAAACAAAACCCTACTACCCCACAATAAGGTAGTCAAAATGACCACACACCCTCCTACCCATCCATTTACTGTACCCCTACCCAAACAAACATGACCGATACCTAAAACCACACCGACACCTAAACCAATAGCTCGACCCGTTCCTACTCTTCCAAAAACAATTCCTCAACAATCACCCACTCCTACACCCAAACCCAAGTTCACTTCCCATTGTGATCCACTAGCAGGGTCCTATGCCAAAATTTTAACCAACCTCTTCGAGACTTCTATTATCACATTACCACCACTCTGACCTTACGACCCCCTCAAACCCAAGCCAAAAGGGTTTGATGATACTAAAATTTACGCATACCATCGTGTGTCAGGGCACGATGTGGAGAACTACAAGACCTTGAAAACCGTCCATATCTAATTGTGTCCACTAGAAACCAACTTTGATGATGACGACCTTCTTGACGAGGATCTTGTTTCATCGACACCCATTCCCACACTGCCCACTCAACAACCACAACCTCCACCCTCACCACTCCTAGAGTCACCCTCAAGATTTGAAATTAACATGGTTCGCATCAGAGAGCTTGCCACGCCACTACCCCAATGTTGTTGCACCCAGCTCACCTCACAGGCTTTTCTCCTCTAGTAGGTTTTTTCCCTTCATGTCATTATACCACTCATCCTACACCTTCTCCATTTGCCAACTCCCCTCAAATCAATATGATACATGTCACTACACATGCGCAGAAGGGAAAAGAAAAGGAAACTGACCTACCAACCAATCCTATACCCAACATACTATCTACACCCATACCTAAAACAACTATCCATGACCCCACGTACCCCATCTCTAATGGTGTCACACATTGCACCATGCTCAAACAATTACACCAATCTCCCCTCAAAATGTCCTTATATAACCTCATCCAAACCTCAAAATCCCATCATCAAGCTCTCATGGAGGTTCTTTAATTTATTGAGGTTTTACCCAATTACCCCACACCCGTAGTTTCTATTATCAAACCCCATCATGTAGCCTCTCTCACCCAATTACCACCTTCCTCTTCACCCCACCTTGTTCACCAAGTGGCCTCCCTTAGCTTCTCAGAGGAGGAGATCGCACCATACCAAAACGATGACCCAAACCCAACCCTCTTCATCTCTATCCACATTGATGACATATGGGTACACTATGTGATGATTGATGGAGGTTCTAACATTAAAATTATTTCATCCCATGCATTTTCTCAAATGTGCATACTTGATAATTACATACATAAACATCCGGTCATGTTGTGTTCATTCAATGACGCTATCACCTCCACACTAGGCACTGTCATCCTTCACGTTCGCGTGGGCCCCCACACTATTCCATAATTGTTTTATGTGTTGGAGGGGAATTCAATAAAACTTGTTTCTTTATAGACCCTAGATCCATGTCATGGGTTGCATTCCTTCCACTTAGCATTGTTGTGTAAAGTTTGAACATGAAGGACACACTTATACCATTCCATCTCGACCCATCACCTTTCAAAACATGCAACACGCTTTACCAACCCAATGATGTGCTCATACCTGTCAAGCCGTCTACCTCCGCAACCACTACCACTTCACCTACACCTCCACCTACCAAGACAACCACTACTTTCACCGCCTATACCTCCTCCATTCCTACCACCGATGTAACCTCTATGGCTGACCCATTAGCTTCCCAATCCATTAGCTCCACCTCCACATCAACCTCTGATGCATCATCCATTCCAGCTACCTACTTACTAACCACTGATCCCTTGGAAGGTGTTTTTCAACGCCTCACTCTAGGGGAGTACCACCTATATAGTTTCAACACATTCCTTACTCATCGGAGTATGGAAGCCTTCACCAACACCCATGCTATGATCACCATATAGGAAAATGCCTCCTTTATGGTCCTCATCTTCGTACTAGTCTCACCTATGGGGACTTAATAATACCACTTACACACTGAACCACCATCACAAACCCACCCATTTTCCACCGACTTCTAATCACTTACCAATCACTATTTCGCCTACACCTTCCTGCGCACTTGTGCATGGAAGGGTTTTGGTTTTGGCTTTTATGAGCAAGACCGCCATACTTTGTTATTCCATGTACCACCTATAAACATAACAACTGTAGTGGTATCAGCTTCCCCAAACTTCCTACCAAATAGGCCCACATTAAACTCATTGAGGACCCTAGTGCTTCTCTAGCTTTATCTTCATCACCACCTTCACCCGCTCCACCTTCATCACCACCCTCACCGACTGAGTCAATGGATCCCGAATCTATCCCTCCTAACTTTTTTTTCCTAAACACCATTTCTTTTGGGCCTTTGACTTATCAATGCGAGGGTGAGGCCCCTTCCTTTCTTCCCTTCTTGTATCCTAAAATGATCGATGATGACACACCTATAATTAATGTCGTTCAATATTAGTATGATGAATCCATACTCACCTACCTTGGTGCTGAAGACTCATATATTCATCAGTTGTTACCCTCTGAGACACAAACCATGTTGAATGAATCAACTATCTTGATCAAAATTCATACTCAGGATGACCCGCACATCCTAAAGATCAGATAATATTTAGATGCTACTAAACAGAAAGCCATCACTTCTTTCCTTCGAGATCATAACCTCGCTTTCACTTGGTCTTACGCAGACATGCCCGGTATTGACCCCACCATAGTGGTCCATAATATCTTAACCGTTCGATGCCAAACCTATTAAACAAAAGCTAAGGAAAATGCACCCTCGCATTTCTCTTCTCGTAAAAGAAGAACTTCGGGCCTTCTTTCCATTTCCTTCATCTTACCCATTGATCATCCTCATTGGATTTCTAACATTTTCCCGTTACTAAAGTAATAGGGGACTCCACATTTGCACGAGACTTCTCGACCTCAACCTAGCCTACCCAAAAGATGACTTTCCCTTGCCCAAGATTGATCAACCTGGTTGACCTCACCTCACTGGTCATGAGATGTTGTCACTCATAGATGGATTCTCGGGTTATAACCGAATTTTGCTTGCCCTTGAAGCTCAACACAAGACCGTATTAATCAGCCCTTGGGGAACCTTTTGGCCTTAAAAATGCTGGTGCCACATATCAGTGTGCTATGACTTATATCTTCCATGATATCATGCATTACATATTAGAAGATTATGTGGATGATCTCTTGGCCAAATCTAAACGTCACTCCGAGCACCTCACCATCCTCAACACCATCTTTGACCACCTCATTAAATATTGCATCCGCCTTCAACCTAAAAAGTGTGTCTTTGCGGTTCTCTCAAGAAAGCTCCTAGGATTTATTGTTTCCCTCCGTGGTATAGAAGTTGACCCTGCTAAAGTCAATGCCATCCTCGAAATGCCTCCGCCTACTAACCTTCACCAACTCCGTAGCCTGCAAGGTAAATTGCAGTCCATTTGCCATTTCATTTCATAATTATCTGATCGGTGTCAACCATTTCATCATCTGCTTAGGAAGGATGTCTCCTTTAAATGGGATGATGACTGTCACATGAAAAGCTTTTGAGGATCTACAACAATACCTTATCAAATCACATGTACTCATTCCATCGAAAGATGATCAACCTTTTACCTATACATATCCACTACCGATCATTCCTTAGGAGCTATGCTCACTCATCATGATGAACAACATAGGGAGAAAGTGGTTTATTACATAAGCCGTACTCTTTAGGACTATGAAACTGATACAACTATCCCGAAAAAATTTGCTTAGCCTTAGTTTTCATTTCCACCAAACTTTTCCATTGCCTACTCAACCACAAAACCTATGTCATGACCAACACCAATCCCTTAAACTTCATGTATGCCAAACCTTATCAAAATCAGCGTGCCACGTGATGGCTTATGCTTTTAGCTGACCTTGACCTCGAATTCATTCATCAAAAATCCATAAAGGGAAAAGCCATAGCTGGAGCAACATTGGTCGACTCACCTATTTCAAGGATCAACCCTCTAATTTTGACTTTCCCGATGAGTCAATTGCTACACTTTCCTAGACGAACCCCCTTACCAAATGACACTTTTCTTTAATAGTTCCATGTGTCGGTGTGGGGGAAGGGCTGGTATTATCCTCATTTCACTGAATGGATAACCCATGCCTTTTCCTTTCAAACTAGACTTTGAATGCACCAACAATATTGCTGAGTACGAAGCACTCATACTGGGTCTCCAAGCCACATATGCCCTAGATGTCAAATCAATCAAGGTCTTTGGTGATTCTCAATTGGTCATAAACTAGGTCAATGGTATGTACCAATGTTGTAACGAGATACTTCAAAAGTATAAACATCATGTGGACATACTTTTGACCACCTTTGATCATTACACCCTTCAAACCATCCCATGTTCAACCAACAAATTTACTGAGATACCATGGCTCGCTTAGCTTCCCAAATACCGCTTCCCTTGCTGATTCCAAAATCTTTGTCACCATACAACGCCTCCATTCACATTTTTATTTACCTCATGATGTTTACTCAATCGGAACCGACACCCTGCACTGAGTGACCTTTGGTATAAACAATACTCCGACTACCTTTCTCTCTCCATCTTACCTCCCGATCTCACCCATAACGGATAACATGCCTTAAAAAGGTCTCTCGTTACGTTATCTTGGGAGGAATTCTCTATAAGCGTGGCTTTGATGGTATTATCTTAAAATGCCTCACAAGTTCTGAAATTCCTTATACCATTAAGGAGGTTCATGATGGCATATGTGGAGGTCACTTTATTGGCCTTGATGTTGCTAAGTTTATTCTTTGCCTAGGCTATTCTTGGCGACCCTTAACCATGATTGTTGAGATTATGTCAAAAGTTGTGTAAATTGCCAACAACATTCCAACCTTCATCATACACCCAATCATGCCTTACGGGTCGCTCATGATATTTGGCGCTTCTCCCAATGGGGTTTGGATCTTGTCAGAGAAATCAATCCCCATTCTTCCCAACACTATTAATGGATCATTACTGCTACCGAATACTACAAAAATGGGTAGAATCCATACCACTCATCTCCATGAAAGTTGATAAAATATGTGAGTTGATTAACCATCACATCATTTGTTGCTTTGGTGCCCCTCATCGCCTCATCACCGACAATGGAAAACAATTCAAAAATCTACGACGCCTTCGGCATTCAACTTAGTTTCTCATCACCTTACTACCCATAAACTAATGGCCAAGCTGAATCCACTAACAAAACCCTCAACAAAATTCTCATGAAAGTGGTTGATGATACTGGGAAGGATTGGCATACGCACATTCCTTTTGTCCCGTGGGCATACTACACTAGTATTTGCACTTCCACTTTGTGGCCACACCATTTTCTCTCGGTATATGGTACAAAGGTTGTTCTCGCCTCTCAAAGTCTAGATGTCCTCACTCGCATTTCTCTCCATGACATGCTTACCGATGATGACTTTCATCAGGGACCACTTAGCACAACTAGAGTTATTAGACAAATGTGTTCATGAATGAACCTTCCAATTCGGTGACCTTGTCTTGAAAGAAAATCAACACGTAACCAAAGTAGAAAAAATTAACAAGGGAAAATTCACTCCTAGTTGGCTTAGACCATACATCGTAACTCATACATACATCATTTATCCTCACTTGATGGTAAACCCGAACCTGAGCCCCTTAACACATTGCATCTTCAACCATTCTATTGTTGACTTGTCGTCCTACCTCACCCTTTGTCTCTTTACAGGCTTGTCCCTTGAGCGCTACCCACTCCATACACCTCCCCAACAATTAAACAAGAATCATGTGAGTACCCGTCACTTGTTATCTTCTCTTGAATATGTGTACCATGGTGCTTTGCACATAGCATGATTCTCATGCATACTTTTCGTCAACATTCGAGATGAGATCTCATGGTCATTCCACCTTGCCTTTTGAATAAGAGTCCCATCCTCCACCTTGGTCTTTTCCATGATTTCAAAGACCTCACATGGGACTAAACTCCTTGAGTCAAACTTCTAATAAAATATGACTTCCTCAAAAGGACATCTTCCTCTCGACAAAATTGATATTATAAATAGACTTCTCCCTCGAAGGACAGCTATGTGAAGCTTGTAAAAAAAAATTGAGAAAAACCGAAGCTTCCCACATCGATCAACTTCATGAAGACCTCAAGGAGTACCATATTATTTATCACATATAGACTTCCCACATCGATCGGTCTATCAAATCAAAAACATTTTAGTCATGGACTTGCCCACTTTGACCTAAGACCCCTTGCCCAATAGCCCTGTCACTCAAAAATTATAAAATTAACTACCTTTCACCCTCCTTACAACTTCCACTCTCATTGTCTTAATTACCTTAAGGGACATCTTGGAATTTAGACATTTGGTGATGTTGTGACTACCTTCATCATAGAACAGCCTAATCGTGTAATGCCTTTTGGTATTACGTTCATCACCCCCTCCAAGGTATGATCTACTCGGTATGGCCCTACCCAATTAGGTGGCTTTATTGCCCCCCTCTTATCTTTTAACCATATTTGTTTACGTTTTGATTACCTTATACAGGACTTGGTCCTTGATGCTTACCTTTTAGGTAATCCTCCCCTTTCACCATAATCACCTTCACCTACATCATTTTACCCATAATCTACCTACACCTATTAAACCTAAACCCACGACATCCTCCGCCCCCAAAAAAAAAAAAAAACCTACCAACTCATTTTCATATTCTTCCCTAGCTTATGGGAGAACTACATCGACTAGAGGTCCCTTTTGCTTTTTGAGACTATGTAGGCAACACTCCGAGGGCATGGGGCCCTTGGAGGTTAGCTCAGCCATCCTCTACCCTCAACAATTCATCAACCATGCCTAACTCACCATTTACATCACATTTCCCTTAGTTCCCCTTTTATAACAAAATTGGAAATTAAGCCACATACATAACAAGTTGCTTACCACAACATACATTTATTACACCTACCATCTCTCTATCATCACTATGCATAGATCATACCACATCTCACATATGACCTATAGTATCATTCATCGCCAAAATAATGAATCATAACTAAACCAACCTGACTCAACCATGCCTATAATTTGACTCGATCCATGCCTATAACCCGACTCAACCATTCCTATAACCCGACTCAATCCATGCCTATAACCTAACTCAACCATGCCTATAACACGACTCGATCCACACCTATAACTTGACATGATCCATGCCTAAACCAACCCGACTCAACCATGCCTATAACTTGACTCAATCCATGCCTATAACCTGACTCGATCCATGCCTAAACCAAGCTAACTGCATCATGCATGACTCACCTAATTTCCATTCACATGAAAGTAACAAATCCATATCTCATCTAACACAAGCCATAAAATAATATCTCATAAACACATCAACACATCACAAAATCCCATGTATCTCATCATATAAATCAATAAATGTATATCTCAATATACATGTCTACCTCATCATGTCTATCATCTCAAAAATGTCAGCACATAGGCCGATATATAATACAAAATGTCATCGGCATGCATGCTAGTCTCATATATACAAAAAGAATGAATGAATCACATACAAAATTTCTTCGACACATAGGCCGGTATGTGATAAAAATAGAACTATTTCCGGCACTCGTGCCGGCATATATATCACAAAAGTCACTATTATACATCAAAAATTAGGTGACCGCATCTCTGCATCTCACCGAGATGTCCTCCATATCTCGTGTCACTTGCACCCTTAGCCTCCTATGTTCTGTTGGCACCTCACCTAGCACCGATCGCCGTGCACTAGTGGCCTCTCCCTGATCGGGCCTCGAGCTCGCTGACCTCCTGTGCTCTCCACACTATGTGTGCGAGATCTCATCCTCTCACTAGATGACTACTGGGCCTTATACTATCCATAGGATAGGAAGTCTATCCCGACTGCCATGAGCTAATCCTGATAATATATCACCTCACCAAGGGCATCTCGTAACTTAGATATAGGCATGGTCTGTGGTGGTCCCATAGGTCTCGGCCTCTACGCCCGCCTGCATCAACCTCGTCTTGTAGCTACCTACCCCGTGTCACCCATGAAATGGGACCAGCTCCCTGTGCTTGTGGTGGTGCCCCTACCCCTGTGCTTATATCTGGGCCTATAAGGCCCCAATCTATGCCTAGGATGTGGCCAATGGCCCTGTAAACCTACCACCTAAGCTTGTAAGGCCACCACATGACCATCCCCCTTGACCATCTCCATCACCTCCATCTACCATCTAGGCCTACAGATTGGCCACATGTACTCGTAGCTCTGCTACGCTACCTCTACCTCTGACCCCTCTAATTTGTGTCTATAGTATACCTATCTGGGTAATCAACATCACTACCTGCCCTTGTAGAACGTCTCTCTACACTGTGATGGTAGCTAAGTTTGGCTGCCCTAGTCTAGGTGGTATGGCTTGTAACTGAGCCGCCCACCACTACTGTACCTATTTCTACATCTGGCATCATCTATCCACCGATCCATTGGATCCTCCTCCTCCCATGTAGGCACTGTAGGCTATGGTAGAGGTAGAGGCCTCTCCATGTCATCTCTCCAATACTATGGGAAGGATGGAGGAATATCCTATACAAGCTCGAACTCAAGTCGACAGACCCTGTCTACCGGGATCATCTCATCCTCACCGGCATGGCGACCCTTTATCCACCTCTCTAGCTAGAGCTTAGCTAGATCCTCGTGCATATGCCTATATGAGGGGAATCCCACATATGGCCTCCAGATAATGTCCACTCCAGATAACCTCTCCAACAACTACTCGAAAATGGGCCACATCATGTGTCCGCTTATCCAATCTCCGCTCTCCTATCATGGCACCCATCTCCCGTATCCCACCTACAAAAATATCGGTGGGAATGCATCTACTCAGGGCATCTCTATATGTTGCACACACACTATGTGTTCATATGCCCAGTAGTGTAGTAGAAATGTACAACATACGATGAACTCCTGTGCAGCCACCCATATGCCCAAAGCTATCTATATAGCTGCACCAAGAATGTTGGTGCCCAGGAAAAGCATGTATCCTCTATCATCATATCGTGGAGCACCCCTATCAGTGATTGGGGAAAGCATCCACCCTCTGCATTTGGAAGTGCATAGCATCACACTGCCTCCATCAATAGAACCACTAGCCTTGTCTCATCCGGATGGGCTAGGTACATCTCGCCATAGCTCAAACTAGTGCTATGGAATCTCAAATCCACCACCCCTCACCAAATATTGTCTCGATCAGCTCCTCTGAGGCCTCGGAGGAGATAGAGTAAACTTGGGCACCCAATATGGGTAACCACAAAATCTAGAACACGTCCTCCAGGGTGATAGTCATCTCACCCGTTGGAAGGTGGAACGTGTTGGTCACGGAGTCCCATCTATCGATGAGTGTGACCATCAAGCTGGGCTACCAAACAACATATCGGCAGATCCGAATCCCACTCAAGCCCACTGCCTCCACATGTTACAGCCCCAAAGGGGTTCATTATGCCACACAATGTCACTAGTAGAGGTGGAACCTGTCCCGCATATGTAACTATGATCTCCCCTGCATCCAATCCAAGCACAACATTAATCTACATTTACCATGACCATATTCACCAATTATCATTACCCTCCACCCCATTTTCACACTACCCATCTCAACTACCTAGCCTACAACAATTTTGCACCTTTGTGCCTCAAATCATGATTTGGTACCGATTTATCCTAACCGACCCAGTCACCCTTTAACCGACACTCGGTCACCTGTTTGGTGACCGTCATCGGTTCTACCCAAGCGACACTAGCCAAGCTTGACTAACGCTAGTCACTTTCGTGTTGAATCTTGCAACTTCCTAAAACCCCTATTTTCTAAAAAAACACCCCCTTCCCCTTTTAACCCACCTACAATGACCTAAAACTACCCGTGGACCTCTACCCACCCCACGTATACCATTTACTACCCTTCCCTCCCTCTTTTATCCTATTATTCCCCCATACCCAAATTTAATTCCCACCCACAAAAAAACAAAACCCTCACAAACCTAATATAACAATACCCAAACCTCTAATCTATCTAATCACCAATCTAGCATTGGGCACTTATCTCGTCGCATTATTGCCATCTCGGTGGCACGTCGGCCACTATGCGGGTGGCCTACCCAATCCCTTTCCGGACTCTACCATCATTGAATAGCTACTCGTAACCTCCACCTAATCCAATCTCTCACCCCGATCTCATGGACCCGCTTACTCACCAACCCAATCCTCATCCAATCACACCACCAACTCACTATCCCGTGTCTTCGGACACTTTTTTCTCTTTTCTCTCTTTTTCCATTTCTTCACTTTTCCAATAACAAATGAATAATACAAGCATGAATTTTTTGTTTTTATACCCAGCCCGACCTAAGCGATGTCGGTTACCATTGACCAAAGCATCAGTCACATGCCCTACCTAATTGTTGACGGTTTTCCTCTATCGATGTCATTTCTCCATGATCGCCATCGGTCACCTTCACCTACACATTTCCCTTAATTTTCCCGTTTACCCCACCCTTAACCCCGATCCTTTACCCTACCCCAACCGTACCCAAACTATTTACCTTACCTTTCGCAGACCTCCTCACTTGCTTAGCTACTCTTGTCCTCCTTTGGGGACTCATTATATTACCCATATCTTAGCCTTAGGCGTGTACGACCTAGACATTTAGACACGGACCATCGCTAGTGAACTTTGAACTCATGTGTTCACTATACCTTGCAGCACTATTACCTATGTTGATTGACCGAATGACCTTACCTAGCCTATTTCCATGACCATTTATCATGACCCTACCTTTGGTGTACCAAAACATACCTAAACGTTCCTGCACCTAACCTACATTGTGTTTCCTGACCATATCCTATACCTTGGATACCGGATTCACTTCAACCTTATTCGGATAAACCTATCGACCTTAGACGATGTAGATTTTTCTTGCTCTTCAACCTGGTAGCGTGTTGAAGTTTATATGTGTGTGTGTGTGTGTGTGTGTGTTTGACTATCCCTACCTTTGACCCTGACCCATTACCTAGATTTCCTGAGTAGACCTTTCACCCCTTTTTTCCGTGCCCACCTACCTTTTCCTCACATTTTCCTTTTATCAAACCACTCACCACTTCAGCTTGCTGCCTCGTCAATTCCTGGTTTGAGGGGATCACCTTCACCCACACATGGGGCAACCACATCTTATTTTTGTTAGTGTCGCTTACCAATACAAGCTATGCAAAAAAAAGGGGTAAAATGTAGACACTAAAATTAGGTCACACTCCCCTTTGGTCCCTCGACAAATAAGCACCCTTTATTACATTTACCTAGCCATGACCCCCTTCACCCCACTAATATTAATTTAATTAAATTAATTCATTATCCTCACTATATTTATTATTTAAATAATATCCACACATACAGTTCACTTAGACACCTCACCAAGCCAACTCAACCTAAGACCTATTCTTAGCAAGTTGCCATAACTAACTAAGACTTACCCAAACCCTAAAAATCAATGCCTACATTCCCTCTAACCACATCCCCACATGTTCACAAGAACCTCCCGAGTCTAATCCATGGGATAATGGCATGAGATCCAAGGAAATCAGGAGGATCTCCCTAGTTTAGTAAACCTAGGAAATCCCACCTTGACCGACGTCGGTTACCCCTAACTATCACCGGTTAAGCGGCTGCATCTGTTGGTTACCCATTTTAACCCCAAAACAACCTTATTCTCAAGGTTGGAAGCAAGTTGGAGGAAAGTTGGCAAACATTGAGAGAAGAGTGATTGAGCATATTCGCATGCAAGAAAGGAGATTGAGCATATTCGCATGCAAGGAAGGAGATTGAGCATATTCTCTGCATAGCCATCTCAGCCATGATCCGATCTATCCAAGCAGGACGAATGTACATGTAGCCCATGCGAGAAGCTTTCTTTCATTTGGTGATCACTTGCAGCCTTCAAACCCCTCATTAGCACCCCCCATCCCTCACACACAGGCATTCAAGAATGGAATCCAAGTATAACATCATACTTTCCTGGTTTATTTCATTTCTTCATCATTCTATCATCCATTGTTTAGCTTGCTCCCTATTGACCTTCTCTAACGCTTTTACGTCCATATATCCATTAAAACCCCACCAAAGCCTACTCAAGAACCCACTATTTCACCCGACCAACCAAAGTCCTTTGTGCAATCACAAAGGAGACCACAACTTGTTCTGTGACATTTCCAGATCTTAGAGTAACTAGCACCGGTTACACCTAACTACCATCAGTCACCCCCGACTAACACCGATCTCTCGTATTTACGCACACGCCTAGAGCAGGAGACCTATTCACCTAATCTCATCTTACCCTCACTCACCTATGATCTACCCGAGACCTCTGTCAAACCTGCAGAACCCAGAACCAACCATTTGACCTTTGGATTCTATTCTAGCTTAGCCTGTTAGATTAGATCTATTTCTTCTTATGTTTTAAAGTGAGATACCTAAATCATTTCAAACTACAATAGGGTTTACTTTGTTTATAGCATTAAATTGTTTAAAATAGTGGACTGATAGCCATCTAGGAAGTATCACACTTCCCAGATCTAGCATACACTAGGCAGTTCATTGCCCATATTGTTTGATTCCTTCTAGTGTTCTTCTTTTCATTACAGGTAGTTCCTCCTAGCCAAAAGGAAGCTCTCATGATCAGTGTGGATTTGGAAGTCATACGCGCATAGAACCCATCAACCAACATTTGAATAGGTATTCCTCCTACGCCTGCGTTACCCTATACTTTAAAGAAACGATCTAAGAATCGGGTGAAACACATCCATAGCCCTAGTAGATATATTGGAAATACCCCAAGATAGAGTTATATATCAATCTACCTTTGCTTTTGATTTTTATTTTGATTGATTGATTCTTTTGATTTTAGCATGCTGAAAATTTTATTTCAGCTCTCTTTTTTTGACAAGGGGTTAAGAACCATTGATGGCTTGATAGAAGGATATGAAAGTGATTGTGATGAAATTTTTTTCTAGTGTCAACAAATATGCCCAAAAATTCTTCGCAACAAGTTTATTAGGACGTAGAAAGTGATAGGATCACTAAGAGGTCAATCATTCTTTAATTTACCAAGGTGATGAAATACCAAGGTAAAATAGATACCATAGAGATAAATGTCATAAAATGTGTATGAAATAAGCTAACCAAAATAACATCGAAGGGATGAAAATGGTGGATGACTTGCAAAGGAATGTGAAAGAAAGGGAAGAAAGAACATCCATGTGTATGCAATACCTGATTGTAATGTTTGATCTTTGTACCTTTGGTTTTTTATAATGTTTTAATGTTTTCTCATTTTTTGTATTTTTGAATTGTTTTATGATTTTTTGATTTTTGGGAAGTTAGGACCAAAAATGTCACTCTGCATGATAAGATCCAACAATGATGTTTGTGATTTCCTTGATAAGGGAGATGAAACACATTTGTTTATCAAGCGTAATATTATCCCGATCTCAATGATCATGGTGAGTTCACACTCAACAAATGACTATGATTTGTTTTGAAACACGGGTTTCTTATGTGGGAGCTCTAGTTCTTTATCCATAGGTTTCTCCACTTTGCACCATACTTTATGGGTACGTTGGTGTGCATTCTTGAATCATGTTTGATTTTGAATTTTATAATCATTTGAGTTGTTGGGAGCTTTGGAGCTCTTCGGATTTTTTATCTTAGCTTGATAAAGAACTTTTCGGGTTTCTTGTAAGATAATGCTTGACTTATCCGAACACGGGAAGTGGGAGAAGGATGTGGACATTTAGAATTGATGTGAGAAATGATAGTGGGCTTGTCACAATCATTGGTAGAAGAATAATGTGATGGATGAAAATGATATGGTCTAAGAATTGAAGAATATGGGCTACTAGGAGGTGAGCCAAAAATAGAAGATGAAGGGATACTAGGATGTGGCCCAAGAATATAAGGTGATGGGATACCGAGGAAACAACCCAAGAATAGAACATGAGGGGATATCTAGAGGTGTCACATATATAGAAGAGACGGGGTTAGTTAGAAGTGGCCCAAGAATAGAAGGTAATGGGCTACCCAGAGGAGACCCACTAGTAGATGATGAAGGGCTAATTGGAGGTGTCCCGCATATAGAATAAGGTGATGAACTACTTGTCTATGACCCAAAGTAAGATTGTGATTTAGGATTTGTGATATGTAAAGAAGAATTGGGTGATGAGAATATGTGCCATGGATCAATACTCGACCCAGAATTTCATCACGAGAATGAAGAATGTGAGGATGAAAGAATAAGAGGAGGATCAAGTTGCATGATCTAAGTCTCTTCCTCTATTTATTGATAAAAGGAATCAAAATTTTTTGCATAACATATGAACGCATCGAGGTCTAAAGAGAATCCTTGTTTATAATCCGCTAGAGGAATATCTGTGTGTGCCCCTATAAATGCCCTGATTGTTTCTTCACTCTGAAAGAGATAAATTGGTATGAGTTTTTTTATCGACCACTGGGGGTTGATTGGAAGAAAGAGGTTCAATTGGTGTGGAAGACTTAGAAGATGTTTGATGATGATTGATATAAGAAGATGACTCAAGAGATGAAGTAGACTTAGGGCTAGATGTCTTATGAGTAAAAGAAGATTTGGAATTGGTTGGTATAGGTTTCCCTATAAGATGACATCATGGAGGAAGAATAGGAGGATTTTGTATCCAAAATTCCATAGATTATGATGTAGGATTTGACTTAGATGATTGACTAGAAGGAATTTGAGTCACACGAATCTTCAAAGGAGGAAGATTTCTTTGAGTTAAGTGATTAAATAATTCTTGCAAATAAGGGGAGGCTGCAACTTAGGAATCAAATTGGATGAATGATAAAGGAAGTTCGGGAAAGAAAGGAGGGACTCAAGAATCACAAGTAGAAGAATGATGAAAGGAGGTCCTGTAAAAAGGGGAGGACCACGACTTAGGAGTTGAATTTGTTGAACTGAATAGTAGTTTAGATCTAAATCATCGAATAATCGAGGAAATATTTGGATTGGAATCCTCAGAAGAAGAGGAAATATTTGGATTAGAATCAGAAGAAGAGTGGGGCTAACCCAAATAATGATTTGGATTAGAAGTATCCAAACCATACCACCAACTATGAGATAAATATGGGGAACAAAGTTATCCGAATGGGTCCTCTTGTGCGAAGAACCAAATGGGGTTTAGTTATGATGGGCATCTTTTGATGTGAACACCAAAATTTAGGTTCCCTATTGTTGTAAACATGAGGAACCATATGATAATCAATCATTGTTGGTATTTTTTATTACGAATTACTAAACCTAAATAGTGTGATTGAACTTATTCAAAGTGAAGAAGGTTTCATGTCGATTTGGTCAGCATAAAGGTGACCAACTAGATATTTTGCAAACAAAGGGATGCTTATGTGATTTTCCAAAGGGAAGCTAAGGAAAACATACATTGTGATGACTCAAGATTGATAATCCAACAAGGTTTGGACAACAATTTTGGAGGCATAAATTTCAAAGGATTGATCAAAATTTTAGCAACATAAAGGATACAAAGGAAAGATTTCCAATGTTCAATTGATGCAAAAGTTTCTTGATAGGAATTTTTTTCCAAGGTTTGAAAGATATGTTCAAAAATGACCATAAACTTAGGAAAAAACAAAAAGATCAAGAGGACCAAAAACCCAAAGGATTGTCCTAGAAACGAGTTTATAAGATGGATAAACACAAGGAACAATCATGCAAGTTCAAAACACAAATCCAAATTAATTACCAAAGAATAATGAATGATAAATAATCAATGGATAAAAGTGATTTTCCTAAATGGATAAGTCAAAATGACGAATAATTACTAGACAAAATCACATAAGGTTTTTTCTAAACCAATCAATCAATGAAGTACTTCCTAAGTTGTTCCAAATGGTAGTTTGGTGTTTAAGATGATCAACAAAATGTCACCACTTATGTTAAGTTCAAAAATGAACAAGGCGTAAGTAATAACAATAAGTTGAAGTGATTCCCAAACAAAGTATACTCAAAGTGAGTTTAAGTCCAAACAAGACCTATATCTCAAAAAGTGGGGGTTACAAATATGAACAATGTAACAATACCACTAAGATACGTTAACCAAAATTTGCAGAGAAGTAAGGTGTTAGTATCAAAATAATATTAGTACGACACACACAAAGTAACAAAAACACCTTTCAAAATCGAGGTAATGTTTAAAAGAAAACCAAGGCTAAAGTATACTAAGGATATGTTAAGATGTGCACAATGTAACGTTACAATCTAAACACTTAGGTCAAGTTTTGCAAGAAACAAGATGTAAGTATTGAAATTGTTGTGATACAATATAAACAACATAACACTTCAAAGGAGAATCAAGTGAAGAAACAATCCTAACTACAACGATAATCTTGACTTGGGTATCAAGATCAAATGGCTATCAATGATGTAAAAATGCACCCACACACTTTAGACATTTAACAACTCAGCCAAAAACATGGATGAGCGTAAATGAACATAAAAGTGGTGAACACAATCGATTGATAACACACATATAGTTGTTCTTCTTTTGATCAAAAAAGTGTCAAAAGAAAAAAGGAAGTAGATCAAGTGGGGTTGAAAAGTGTTTGGCCTCACTTCGACAGAGTTTCGCCTCATCTTACGGTGAGTGAAAAACTAAGCAAAAGTAATGTCGCACAAATTTTGTGATGAATAACACGTAGTTTTAACTTTAATGGACTCTCCCTTTGTTCGATAAATAAAGTTTCGAATGAGAAATTTATCCCTTTGTGAAGGCTCTCACAACGATTGGTATAAATAAGTTGGCTCCAAGTCAAGATAACTTCCTAGGTGGTTCACTCAATTAGGTTTCACAAGTTATCTAAATGCAAGCATGATTTTCCAAGGAGTTACCTTTGGATTATCTTGACTTTAATTTACTCCCTTCAAACAAAGTGAAAAATAAATTTTTTTCATTGCGTGTTCTCACCGGGGTCATGATACGAGATAGGTTTGACTCTAACTCATAAAGGTAAAACTACTCAAGTGTGCAAGTGGAGCACTTCTGTTTCATCCATAAGGTTCCCTCTTGTGTGGAATACTTTAGGGTTCCTAGGACCACCCCCATTGTTGTAGCTTAAGGCTTATGCCAAAGGGGTTATGTCCTAGTTAAAGTGACGGAGCGTACCCTTATCTAAACCTAAAAATACAATGTGATGATTGTGGTGTGTTTTTTTATCTTTTAGACTTAATGTGGTTTAGTCATTCACCGTTTTGACAACCTGCAATCACACGTGTATTAGTAGTTTTGTGTTTTGAACCTCCTTTCTTTGACAAGTGAATTAGGTCCGTACATGAAGGATTAGTAATTTTCCACAAGATCAAAATATCATGAAAGAGGGTTTAAGTGTTGTTTTTATTCCCAAGATCACCTAAAAGGTGCGAGGGAAGAGCATACACAACACAAAAACCCAACTACAATAAGAAATGGAAAACACCTTGTTTCACTCAGAATGATTCGTTCCTTTTAGAAAGCAGAGATAAGGTTAGGGGCTAGGAGGAATACCGTAGAATGTCGAGATGGTGTGCGCGCATCGTAGAGAAAGATCAGCTGATTGCGAAGAACTCCTTTTGTCTTGGAAGGACTACCTTCAAATGAGAACACAAGACCACAAGATTTTGATTAGACAATAAATGAGGAAACTGCCTTGGGCCCAGGAAATATAAAACTTCCTTTCGAAGGTGGTCAGTTTCCCTGCTAATATGAATTAACACAAAAGACTGTAAAATATCAATTAAGTTGCTTCGTTGAACTGGGTAGGGGAAAGGCTGGTTTTCTGGTTTTGATCAGAGGAACCGATGCCGGTTACTGATAACCGATGCCGGTTACTGATAACCGATACCGGTGGGTTCTAGGATCTGTAGGTTGGTCGCTTTATGGGGTAGTTGTGTTGTTTGTAAGGCTGTATATAGGTGGTATTAGGAAATAAGGTGATGAGAGGTAGATGAATGATAGTTAGAGGTAATATGCATGCTGGGTAGTGGATTCAGGGATGGATTTATGAGGACTGTGATTCAAAAGGCATAAGAAATGTTATAACAGAGGACATGCAAGATGTGACTTACTGGTTTTGACGAAGATGCAAGCTGATCTCCTTTGCTGTAAACACTTCTGGTATTTCCACTCGTCTCTGCTCGGTCAAGTGAAGATCTGGACTCTCTTTTCGCTCCCAATGATCTCTGTTGATTCAAAAATCATTCGACCTGATCCCAAAAATGAAATTCCGATCCTTTGTTTTTGGTTTGGGGAGCCCATTTACAGGGAACCGATGGCGGTTGCGTAACCGATGGCGGTCGAGTAGGAACCGGCATCGGTAAGGAAAAAGTAGGCTATTTTTAGTAAAATAACCCACCTTCCCGCTTTTCTCCCGAGAGATCATTGCATGGGCTTGGTCAAGTGGCTAGAAGGTCGGTTTTGGGTGCGAGTAAGGAGGCATTAGTTATGGATGTGAGTCTAGACCAAGCCATAAGTCTTAATTAGGTTAGTTTAGGTTAGGGCTAGGTCATGATGAGGTGGCAAAATGAGGTGGCAGTGTAAGGTGATGTGGATTTATCAATTACAAGGTAATTAATAAATAATTGTGTAAGGTTTAGTGATGAGGTTAAGTCATGAGATGAGATGCGGGTCACAAGGGGTCGTAAGACACAAATTTGGTGTCTACATTAGCCCCTTATTGTAGTGTAGCTTGTTTTGTAAAGTCGCACTGACAATAATATGAAGTGGTTTCCCGTTAAGGGTATAGGTAATCCCCCTCAAATCTATCACAGATTGAGTGAACGGGAAATCAGGGATAGGGTTGATAAAGGGTAAATGGGGTAGAGGGGATGGTAAGATGGTGGGGTAGGTCCAAGGAAGCAGACGCATGGTAAAATGCAATAGTACGACTAGGGTACATGATTTGACGAGCAAACCAGCAGTGCATAGGCAAAGGTCGATAGTTTATCCAAACAAGGGTGATATAATCCTGGTATCCAAGGCATAGGAAGTAGCTCCAGGGTATATAACAGGTAAGGTACAGGAACGTTTAGGCGTGTTCGGCAGTACCAAATGGTTGGTTTGGTTGAGATAAACGTCACGGTCTAGGTCTAGGCAAAGTTGGTCGACAGATCAAGTCAAGGACCCTAATCATGCTAAAACACGAACAGGTGAGCTCGATGGAACAAAAGGTACAGGATGGATGGATAAAATAAAATGTTGATTGTGGGTATGGTATTGAAGTGATACGGCCGTGGGTCGGGCCAAGTTGCTAGGTTACAGCCTTGGGTCGGGCCGGATGGTTAGGGTGAGGCCTTGGGTCGGGCCGGATGGGTAGGGTGAGGCCTTGGGTCGGGCCAAATGGGTAGGTTGAGGCCTTGGGTCGGGCCAAATGGGTAGGTTGAGGCCTTGGGTCGGGCCGAATAGGTAGGTTGAGGCCTTGGGTCGGGCCGAATAGGTAGGGCGAGGCCTTGGGTCGGGCCGAATAGGTAGGCGAGGCCTTGGGTCGGGCCAAATAGGTAGGTTGAGGCCTTGGGTCGGGCCGAATAGGTAGGGCGAGGCCTTGGGTCGGGCCAACAGGTAGGTAGGCCGAGGCCTTGGGTCGGGCCGAATAGGTAGGGCGAGGCCTTGGGTCGGGCCAAATAGGTAGGGCAAGGCCTTGGGTCGGGCCAAATAGGTAGGTTGAGGCCTTGGGTCGGGCCGAATAGGTAGGTTGAGGCCTTGGGTCGGGCCGAATAGGTAGGTTGAGGCCTTGGTAATGGATGCAGGAACGACAGAGGCCTATAGATTATGGTGGGTAGCAGAACTGCGAGGTGTACGTGATCGTCCTAACATAGCGGTGATTACAGCAGAGAGGGATCGTCTGGCAGCTGCGTTTGGTTCAAGCAGCTCCAAACGCAGTGAATGAGACAAGAGGATTGTTAGTGGTCATGGAGTCACGGGCGGAGAGACTAGAGGCTGGAGTCCTCCATGCGAGAGGGCGTATTCATATGTTACAGGAGAGATTGGCAGATCAGTGGGTGGTACCAATAGCCATGGTACCATTGAGGACAGAGAGGCCTGGCGAGAGGGGTCGACGATCACGATCATCACCTAGTTCGGGATGAGGCGTGAGGGTCTAAATAAATGTTAGCAAGGTATAAGAATAAATAAGAGTACCGACCACATGTCGCATGTCGATGATAGAGAAGATGTATTTGTTTAACATCTAAATAAAACTCGAATATGTATGTTGATTTGAGTTATAATAATAAGAATGTTTTTTTTGACTTTTTGTGTTTTGAAAAAGGATAAAGAGGAATGTGATTAAATAGAAATACACAAAAATATTTATATTTACCACACATGATAGGTTATGGTAGGGGATGGTCGAGCTAACCTTGGGAGACCCCATGTCTCCGAAGTGCTGCCTACATAGCCCATTGCACAAAGCAAGGAGGGGCCTCAGACCGATGTAGTTCTCCCTTAGGATCAGGGAGAGGCGAATTCAGGCAATTTGGTACGGTTTAGGCAATTGGTTGATTGGTAAGAATATTGATATTAATATTGGTAAGGTAAGGTTGTTGGTGTCGGAAATGAATTGGTGATGTTGTAAAAGGTATAAGGGAAGTGAAAGTTAGCCTACCCAAGTGGTAGGGAACCATGTCCTGATTAAGATCAACACACAATCCTAGATGCGAGGCAAAGCGGAAAGAGTGCTCCGTAGGTGAAAAGAGCTAAACAAACCACCAAACGTAGAACGAGCTTGAAGCCCTAGGTACCGTGCATAGACGAGAAGTCCATAGGTGAAAAGAGTTGTATGATCACAATATATCGGGTGTACGTTACGTCCCTTGAGTTGAAACAAATGGTGAGGTGAGGTGGATGATATATGAGGAGGTACAGAGAATTTATTACAAAGTGAGTGTTCTGACGAAAGAGAACCTACCCTAAATAGACAAGTCCATGACCCAAAAAGTTCTTTTTGAATGAGGCTTTTATTTTACTGAATATAGACTGATCGATGCGGGAAGTCTACAAGGGATATTGATTGTGCTATTCTTGAGGTCTTCACGAAGCTGATCAATGCGAGAAGCTTCTGATAAAGGCTGACTGTGTATAGCTGTCCTTCGAGGGAGCAGTCTATTTATAGTAGCAGATATGATTTTAGTGCATAGTTGTCCTTCGGGGGAGCAGTCTATATATAATAGCAGCAATAATTTGGCATATAGTTGTCCTTCGAGGGAACAGTCTATATATAATTTAGATAGCTAGATGTTCTTTTGGCGTGAAGCATCTAGTTTGGTAGGAAGTTTGACTCAAGAAAATCCCATAAGAATACGGCTTATTTTAAAACTTTGAAGTCATGGACTAGACTAAAAAGGGGAAGGCATCATTTAGGTGAGGTGAGAATCAAACTATGTGAGCTTGATTTTTATTATGAGGTGTAGGAAACGAAGTGCATGTGGTGGTATGTGAGCTCAAGGGATGAGCGGCAGGTAGATAAGAAGTGATATAACACTAAATTCAACAGTAGAATGGTCGAAGATGCAAGGCATTAAGGGGTTCAGGCTCAGGCTTACCATTAAGCGAAGCTAAACGATAAGTGCCTGATCCATAGGTGTGAGTGATTATGTAAGGCCCAATCCAATTGGGAGCAAATTTTCCACGTTTGCTCTTTTCTAGTTTGGTGACATGTTGATTCTCTTTGAGGACAAGATCACCAACCTTAAAGGTATGCTCATGAAGTCGCTTATCATAAGCACATTTGATGCGTTTTGATGATAGATTTGAAGGTGATCAAGAGTCGTAAGATGACGTTCGTCAAGAAGCTCCAATTGGGCTAACCGCTCTTGGCGGAAATCATCGTTGGTGAGAATATCCCAAGAGATATTCTAAGGAGGGTATTTGTATTTCGAGAGGCAAAACAGCCTTCTGTACCATATACCAAAGAAAAGGTGTGGCATTAGTAGAGGTACGAATGCTAGTACGATAAGCCCAAAGGGCAAAGGGAATGTGATCGTGCCAATTTCTTCCGGATTCATTGACAACTTTCATGAGGATTTTGGTTAGGGTTTTATTAGAAGATTCACCGACCATTGGCTGGCCTCATGGATAGTAAGGCGATGAGAAACTAAGTTTGATACCAAAGTTGTCACAAAGGTCTTGAACAACTTGTTTTTAAAGATTTACCATTATCTCGTTATTAAGCGATGAGGAATACCAAAATGACAGATAATGTGATGGTTAATGAATTCGACAATTTTTTCCTTTTTAAGTGAAATGAGTGAAATAGCCTCCACCCATTTTGTGTAATATTCGGTTCTTTATGATAATCCATCGGTGACGTTGTGAAGAGGACGGGTGAATCTCACCAATAAGGTCTAAACCCCATTGTGAGAAGGGCCAAAGATCTCGAGCGACCTGGAGCGGGTGGCTAGGAGTATGTTGAAGGTTGGCATGTTGTTGACACATAACACAACGCTTAACATATTCGTAGCAAATCGTTATTGAGAGAGTAGGCCAATAATAACCGAGGCGAAGGATTCGTTTGGCCACACAGCAAGGCCACTAAAATGTCCACCACAAATACCGTCATGGACTTGTTGGATGGTATGGGTGATCTCCGCACCGGTGAGACATCGAAGGAGGATGCCATCAAAGCCACGTTTATAAAGGAGTCCCCCCATAACTACATAACGAGAAACGCGTTTAAGAAAAGCACGTTTACCAAGTACTAGTAAGGTCGAAGGGGAAGGGAGAATAGAGGTTGTAAGGTAGTCATGGAATTGGTGATACCGTTATCCCGCGAGTTAGAAGACACGTATTTATCGTGACAAACAACCGGGGCTGAATAAGATGGGGCAAAGAGTTGTTGGACCAAGACAAAAATGTCGAGTCATTGATGAGGCTGGAATTTGCGAGGCTAAGCAAGCCATAGTATCGCAAATTTGTTAGTAGAGCGTGGAATGGTTTGGATAGAATAGTGAGTAAATAAGGCTAGAAGCGAATCCACGTAGTGTTTGTATTTTTGAAGTTCCTCATTTTGCATTGGTAGATGCCCATAACTTGATTGACTACCAATCGAGAGTCGCCAAAAATATTGATAGATTTGATACCTAAGTGCAGCTGCAACCGGAGACCAGAACAAGGGCCTCGTATTCCCTGTATTATTAGTGTAAGGGAAATCGAGTCGGAATGAAAGAGGCATAGGCTCAAGGCGTCAAGAGGAACGAGAACAACGCCAGCTCCTCCACCGCGTTGGCATTTAGATCCATCAAGAAGAGGGTCATTTGATACGACTCTTCCCGAGTGAAAGAGTGGCGATGAGTTCGTTGGGAATATAAAATTGGTAAATTGTTCCCTGTGTAAAGGGGCTTCCGCAAGTTGGTCTCATGCGATGGTTTGTCCTTTGATTGATTTCTCGTGGACGAACTCAAGGTCGAGGTGGCAAGGAGCATGAGCCATCGGGCGATGCATTGGTTTAGATGAGGTTTGGCATACATGTAATGGATGGGGTCCGTGTTGGTGATGATGAAAGTTTTGTGATTCGGAAGGTAGTGTCTGAGCTTGGTAGCCACGAATGATAGGGCTAGGCACAACTTTTCTACATGTGTATACCTAGTCTCATAATCCACCAAAGTATGACTTATATAATAAACGGCTTGTTCTCGATTTTTAGAGTCACGATGTGTAAGCATGGCCCCTACAGCGTGGTCAGTGGTGGAAAGGTAAAGGTAGAAAGGGCGGTCATCTTGAGGTGGGATAAGCACGGGTGGCTGCAAGAGATAAGTTTTGAGAGCTTCAAAGGCTTGGTGGCACTCTTCACTCCATTGAAAATCAATGTCCTTCTTAAGGAGGTGATGGAAAGGTTGACATCGATCCGAGAGTTGGGAGATGAAACGTCGGATAGATTGGAGCTTACCTTGTAAACTACGCAATTGTTTGAGATTGGTAGGTGGGGGCATTTCTATGATAGCTTTGACTTTAGATGGATCGACCTCGATGCCACGCAAAGAGACGATAAAACCAAGAAGCTTTCCCGAAAGAACACCAAAGACACATTTCTTTGGTCAAGACGGATAGTAATATTGTAACAAAGCGATCAAAAATAATGGTTAAAACATCGAGATGTTCACTGCGATGTTTAGACTTGCCAAGAAGATCGTCGACGTAATCTTCAAGGATAGTGTGCATAATGTCATGAAAATGTAGGTCATAGCCCGCTGATAGGTCGCACCAAAGATTCTTAAGGCCAAATGGCATTACACGGTAATAGAAGGTTCCCCAAGGAGTTATGAAGGTAGTTTTGTGTTGATCGGCAGGGGCAACCAAAATTTGGTTGTATCCTGAAAAGCCATCCATGAGAGAAAGCATTTCATGACCCGCAGTGAGATCAACAAGTTGATCAATACTAGGTAGGGGGAAGTCATCCTTAGGGAAAGCGAGGTTAAGATCCCGGAAATCCGTGCATATCCGAAGTCCCCCTGTCGCTTTAGTGACAGGTACGATGTTAGAAATCCATTGAGGATAGTCAATAGGCAAGATGAAGGAAATAGAAAGGAGTCGTTGGAGCTCCTCTTTGACCAAGAGGGCAATGCGTGGATGCATTTTTCTCAATTTCTGTTTAATTGGCTTGGAATCGGGTTTCAGTGTAATGTTATGGACAGCAATGTCAGGATCAATTCCTGGCATGTCAGCGTAGGACCAAGTGAAAGCTTGGGTGCGAGCACGGAGGAAAGTAGTAAAGGCGACTTGTTCTGATGCGTTAAGGGATTGTCCGATCTTCACAATGTGAGGATCCTCCTCCGTGTGGATGTTGATTTCTATTGTAGATTCGTTCAGCATGGTTTGGGTTTCAGATGGTAAGGCTCGTTGAATATAAGAATCATCCGCGCCAAGGTAAGTGAGGATGGAGTCGTCATCCTGACACTCAACAACATTAATCAAAGGCGAATCCTCTTCGATCATGTCTGGATACAGAAGGGGAAGAGAAGATGGGTCCTCATTATCGCGTTGATAAGTGAGAGGACCTATGAAGATAGCATTTATGAAAAAAAAAAAAAGTTAGGAGGGATAGATTCAGGGTCTATAGATTCTGTGGGTGATGATGGCAAAGTGGGTGATGATGGTTTGGTAGGGGTGACGTCGTCTTCTTCCAGAATACAGCTGACACGAGGTGTCTCCTGTGTAGGTGTTTCAGGAAAACCGAGACCACTGCGATCATTATGTTTGTGTGTGGTGATGGGGATGAGCGTATGTCGGCCTTGTTCATAAAGACCAAAACCAAAGCCTTTCCAAGCACAGCGAGTCAAGAAGGTGAGGGCAAAGCGACGATTGGTAAGGTATTGAAAATCGGACTGGAAAGGAACCACACCAAGAGGAGGCTCAGGGGCAACGGAAGATGCGTCGACACCCCCATACGTTAGGTTAGTGCGGCAGTGAGGTGGTCCGTAGGAGATTACTTCCCCCACACGACGGTCATAGTTAGGATGGGCATGTACCTGTCCGTACTCCTGTGGGGTATGGAAAGAACTAACGTTATATAGGCGATACTCCCCCAGCGTAAGGCGCTGAAAAACATCTACTAAGGGGTCTGCGGTTGGGATGTTAGCTGCGGGAAGGGAAGTGGTTTTTGCGACGGTGGTTTCATTAGTTGAAGGCGTAGGTGCGATTGAGGTACATGGTTGAGGCATAGTTGAAGAAGATGGTTGGGTTGAATGAACGGGTGTCTTGATTGGTACCAGCACATCATTTGGGTGGTATAACATATTGTAGGTTTTAAAGGGGGGAGGATCAGCTTTTACGGTGTAGGACTTCCCCTCGTACTCAAATTTTATGCATCTATGTAAGGTTGAGGGAACACATCCCATGGCCCGGATCCAAGGACGACCCAGCAATATATTATATTGGAACTCTCCCTCAAGGACATAGAAGAGTTCGGGTAAAGTACGTGGTCCTACCCGAATGTTGAGGATCACGGTGCCTAAGGTAGAGGTAATAGCGTCATTGAATGACCGCAACATGATGGGGTTGGCACACATGTAGCTAGAAGGGATATTCATTTGTTGAAAAGATTTTGAAGAGATGATGTTTAGGCTAGCACCCCCGTCAATCATAACACGACGTACACGAATGTCCCGGACGTAAGCTGAGATGAACAGGTAGGGGTCAGGATCTTCTGTACCAAAATCGACAATTTCATCTTCAGAGAAACTGACTGCAGCAGCTTGTGGTACAGAGACAGAAGTGGTTGGGGCGGTGGGTTGTTTGGTGAGAGAGGCAACGTGATTGGGTGTTAGAATGGAGGCAAACAGGGCTTCATTAGGTAAGACCTCGATCCTCGAAGAATTTCAACGAGAGCTTGTCGATGAGATTCAGAAGTCTGAATGAGATCATATAGTGTCATTTTGACGGGTGATTGGTGAAGCTGTTTGATCATGGCTCGATGGGCAACTCCATTAGAGATGGGGTAAGCGGGTCCACGAATAACCACTTTGGGTGGTGGTGCAATCGGGATGCTAGATGGAGAAAGAGAGGACGCAGGTGTGCTTTCTTTCGCTTCTCTTTGTTTTTCTCGCGCCGAGTAGCAACACTAATCATATTAATCTCGTAAACCTGAGATGAGGAAGATGGTTGGGATAAATTATGGTCTTCAAGAGGTGGGGTTGTAATAATGATAGATCGTGGTGAGGCGGGGATAGATGGTATAGGAGAGGGAATTGAAGCTAAAGGTCTCTCCCTTCGTAAGTTGTCTTTCTTAACCTTTCTATCTGGGAGAGGTGACTGACGAAGGATGGTTTTTAAAGCTTTGCATCCCTCCACATCATGTCCTGGTGTGCGGTGATAAGCGCAGATCTTAGACTCATCATAACCTATAGGTCGAGGTTTAGACGGGTCATAAGGTCTAAGTGGGGGTAGGGAAATGGTCGCATTATCTACTAACATAGCAAGGATTTTGGCGTAAGATCCTTTGAGTGGGTCAAAATCAGAAGAGGATGAGGGTATTGATTGCGCGGGTTTTGGTAATGTTTGGGCGTGGTTAGTTTGTATGGGTGGTGGTTTAACCGAGGGGTGTTGATATGTGTTTTTCACTAAACGTGGTTTCTTTGGCGCAGGAGCTACGTTCGGCTGGTTAGATGATGAGGCTACAGATGACATGGTAGCGGGAAACAACCACGGAGAAAGGGGAGTGACAGAAAATAAATCCTTTGATGATGGAGTTTGTTTAGGGTTGATGGGTGGACAGGATACGTGGGGTGATAATGTTGATATACCCTTTGATCCCTGTATGGGCGCAGAAGGCGTAGATCGTTTTGAAGAAAACGCAGGAGGTATGATATATTGGTGCAAGGTGGAAGGATGAGGTCCTAATATGGAAGGTAGGTATGACGATGATGGTTTTGATTGTGATAGAGGCACGGGTTGAGTGTGTCTCCTAGGTGGGGGCGGCTTTATTCTTGGACAAATCTACGCTTAGGCGGGTGTGTTAGGACTGGTATGGGTAAGGTCCCAAGCGTAGGGGAAGATTTGGCTAAGTTAATAGAAGTGGACGAGGCATTTGGTAGAGGTGAGGGGGGTGAAGGTGAGAACATGGGAATTTTAAGCTTCTGTAAACACTTCGGGTATATGGTGGAGTTCTCAGGATCGGTCATTTGCATTTGAGTAGAATATGGCATACTCAAACGCTCCCATAGGATTTGTCTATCCTCCGGAGAATGACAAACTTCAGCTTGAATTGTAAATTTGGTACGTAAGAAAGGTGGGTTGTGATTCCAGTCCACTGTGGGTGTGATACAGTGAGTAGATGAGGTACTGTATCAATAGATGTTAAGAGGTCAACCGGTCGTTGAAAAGATTTAGGCGATGAAGAACTAATAGGTAAGAGGGCGTGTTCGAGAGGATCCGTCATGGTTAAAGAATTTGGTGATGTCGGTGCAAGAGATTTTCGCCTAAGGATGTCAAAAGGAGTGGCGACCTTCCTCTTGTCAGGCAACAAGAGTGGTAGAAGGGGAAGTCCGGGAAATAGATAGATTAGATAACATCCGTTCAGTCTGTAGGGATGTGGTATAAGCAGCACTCATCGATGGGAAGAGGAGTCTCTGGGCGCTTAACTCCTTATGGGTAAAGGAATGATTTCGCTTTGTTCGATGGTGGTAAAGGAGGTTCGGGCCCGTGTTAGTGAAGAGGCTTGATTCAAAATTTTCTCGATAGAGGCTTTGGGCCGGGTATCAAAGATCGCATGGATCTCATGAACACTCTCTTCGGCTAAGATATCCTGGTTTGTGTTACTGTTGGAAGAGTGATTCGGGAATGGTTTGTTGAAGATTTTCAAATTTCGGTTGGCAGGGGCATTAGGATTATCGAGGGTTATATCCCCTGTGTCAACCATTTCCTGCACTATGTTTTTCAACATCTTGCAGCTCTCATGACGTGTCCCTTCACGCGCGGGAAGTTACGTAAGTCATTTTCTTTGTACTGTGAAGGTATGGCGCGAGTGGAATCAAACCCAGAATGAGGTTTAACAGGAGGTAATGTAATGGCTCCTGCTTTGAGCAATTTTTCCAATATCACACCATATGTTTCTCCCAAGGGAGTGTAGTTGATGGGCTCGGCTTTGTACTTATAGGTGGTTTTTGGTGGGGTATTAGACGGTGTTTGAGATTTAACCATCACCGCGTGGACAGCTCCTTTTGATTTAGAAGAAGTGGACGCGTGAGGAGTGGTGGTATTTGGTTTATTGGTAGAATCAGGAGTTTGGAAATTGGGGTTTTTGTTGCGCAACCACAATTTCTCTTCTTCTAAGGCTCGAATTTCTAGTTTCCGAGCCATGGTAAAGGCCTCATCAAATGTGCGGAAAGTTTGAATTTGAAGAGTAGGAGAAATGTGCTTAGCACATGCCCGTGTGAAAAGTTCGATAAGTTCAGCCTGAGGCAAGGCATATGTAAGTTGGTTGATAAGGCCACGCCATCGTCCAACGAAATCTGCGATAGATTCGTCTTCGAATTGTCGGATGGCATAAAGGTCGGTGATGGATACTTTGAAGAATGTTAATGGAGAAGTGATCCAAGAAAGATTGGGCTAGTTGGTTAAAAGAGAAGATTGAGTGCTGGGTTAAAGCACTGTACCACTCCAAGGCGGGTCCTGATAAGGACATGGGAAATGTGCGGAGTAGCAAGGCATCATCATGGGCAATCAAATAACAAGCATGTCTAAATGATCGCAAGTGTCTTGTTGAGGATCCTCTTTACTATTAAAACGAGTAAATTTCTAAGCAACTCCCATCGAGGAGGATATGAATGAAGGGGGACAATAAGGGTGAATGGGCTCCCGACAAACTTGCTCGTATGTCAAGGCGCTACGACTTTCCCGACACGTAAGCCTCCAGATTTTGCATTTTGTCCATCATTTGTTTGATGAAATATGTGGTTGGATGAGATGATGATGCGGTTGTGGCAAACGGAGGCAAATGGGCCAAGGGCCTCCACTCGACAATGGTGGAGTTAAGTGTTGATAAGGTATGGAGGATGAATATGTTGAGGTGATAGAATAGGGATGTCCCATATAAGGTGTTGAGGTTACTGGATACGTGTATGGGAATGAGAAGGTAGGCGGAGCTTGAGAAGGAAAGCTCGTGTGGATAGGTGGTGGCAGAGAGCAAGTCATGAATGGAGTAGTCTGCAAGAGAGATGAGGTAGGGGCAGTCGGTGGTAATGATATGTGGGGTCCAAGATTAGCCAAAGAAAAGCCAACTGAGTCGTATGAACCTCTGAAGGCTGTCGGATTGGGAGACGGGGCTAGAGATGCAGGAAGCAAGGCGGTATTATCAGATGGAGTGGGAGCTAAATGAGCAGCTATACTAATAGGCATACCAACAAGGAGCTGACCATCAGGCGTACGGTCAGGGGTATGGGACAAATAGTATGCATGCTGCTAGAATTAGCATCCAGAAACTTGGCAAAGTCCTTGTCTCCTACAGGAATTTGGGGGATCTCACTGGTGTCTGTAGGATTCCCCACAGAATGTGAAGGGGGTGATTCAGGTAAAGAAACAGAGCAAGCATGTGAAACCATGGCGGCGGCTTGCTTTCGAGTGATAACAACCATGGACAGGTGTTCACAGTAGGGTTTCAATCTATCCGGAATAGAAACAGCCTTAGAATGGTGAAATTGGCAGGTTGCTGGTTTGTCAGGGGTTGTAGAAGACAGTAACCGATATCGGTCTAGTATCCGATGTCGGTTATACTATAGCCGACGTCGGTCAGGTAACCGATGTCGGTGTAAGAAGTCTGGGTTAACAAGATATAAAAGGCTGCTAATTTGATTTTTAACAACGTTTAGTATATGTGTCCAATTATTGATCACAGAAGACAGAGTATGAGAAAGAAAACAGAACTAAAAACAAGCAAGATGCACACACAAATCCAGAGATTAACCCTAGGGTTAATTTTAATTATCGTGGGCTTATGCCTTTAGATGTAGAATGATGTGAGAATCCTAAACAAGAGACTTAGGGGAAATGTCAAGTTGTTTTGGCTTATAAGGTTACCTCAATCAGGCGGAGGAATACCGCAGAAAAAAAAAAAAAAAGGGGGATGTTTGAGCTGTTGTGTTAATTGTGAAGTGATTCGGTATGTGTTGTGTAGTGAATGTAAGATTAATTTCCTGTCAATACCGTGGATATCACCCCCACGTGTACGACCTGTTACTTAATCTACGTTCACTAGAATTGAAAAACAACAAGCAGGAATGCAATGCACGTGTTTTAAACCCAAATCGAAAATTATGTTCGATGAAGCAAGAGAGATGACTTTCACTAATGCGAAACTAGGAAAGCAAGACAAATTCTTTACGAAATATATAACAAAAAGCAACAACAACAAGTATGCTTCCTAAAATGAAAATAAGCAAGAGAAACAGAAACCCAAGATGGGTCCCACCGGGCGTGCCAAAATGTTTCACTCGGAATGATTCGTTCCTTTTAGAAACAGATAAGGTTAGGGGCTAGGAGGAATACCTGTAGAATGTCGAGATGGTGTGTGCGTACCATAGAGAAAGATCAGGCTGATTGCGAAGAACTCCTTTTTGTCTTGGAAGGACTACCTGCAAATAAGAACACAAGACCACAAGATTTTGATTAGACAATAAATGAGGAAACTGCCTTGGGCCCAGGAAATATAAAACTTCCTTTTGAAGGTGGTCAGTTTCCCTGCTAATATGAATTAACACAAAAGACTGTAAAATATCAATTAAGTTGCTTCGTTGAACTGGGTAGGGGAAAGGCTGGTTTTCTGGTTTTGATCGGAGGAACCGATGAACATCGATAACCGATGTATCGATAACCGATACTGGGTGGGTTCTAGGATCTGTAGGTTAGGTTGGTCACTTTATGGGGTAGTTGTGTTGTTTGTAAGGCTGTATATAGGTGGTATTAGGAAATAAGGTGATGAGAGGTAGATGAATGATAGTTAGAGGTAATATGCATGCTGGGTAGTGGATTCAGGGATGGATTTATGAGGACTGTGATTCAAAGAGCATAAGAAATGTTATAACAGAGGACATGCAAGATGTGACTTACTAGTTTTGACGAAGATGCAAGCTGATCTCCTTTGCTGTAAACACTTTTGGTATTTCCACTCGTCTCTGCTCGGTCAAGTGAAGATCTGGACTCTCTTTTCACTCCCAATGATCTATGTTGATTCAAAATCATTCGACCTCGATCCCCAAAAATGAAATTCGATCCTTTGTTTTTGGTTTGGGAGCCCACAGTGGAACATGAGGGAACCGATGGCGGTCGAGTAGAACCGGCATCGGTAAGGAAAAAGTAGGCTATTTTTAGTAAAATAACCCACCTTCCCCGCTTTCTCCCGAGAGATCAGCCATGGGCTTGGTCAAGTGGCTAGAAGGTCGGTTTTGGGTGTGAGTAAGGAGGCATTAGTTATGGATGTGAGTCTAGACCAAGCCATAAGTCTTAATTAGGTTAGTTTAGGGTTAGGGCTAGGTCATGATGAGGTGGCAAAATGAGGTGGCAGGTAAGGTGATGTGGATTTATCAATTACAAGGTAATTAATAAATAATTGTGTAAGGTTTAGGTGATGAGGTTAAGTTGCGAGATGAGATGCGGGTCACAAGGGGTCGTAAGACACAAATTTGGTGTCTACACACTTTGTGAAATTAGAGTGCAAGATAGTTCATTTTAACCAATTTTGACATTCATTCCCTTAGCAAATAAGTATAATGAAATGTTTTTCAAAGCATGAAAAAGATATAGAAATCGTTTCTGATTCCCAAGATCACCTAAAATGTGTGAGGGAAGAGCATACATGACTCTAATCTCATAAACAAACAAACAACATCCATTAAACTTAAATAAACCAAGTTAGCAAAAAACATGCAAATATTCCTTGCAAAACAAAAGTTAAACTCAAATAAACCCTACAAGGAGTTAGCACATCAAGAAAACAATATTTTACAAACTTTAAAGTAAACTTCAAATCTGTAATGTGATGTCTACATGCACTTTTGGGTGTGTACGTGCCTTTATCAATGTGTACATGCCTCTGTGAAAATTGAAAGTGGAATAAATATGTACTTGGTGAGAGACTTGTATAAGTGGACTTATGAATGTGTGTGTGTGCCTATCTAATAGGGTTAATGCAGAATGCTTAGCAGTGTGTGCATGTGGATATGGATGTCTATGCATAGATTTTAGTGTATACGCGGGTCGAGCAAACTACAAAGGGAAAATTTTATGTGCGTGGACAAAATTATGTATACGTGAACCTTTTAATGCATGCGCGATCCTGATAAAAGTTGACATAGAGTACAAGTAGTAGTAGAATGTGTGTACATAACTTATAACATGAATGTGAGCCTTTTTGTACCTTTGTGTGAGTTTTCATGTGTACGTGCCCCTTGCGTATATTGTTACCTACGCATGTACCTATAGATGACATCAAAACATGGGAATCTGATGTATGCAACTTCAAAAAGATCATTTTTTCCTAATTTATCTCAAATCCAATGACAACCCATCACAATAAATGCCATAAGAGAAACTCAATGCATGTAAAGTTAGTGAAATAACCTAAGAATCTTAACCTATTTCACATGTGCATGATTTGGGTTAGAAAAACTTGAGAAAAACTAGTAAAACTCATTAAAATCAAAGAGACTATGAATCCATCCCACTGGACATGCCATATGTATCCATATATTAGTTAGCTAAGTAAAGAGAATTGAAACTAATACCTAATAGTTCCAAAAAAGCTAAACTATACCTAGATCATCATGCTAATAACTTAAAGCAGGGTTCACTTTAAGAGACATCTTGGAAATCAGAGGTGGAAAATCCATGACGAATATCCCTGGAACTGGTTTCGCTAGAAAGGAGAATTTTTGGGGTTTGTGTGCAAATTTTTCACCTGAAAGAAGCTTTCATTTTCATGTTATGTGACAAAAAGATTACAGACATGGGACAGGATATTTTCTATCGTGTGACAACAAACTTGTTGTCGTGTGACAATAAACCTCTGTCACGTGTCAACAAGATTGTTGTCATGTGAAAAAAAAAAAACTTTTGTCGTGTGACAACAACCTTGCTATCGCACATCTACATCCTCTGCCCCTCCTGTTACGTATCAATAATCTCTCCTTTTTCCATGTCAACAAAATCTCCTTATCATGCATCAACAAACTCTCTGCCGCATGTTTGTAGCCTCCGAACTCCTTTTGCACATCAAAAAACTCTCCTTTTACGCGTCAACAAAGTCTCCTTTTCATGCATCAACAAACTCTCCTTTTCACGTGTCGGTTGAATTTTTTTCATGCATCTAAGAACAATACTTGTCACCCGAATTCATTTATCCTCTACTATTTAAAAGCTAAATAAGAGATGGACCTATGTAGATCCTTAGTTATCAAAATGTGATAGTTTGTTTGATCCCAATGGTTTGAGAATGGATCTCAATCAAGACTTGACTATAAGACCTCCTTGATCTTCTCCATATGACTCAAAATATTGGATGGATGAATGCAAGATGAAGATACCTAACTCAATACTAATGGAAGATGCTCAAAGATGAAAATTCCTATAGTTTATGTTATAAGCATGTAAATATGTGTGTGAAGAAAGGTAGGAGGAGGGTTCTTTATATAACCCTTTGGTTTGAAGGATATTTGCATCTAATTGTATGCGGGATAATAACAAAGATAGGTTAGTAATGGATAAGCATGGTTTATATTTGTTGAGTTTTCTTTAGGAGAGTTTAATTTTTCCTTTAGTGACTCATGGAATTGACGGCGGTGCATTAATGAAATCACGGTGATTAATTAATAGGTATGTACAAGCTTATAGAATATTTTTAGGAATAAAGTTAGCATGATCTAATCTATGAGAGGAATTAAATCAAATAAATGACGATTTATTGATTAAATAGAAGAGAGAATTAATTAATTAAGAATAAATAATTAATCTAGATAGAAAGGGTATTAATTAGCGGAAGGTCGTTAATCATTGTTTTTAAGTGATAGAAGGGATAATTAATTGTCACAATGTAATTAATTAGCTACGATAGCGAGAGGAATGGTGTGTTTTTGACGATATGTCGTCAATTTTCAGAAAGGGTACAATTAGCATAATTTAAGTATTTAAATTGCTCAATCTAAATTACAGTGTGTCTACAATAGAGAATGAAACATGTCTTAAGATAAAATGTCTCAAGTTAGATAATGAAGGGGAGTATTAAAACAATGATTATTATTATTATTATTTTAATAATGGAATCAGTAAGAAAAATATGGTTCCAGAACTCCGTAATAGAATGTGGTGTCGTAAAGGATGAACAAGACAATAATGGAATGAGTTAGGAGCATGAGGTTACATGCGGGATTGCCTCTTTCCTTTTGGGTAGAAGTGGTGAACACAACGATGTACTTGATAAATAGAGGACCCTTAAGTGCCTTGGATGGAGGCATACCGAAGAGGTTTGGTCCAGTAAGAAAGTTGATTACTCATTTCTTATATTATTTTGATGTGAGGTGTTTGTTTGTATAGACAAGGATGATAGGACCAAGCTAGAGGCTAAATCATAAATATGAACTTTCATTGGTTATGGTGGTGATGAATTTGGATACAAATATTGGATTATTAAGGACAAGAAGGGATGTGGTCTTTAATGAGAAAGTTATGTATAAGAAAATTTTCGGGAAAATAGGGAAGAATCTAAGAAAAAGTATGCGGTGGTAGAGGATATTCAATATGGGAAAGTGAGACATGAATTAGTTCGGGAATATACTCACGAAACTCCAAACTCCTATCTTGAGGAGGTCTTCTAGGGTAAGAAGAGAACACGAACATTTTTCTCCTTCTCTTTATTATTTATGACTCATTGATAGTGGAGAGCGGAGAGATTTTATGAAGCAATGTAGGTAGATGCCAAGAATAAATGGGAGCAAACCATGAATGAGGAGCATCGAGTATCTCATGGAGAACAAGACTTAGGATTTGGAAAAGCTACCGAAGGCAAAAGAACATTTCAAAACAAGTGGGTGTACAAATTTAAAGAGGAATAAGGAGGAAAGAAAATATATAAGGCCCGTTTGGTGGTCAAGGGTTTGCATAGAAAAGATATAGATTTTGATGAGATTTTTCTCTTGTAGTAAAATTGACTTCTATTAGAACTATTCTTGGAATAGTGGCGAGAAAAATACTTACAATTAGAGAAGATAGATGTAAAGACTACATTCCTCCATGGTGATTTGGAGGAGGATCTATATATGCAACTTCCAGGAGGGCTATAAGGTCAAAGGTAAAGAGGATATGGTGTGAAATATGAAGAAGATCTTGTATGGCTTGAAACAAGCTCCTCGTTAATGGTATAAGAAATTTGATAGCTTCATGATGGATTTGAAAGAGGGTTTAAAACCTGCAAGTGAGGATCACGAGGGATGACGTGCACATCAACGGACATGCGAATGGTAGCGTGAAGAGATCTCGGGAGGAGCGAGCATCAACTGAATGTGCATGTAAAGATTTGAAACACGGGCAGAACCTAGTTAAGCCATAAAACTCTCCTCTATCTCATAGATCAAATGGGGTGTACATATAGGAGGTGCTGAGTAACCCCCAGTGCTGTAATCATGACAACTCGAGTAGAGAGGGGAGTTACATTCCCAGAAAAGAAGTGTAACTCCTAATGACACATATACGCCTTGACGTGCTTTGACGTCGACATGTAGGAGAATCTCATAATGACCCCTAAATGACATATGGACCTACGATCTCACCTAAGTGAGATGACTCACCTAATGATGTGGAAAATACACACACAACACCCCCTTCATCGGAACTTAGGATGAAGCGGCAAATCAAAAATGAGAAATGGGTCCCAAACACAAAGCCTGATGAGGTACCCATGTACAAGAAAGAAGTCCCAAGCAGTGAAGGAAAACCCAGTGGGAAAAACATCCACCACAAGAGAAAAAAACACTCTCTAATCTAAGAAAGATGCCAAATATGGGTCTCGGCCATAGACGAGCCTGAAAGGGTACCCATGTATAAAGAGGAAATCTCTCAGAAATAAGAAGAAGAGAGAAGAAGAGGGAGATGAGAGGAATGCAGAAGATGCCATGGACGAATCTAAACTCTGTAGCTCTAAGAAGTCTCCTAGAAGAATGTCGATGACCGAGATCCTTTGCCTCTGTACTGAATAAGAGCCACCTGCATCGAACTATGTGCATGCCCTTAGGAAGGATAGAAATGATGTGTTGGAAGTCCACCCACTCCAAAAAGGAAATTAAAGGTAGTAACATTAAGAACTCTGACTCTGGTGCATAGAAGTGTGACATAGGTCTAGTGAGTGAGTGCGAGAACCGAAGGTAATGCCACGTGTGTAGAATCGCCGAGTGAAAAGAGGAACACCCACAGAAAGGATGTCCAAGTGATGTGAAGGGAACAAAACATCCTCCACAATAGAAAAGGGATCCACAGCTGAGGGTGGATCAATGAAGGTCTCTGGAAATGTGGAAGTGACATGATTCCTAGAAGGGGCACTCCCAACAATAGAGATGATGACTCCTTTGAAATACTTGTAGATGGATGAGGGACTGTAGTGCATCACAAGTAGACTGTGAAAAGATGACTAATGTCAGGCAGATACTCGTCCCAATGAGGGGGATCAACAAATAGAAGAGTGATGTCAGATAGGTATGAGTCATCCAATGAAGGTAGAGGAGTGAAGTGGGCCTCGCACACTGGAAGTGGAAAGGAGGTTGGTGTAATGACGGTATGAGACTGAGTGTGAGACTGCTTAATATTTGATGAGATGGGAGGGGTGACAAAAATGTCTGGAATAGTGAGAGAAAGAGGAGAGAAGTCCTATGTAACACTCTCTACATCAGAACTGGGTGCACAATCCTCATCATCAGAAGTAGAATCAAATGAGTCTATGTCAATGGAACTGCCATCACACGAAGAAATGGAGGAGATGACTGAATTAGTAGCAGAATAACGATTTGCAGTATGTGAAGGGTCTCCATAGAGGGACTGAAGAATGCTCTAGACACATTGGGGTGGATCTGAGTCTGCCACGTGAAACCAGAGAGAGCAGCAGGACATGCATCATCATGTGACCAAAGACATGGTCATAAGTGTCAAGGAAGTCCTCTAGATGACGATGATCAGTGGGTACAGGAACTAGCCCAAGCAAGAAGGGTAAAAGACCCTCGTGGGCGAAGTAATGTTCCATGGAAGCATGCCAAGCTGAATAGCTCCCTCTCCCGGTGAGAAGTGGCGAAGGTTGTAAGGTGATCCTATGATGCTCAAGTCTAGAAAGAGCACTTTCCATGATGAAAAATGCAAGATGCACAAAAGCAAGACGTCGGACTCGGCCGATAATGCATCTGCGTGTGAAAGTCTAAGAGTACAAGCAACCCCCAGAATGCAGCACTTTATAAAGGTAGTGCATTTACAAAAATGACAATGCCATCATGTAATGTGTGGAAAATCATTCAAATTTGAGTAAAGAAGTGCTAAAAATGAGCAATGAGTCAAAAGTTCTAGCATTAAAATGATTCCCATAATCGATGGAAAAATACACTAGTTGCTACAAATGCATTAAAAAAGTACGAGATGGGTGCAAAGGGTATTGTGTGGGTACTCGTTGGAAATGCCATTGAATTTTAGTAAGGGTTTATTTTGATGTGAGGGGGTTAGCCTCCTGCCAACCCAGGACCTCGCCCTTCGCCCTTCTTTGACACTCATAGGAAGGGCATTAAATACAAGCAAAAAATAGGCCAAAATAATACAATGCCAAAATACAAATGTTTTACCTCAAAAATTAAAAAGGAGGGATCATTTTGACCTCTAAATTTTCTAAAAGGAAAGGAGGGGCCACATGTGCATGATTTGGAGAGAGGTGGAGTGGCGAGAGATCCTCAAACCACCAAAAAGCGAGAAAAACGTCTTAACACATGGTTGCTTTATTTGAAACTTGTTGCAAAGTTGGTTTGGAGAGAATGGAAGCCCACATAGCTATTGTTCCCATGTCAAAAGGGTAGTCCAATGAGTTGATGTTTGAAACGGTCCAAAAGGGTCCCACGTAGCTGCTATTTGTGCAAAACAATGTCCAAGACTGTTGGGAGGGAATGGAAGACCATTTGTACTAAGCGTGCAGTGTTGCAGCAGGTCGCTAGAGCAAAGGAAATGGATGGAGATCCATGTGTGGGAGGTCAAAACATTTTCCAACGCAACTAGAAAATGTAGGTACATCAAAAAAACATGCCAAGCAAGAATCCATGCCAAAAACATTCCAATACCATACAAAAATGTTTGAGGACAGGAAGAAAAAGCAGCGAGCATTACACGAGCAATGCCCGGTGTGGATGCTAGGAGAGAGAGGTCACTGGGAGATCTTTGTAGGGATTCCACGTCGATCCTGGGAGTTGTAGGTTGCTGGTGGATGCTACGAGCTAGAGATGGAGGGAGTAAGAGGTAGCAAGGAACCATAAAGACCATGCAGGGGTCGCAGTAATATGAATAGTGAGCAAAAAATGCCGAAGAAGCAAGATGCCGAGTGGTGAAGACTATCCAAAACCCAAACAAAGCACGAAGCTATGGAGTCCAAGCCCAACACCACTATAAACCCAGTAAAACCAGCACTTCTAGAGCTCAGATATGAAACTGTAAACACTCCAAAACTGCATGCAAGGATGCAAAAACCATTAAACCCCAAAAATGAAGCCACGAACACCCGAAAACCAAACTGAGGTATGAAGCCCAAATCAATGCATTGAAGCACATAATGGAATATCCATTATGACACATGTAACGAGAGCGCATATCACAGGAAGATAGAAAACATGCATAGAAATGCCAAAGGGTGCATGGATCCACAAGATCCACTCTGATACCATGAAAGAGGGTTTAAAACCCACAAGCGAGGATCACAAGGGATGTCATGCACATCAACAAATGTATAAATGGTAGCGTGAAGAGATCTTGGGAGGAGCGAGCATCAACCGAATGTGCATGTAAAGATTTGAAACATAGGCAAAACCTAGTTAAGCCATAAAACTCTCCTCTATCTCATAGATCAAATGGGGTGTACATATAGGAGGTGTTGAGTAACCCCTAGTGCTGCAATCATGACAACTTGAGTAGAGAGGGGGAGTTACATTCCCATAATAGAAGTGTAACTCCCAATGATGCATATGACGACCGACGCACTTCGATGTACTAATGCACAGGAGAATCTCATAATGACCCCTAAATGACACATGGACCTTCGATCTCACCTAAGTGAGATGAATCACCTAATGATGTGGAAAATACACACACCAATAGGAGCAAGGTTATATTAGATGCCATTCGACCATTTCATATATATAAATAAATTCCAAGATGGATTCATATAATCCTATGTATCGTATGTTGATGACATGTTGATTGCAGGAAAAAACATGTAGGAAAAAAATTACTCAAGAAACTAAGTAACTCCTTTGATATGAAGGATTTGGGGGCGATCAAACAAATCCTTGGTATGAGGATATCTAGAGATAGAAGTAACATAAGCTGAATTTATCTCAGGAAGAGTACATTAAGAAGGTCGTGGAGAGGTTTCATATGTAAGATGTTAAACCGGTTGGGACTCCTTTGGTAGGCCATTTTAAGTTATCAAAGGAGTTGTGTCCCAAGACAGAGTAGGAGAGAAACTAGATGTCCAAGGTAGCTTGAAGTATGCCATGGTGTGTACTAGGCCTGATATTTCCCATGTAGTGGGAGCGGTGAGTAGATTTATGAGTGATCCAGGTAAAGATCACTAGAAGGTAGTAAAGTTGATCCTTTGGTACTTAAGAGGGACCATGGGGAAAATTTTTCTCTACAATGGATTAGACACCACTTTTTTTTCGTTATGTAGATTCAGATATGGCTAGAGATTTAGACAACAAGAGGAACACAACAAGTTATATTTTCGGTCTAGGTGGGACAGTAGTGAGCTGAATTTCACAAGTACAAAGCTTATGGCTTTGTCAAACACAGAGAGGTGAGTATGTTGATGTCAAAGAGGAAAGCAAATAGATGATTTTACTATAGCAATTTCTTGAGGAGTTGGGGCATAAACATGAGGACTGAAACTGCATATTGATATTCAAAGTGTTATACACCTAGCTAAGAACTCTTCTTTCCTCTCTTGTATAAAGCATATACAATTAAGGTACCATTTCATTAAGAAAAATTTAAAGGAAGAGAAGTAAAATATGGAGATGATTCATACCATTCAGAATATTGAGACATGATGACAAATGTGGTTGTTGTCAATATTTTACACCCTTGCAAAAATTGAACAAATTAGATAGCCGCAAGATGAGGTAGGATGAACCACAAAGACAAAGAACAAGTAGTAGAGAGGTTTGAATGAGCCACAACAAAGGAGAAAGCCATGAGTAGTAGAACATAGCCATGAGTTAAAGGAACAAGGTCATGGATGCAAAGGGAATGTCACTTGAATGAAGAAAAGGAACTGTGGGTGATAATTCAAAGCCACACTACACCGGGAAAAGTCACAGATTGAAGCAAAGGAACCATGGGTGATAATGAAAATCCACACTACATTGGGAAAAGCCATGGACTGAAGTAGAAAACTTTTCAAATCTACGGTATAAAGAAGACAAATCCACGGAGGTCGAAGCCACATAAAATTAAAACAAAAAAGCCACATATCAAAGGAAAATGACAGTTTTCCCTAGGAGGATAAAATTTTTATATATTTTGATCTATTTTTACAAACCTTATATCAATGGAAAGGTCTCAAAGTGTCCTCTATGTAGTGTTGAGGTTATAAATGTGTAAGGTGAAATATTTCTCCAATATATAAAAGGTATTATTCTAGGCGGTGCAAATGCCAAAATTTAATGCAAAGCATGGGTGCCCAAAAAGGGAAAAAGCGTGTGGCGGTGGATAATCACATGAGCCCAAATCTGTTTGAGCATTCAATGAAAGATTGATGTTGGTGGTTAGGAATTCAAATTAAAGTTTCCCTCTTTTCTCTTCCCTTTATCTCCTTCTTATTCTATAAATTGTAGAGCTCTGCTCATTAAAAGTGATCATCTTCGTTGTAATGACACCATGCCAAAATGGTGGCCAACTTCCCATGGGTTTTAAACCTTTGGCTTGTTCTCTACAATGTATTTTCACCTTTTGATATGAATGTAAAAACTATGAATCCCTTAAGTGATAAAATCAGATTTTTGGGTATCTCTTTACCCTGGTCTCGTGTTTTATTCCTCCTTGCCTCTTTGTTTGCATTTCTTGGCATGTTGTGTGTTATCCTTACTTACAAGCTCCATTTCACATGTTTTTGTCATGTAGGAATGCATGTTATATGTGGTTCTTAAATGTGGCATGCTTGTATGCCCTTTCTCTCATGTTTTCCTTCCTTCTTTCACCTTCGTGGAGAGTGATCGATCCTTTTGGTGTTATCACCATCTCTAGTTTAAGTTTATGTTTTATGCACTCCTTTCTCACCCTTGTCGCTTGGAAATTTATAGTATACCTAGATAGTTACATTTCAATTCCTAGGAGTAGTTTAGCATTAGGAATAAGTAGAGGAATCCATCCTTCTCTGAGGTATTTCTTAGTTCAAGTCCCACAACTTGGAGATAGTCTCGTGTTGCCTCAAAGCCATAGATTCTTGTAATTTAGAACGGGTACAAATTTGAGTTCCAAAAGTGGTCACAAGGGAGCGAAGTTGTGTTCAGATTTGGTTGGTCTTCACGGAATACGGTGAAGGTTTGAGAAGCTTTCTTAGAGGAAAAATAGTCTCCAAGTGGGAGATTGTTATGTCATGGATCCTATTTTCATGTGTGGAAGTGTTTAATATTATACGAAAGAAAAGTAATGTACACTCTCCATAGTTTTCTCAGGAAGAGTTCTTGATATATCAATAAATTTTCTTGATATCCCGGGAAACATGCTCTTCTCAAATGGGCAGGATTTTTAACCCATAGGTTTATGGGGTGGTTTTGGCCCATGGTTTTGGTACCCACGGTATTGTAAAAATACTTAAGAAGTTTCCTATTGATGTGCTTTTGGGATTTTGATAAGGTAGACATATCATTATAGATATGTGTGAGTTCAAGTGTGAATTCATGAGAGTTTGTTGAGCATAGATCCAAACAAATATGTGTCTTGTATTAAGAGAAAGAGTTGGCTTGTAATAAAATATAATAAAGTGATTCTTTGTGGATGTAGCCAAAATAGGGTGAACCATGCTAAATATTGTCTTTATGTTGTGTTCTTTTATTTTCTGTACTTTTATTTCAGATCAATGATATTATTATGCATATTAGTTTCTACTATTGTGATTATCTATGGGATTATTCGCATATTTTATCCCTTATTCCCTAACATTCGAATTCCCTTACCCCCCTGGTGCTTTGTTTTCTATTATGGGAATAATCCCACATTCATGAGATCACCGGTGATTAAAGCCTATAAAAAGGATTTATCCTATCCCTTATCTCATGAATGCAATCATGTTTCTCATGATTTTTCTCACCGATGTGGATGGGAAGACTATTTGTTAATCCACATATGTGGTAGTGGCTATGTCACGGATGGCCATGTGGATAGGATGGCATACGCACTAACTCACCAAGTTATTAGGCATAGTTGTATTGGTTATCGGCTATGTTATGTTTGACTTATCATTGAGGATATAGCTTGGTCGGTGTTAATGTTTTTTTAAACACCGAGTTGAATCCAAATGTTGTGCGAGGTTAAGGGTTAGCTTGTTGAGCTATCAAGTAACTTGGTCCCCTGTAATGTATAAAAATTACAGTACCTGCAACATATATCCCACATGCATAACACCAATACACTTTGTGAAAAATATATATACAAAATCATTATAATGATGTAATGAAGAAATGGCATTAAAGACTCCCTACGATAAAAAATGTGTCGATCCTAGCTAAGGGCCCCTAGCCAACAAATAGTGGGGACCATTTATTCAAAAACAAGTGTCAAAGATTGATGTCGCAAAACCATAAACCATTTTATATATTATTTTCTCTACCGTTTTTTCCATGTGTCACGGTTTGATTGGCCAGTTGACCTTTCTTTGTCCCAAATTCAAAAAAATTTGATCAACGGTAACTTGAGCATCGATATCCATTTTCTCGTTCCAATATGTGCCAAAAATCTCTTGTCTTGATCTACCATATTGTCATGGATTTGGTATATTTTGGGAACTTATGAAGTTCAAATTATCCTACGAATCAAAATCCAATCTTTCTAGACATTTGAAAAGCCTTTACCATGTCCTAGAAACTAGAACTTCATTCCCTCAAAGATGGTAAAGTTTAACTTAGCTCTAAGAAACCAAATCCTAAATCTTCATTCAAAACTTATAGAAATGAAAAATATAAAGGGTTAGAAAACATGGTTGTGAAATATATGTCTAAAATTTGGTCGAATTTGAATGAAATCAACCTCAATGTAACTACACAACCATTGGGAGTCTTATAGCATTTTTTTGACAAAATTTTAGCTACTTGCATGATTAAAATCCCTCTCATTATCCTTGTTGACATATAAAAATCTAAATCATCATGGTAACAAGATAATGATTGTTGTAAATACCATCTATACGAGACCATGACATGGAATGGTGTCATTCATTCAGAAATTTCCTTTAAGATCTCATTGGCGAGGTGAATTACAACTTGATAATCCGAATGCATCTTTAAATAAAAGCTTGGATGTGTTTAAAAACTATTCCATAATCACTCACCATCTATCAATCAAACCCAATCTAATGTCATTGGTTCCCATAATAGTATCAATAATGTCAAAGATTTCACACTCACATCCTTAATTCCTAGTGTTTTTATAATTGAAACACCTATCAAATCATGTTGCTCTAAATCTTGTCATTTCCAAGACCAAGATCCCTATTACATCACAACACACATAGTCCATCGCATCTTATTCATGCCCCCATTGTCTCTTTAAAATATCCATAAAAGAAACCTATCATTGAAATATTAAAGAGATATTTTGAGGACCAGTCACCCAACATCACATCAAAGATCCTAAAAATATAAGTAAAAAATTCACAAATTGTTCATCTGGAAATTTATAAACCCTACCAAATATTAACTAAACAACCCCATCAAAAATTACATGGACCCTATCCTCCATTTTGGGGCCTCACCCTTCATCTGAATTTGTAATCACTATTACTGAGAATCTAAGATCATCCCTCAAGTGGCACATAAACGTAAGATAAAGGATATGACCCCAACATTCCAACCCCTAAATATTCAAGTGATATCCAAATTTCTTCACCACCATCATCATCCCAGTTAGGTACAATAGGATATTATACCCAAATCATAGAAAAGATTAGTTGATCATCCATTGAAACATTACCACCTTCTAAGCCATCGACCATCAAGGGTGAAAGCCCTTTTGGTATGATTATGAGGAACTTTTGCATACCATCGTATACTATGACACTTCACCAAGGACTATAAAGCCTCAATGCTTTAATTTGAAGCCTTGTTAATAAAGGAATCTCCGAGTAAACACAAATCATCCACCCTCTAATCCATATATAATCAAACCCAATCATCAAATCAAACCAACCCATCAAATACTTACACCAATACCTTTGAAATCATTATCTAATAGTACATCCACATCCACCAAGAGCATGTATTCCTATAGAAAATCCCCACTCCATGAAATATATGTTGTTATCATAACTACAAGATCCTGTGCACAAAACTTGAAGCCATCAAATAAAAAAGGGCCCAAAGTGTTTATCTCTTTGGCTCCCCTAAATCATCAAATACATTTCCTTCCAAGGACAAAGTTTCCATTCTTTCCGCCCCACACAGCCAGTCTACCACATCCATACAAAAAACTATTATCAAACAACTACAACAAGATCCTGTAAAGATGTCCCTCTATGAGCTTATTCAAAACTGTCCACAACATCGAAAATAAATGATTGAGTCTCTTCAATCTATCTCAGTACCATCAGGTGACCCAAAACCATTCACCAAACTTGTAGGAACTATTCAAATGTATGTTGATATTTATTTTAATGATTCGAAATCCCATCCCTTTAACTTGAAGACGACAATGTTCTTCTCTTTGTCACCACCCAAATCAATGACACTTTTGTTAAGAGGATTATGATCAATAGTGACACTAGTATTAACAACATATCATCACATGATTTAAAAAAAAATCAGTTATCCAACACCATCATTTCCTAGTCGCCTTCTATATTTTTGCTTTTGATGACACCATCACTCCTACACTAGGCATGATCATTTTACCCATAAAAATATGCATTAAAATACTTCATGAACGCTTCTATCTCGTAGAAGGGGATTTCCAATATAACATGTTTCTGGGATGCCCTTGGATATGCGCTATGTGTTATATCCCATCAACACTACATCACTATCTAATATATGAATGTGAAGATAAAACATTTACCGTCCCTGTCAATCCTAATCCTTTCAAATCCTTTCATATGAATTACATGCCCTTGACGTACTCCTTTCACTAAAAATCTACATCCTCATATCACGCTTCAACAATCTCTTCCATCTCCTCATCAAAACTACTAGATTATCAATCTTTTGAATATGTTATGTAATGTATTTCATTGGAGGAGTATCATGTCCTAGCTCTCAAATAACTCCTACACCAAAGAAATACGGGAGACACGATAAGTAACCACTCTACGAGCCTAATGTAGTAAATATTGTTTCCTTCAACCCCTTTTCTCTACACACAGTTAGTATATTGAGGCATTGGACTGTCCTTCTACTCATCCCAACAAATGACCACATGGAAAAACATTATGCTCAAACTTTTCATTCTTAGAAAAACCTAAATTTGTCTAGACTTACCTCCATCATTGTGCATGGAATGGATTTGGTTTGGATAGTTAAGAACAGGGTCCACATGACCTACCCTTTGAAAATATGAGAAAACCTTAAAAGAAATATGGTCTTGGCTTCAATCTCCCCTCCTTAAATTCATCATCATCCACAACACAACCCTTAACAACCTCATCACCATTATCATATCCATGATTTGATCTTTGACAATACTATATCCATTCCTCCAAAAAAATTAATCAATATTATCTCACTTGGACCAGCGATCTATCAAGCCCATAAAAAAATTAAAATTATTCATCTCTCTTTACCACATGATAGAAGAGGATTCCCTTATTATTGAAATTCTTCATTATCAAAATGATCACACCATCCTATCCTATATGGAGGCTGAAAACCACCATTCCTAGACATCCCTACCCTCGACACATATACATTTCTTAATGAATCAACCACCAATGTTAATTTCATTATAGCATGAGATCCGCACATTGTTGAGATTTTACAAGCCTTAGACCCATGAAAACTCCAAGAATTGACCACCTTCCTATCTAAGAACAATCGATCCTTCGCATGGTCCTATAGTGACCTACCAAGTATCCACCCTAACATCATTATCGATAACATCGTTACATTTCCATATGCTAAACTTGTGAAGAAAAAACTTCCTAGGATGTATCCTCGTGTCATGTTGCTCGTCAAAGAAGAAATTCAATGTCTTCTTTTAGAGAATTTCATATTACCAATTGATTATCTATAATGGGTTTCTAACATCATACCTATCACTAAATCCACTAGAAATTATACGTCTACACAAACTTTCAAGACATTAACCTTGCTTTCCCTAAAGACGATTTTCCTTTACCCAACATCAACTAGATCGTCGATTTAATAGTTGTCTATGATATTTTATACATTTTTGATGGTTTTTTTGGTTACAATCAAATTCTTATTACACATGAAGATCAACACAAGACATCTTTCATTACCCACGGGGAACCTTCTTCTATAGAGTAATTCCTTTTAGTTGGAAAAATGTAGGAGCTACATATCAATGTGCCATGACCTATATCTTCATTGATGTCATCCATACAACTATGGAAGACTATTTTTATAACCACTTAGGTAAATATAAACATTGAATAAACCATCTCACTATTCTAGATGTGATCTTTCCATGTCCATTACAATTATTTCTCCTTAATCCAGCTAAGTGTGTATTTGGAGTTCTCACAGGAAAAATCCTTGGATTTATTGTATAAATTAGGGGTATTGAATTTGATCTTACCAAAATAAAATATATCATAAAAATGCCCTGCCATCTAATCTTACACAAATTCATATTCTTCGAGGAAGCTCTAATCCATTCATCGATTCATTTCTCAATTATCAAGTCATTTTCAACCTTTCCACCATCTCCTTAGAAAAGACACACACTTTAAGTGTGACAATAAATATCAACGAGGCCTTTGACACTCTCAAAAATTATCTTCTATCATCGCTAATACTCACACCTCCACATGGGGAAGCTGTTCTATCTTTACATGTCTGCGATAGACCATGCCTTAGGATCCATGCTTGAACATCGAGATGAACTAGGTAAAGAAAAAGTTTTCTATTATATTAGGCACACCCTACATGAGTATGATATTCATTATTAATAAGTTTAAATTTTTGTTGTTATCTATAATTTTCAACTTCTAACATTCGTCACTTTGTCTCCTCAATCACAAAACTTATGTCATTACAAACTTCAGTCCACTCAAAACTATGCAATCCAAACCATATCATAATAATCAAATTACTATATGGATCAAGATTATGACTAAATTTGACCTCGAACTCATCCCTATTATCATGCAAAATGTCTAGCATGAAAAATTAAAAAATTTCATCATGATAACTAAGATTATCTTGAAAAATCCTTGAATGAGGTAATGTGAACTTGCCCTCTAGCCATCTATGACTATGTAAAAACCATCATGGCTGAGATTGATGTGCTAAATATATTTTCAAATTTTGTTTTATGTGTAGGTAAGTGGTGGGAAATAATTCATAAGATTATTATGATTAAATCGGAAGGTGTTTCCTTGGAGGCTTAAAAGGCCTATTTTCATACTTCTCATACCTACAAAGCACCTCATGGGGATTTCTCAATAATATATAATGCCTTAAAGTAGTGTGTGATAGATATATGCAACCATTGGAGGTAGTTTAGGAAAGTTTTGAAATAAAATCAATGTTTAGGAACAAGTTATGTGAAACTAGGTCTTTGTGAGTAGGGTATTGGGAAATACATGTTCTGAAAAAGATAGTCACATTGGTTGAAGATTTTTAGGAGCCCTATGAATATTTATAAGCTCATACTCCCAAAATTAGAGAGATAAAATATCCCACTTCATGTTAAAATCATCAAGGAAATATTTTGGGAACATTGAAAAGTAAAAGCTGTTAGGAATATCTATGTTGTAGTGTGAACATAGAATATTATGTAAGTGATTATATTATCTAGGATAATATAATATGTGTTGTAATAATTAATTACATTATTGTAAATGTAATTATGAGTGGGTGAGTAAATATTGTTATGAGTTGTTGAGTAAACAAATCATTAACAATATTAGTTTTGTGAGAAAACAAAATCTCACGTAAAATAGCATGGAGTTGTTTTAGGAGTTATGTGTGGAGATATTTATGGAGATTATATCTCCTTAAATATAGGAACAACATCTCCTATTTAAATGGATGTAATACTTCCTATGAATGTAGCAAGAATAAAGAGTAAGATTTCAAATTTTCTTTATGCAATTATGATATTAATTTTTCATTTGGTAACAGAGCAGGTTTGATGCAAGAAATTTCAGTGCTTTCATGATCAAATCCGTCTCAAAGAATATATCATATTTTTCGTTTCCGGATGTGGGTTTTTCTATAATTTTGTGTGCAGAATCACGTGCTGGTCAAGAAACTACAAAAGAAATTTCAGCAGAACCCAGTATGTAGTTTGGAAGAAATACGGATTTTACTATGCAGCTATCAAATTAAGCACATCAATTCTTCTACTGAAAGTTTTCTCCAATTTTCAATAATGTTGAATTGTTAATACAAGTTCTTGACTTGCTTGGAGGTTAAAAGGTATTCAATATAAAATTTTAAAGTACTTGATTCAATTTTGTATTTTTTATCAGTATTGTACAAAATAATGGAGAAACTAAATCTGATTGAAAAGTTTGAAGGACAAGATTTCCATACATGGCAACTACGGATGCAATTACATTTAATAGAAAAGGATCTATGGGATGTGGTGAAGTCTAATTCAACTCCACCCACTGGAGGAAATGAATTGGAAAAGTGGAATGCAAAATATCAGAGAGCATTGGGTACCATTGGTTTGGGCTTATCAAAAGCCTATCTACATCATGTGGATTTCACAAAATCTGCAAAAGAAATTTGGGAGTCTCTTAACAAATTGTTTGGTTCTGAAGTTGAAGTAGAAACTGATTGGGAAGTCTACTCAACTGATGAAGAAATTTCATGTCCTAGTGATGAGGATTTCCTATGGTAGACTCTTTTCTTGTTGGAGGAAGGAGGCAATGGAGGAAGGAGGAAAATTAGCGTTCTCTCGTCATTCACCAACGATGGGGTCGCAGACAGATGTGGTGATATTTTATTTCAGTTATGTGGTGTGTTTATACACAAGGGGGTGAAACTAGTTTCATGTTTTGATTTTAATGTGTTCACATAGACTAACAACAGTTCCTGAGTGTCTATTTGGTGTGGAAGAAGCAAACTGCTTGACTCAGCTTACAGGGGAAAATCATCTACGTACGGTCCTCTGACTATCGTACGGTCCTCTGACTGCCATACTTCGGTGGAAGGTACTTCGTTGGAAGGTGATCAGTCGATGAAGATGTTCATACGACAAGGATGATCATTAGCAGCAAGATCTAGATAGCAAGATCCAGTAGCAATGGCTACTCTCGACAAGTTTGATGTTTCCAGGAGCTCTTACCCCATGTTCACACTAAGGGGGCGAATGTTAGGAATATCTATGTTGTAGTGTGAACATAGAATATTATGTAAGTGATTATATTATCTAGGATAATATAATATGTGTTGTAATAATTAATTACATTATTGTAAATGTAATTATGAGTGGGTGAGTAAATATTGTTATGAGTTGTTGAGTAAACAAATCATTAACAATATTAGTTTTGTGAGAAAACAAAATCTCACGTAAAATAACATGGAGTTGTTTTAGGAGTTATGTGTGGAGATATTTATGGAGATTATATCTCCTTAAATATAGGAACAACATCTCCTATTTAAATGGATGTAATACTTCCTATGAATGTAGCAAGAATAAAGAGTAAGATTTCGAATTTTATTTATGCAATTATGATATTAATTTTTCAAAAACTTGTCTGAAAGTGTGACACAAAGGTCTTGGTATAAGCTGTAACTTTCCCAAAAGGTTTCAGGAGCCTCATGAAGATTTTAGAGCCGAACAAAGCTCACATGAAATTATATTTAATTATCTTCATGACCCATATAATTTTTTAGTCTGTGGTGATCGTAAACTCTTCATATCACTTAGTCTATCGACACATACCTTGGGAAAAAAGTGAAAATATGGGTAAATAATGATGAAGAATAATTTTTCAGGAATTATATATATTCTCATTTGGTTCATTGGACATTTTCCATAAATATTCATATATTTTACAATGTATTTTCATTAAAATTTGACCCTAGGCGAAGAAAACAAGTTATTGATGAGTTGGGTAAATGCGGATGCCCATTGCAAAAATGTATCCACCGAATGCATGAATGTAGATTCCTAATAGAAATATATAGATGCATTTCAAAAAAATTCAGAATCTGAATACTAAAAGGAATGATAACCAGATCGTACCAATGCGAGAACTCATATGCTAATCAAACACCACGATCGATAAGATGAAAACAATTCTCCGAATAACTTTACATAAAACCTTTACAAATAAATGAGTAGAAATATCATATATTACTATGGATATAAATGAAATATAGTGAGAATGGTCCTTGCTTATATAGGAAAGGAATAACAATCTAAGAAACAATCAAGGTCGTAGATCAAGCCATAAATCAAGCAAAGAACTAGTCAAGTCCATAGATTTAGGAGAGAACTAGACATCAAGGAAAGAACTATACCTAACAACTAGATGATATCCTCATAATATCTAAATAAATAAAAATAAATATCCACACATATAATTGGGTGAAGATAAATACAATAAAGGTAAATAAAGTACCTAGGTGAACATGAGCTAAGGTAAATACCTAATCTAACAAATACAAGTTTTAGGCATCCAGGAGGAATCGAGTGGTGAAGGATGTAACTAGGCATCAAGAAAGTGTAAAATGTAGATGCTTGATTGCAAAATGTAGACACCTAACTTCAAGAGGAATGCGAATAGTCATGGTGAAATGTGAAAGGCCAAAGGTTGGGAATTTGAAAATCTAAAGGTGACGAAGGTGAAGAACCATGCAATAGATATGAAAGGATATTTTTAATGTTATAAATAGGAATGGATTCTCCATTCCATAAGATTTCAAATGCTTATATCTTTTGTGGAAATTGTGGATTGTTTTTGTTGAGCTTTATATCACCAATGAACAAGAAATAAGATCTACATTTCTTCCATTTCCTCCTCTCATGTGTTCTTCTACTTTCTCTCTTTTATGCACTTTGTAAGCATGGTGATGGAGAAGGTACTTTAGTTCCTTCGATAGATGAACCTAAGGAACTTGGTGTCTTTAATTCATTGGTATCGCTAATAGCTTCATTACTGTTTTCCTCTATATTGAATGTTGAACTAATTTGGTTATTTGGTGTGAATTATGTTTGTGCCTAATCAAAACAATACCCTCCCTTTTCTGAATTTTCTCCTTCACCTCTCATCGCTATAATTTCCTCCCTTGTACCTCATACAAGCACTGGTCCATAGGTTAAATGAAGTGCCCATGTGTGATGCTCAGCCTATTTGGCCAACCCACAACATTTAGATAGGATTATATTAGTTTACATTCAATAATGAGAGCTGTACCATTCAATGTAGAGGAACGTATCCCCATGAGCATTGGTGGAAACACCTGATTTTCCTATCAAAAAATTATTTCACCAACATTTTTTTGCAACTCTTGGGGAGATATTTTCCCAAGTGCACCCAAAAACTATTTCTTCTAAAAAATCAAAAATACCTAAAAATATATTTTTAAAAGCACTTGAATGATCTAAAGCTTCTTTGCAATCTTGATTAATAAATTTACACCTTTCAAGAGTTAAAGGAGAAAAAGTTAAAGTAAAAGAAACAATGGCAAGTGAAGAAAGAGAAAGACCCCAACCCATTATTCCATGGGTAAGAAATACAAGACCACTCTCTCTTACACCTCCTATTCATGATCTTCCAACGTGTTGTCGCAAGAAATTTCCTAAATTTAGAGGATATTGTTTCCAACTTCTTGAAGAACACATAACAACATTCATCAATCTTTTGGAGTGTTGGGTGTCAAAAACGAGGACGTGTCCATTCGATTGTTCATGGAATCATTACAAGAAAATGATGGGGAATGGTTTTATATGTTACCTTCAAGGTCTCTAAGTTGATAGGAAGATATAAAAACCATATTTGAGCACATTTTCAAGACCACCAAATACTATCAAGACATCCTAGTCCAATTGGTGAAAATGAAGAAAGAGCCTACGAAATCTATGAGAGAATTTATAGACAAATACGACCATTTAATCGAAGGATCCCTAAATATTTTGTGCCTCCATATAATAACCTGAAGATATTATTTATGAGTTTTCTACAACTCAAAGTTAGATTCTTCCTCAAAAGATCACAACCTAGAGATCTGAAAGAGGCACAAGATTATGATATTGAAACGGAAGATGATCTAATCATGTCTGGTAAGGTTAAGAATCCCTATAGTAAACAAAAAGGTTAAATTTTGGGTTAAATGACCACTAATCAAATGATTTAGAAAATGGGTAATGCTATGATTTATATGAATAATCAACTCTCTCGAGATCATAGGAGCACCTTGAAGGCTCACCTAGGAATCCCCACCGGTCAATGAAATGTGTGAAAACTATGAAGAGGAAGAAGAAGAAAGCTCGAATATCAAGAGGAAGGATAAAGTGAATATTATGGGATCAGGTTTTATGAATGCACACTCGATGATGAAGAACCCAGCGACAATTATTCATAAGTGGTATTCAACCAATAACAAAAGGAAAAAGTGATGGGTGTTGTTATTCCCTTCATTTAATCAACTCTTTGTTGATGTCATATTCAAACTAGGGGTGTGTCTAAAGCTATATGCTATAAGAGAAATATTAGTGATCTAGCAATTGATTATAGGTATTTTGTATTTTACGGGAGATATTTTCAATGTCTTAAGGAATTATTGGTTAAAAACCTTATTAAAATCAAACTATAAAAACTTTTTGGAAGTAAACACACTTTACAAAAATGAATTGCTAGAAATAAACACACTTTACATAAATGAATTGCTAGAAATAAACACAATTTTCCTTGGAAGTAAACACACCTTACAAAAATGACTTTATTGGAAATAAAAAACATTACAGAAATAAACACACAATTGAGAATGCTTGGAAAATGATTGAAAATAAATAAGAACTTAATCTAGAATACATGTAGGGACAAGTCTACAATAGATTTTAATATAAAGAATTGAAAGCGATACAAAATTAATATATGTAAACTATTGGTTTAAAAATATAAATACCAACAAAATGAGGATCCTGATTCTTGGATGAGTGGGCCCTTGCTCCACTTGAAACAGAATTGAAAAACTTAATTTTCTATCAAAACATAAATGGCTATTTTATTGATAAAACGTTCTGTATTACAAAAACGTGTTGGATTTGTGTATATAAATCTATATCTATCTCCTGTTCCATATCTATATTCCTCTATATCTAACCTATCTACAGGTTTGTATATATATACTTCTTCTAGGGGTGTATTTATGGCCATAATTGTTCCACTAATATAATGGAACTGAATCATGCCAAGACTAGATGCTAAATTGGAACATGGCTGGACGTACAGTTGTGTGATAATTATCCTAGATCTACAAGTATGGAGAGTTAGAAGTCTTCTAATCTACTTGATTGATAGGATCATTGATTTGACAAATCACCAGCTGTTTGGAATAGATTCTTATCGGTTCTAGAACTCTAGAAGAGTTCCGAACTAAAGGAAATCATTCTAGGTTTAATCGAGAGAGTTCTAAAGCTATCTGTAGGAGTTTTGGAACCGAGTGAAAAATCTTGTGACTATGTACTAGAGTTCGAAACTAAGTCCGTCGGTTCGAAACTAATTTGTATTAATTCCAATACTTCCAAAACATATCGACCACTACATAAATCATTCTTACGCTTTGATTGTGACTGCTTTATTACAAAATTGAATTTCCAAAACACTTTGTTAGGAATTACAAAGATTTTAAATGTTAGAATTATAATCAACAAAATATGGAAAATTACATCCTAACTCATATTAGATCAAACAAAAGTCACAAAATGTAGTCAAACTTAATCAAAAGGAGAGTAAGATGAGATCATTTATTATACATTTAACAAGCATATTATGGCCTCATCATTTCCCCCACACTTACTTGTTTGTAATTCCCTTTACAAACTTTACTCTTCAAATTTGGGGTTATATATTCTGCATCCATTTGATTTATTAGGTCAAATGGTGGTCGTTGAATATCCCAATTCTTTAATTTAGATGTACTATACCCTGCTCCTACTTCTACTTTCCTCTGCCATGCATCAAATTCAGTGGGATCTTGTGGTTCTCTATTCTGCCATGGTGACATGGGGGTGAGAAGGAGTGGAGGTCTTGTTCTCATTCCCATCCATATGCCTCTGTGCTTTTCATTGATCGAGGAATTAGCGTACATAAGGATTTTTCTCTATACAAACTCCAGATTAATTTTGTGGGAGATATTACTTCCCTTCTTCTTAATGCCACTATGAGAAATTCCCATATTTTCAAACATGCCTCATAAATATCTTCAAAATTTTCCTCTTCATAAGAGGTGAAGGCATTAATACTTCTCTGCAAATTGGCAAGATAAGGTTCCTTGAACCTTTTGTCAAATGCATGGGATCTGAAATGTGTAGCAAAGGCGGATGGTTTACCATAATGAATCCTCATACAAAGACCAGATGAACTAGCCTTTAACAGATGCTCTAACTCCCTTTCCTTCCATGCAATCTGATTTTGGAGAACAAAAACAAATGCATTAAGTTGGCTCTCCCCTACATACAAATTGATCATAAAACCTAAGTTCTTTTCCAACATGAAATTATAGAGATAGAATTTGTAGCAAAGAATTTTTGCTCTGCATTGGATAAGGAATAGGCTACTGTGAAATCAGCTTCATATTTTATTTCATGTGGGAGTCCACATGATATCCTTGACAACTACCACTGAATGAATTTTTCCTCTAAAAACACACTAAATGCTGGAGAAGGTCTCCTACATGCAAGTAATTTCTCACTCATCATGCAAACCATTTGTATTTTCACAAGATATTTAAATTTTTCATTTTCTTCTTTGTAAAACTTTTCTTCCCATTTTTTTTTTGCTTTCTTCTCTTCTTCTATATTTCTTCTCAAGTCCTCATTGGATGTCTTGGATTCATTGAGTTCTCTAAAAGTATCATCCCATAGCTGTCTAAGAGGCCAATAAGTCAATTTAGTTTGTGTAGAGATTCTTGACAAAGCAGTTTGTTTTCTAGAATTTCAACATTCTTCCTCTTTGTCCATTATCTATTTAACTTTTGTCAATTCATCAGTCTTGTTAGTGAGCTAAGTTGCTTAATTCCTCAATAACCATTTCTCTCTATTCCAATTTAAGTTTGAGAAATTCAACTCCTCATCCTTTTCTCTAATAATGAGTTCGCTCTCTGGATGAAATTAGATCTGTTTAACTGCTATTTTTCTTCTTTCTCTGAAATTTCTTGGGGAGTTGAGCATTCTTCTTCTACCAAAGGAAATTTCCCTTTTCGTCTCCAAGATGCCAACTCTTCTTCTTCATGTGATAATGTTGTTGGTTCACCCAATTCTTGAAGAACTTGTTCTTCAAATCTCTCATCTTCTTTTTCTATCTCTTTTTGGCTTGGCCCAGGAGGAGTTATGGCCATGCCACCCAAAATATCAACAGCTTCCTTTTCCATCCCTTCTTGATCTTTCATTTCCTCCAAAATTTCTCTAGACCTTTTATGAATTTTCCTTCTTTGAGGAGCCTCAAAATGTACAGAAATGGGTCTCCTCCTAGAGCTTCTTCTAATTTTCACCTCTTTCTCTTGCCTCGGTGAACTGTCACTATTAGAGATAGATATTATCTCTCCTGTAGCTACTACAGAGGAAGGAATTTCTTCAAGAGGCACAGTAGGTTCTGTAGTTTTAGTCCTTCTTCCAGATCTTCTTCTTTTTGGTATTTCCTCTCCACCTAGTTCTTTCTTTTCCTCTGCAGTGGCATCAATTTCCAAATTACTTGCAGGAGAAGGAGTTGTTATCACTCTCCTGAGAATATCAGGGCTCTACTTAAACTTGCTAAGAAATTTCTCCCACATTTCCTCTCCATTTTTCTTCGAAAGGAAATGGTGTTGGCACACTAAATGCACTAACCCATGATGTCTGATTATTCCCACACCCCAAGAATACCTCTAGGCCATTGTATGGATGGATTCAAAAAGAAAACCCTGGAAGGTTTACTATATATTTTGGTTTTGTAGCTCCATATCTAAGGTATATGAGGATCTTGAAATTCTCTTCGTCACTGAGGCCGAATTGACCATCACAGGTTAAATAATTGACTATCAAAAATGCCATTGTGTCAAGGGTTTGGGAAAACTGGCCCTTCTGACCCCTTTTATGATTTTCTTCGTGTTGTAAATATATTGGGGTTCAACTTCCCCTTTTTCAGCAAGGTTTCAACTAGGTCTTTTAATGTCCCTCTGACAGGGTTTGGGACATGCACAATTGGCACTCTAGATACATTACTTATTGTATTCACAGAAAAAGGAATAAATTTTTTCTAACCTTTGTCCTAGATTGCTCTAAATTTATAATGAATTCTCTTACCAATTCGTCATTATACTTGGGGAACTTTCTCAGAAATTCCATCCATCTGCTGATGGAAGATAGCTACCACTTCTTCATCTGCAATGAGCTAGGTATCATCCTCTAGTTCCAACTTCTTTTTAATCCCCATGATACAGAGGTGATTCAAATTTTTTCTCCTTCAACCTTGTGCGGGTTGGCTGAAGAACTCTTTGCTTAGTTGTGGAACCGATTTAATTAGCATTGTGGAATTCTTGTGTACTTGCTGAGAACTTCGTGTTATAGTTGGAGTGCAAACCTAATTCGTTGCTTCTTCCTTGAAATTTCTCTGCAACTAGTTTTCAATTTGTTGATTCCACACTAATGATAACTCATTATAACTATGGCACCAATTTATTCTATTAATATCTTTATCATGATTAGTCACTTTTAATCATGATGTATAATAGATGACTCATCATATCAACTTTTAAATCAAATCTAATCACACATGTGAACTTTTAATCTAACCTTTAATAAGTTAAAGATATAATTACCATCCTTGATGATGTAATCCCTCCATCATGATGATTCATCATTCCTAAAAAGCTAAACAAAAGGAAAATGGTTAGAAAAAGCAATTTGGAATTTGGAAGATTTTTAAATTTTGAATTAGCCATTTATTTGAGAAGATCAACCGCCATTGCTGGTTTTCAATTGATCTCTGAGAGAAATTTTTTTTTGGGAAGAGAATGCCATTTATTGTTTTCACTCTCTTCCCTTGTTTTCATTTTTTGGGGAGGGGGAAGAGAATGCCATTTACTAGTTTTCATTCTCTTCCCTTTATTCTAGATCTATCCATCTGATTATTTGATCATTTTGGAAGAATTGGGTTCTTCCATATGATCAAATTCTTTATCTGCTTCAATCTATCTCAAGAATTCATCCTTAGTAGGAGGATTCCTATAAAGCTTTAGCCTATGACCATTGACCAAAAGTGTTATTTTGCTGCCATCAATGGGAAGTAACTGAATAGAACCATTGTCAAATATTTGTTCAATTTGATAGGGTCCTAACCATCTGGTTCTCAATTTTCCTTTGAATTGTTGGTACTTAGAATCAAACAACAGTGCCCAATCCCCTACTTTAAATTGTCTTTTCTTAATATATGTATCATTCCATTGCTTCCTTTGATCTTGGATTATACGTAATCATTGAAGTGCTTCCATCCTTAATTCATCCAACTCATTGAGGTGAAGGATTTTCTCCTTCTGAGTTGCATCCAACTCAATACCCACCTTAACTATTCTCCTCAATGTTTGTAGTTCAAACTCAATAGGAAACAAAGTATTTTTCCCATAGACCAACTCATATGGTGAAAACCCCGTTGTATTTTTCCAAGTTGTATTGTAAACCCAAAGCATTCGGGTAGTCTCTTTACCCAATCTCTTCTTCCTGCTTCAATTGTTTTGGTAAGGATGTTTTCCAATTCCTGTTCGTTACTTCAGCTTGTCCATTTGATTGTGGGTGATAGGGAGATGACTTCCTATGATTGATATAATAATACATTGTGAAGGTCTAGATCATATTAGACATAAATTGTGGTCCCTGATATGAAACTATGCTCCTTGGTGCTCTAAAATTTACCATAATTATGTGCCAAAGGAAATCAACAACTGCTTCTTCAGTGGAATTTGTTAAAGCCTGCACTTTTGCCCACTTTTTCACATAATCAATACACACAAGAATATGTTCCTTCCCTTGTGAAGAAGGACTAAAGGGACCAAAAAAATCTAACCCCCATCTCTCAAATGGTTTAATCACTACTTGAGGTTGCAGAGACATTTCATTGGTAAAGGTTGGTTGTCCCATCCTTTGACAAGGATCACAACACTGATATATTTCTTCACATCTTTGTACAGAGATGGCCAATAATAACCAGTGCCAAGCATCTTGTGAGCTGTTCTTTTCACTGAATAATGTCCTCCACTTGGTTCATCATGACATGCTTGGAGGATGTCAAAGATTTCATCTTCTCTTACAGACATGTGTAAAACCAAATTAGGACCACATTCAAATAGCATTCCATTTAACCATTTGAATTGTGCACTGGTTTTGATTAACTTATTTGGCTATTTCTTGGTGAAAGGAGGAAAATTACCTATTGCAAGATAATTTTCCATATCATCAAACCATGGTGTATCAGCTGAAATACCAAACAATTTTTCATCCGGAAAGTTGTCCTTGACTATATCTTTCTCCGTATAGTGGTTATTTTTGACAATAAATCAGCTACCACATTAGATTTACTGGATTATCCATAATGGTAATATCAAATTATTGTAAAAGTAATAACCATCTAATTATTCTACCTCCAACCATTGGTTTGTTCATTAAATATTTAATTTCTAAGTGATCTGTATGTACAAATATTTTGTACCCTGTAATGTAATGTCTAAACTTATTAATTGCATATATCACAACAAGAAATTCTTTTTAGTGGTGGTGTAATTTCTTTCAGTGGGAGTAATATTTTTGCTAAGGTAATAGATAACATACATTTTCCCTTCTTCATCTTTCTGTCCCAAAACTGCACCAATGGAATTATTTGAGGCATCTGTTTGGATATGAAAAGGTTTCTCCCAATTAGGTCCTCTCAATATTGGAGCAATTATTAATTTCTCTTTAATTTCTTCAAAAGCATGTTGACACTTTTCATCCCAAATAAATTCACAGTCCTTGGTAAGAAAATTAAACATGGGGGCAGAAATTTTACTAAAATCCTTGATAAATAATCTATAGTACCCAACATGTCCTAAAAATGACTTGATATCAGTGGGGAATTGAGGAATAGATAAATCTGAAATAATTCTAATTTTGTTTTGATCAACCTGAATTCCTCTTTTTGAAATATGGTGTCCTAATACAATCCCTTCATCAACCATCATCAAACATTTTTCATGGCTAAGAGACAAGTGGTGTTGCTCACATCTTGTCAATACTCTATCCAAAATTTTCAAGGCATCATCAAATGTATCTCCATGCATAGTAAAGTCATCCATATATACCTCTACATAGTCATTTGTTAGGTCTACAAAAATTGCTAATATAGCTCTTTAGAAGGTTATTGGAGCATTGCATAATCCAAATGGTAATACCCTGTAGGCAAAGGTACCCCATGGACATGTAAATGTAGTTTTATCCTAGTCTTCAACAACAACTCTAATTTGATTGTATCCACTAAAGCCATCCAAGAAGGAAAAGTATTGTTTACCTAAAAGGTTGTCTAAGACTTGATCTATGAATGGTAAGGGAAAATAATATCTCAATGTGGCTTTGTTCAGTTCCTTATAGTCAACACAAATTCTCCATTTTACATTCTTTTTAGGGAAAATTACAAGAGGAGACACCCACTGGCTATCTGAGATAGGGTAGATAAAACCTACTTGTAATAGTTTTTCAATTTCTTGTTTGACTATATCCCTTAAGGCTAGATTTATCCTTCTCTGAGGTTTCCTAACTGGTTTAATGTTTTCAGTATAGATGTGATGAGTGTAGATACTTGGGTGGATTCCTTTCATATCTTTGTAATCCCAAGCAAAATCTTTAGTATGATCTTTTAGAACATCAAACAGTTTAGCTTCTTCATCGTTCTTCAACCAGCTATTAATATTCAAAATTTTACCCAGTTGAATCTCAACATGTTTGGTTCCAGTGTATGATGAACTAATTTTTTGAAATGGTTCCATTAAAGTATTTAGTGGACATGCATGTGGCAACAACATATGATATGTAGCAACATCTCCAAAAGTTCCTTGAGACAAAATGTTGGATAAAGGACAATAAGAAGAATTATGATACTTATCTTGTTATAGGCCAAAATATTCATCACTGCCACTTTCTAGAAATTCTTCATCATCTCCTGATAAATGTGAAGCTGAAGCTAAAGATTCTTCCTTTCCCAAGAGAAATATCATTCCTCCAGAGTGAAATTATTTTCATTTGCAGGGAATTGTTGTTGGTGTGGTTCTGGAACTAATTGTGATGGTTCCTAAACTAACTATGATGGTTTTGAAACCAATTTTTAGGTTTGAGAACTATTCGTGACTGCTCAAGGACAATCATATCTTCTATCTCTATCTCTTGTATGTGATCCTACAATGTGATCATGGCCAACGAAGATAAATTTTGCTCATTAATATCAGGATTATCAACCCATAATTGCTCTTGATTATTACTAAAAGGTCATGCAGAGGGATATAACTAAATTTTCTTAGAATTCTTACCATTTGAAATAGTCATATCACCTGACCTGCAATCAATTAAGGCGAGTAATTATAGCTAACCATGGTACGCCCAAAATAATGGGATAACTAAGTGTTTTACCTTTCAAACTGCAATATAAGGAAGTCAACTAGATATTCCCATGACTCCACCATAAGCGCCACATATTCAATAACTCCTTGGTTTTTCTATAGACTCATATGCCATCTACGTAATATAGTGTTAGTAGGTTGTATACCTATTAATGGCAATGTGTTTAGAGTGTCCAATGTTAGTACATTTATAATCTGCTCCCAAATCAACCAAAATGTTATGTATATATTTATTTTCTATAGAGAAAGAAATAATAGGGCTTCTAGAATATCCATATTTGGGAAGTAGGAGCTTTCCTACTAATAAATCAGCAAGTTTCCCATCTACCCTAATAGTCTTGGACTATGCTTCTTTCTTCTAGGCCTTTTCAAATATAACATTTTGAATAATTTGTTTAATTATAGAATTTCCTTAATAGCTTGTAGTGGTGGTATTTCACTATTCAGTCTCCTTAGTTCCTGCACCAATTTAGATTCCTTGATTTCTATAGCTTCCTTAAATCTCTCTGGAAATCGAGTTTTAGTAGAGTTTTCTTTGGTTCCTTATCTCTCGCTTTTTCATCTTTCTTAGGGGATACCAGACTAAGGGTTTCAGTTTCTTTTGTCATTTTAGTGATGATAACTGGTGGACTACTAACTATTTTTCCAGATCTAGTTTATATATCCTTACAATCCTTGACATTTAGATCAACTTATTTTTTTGGTTTTGTTCCATAAACATGAGTTGTTTGTTTATTTCTTGGGTTTGCTACTGGTTGTGTTGACATTTGCATTTGGACTAAATTTTCAGCCTGTGAATTTTGTGTTGGGGTGCCCATTATGGCTTGTTGATTCTGATTAGGATATGTTTTCCCTTGAGCATAATTACTAGGGCCCTATCTAGGTTGTGACCAAGAATACTGGTTATTTTGACCGATTCATGCTCTTTGATGTCCTTGAGCATACCAAGATTGACCTGCCCAATCCTAGGGATTCCAAGTTGGTTGAGGGGCCCAAGGTGGTTGTCCCCAATTTTTGGTATTGTTTGAGCAGCCCATGACATCATCCAAGGATTAGGAGATGACCTTGGCATGAACTATCCTTGGATAGGTTGTATCTGGACAAATTTTACTTCTTCTGATGTCGTTGGTTTGTTTGATCTGATTCTTTAGGAATGGAAGAAGAGAACAAGTGTAAATATCATGTTCTTTAGATTCACAGATAAGACATACTTGTTTTATCCAAAGGACATTCCCTTATTGCATGCTTCTTCCTGCATCTAGGACAATACATGGCTAATGGTTTAGTTTTGGCATTTGCTTTAGCTTGTAATCCATCCATAGTAGAGGTTAATTGAACTAAAATGTTTGTTTTAAAGTTTGCTAATTCATTCATTGTTTTTTTCAAATCTAGATTCAAAATTTTCACTGATTTTCCCTTCCTAGGTCCACCCCTTGTTCTAGAATAGCTTCTACAAATGTCTTTAATTTCATTCATCCTTAATTGATCAATGTTTCCACCTCCTATCAAGTTAAGATCTTCCCTAGATTCATCTTCCAAACCTTTAAGAAAAATTGTTTTACTCAACTCTTCTTGAAGTAAAAATCCACATCTTTTACTCACAAAGAGGAATCTATCCAAATAATATTCTATATTCTCATCCTCCTCCTTCTTGATCTTGAAAAAATATTCCTTCCTATTTCTCCCTCTACAGTAATCTTGATATTTGTCTAGGAAGGAAGTTTCCATTTGTGCCCAAGTGGTAATAGAGTTGGATGTTAATTTCATGAACCGCCTTATTGTTGCATCCTTCAAAGTGGATGGAAACAACTTGAGTTTTTGATTATCCATTTTGTAGTCATAGGTCTGACATAGTACCTTAAACTCAAATAGAAATTGGTCGGGGTATTCGGATGAAATCCATTTAAATGTGGGTAAATGTACGGGTGAAATATTTTTCATTGGTGTATTTGTTAGTGTAAATCTACAAGTACCCCTAAATGAACTTCAGATCTATAGTCCAGAATTGGGTCATTTAGTGTGATTACACAACATTGAGTTTTCTCCAAGGCGTGGGCCCTTACAAGGTGAGAAAAATATCTAGAGAAAGTTGGTTCTTACTCCTCTGTTTAGGTGTATAAATGAATTTTGTAGAGGTTCAATGCTAAATCCTATTCTAGATTCCAAGGAGACAGAGTTAAAAGATGCAAAAAGGGGAAACAAAACTAAGCTAAAATGGTGATACACCAAAGGAGTGATGAACTTTTGTTTTGCAAATAACACAGATCATAAGAATGTAACACAGAACATACACAGATTACCAAGATATAATGAAGGATCAGAAGACAATAATAACACATGAAAGAATTGAAAAATCATTCACAGAGCATGTATTATCATTTCTAGTTTTTATTACGGTGCATTACAATGGAAAGGAGGCAAAAATATGTGTTGCAGCCTATATGAGAGGTCTGAAACTCCACGAATCCACTTGCTAAGGAGGAAAGGGGAGCCTGTAAGAGAAAAAACATCCAAAAAAACAAAGGATCGAATCCTTTCCATTTATAGCTGAAGTAAGGAGAGAGAAAATAGAGGAGGAAGCAAATCAGATCTTCTAATTCAACAATCGCCATTAATTCCTTTCAAATCGGCCTGCAAACCCATCGAATCGACTCCTCTGCTTCTATTTTTGTGTGTTGGAGAAAAAATGATGAATTTGGTGAAACACAGCTCTCAAAGCAATATGATCTTGGATTAATGGCATGAGAAGATGTTTTAGGGTTTTTCCCTCATCAAATTGAGTTGATTCTTCATCCTTGGCATGTGGGAGAAGGCAACCATGGTGGATTGAGCAAAAACGACCCATTCAAAGCAATCTGGTTCACATTAAAGGCATGAAAGACGTTTCTATATTTTTCTTCCTGAAACCTATAAAAAATGATGTTTTTATGCCTCCAATGCATAGAGGAGATAAATATATTTCCAACGAGTCTAATTTTTCCCAAATCTAATCTCTGGATCGAAAGATATGCCCATCTGAAGATTTAGGGAAAAATCAGGGCATAAATTTGGGCACAAATTTCGAGGCATGAATTAGGTCAAAAATGGTGGAAAATCAGATTTGAAAATGGGTCCATGGGGTCAAAATTTACTTTTTGCACTTTTGGAAAAAATTCCCAAAAATCTCTGTGGAGTCCGCCACTCCGAGACACGTGGCACTTCCCAATTCACTGATGGGATCGCGGGCTCAAACTTTGCCTTTTTCCCTTTGATTTCAAATTGGGAAAATTTCCCAAAAACATCTGCACCCCACTCTCTAAGACACGTGTCAGCTTCTGGTTTGGCATGGAGGTGTGGCCCAAATTTTTCCCTTCTCCTTTGTGGGCTCACGGGCCGATTTGGACTTTTGAGCACTTAGCCAAAGAGGCTAAGTGTCAACAATTTCTCCGCGCCTCCGCCAACTTGCTTCCTTCCCCTCTGCGGGCCCATAGGCTGGCTTGTGACTTTGTGCCTTTTAGCCAAAAGGGATAAGTGCTAAATTTCTCTCTGTTCCTCCACTCTTACTTGACACGTGGCACTTTCTAATTGGATGCGGGCCGCACGAGGAAAATTTTCCTGTAAACTCCACCAGCCGAACTCAAAAATTACAAGGAGTTAGGAGGACTTCTTTACCTTTCTAGAAAGGGGAAGAAAAATCCTATCTAATGAAGCCATCTCTAGGAACTTTTGAGTGCTTTAAAGTTGTAAAAATCTTCCTACAGCAAAAGGAAGGAAGAATGAAGGCAAGTTAACCAAAACAAGCATGGGCTTATTTTGGATAACAATTTTGGCGACTCAGAGGGGTCATCTTCTGCTGGATGAAGTGACCAGCTTCCTGAAGCAATCCATTGGGAAATGGAGTCATGAACTTAACTGCTTGTTACTCTCAATTCATTAGAAAATCTCTAAGATGAATATTGTGAGAGTAGAAAATTACTTTGACCTGGAACATGATCTGCAAAAGATGCATCCTTGGGGCAACAAAACCTGTGCCAAAGCACTTAGGGAAAAGTAAATCTAAGCTACAATAAAACAATGTGCATAAGCACTTGGAGGAATGAAAGAAGAAACTAAGCTAATATGTACAAGGTGAGAAATTTCCCTTCTAGTAGCAATGCTTTAGATGGATTCCATTAACTAGAATTTGTAGTTCCTCACCATCCAATGTAGACAATTGGAAGGCATTGTTGTTTTCGTATTTTGTGACCATTTAGGGGCCACTCCAAAGGGAATCAAATTTTGAATGCCTTCCTGGATTTTCTCGGTCTACATCCCATTTCAACACTAAATCTCCAACTTGGAAAGTTCTAGCCTTAGCTTTCTTATCAAAGCTTCTCTTGATCAATGCTTGGTCTTTTTCCATTATTTGGGCTGCATGCTCTCTGATTGCTTGGAGTTCCATTAATTCTACATATCTAACCTCCATGGGCTCATACTCCAACAATTCTAATTACTTCATGAGTTCCAATGTTGGCAACTCAAGTGACATAGGCAAGACTGCCTCTTTCCCATAAACAAGTCTGAATGGAGAGTTACATGTGGATCTCTTGGGAGTTATCCTATCAGCCCATAGATCTGATTTAAGCTTAGTGTGCCAATTCCTCTGGTTTTCATCAAGATTCCTCTTGATGATCCTTAATAGATTCTTGTTTGTGGACTAATCTTGGCCATTACCTTGAGGGTAATAATTTGGTGAAGTTCTCAAATAGATCCCATTTCTAATAGCCCATTCAGTTACCTTTGATCCTATGAATGCCAACACATTATCTGATATTATAGTGGCTGTTATACCAAATTTGGCTGCTATCCCTTCATAGAAGTCTAGAATGCTAGATTGATTTGCCTCTTTGAGCGCCACCACCTCAGTCCATTTAGTGAAGTAGTGCATTCTTTGTTAGAATCCATTTATGCCCCTTGGCTTGAGTTTGGGTTAATGACTCCAACAAAGTCCAAACCCCATTACATGAATGGTTGGTCAATTGAGATTGGGTGCAATGGAAGTGCTGCTAACCTCTCTTTTCCTATGAAGAATGCACAATTCTTGCACCTCTTGATCCATGCATAACAATCACTAAACACTTTGGGCCAATAATAACCAGCCTTCATGATCTTGAGAGATATCACTCTTGGAGAAAAATGACCCCCAGTTGATCCATTATGGAGCTCTTCTAACATTTTCTCAATCTGATTTGTCCCAATGCACCTTAAGAACACTCCATTGATATTTTTTTGAACAAGACGCCGTCAAAAAGTGCATACGGAATAGCCTACAATCTGGAGTGTCTTCTTTTTCTTTGTTCATCTCTGGAGGGCATAGGCCTATTTGTAAGAAGTGCATTATGTCTTGGGTCCAGCAAGGAGTGAGCACACCACCATTTTCTTCTTGAACATCTCTTTGTTCTTGGTTGTCTTGTAGCACCAAAACAACATTCTTCTCTTTGCTTGCTTTAGTTGCGGAACTCAAGGCCAATTTCTCACACAATCCCTTTCCTCAGACCAGCTTGGTGACTTTGATCTCAATTTCATACTCCATGACATGAGTAATCCACCCTGCATATTTTTCATTTAGATCTTTGTTGAGGAGGAAGTCTTTAACTCCCACATGAGAAACCAATAGTTGAACCTTGTTGTTTGAAACTAGATGCTTAAATTTCTTTAAGCTCCTAATCACTACAAGGACATTCTTCTCATTGAAGGAATACCTTACTTCATAGTCCTCCAAGATTTTACTAGAGAAGAAAATTGGCTACTCGCATTTTCTTCATTCTGCATTGTACTAAAATTACAGAAATTGTATCACCACTACCAAATGCATAAAGGATGAAGTCTTTGGAGAAATCTAGGTTAATGAGATTTGGAGCCTATGAGATGGTTTCTTTGATTATCTCAAAACTTGCCTTACCTTTAGCTGTCCATTTGAATGCCATACTTTTCTTCAACATCATAGTTATTGGCTCGACAAGGTTGTAAAGTTTAGAACAAACCTTCGAAAAAATTGATTCTTCCCAAGAAACTTTGAAGATCCTTCTTATGACTTGGCAATGGTAGTGCTCTTATTACTTCAACCCTCTCTGGATCAATTTCTAACCCTTCTTTATAAACAATGTGGCCTAGGATCTTACCTTTATGAGCTAGGAATATGCATTTTTTGGGATTCAAGGATACTCCGGATCTTCTACATATTTAGAACACTTGTCTCAAATGAAAGAGATAGTTTGCTACACTTTTAGAAAATACAGTAATATAATCTAGATATATCAGCACTATTTTGTTAATCAATCCCTTGAATGCCATATCCATTTCCCTTTAGAAAGTAGCTCGGTGTTAGACAATCCAAATGGAATTTTTCTATATGCATAGGTTCCCCATTTAGTGGTGAAGGATATTTTGAACTGATCATCTTCCTTTACCATGATTTGATTATACCCTGAATAACCATCTAGCAATGAAAACCTCTCAGAGCCAGCAACAACTTGCAAAATTTTCTCCATAGAAGGAATTGGGTAGTGATCCTTGAGGGATGCTCTGTTCAAATCTCTAAAGTCTACACAAAACCTGATTTCTCCACTCTTCTTTCTAACTGGAACCAATTTTGCAACCCAACTTGAATTCTTGATGGGGAATATGATACTTGCCTCTATTAACTTATTCAATTCCTTCTTCATGAGAGGCTCAATGTGTCCATTGACCAATATCTATTTTCTCTTATGGGTTTAGCACTTGGATCTAGTTTAATTGTGTGTTGAGCTAGCTTGGGATTGAAACCTCTCAAGTCTTCATAGCTCCAAGAAAATACATCCGGGAACTCTTGGCAAAGTTGCATGAATTTATACAATTCTTGCTCGGTTGCCACTTTAAATTTGAAGTGACTTGTCTTCTCCAATTGAGATGGGCTCTAAATCCTCTCCCTTGACTAGGATGTTTAGTTTCTCCTTCCTAAATTGATCGTTAGGATTGAAGATAGACTTTAAGTCACAAGTCCTTTTGGTAGTTTGTTAGTTCTCACTGTACCACTTGATCACCGTACTACGCCCCAACTTTTCCCGATTTTTCTCGAGAACTCAGCTTCCTCTTGCAATAAATTGATGATTTTTTGGTCACTCTCAAACACTTGCCAACTTACATTATTTTCTGGCACTAATGGCCTCACAATCACATGGATTTTTGGTTGTATTTTATCTCTTTTGATACTCTCCACAACATCAAAAGCTGCTCCAACTGCTGCAAGCCTATTAATAGCTTGGCTCTCTTTCCTAGGGATGGAGTTGATGCCAAAGCCCTCAAAATCCTCAATGAGATCCCACAACCTATTCTTATAACTCTTAAGCAGGTCATTCTTGGTAGCATGTTGTCCTTTAACTTGATTAACAATCAACTCACTATCACTAAAGAATTGTAAGTTTTTGATGCCTCTCTTCCTTGACCAATGAAATCCATGTACCAAAGCTTCATATTCAGCAGTGTTGTTAGAACATGCAAACTAAAATGTAAAAGCTAAATAATACTTAATTCCTTGAGGTAAAACAAGAATAGCTTCTCCTCCTGCACCTTGTCTACTTCTTGATCCATTAAAGAACAACTTTCATACCTCATTGTCATCTCTATGGTCTGGCTTGGTGATGTTAAGAAGAGGTTGATTTTCTTCATGCATGTAATAGACTCCTAGTTCAGAATCCTCCATTTAATTGTAGGGATAAAAAGCATGTACCTTGCTTGCCCATTCTTCAAAATATAGAATGATTCTAACTTTGGTGTCAACTTCATGTGTGCTTGGATAATCCTCTTGATCAAATGCTGAACAATTGGCATTGATTGGGCTTGGAGTATGAGGCTCAATGTGAAAGTTTGAAATAGTTTCTAACCTGATTGTGGCCTTCGATCCATACCTTGTCCTAAATAGCATATGTGACCAATCAGTAGATAGGTAGCCTCCAATTCTAGCTGTGAAATCCCTTGACAAACATATGGCAAAGAGTGGTGGCAAATATATCACCGACACATCTTGTAAAAGCAGTGACATTAGGGGATGCATGCAAAGTAAGCTCAAATCTTTAATTACCCCAATTGTTACTACTGTTGTCCCGTCTAATTGCACCACCCCCTTGGATATGACTTCATATTGAAGTCCCAACTAATAATCTATTTTCTTAGGCATCACAAATCTACTTGTGCCAGAATCAATCATATAATTATGTACTAGTTTATCCCCAATGATCAATGAAACATAGAATGGATGGGGCTTAAAAATTTTACCTTGCTTTATCCTCCATGATTCCCCTCAGGTTGAGTAGCATTTATGAGTACCTTCTCTTGCATATGAGCTAGCTGATTTGAGGTTGACCAATTCTTCATGGCATCTTGTAATAGATCCCTTTGTCCTAGGATGGATAGTGACTCCCACATAGATATGTTCACATTGGTATTCTTCATTTGTTCAATGATGTTTTTTTAATTATTATTGGCAAATAGTTTTTTGAAAGGGACTATACCCTTGTGAACAAAAGAGGGCCTAGGATCCAGAATAGGAGTTAAAACCAGAATAAAAAGGATCAGAATCCAAGTGTGATAATGAAGTCCAAAGTAGCCAAAAAAAAACTACCCCATCAAAACAAAAACAACAAAAACTCTGCAATAAAGCAAAGAAAAAGACCGAAAAAAACAACAACAAATACATATAAGAGCAGCTAAAGCACCTACAATTACTTCTTGGTAGCTTTGTCGATGTTGGATTTGATGTTCTGCCAGGATTTGTTTAATGATGTTAAATGGGGATGAACCATCTCTTTTCTGCCCATTAGTATACACATTGTTTTCTTGTACATGGGCTATAACAGCTGGCATTTGAGCTGGTCTAGAAGGTAGCTTGGGCTGTCCTTGCACATTTTAAACTAAATTTTTCTTGCCAAAACCTTATGGAGTGATGGGAGGTTGTGAATCACTTGGGCCTAATGATTTCCCTTCACCAATATTCCTCTTCTTTGACCATGTGTTAGCTGCTACACTCTGAGAAGGTGTTTGATTCATACCACAAAAATCTTCATCCTGCCAATTCACAAGTGTAGTCTCATTTGGAGTTGTATCTTGTTGAAATGTCCCTTGTTGTTGGTTTGTTTCTCAACTCACTTCACTCTCTACACCAGTTGTTTTCACCATTAAGGCTTGGTTCAAAGCACCATTGAAGCACATAGATTGGCTATGAGGTTCATTGCATGGGAAACACCAGTCATACTCTTGAACTACATTATTTTACACTGGCACTAAGGCTTTAGAGATAGATCCAACATTGGGGTTATAGGGCTGAAATGGTCTATTGGCGGGATACCTTACTTGATTTTGATTTTCAGTTGGGTTGGGTGGCCTATTAGGCTAATATGGTTGTCTATTAGGCTAAGATTGAGGTTGATAAGAAGGCCTAAAACTTTGAGCTTGTTGTCTCTTGAGCGTAACCAGCTCATTGCCCAAATTTTGTAATTGTTTCATAACTTATTGAAGCTCATTTGAGGCATTGGAGGATGAAGTAGAAGTTTCATTTGAACTCTTGTTTCAAGGGGTGGGAATAGGAGCTAAATTACGTACTTGACTAGTACTTGGGCTTCGAAATCTGGACATAAGGGCATATGAGGCCTAGGTGTAAGTTTACCATCTTGGATCAAATAATTCTCAACCCTAATGGTGATGTTGTAATTTGCAGGTAGATTTGCACCTCCCGTAGATTGGATCAACATAGAAATGTCAGAATTTAAAGCCTTGAGAAAGTATAAGAAAGCACCTTGAGCTATTGGCCTCACTACCAATGGGATTCTAACCCATGTTCTTTGAAATCTAAAATTGAAGTCTGTTAGCTACTCATTGGGAGCTCTCTTGATAGTTGTTAGTTGCTCCAATAGAGACAAGTTGTCCCCTTTCTCTCCAAATTGGTTATGGAGGGCTGTGCACAACTGGTTCCAATTTTGGATAGAGCCTGCATCAAGGCTCCTGAACCATTGCAAGGCTTTCCCTTTGAATGAAGATGCCAGCAATTTGACAACAATTTCCATCTCAACAATCTCATGGATTACACAAACATTAGCAATGTCTTTGACATGATCACCAGGAGTGGTCTGATTTTCTCCAGTAAAGTATGGGATGTTCTTCAATGTTGCAATTGGAATTGGGTTTTGTGCATTGAGAGCAAGTGGGCTGCTGCCAGTAAAGTTGACATAAGGATTGGGTTGCGTCATTTTGATTGGCCTGAGAACCATTGTTGATTAGATGAAAGGTATATCAGGTGGAGGAGTTGATAGAGTTTTGTTTGGTGGAGATGGATCCCTTTGAATCCTTCTTCCCCTTTCGTGGATAATTACTGAGATAGTTAAATAAATCCCTCTTCTCTGGTCCTTAACCTTGTTTGGATCCTGTTGGTACCCAAATTTGTTCTCCTTTTCAATCTGAGAAGCATCATATATATGGCATGAAGCTTGAAGTCAGATAGATCATGATGTGTGTCGTTTTGTAGCCGGGGATGTGATCTAACTGGCACACAGATTTGTGGAGATATGGATAACACCTTGAAAGGATTTTGACCTAACCCTCACTATTTTAGGTTGTTCCTTTTTAACCAAGGTAAGAGAACCTATATTGTAACCCCCAAATGGTGAAGGAGATGAAGATATCCCTCAATTTATGCAAATAGTATAAAAAGGCCTTGGGAAAATATGATCAACACTCCAAATCTGACTTTCACAAGTTGTCACTCCCAGATCATGGAGATATTTTCAATGCAAGGCAAGGGTTATTGAATACATTGTATAATCCTTTTTTTTTTTTTTTGTGCATTTTTGTAAATGGATTGTATTCTTTTGTTGACACACAATGCAATGCAGGGGTAGTATGGGTAGGATTAGTTTGTTTGAATGATTTTTTTGGTGGGGTGTTGACAAGACAAACTGGGATATATCAAATCTTTGACAACCTCTACAATACTTGAGCAACTATCAGATAAGATGCTTCAAATAATTAGGATATTCTTTTAACCAAAAGAGGCATAAATTGAAGCCTAGGCAACACTCTTCACACAATATTTAAGAACTCAATTAAACACAAAAATCCTCGATCAAACCATGCCTAAGGTACCCCCAAAGGCTTACAAACAATCTATGTAGTCAAGGAAGGTAAAGTGATTTTAAATTTGTTTATCTCTTTATCAGATGAAGGCTCTTCTGAACATGAGATTGTAAATGCCACTAAACTATCAACAAGAAATGGAGATTCTGTGTGATTTCTAAAGACTTTCAATGCAAGATTGTAATAAGAACAATGAAAACTATTTGCAAGCATTTAAAAATGATAACAGACACCATATTGCCCAAAAAAACATAGATTAACTCAAAAGCTTATTAGATTCATTAGTAGGGGAGAGTTTCATGAACAATATCAGAGTTGTGTGATGGTTATACACTTGTAACCAACTCACATACATGAAGATCCAACATAGAAGAAATTATCCTGGTTCTTTGGTGGGTTTCTCAGAAGATGAGCTTTCTCTCAGAATTTGCTCGTGATTTTTCAACTTTTTCCACCCCTTTGCATGTCTCAAAACATGCATTATATATCTCTTTCCACCTTGGAGCCTTCTTTCCCAAGAAAAGAATATGCCATGGGATCAATTTTGTTACAAAACAATCCTCATGATTCAATGAAAATGACATCAAACGAGAAAAACATTCACAGGTTGCAGGTGTGCCCAAGAAGATTAAATTATTACAAATATCTAGATCATTATCCATCTTGGAGGCATGTTTTTCATCATTGAGGCATGCAAACACCTTTGACTCATCATTTTCACCTTTTTACCTTTTCATATTACCTTTGTAACTTTTGATTTTGTCATTTCACGTGTTTGCTCGGGATGCGGCAAAATTTACTTCAAAAAACATCTCAAATCAAAATATTGAGTCATGAAACCAATGCCAATGATCCTGGAAGGCCAAGACGACACAAAATCACTATAAATTTGATGAATTTTGGTGCAAAAATTGTGATTCCAAGCTTCCTAGAGCTCCCATGGTGGTCAAAACAAATGGATGCACAACAACCGTCGATCTTATCCATCTTTAAATCCGGCTCTCCATGTGGAAGATGCGGATTGAATTTTGGAGCCGACACGTGGCACATGGTGGGTCCCATTGGGATTGCGCTTCAATTCTACACATTTAAAAATTGGAAAATTTTTACTTTTTTCCCCATGGGCCCGCACCTCTGATTTCTCCCTCACCACGTGTCTCCTTGTGATTCGTTGTGGACCAATGCTCCAAATTTTGATTTTAAGCCTTTTTGCAAAAGGGAAAAAATTCCCTCCTACCTTCACCAGCCCGCTGACCCACCTTGTCCTCTACCACATGTCCATATCTCATTTGTCGAGGACCAGTGGGCTTAATCTTCATTTTACTCCCTTTAAGCCAAGGGAAAATTCTCAACTTTGTCTCTGTGGACCCGTGCCTCTAATTTCTCCCATGCGACATATCACTCAATGATTTGCTAGCAGGCCCGTGGCTTAAATTTTTTCCTTAACTCCTTTTCCCAAGAGGAAAAAATCCCCATTTCCCTCCGTGGCCCGCATTTCCCTATGACTCTGTTGGACAGGTGTCCACCTGTGATTGGTGCGGAGCCATTTTTCATTTTTACCTTTTAGACAACAAAGGAAAAAATTTATAAAATTTTCTTTTGGCCCCTTCCTCCACCTTTTGTCCTTTTGGACATGTTTCCTTTCCTAATTCGTTGCGGAGATTCGACCCAAAATTTTATTTTAACTCCCTTTTTTGCTAAGGAAAAAAATTCCAATTTTCCATCCATAGGGCCGTCAACCCACTCAAAACTCGATACCATGTGTCCTCCTTTGATTGAAGCGAGGAAAAAAATGATTTTGAAACTTTAGAAAAATAGAGCTATAAAAATCTAAGTTCCCCATCGGCCCGCTCCTCCCTCTTTGGTCTTTTAGGACACATGTCCACTCCCTATTGGCTACGAGGCTTGGAATTTTTGTGATTTTAACATTTTCACAAAATAAGGTCTAAAAACCTTAAGGGAATCTAACCACCTGCCATCCTACCTGCCAATCAGAACATGCCACGTAGGAAAATTTGGAAAAAATGGGTCCGTGGGCCTAAAAATGGCCCATTTGGTCAAAAAGGTGAAAAATGAAAAGTTACAACAATTCTCTACCTTTCCTTAGCCAATTAGAAGCCGCCACATCTCCAGTACCTTCTGAGGATGAATTTGACAAGAAAATGATGTCTGTCTGACCGTCAAAACGTAAAAAATTCTAGGGATGCCCTAGAATTTGATTTTTTCACCGAGGATGGCAGATTTTTTCGATTCTGAATCAACTGAAGCATGATTTCCAAACATTTTAGACCTTGGGATTAGATTTTCAATTGCACACAAGTATGATTTGATCAATTTTGATTTTTCCATGATCTGGAAAAGGGGAAAACGACATAGCCCACAAAATTGGAAAAATTAGGGCATAGAAAGGGGTAAACTTGGATTATTCTTTCAAATTAGGGGAAAAAAACAAGTTTTTGAGCATTCGAAAGCATTCAACTAGAGGGGAATAATTTTGAGACCATCAAAACAAAGGATAAAACATTTTTAGTAGATATAGATTTGAAAATTTAGGGCAACATGGTGCAAGCTCAAAAATGGCACCAACAGATCCTTCTCATGAATCTTCAAGTTTGGAATGCTAAAACCAGTTGATTCTATCCTTTTGGAGTCACCATATGTGTAAATAAATGCTCTTTCAAGCAAGAAACTTACAACAATTACACGTCAACTTTTTTAATGAAGATGAAGACCTCTAAGCTCCCACCAACCGTGCTAAAAGCTGTTAGTGAAAATCTATAGCACCCCTTAAATGACCTTTAGATATGCGAGTCTAGATTTTAGTGTGATTGCACAACATTGAGTTTTCTCTAAGTGTGGGACCTTGCAAGGTGATAAAACTCTCTAGAGAAAGCTAGTTCTTACTCCTCTATTTAGGTGTATGCATGAATTTTGTAGAGGTTCAATGTTAAATCCTACTCTAGATTCCAAGGAGACAGAGTTAAAAGATGTAAAAAGGGGAAACAAAACTAAGCTAAAATAATAATACACCAATGGAGTGATGAAATTTTGTTTTGCAAATAACACAGATCATAAGAATGTAACACAAAACATGCACATATTGCCAAGATATAATGAAGGATCAGAAGACAATAATAACACATGAAAGGATTGAAAAATCATTCATAAAGCATGTATTATCATTCCCAGTTTTTAATACAATGCATTACAATGGAAAGGAGGTAAAAATATGTGTTACAACCTATATGAGAGGTCTAAAACTCCATGAATCCACTTGCTAAGGAGGAAAGGGGAGCTTGCAAGAGAAAAAACATCCAACAAAACAAAGGATTGAATCCTTTCCATTTATAGCCGAAAGCAAGGAGAGATAAAACAAAGGAGGAAGCAAATCAGATCTTCTAATTCAACAATCTACCATTAATTCCTTTCAAATCGGACTGCAAACCCATCAAATCAACTCCTCTGACTTCTATTTTTGTGTGTTGGAGAAAAAATAATGAATTTGGTGAAACACAGCTCTCAAAACAATCTAATCTTGGATTAATGGCATGAGAAGATGTTTTAGGGTTTTCCCTCATCAAATTGAGTTGATTCTTCATCCTTGGCATGTGGGAGAAGGCAACCATGGTGGATTGAGCAAAAACCGACCCATTCAAAGCAATCTGGTTTGCATTAAAGGCATGAAAGATGTTTCTAGATTTTTCTTCCTCAAAACCTATAAAAAATGATGTTTTTATGCCTCCAATGCATAAAGGAGATCAATATCTTTCCAATGAGTCTGATTTTTCCCAAATTTGATCTCTGGATTGAAAGATATGCCCATCTAAAGATTTAGGGCAAAATCAGGGCATAAATTCAGGCATAAATTTTGAGGCACAAATTAGGTCAAAAATGGCAGAAAATCATATTTGAAAATGGGTCCATAGGGTCAAACTTTAATTTTTTCAATTTTATAAAAATTTCCCAAAAATCTTTGCGGGTCCGCTACTCTGAGATACGTGGTGCTTCCCAATTCGCTGATGGGATTGCGGGCTCAAACTTCACCTTTTGCCCTTTGATTTCAAATTGGGAAAATTTCCCAAAAACATCCACGCCCCACTCTCTCGAGACATGTTTCAACTTCTGGTTTACATGGAGGTGTGGCCCAAATTTTTTCCTTCTCCTTCGTGAGCTCACGGACCGATTTGGACTTTTGAGCACTTAGCCAAAGAGGCTAAGTGTCAACAATTTCTTCATGCCTCCGCCAACTTACTTCCTTCCCCTCCGTGGGCCCACAGGCTGGCTTGTGACTTTGTGCCTTTTAGCCAAAAGGGATTAGCATTGAATTTCTCTCCACACCTCCACTCCGCCTTGACACGTGACACTTTCTAATTGGCTGCGGGCCTGCATGGGTAAAATTTTCCCTGTAAACTCCGCCAAGCCATAAATTAAAAATTACGAGTTACGAGGACTTATTTACCTTTACGGAAAGGGGAAGAAAAATCCTATCCGATGAATCCATCTCCGGGAACTTTTGATTGCTTTAAAGTTGCAAAAATCTTCCTGTAGAAAAAGGAAGGAAGAATGAAGGCAAGTTAACCAAAACAAACATGGGCTTCTTTTGGATAACAAGTATCATCATCATCCAATTGAATTGGATAAGTAAAGGTCCTATCAGGTTTCCCTTTCACTTTCTCATGTCATTTTTGAAGTATTTTCTAAATTATTCTCCCAATCAATGCGGTATGTGATCTGCTTTGGGGAAGGTGAAAAATCAAGAGTAGGAGGTTGAATACTTAATTAAGAATCAAAAATTACCCTAAATGGATCTTGAGAAATAATCCTTCTCCTAAAAGTTCCCCTCCCTTCGGTGATTGATCCAAGAATTCCAAAGGTGGCAATTTTGCTTCTTGTCTTACAGGGGATAATGGTGCCTCCAATTCTTGGTCAACTTCCTTATTTAAACTAGAGGATGATGTTAATTCTTGTTCAAATATTTTTGGGAGAAATATACCCTTGGAGTCTCTTGGTCTACTCATAAATTTTGTGATAGCTTAGGGAATATTTCTTCAATTACTAAATGTATGATTGTTTCTCTTGTTGACACCTAATTAGAAAATTCTAACTAGTGGTTCCCGAAAATGACACCAAAAATGATGGGTTTCGTTATTCCCTTCATTTAATCAACTCTCTATTGATGTCATATTCAAACTAGGGGTGTGTCTAAAGCTATATGCAACAAGAGAAATCTTAGCGATCTAGTAATTGATTGTAGGTATTTTGTATTTTCTGGGGGATATTTTCAATGTCTTAAGGACTTCTTGGTTAAAAACCTTATTGGAATCAAACTATGAAAACCTATTGGAAGTAAACACACTTTACATAAATGAATTGCTGGAAATAAACACACTTTTCCTTGGAAGTAAACACACCTTGCAGAAATGAATTTCTTGAAATAAACAAACATTACAGAAATAAACACACAATTGAGAATGCTTGGAAAATGATTGCAAAGAAATAAGAAATTAATCTAGAACACCTACAGGGACAAGTCTACAACAAATTTCAACTTAAGGAATTGAAAGTGATACAGAATTAACAGATCTAAACTATTGCTTTAAAAATATAAATACCAACAAAACAAGGATCTTGGTTCTTGGAGGAGTGGGCCCTTACTTTGCATTGAAACAAGATTAAACAACTTAATTTTCTCTCAAAACAGAAATGGCTATTTTATTGATAAAACATTCTACATTACAAAAATGTGTTGGATTTGTGTATATCAATCTATATCTATCTCCTATTCTATATCTATATTCCTCTATATCTAACCTATCTACAAGTTTGTATATATATACTTCTTCCAGGGTGCATTTATGGCCGTAACTATTCCACTAATACAATGGAACTGAATCGTGCCCATAATAGATGTTGAATTGGAACATGGCTAGATGTATAGCTATGTGATAATTATCCTAGATCTGCAAGTATGGAGATTTAGAAGTCTTCTAATCTACTCTTGATTGATAGGATCATTGATTTGACAAATCACCAACCATTTGGAATAGATTATTATCAGTTCCAAAACTCTATAAGAGTTCCAAAACTAAAGGAAATCATTCCAGGTTTAATCGAGAGAGTTCTAGAGCTATTTATAGGATTTCCAGAACTAATTCTGATAATTCTAGAAGTTTTGGAACTAAGTGACAAAGATTGTGACTATGTAATAAAGTTTCGGAACTAAGTCTGTCATTTTTGGAACTAAGTTGTATTGATTTTAATGCTTCCAAAAACATGTTGAATGCTTTATACATCATTCTTCCACCTAATTACGACCTGCTTTATTACAAAACTGAGTTTCCAAAACACTTTGTTAGGAATTATAGAGATTTTAAACATTAGAATCATAATCAAAAAAAGATGGACAATTACATCCTAACTCATATTAGATCAAACAAAAGTCACAAAATGCAGTCAAACTTAATCAAAAGGAGAGTAAGATGAGATCATTTATTGTACATTTAACGGGCATATTCTGGCCTCATCAAAAAGCGAGTTCTTCCCAAGTTGAGAAATTGAATCCTCAAATCATGACTCTAGGAAAGACAAAGAAAGGAGGATCATCAAAGTTTTCTTCAACAAGGGTAGCTGAAAAGAAGCATGAAGTCACCCCAACCAAGAATCCTTCTCCTCTTTAATTAAGTCTTCTTCTCCTTCTCTTGGTAAATCAGTTTCTAAAAATATCCATGTCAATTCTTCCATAACCCATGATTTTCCCACAACCTCTTCATCCTTAGACATCTCTGATCATTTCAAGAAGTCCAAGATCCAAATATCTGCATTTGAATACTTAAAAACTCATCCCAAACAATTGGAGAGACTCATTCAACATATCAAAGGAAGTAGTCATGTTTTTGAATATGCCTCCACAAAGAACCACCACGTTTCTCTCAATCCACTCCATCTCTAAATTTCCTCACTTCCACACCCTCCACCTCTAATAAGGTTGATCCTTTCTACATAGCCTTTTTGTTCACTAGGTACATGATAAATAATTACATCATTGAATCTAGAGCCTCGAATAATGTCATGCCCAAAATGTTTCTAAAGCTCTTGGTCTCTCCCTTTCCCCTACCTCTAGTAAATGTCTCTCCATGGAGATGAAACGAGTGCCTCTCATAATACAAGTAAAATATGTCGAGGTAGAATTGACATATTTCCTTAATAATAAAATCACAATCACATGCCACCATCCTAGTCAATGGAAAAAAAAATTAGTTACTTCCCATCAAAAAAATAAAGTACATTGTTTAGTGGCCGAATGACTCAATGATAGATATACCATGTCAAATTTCCAAATCTAGCAACTTCTTCATGACCTTTGAGGGGGATCTTGAGCTGACCTTATTGGTGGAGGAATTTCCAATCATCACGAGATCTAATAAAATAACACAATGACGAGTTGATGAAAGTCAATTTGAAAAGGTGTATTTTTTGTGGGATGAAGGTATAAATGAAATTTCTGCAAAGTGGATGTCAAGGTTGGTGATGAGAACATTGACTTGCAACAAATAAATTTCGAAGTGATGAGAGATGCAGATAAATAAGAATGAATGATGCTCAATATTTTCTCAATGAATAACTTCAATGTTTTCAATGATTCTCCTGAGGATCAATATGAGACTTCATGCGATGAGTGTTCTAGTGAACTTGAAGGCTTCCCTCTATCATTGGAAGAAGATGACAAGGAATACAAGAATGAAATAATACCTTTACCTCTCGGACTTGAAATGGTGCATACCCAAGAAAGTGATGATTTCACTACATAAATGGACATATAAATTCTTGGTGATCAAGAACGAGAAGATGGAGATGAAAACATTTCAGATCCAATGATGCACTCATTCCCTTTTTGCAAGGATGGAAACATCCTCAGAGAAAAATGGAAAAATGGATTGTTACTTGGTCATAAGGCTAATTTTACTTAAAATGGAAACATTCTTAATATATTTCAATTGTTTAGTGCTCACTTCGAGCAAGAGATGGCTGCCCTCGACACAAAAATGGAGGATGAAGCCCAAAATCAACAAATAAAAGAAGATGACAATTACAAGGTTGGAAACTCTATTTTAAATTCATTCTCTTTCCAAGAGGGTAATGCAATGCATGTAATGCAATGCATGTAATGCTGATGCATGTAATGCAATATATAGGGAGGTACATGAGAAAATATCTAGGGCATGAGAAAGAAAAATCCATACAATAATTAAAGAGCGTAGAACATCAAGAGGTGGGTAGTGATGCCAAAAATTTTGAGACATCTACCAAGAATCAACCTATAAAAGTGGTGGTCATGAAGCAGATGCATAATGAAGAAAAGATGCCAAGTTATGGAAATGATAATTCAAGAGTGGGTAAGAAACATCTTCATGATAGCAGAAAAGAATAAACAAATGAAAAGAACCTAAAAGACAAAGAGAAGCTAGAAAGAAGGTGCCAAAGCAATAAAGGCAGTGTAATGAATAGGAAAATCATAAATTACGCTAGCAATCAAGATAGATTTCTCAAGAATTTGAGGAGAGGTTCATAATTCAGTGAACCTATCAATGGATTTTCAGAAAAATGGCATTTAGTGACACCCATTTACTGGAAATCACTCAATTCATGTTTACACTTCAATGAAAGTGGGTTGTCCCCACATGTACATAGGTGAATTAGGTTGTTTCCCTTGTTTTTTTGTGTGTTTCCTTTCCCTATTTTATTTCCCTCATCATGTTTTTGTTTTTCTCCTTGTCATGTGTGTTTGTTCAATAAAGGAAATTGTGTAGCATATATTTCTAAGTAACTGTATTGCCCAATAGATAAGGCACAGGTCCATGAAGCAAATTGATATTTTGGGATTCTCATGTCATGTTCTCACTGTGTTTGAGCCAAAACATGTCCCCAAGCTAGAGCCAGTTTTTGTCATGTAGAATGTCTAGAATGCAAAATTAAAAAAATTCATCTTGATAACTAAGCTCATACTCAAAAATCCTTGAACCGGGTAATGTGAACATACCCTCCGGCCATCTATGAATATGTAAACCCATTATGGCCAAGAGGGATGTGCTAACTAAAATCGCAAAGTTTTTTTCATGTGCAGTAAAATCATGGGAAACAATTCATAAAATTATTATGATTCACCTAGAAGGAGTTGCTCCTGGAGGATTAAAAAGGCCTATTTTCATACTTCTTGTACCTATAAAGCACCTCCCAAGGATGTCTCAAGAAGATATAATTACTTCAATAAGTGTGTGACAAATATGTGTAATCATTTGAGGTAGTTTAGGAAAATTTTGAAAGAAAATCAACGTTTAGGAACAAGTTATGTGAAATCGGGTATTTGGGAGTAGTGTATTGGGAAATACATGTTCTAAAAAATCTATTCACCTTGTTCAAAGAGTTTCAGGAGCCTTATGAATATTTAGAATCTCATACCCCATACATTAGAGAGATAAAATATCCCACTTCATGTTAAAATCATCAAGGAAATATTTTAATAACATTGAGAAGTGAAAAATTGTCCGACAATGTGACACAAATGTTTTGGTACAAGTGTAAAGTTCCGAAAGGTTTCAATATCTTCATGAATATTTGATAGCCCAACCAAAGCTAAAATGAAATTATATTTAATTCTCTTCATGACCCATATGATGTGTTAGTCTGTGGTGATCGTAAAATCTTCCTATCACTTAGTCTATTGGCACACACCTTGAGGAAAAAGTGAAAATATGGTTAAATTATGATGAAAATTTCATTTTCGGGGGAATTCTATATATTCTCATTGGATTCATTTTCCCTCTTACATAAATATTCATATATTTGACAACCTATTTTCATTAAATTTTGACCATGGGGAGAAGAAAAAAGTTTTTCAATGAGTTTGTTAAATGTAGATGCCCTTTGCAAAAATGTAGCCACTGACATTTGGATAAATGCAAACACTGACAACAAGATTCATATACATGAAAGATGCAACCGGGCATCCAAAAAGTGAAAAATGTAGATGCACGACTATAAAATGTAGACGCCTGATTTGTGAGAGGAACGTGAAAGGTCATGGTGGAATGTGACAAGCCAAAGGTTGGGAATTTGAAAAGCCTAAGTTCACAAAGGTGAAGAATCATGCGAGGGATATGAAATGACATTTGTAATTTTATAATAAGGAATGGATTCTCCATCCCATGGGATCTTGAATGATAATATTTTTTTGGTAATTTTTATTGTCTTTGTTGATATTTTGTGTCATGAATGAACACGAAATAAGAGCTAAATTTCTTCCATTTCCTCCTCTCATGTGTTCTTACTTTCTCTCTTTTATGTACTTTGCAAAGATGGTGATGGAGAAGGGACTTTACTTCCTTCGATAGATGAACCTAAGAAACTTTGTGTCTTTAATTCATTGGTCCCACCAATAGATTCATTTTGTTTTCCTCTATATTGAATGTTGAACTACTCCAATTTTTTGGTGTGAATTCAACTTGTGTCTACTCATAGAAATCACTTCCCTTTTCTTGATTTATCTCCTTCACCTCTCATTGCTATAATTTCCTCCCTTATACCCCATACAAGCACTTTGGCACTGTTTAAGTGAAGTCTCCTTGTGTGATCCTTGACCTATTTAGACAACCCACAACATTTAGATAGGATTAGATTAGTTTACATTCAATAATGGGAGTTGCACCATTCAATTTAGAGGGGCGTAGCCCCGTGAGGGTTGGTGGAAACACTTTATTGAGCATCTTTCTTAAGCTCCTCTTCTTACCAATAAATTACCTTATGAACACTTCCCTAACGAGTCTATCAATACTCTAGATCATGACAACACCCCTCTTAAAATTACCTTGTTCTTCAATGGGTCCAAATTCATGTAGGGGGAGGTGTTAGGATAGTCATAATTTCCACTTGGGAAACTCTTATCCTGTTATCCTTCAAAATTGACTTTGAATACACTAACAACATGGTGGAAAATGAAGCTCTCATTATGGTACTTTAGTCTATCGTGTTTCTTATCATACAAATTATAGACATTTATGGAGACTCACAAATTTTCATTAATCAAATCAAAGGCATCTATCAATGTAAAAATGAGATTCTTCATAAATATTAAACCATCCTTGAAGACTTACTACGGATCTTTGACCATTGAAAAATTCAAACCACCCCTTGGATTCTATTACTTATCTCATACCTTTATCGCCCAACGATTCTAAATTATTCATCATTGTACATAAAATTGATCAACCATCTTACACCAACATTGATCTTCGACCATCAATTTCATAAAATCAATGCATCGACACATGGTACACACAAACATACGAGTACCTATCTAATATAAAAACACATTTTCATCTTTCAAGAAATGGAAAATTATCTTTTCAAAAACATGCATCCCATTACGTCATATTAGGGGGTATCCTTTATAAAAGAGGATTTTACATCCTCTTCCTCTAGTTTTTGAAAACTTTGGAGGCTCATCTAGCCGTCCAAGATGTCTATGATGGCATATGTGGTGGACACTTCAATGGTTTAACGAGTTTCCAAAAGCATATTACACATGGGATGCTATTGGCCTACACTTAACCAATATTGTTGTGAATACATTAAGAAATGTATCAAATGTCAACAACATTCCAACTTGACACATGTTCTAGTGATGTTCTTGACCACCTCAAGACCTATGGATTTTTTCTCAATGTGGGCTTGACCTTATCAACCTTATCAACCCTTGTTCATAAAAATGAAATAATTCTATCATTACAACAACTAAATAATTCACTAAATGGGTGGAATACATCCCTACACTTTACTAAAACTGATTAGATTGTTGACTTCATCCACCATCCCATTATCTGTCACTTTGGAATTCATCATAAAATTATCACAGATAATGGAAAGTCCTTTAAAAACTTTTTGTCACTTACAACATCAAACTCAATTTTTCATGTCCTTATTATCCACAGGAAAATGGTCAAAAAGAAGCATCCAATAAAATCCTGATGAAGACTGTTGACTAAGCTAGTAGAAATTGGCATCTCCAAATTCCACTTGCACTATGGGCATATCGAACCATATTTTTCACACCTACAGGAACTACGATCTTCTCCTTAGTATACAACATTGAATTTGTGCTTCTGCTTGAATTCCAAATCCCATTCTTATGAATTTATCTCAAAGTCCTTATCTTTGATGAGGAATATTATCAAGAATGAATATCACAACTAGAATTTTTAGATGAACGTCATTTTACCATACTCAAACACATCAACATATATCAACATTGAATCAAAAAATCCTACAACAAACATATTAGACAACATGAATTTAATTTTGATGATATTTTTCTTAAGGAAAACCAACATGTCACTAACATGGAAAAGAGAAAAAGTGGAAAATTTTCTCGAACTAGCTTAGACCATATATTATCACTCATAATTATGGGTTTGGAGTTTATTGTTTAGCCTTACTTGATGGTAAACCTTAAAAGAAACCTCTTAACAAACCACAATTACAATTTTTATACAATTAACACATAAACTCATGATCTCCACCCATTAGTCTATATACCCTATCACACCCATAATGATATGGATTTTTGTGATCTTCCGTTAGTGATGTAGCCTATAATTCAATGGAAATAGCCCAAGGCACACCGACACATTACTTAGCCTAAAGCGAGTGCTTACTTGAAATGCGCAAGGGTACCGGGTCCCTCTTGGTGAAGATTTTTCAATATTTTTACATGATTAAAAGTATATTTCAGATACATAACAGATAATCAAGTAAACCATAGTGCATAAACTAGATCTAGATATAAACCATATGAAGGAATAACTAAAAAATTACTATAATTAGCTTCACCATACAAGATCCATGTTCGATTACATCCAACAACAATATCTAGCCAATAAGATCTATTATATTAAATATTGTAAAAATAGAAGCTTCCTACATCATAATAATTTCACCATGGTTGTGCACACTAACATATTCACAATATAACACTACTGATAAATCAAGAACTATCTAAAGTTTGTGTAAATCAATACATATTTATAGGGGTGGGGACTTTCCCTTCACCACCCATGCACATTCCAAAAATAGGCTACATGCTAATAATAACCATGTGACCTTACATAAGAATACAATATCATGCAAGTGCTAATAATAGATCTCCTATAGTTAACTCTTAGTTCAGATCCTATTATTAGCTCCAAAAATGCATGGCGCTCAATTTTCTGCTTATCCAAAATATCCTTGGCATGGTCCTCAAGTATTCTAGAAGTCATGCTCAACACTCCTCATCACAAAATAACCTTAACCACAAAAATGTCTAAGTCTTGTTTCCAAATTATTTCGGTACACCCCATTTTTGCTATACTTGCACACTCTTCCACGTGCCATGTGCCCACATGCCCAAACCTTATGCACTTCCATACTTGAGTTGTATTTCATCCACTCAACAATACCCCACACTAAAGTCATTATTGCCCCCAAAAATGGGTAATCACAACTTATATCTCTAGAAATAAAGAACAATGAATGAAAGAATATGTAATTACTTGAAAAAAATAATGAAAAACTACTCGAAACCCTATTCTTATACAATTAGGATTAACTCTAGATACTCATGTTTAATCTCCGCTTCTAATGTCTTCCACTCACTCCACACATCACCTATCTTATCAAGGAATTCTATAACCACGGCTTCCAAATCATCATGAGTCATGTTTCTTTATCATTCTATAAAATTGGAATAATGTCATCCATGCTCGAGACCATCCCCTCCATGAAATCCATCTTTTACATAATGAGCTTCACAGTTTCGATCATTCTTTCCTTATGTGGTTCTTGGGATGTTGTAAGTGTGTTATTATTTTCTTCTACTAGATAAAGCCTCTTCATGTGTCCAAGCATCTCATTGTTCACTTCCTTTAGGACCTCATTATCCTCTACAATTTTCCGTGTCCTAATAATCAAATCTAGCTCTGCACACATATTTAGAGCTTGGTATGCCTTCTTTAATTCATCCTTTAATGCCTGCAAAATGACTCATAACTTGCAACTTTCCTTACAATCATGGCCTTGTGTCTTGTTGCCTCCTATTCAGGATCCCTTGGTGATGGTATACGCATAATCCCTTCTTCATGAAAATGTGGCATCTTCTCTATTATTTCATCCTTGATCTATTCAGCCATCTTGAGGATGTCCTACATTTCTTCCTCAACATTTTCTTTTTCCTCTATGAGGCACTTGATCTCTATATCTTTGTCCTTATTGTTCTCTAACATTGCTCTAATGGTTTCTACTTTGTCGATGTTCCTATGCGCAAACTCTATAGATACCTTCACCAAATCATTTCTCACCTATCATCGACAGATAGTGGGATTAACGTTACATGTCGGACATGGGGTGCTCTCTTCATTATGTGTGTAAGACATGACTCTTCACACACATCAAAATTAGGCTCGTCCATATGAGTCTGCATAGACCAAGATAACTACTTACGTGTGCATGTGTTCTCCATTTCTTTATCCATGATCTCCCACCCATACAAATCCTTAGGCTCCAAAGTGCTTTAGAACTGCCCACATATGATCTTTCTCTTCTCATCCACAAAAGCGACTAAAGGGGTATCATAGGATTCATCCTCCTTCTTTGTGTTCTTTCCCCTTGGGATCCGAATGCCTAAGTCTAGTACCAGTCCTTCACCCTCTTGTGTAGTATGGGATGTGCCCAAAGGTTCATCCTTCATTGTTTCAGGACCCATCTCCTTTAGTTCCTCCTCATACCGATGCTCTACAGTATCCTCCACTATGACTGGAATGTGATGCACACTTTCCTTGGATCCTTATTTTTCATCATCCTCTCGAAGGACGTACTTGCGTATTCTCTTCTTCACAAGATCGGGTTTCTTAGGAGAAGTCTTTGGTGACCTTATTGGGGCCTAGGAAGGTCCCATGCCCTGATTCCTTTTTTTCCTAGGTACCCTCTTGTACTGAGGTTCCTCAGGATTATTTTCTAGGTCTACCTCCATAGTGTGTGTCTCTAAAATTTCTTCTTCTGTTGTAGGGAGGGGTTACCTTGTGTGCACTTTACTTCTCATAAATGGGTTATCTTATGCTCCTATGCTCCAGGCCACCAATATCTTCATGAATTTATTCTTCTTCTCCTCGTCCTCTTCAACAGGAAGAACATCCTCTTCCTCTAAAGTTCCCAAAATATGTTTTCCCTTGGGTGGTCCATGGAGATTGAATTCATTTTCCAAACACTTCTCGTCTTGCAATTTAGGCTTTAAGTATATATATACCCAGAGCTATGCCTAAATTTCCAATGGTCAAACTGACAACCTTCATGCTAATGTCATCCTAAATCAACCTTCTTATATATAAGTATTCTTACCTAGATAAATGTAAGAATTTCTCAGTGTGTGGTAGTCACAATCTACCTTGTCAAAATTAAACAACAAGCGACGCGCGTTAGAGAACCTATGTATATATTATTGGAAGTAGCACACGGTGAAGGCGTATGACATCTTACACCAAGGGCCCCATTTTACATTCTTCATCTTGAAGTGACCAATAAAGAAGTGTTGGTATCTTTGTAAATCGTTCTTCTTTATCCAATACTGAAGGTAACTCCTTAAGTATCCTCCATTCTTCTTAAAAAGTGGCATGCAAAGTGCTTGGACCACATTTTTCCCTTTTCTTAAAGGGTCCACTCATTGATCCATCACAAGTATAGTTGGAAAATCTTTACGAAAGGACTTCTTCTCTGCATGAAACTTCCACATATTGTCTTTTGGCCCATCGGGAACTCCAATTTCAATAAAGACTAATGATAGAAGTATAGCACCAAAGCTGATTTTCTCACCTATCTGTTCTTCCTCAATAATTTTCTCAGTAATGAAATTTGATAGGTTATATAGAATACCTTTTGTCATATTATTCGCAATATGAAGTGAAGCCTTGTTTACCTAAGATTAGCACTCTTGATTATTTATCTTTGTCAGGAGATGGGTTATTGCATGGATGCACATCTCGCGCCCTCCTTTAGTGTATTCAAGCTCTTTCTTTGTCTTTTTTATTGCATCCTTATTAGTGAGGTCACTATTTAGCTCAACACCCGTACTCCTTAGCCCTATAAAAATTCCAATCAAAGGCATGGTGATCCTCATTCGATGCCCAAAAAAATAGAATAAGTCCTCATGGACTCTTCTCATGAGCCACTGGTATAACTTCTCAGGTTTGCCAAAATCTTTGGAATTCATAAAAATATAAAAATATTACCTTGGTCAATAATTTATCACCCACATCATTGTAGACAACCATGTCATCTATTGTTCTCTTCGAGGTCGTCACCACAAGCATATTATCTAATTCTTCGTTGGTATCCTTATTCCCGAGGTTGTAATCATTGACCTTGTAGTGACGAATGTGTGAATCCCAATTCGCAACCCATAATAACCCTTTATGGGTACTGAATTTCAAAGAATATTCTCTCAGGAGTGTCTTCAACCTCAACTTCTATGTCTTTTTCTTCTTTCCTCTTCTACCAGCTCCAAGTGCTCTTTTCAAGTGCCATATCAATAAAAATGCATGTTTTTTTTTCCTACCTCAAGATCTCATTACTCCAACTCTTCATGCCCTAGCTCAAAATCATGTTCCCTAGCTCAAAACAAAACCCTATCTATCAATCCTTTTCCCCGCATGCCTCTTCTTCGCTCAAACACATCACCAATGGAGTGCAAGACTATCTGTGCACAAATTTGACAAGATATAACTAGTTCATAGCTCTCCACACTTCACCACCATCTTGCTAGCTCACTCACCTTAAAATCACTCGAAATATCTTATATGAAAAGGTAAAAATGATTTTGTAGCACGTCCTTATATAAATTTTCAAAAATTATCACATTTATTGCTCTCCACCTACCACCATCCCCAACATTAATTCATCATTTTGACAAATTTTCTGCGTTGCTCATTTCCATGCCACAATCATAACCTTCTGGCGTGCCTTCTACTATTTGGTTACATACCCCCTTCCGTGTGCCCTCATCTCGCTGAAGTACCTCACCACTTTGTGCCTTCTTCTAAGTATTTTCCACTACTGCAACCTACCTAGCGTTACACTATGTGTCCATCCATAAGTGGTTTTCATTTAGGAGTAATCTTTTCTATTTGCACCTCTCCTTAAAACACCCATACAAAAGTTTCTTTATGCACACCCATCTTTAGATGAAAATAAAAATTGAAATGAACCTTGTATATAAACCACCCCACACTAAGGGTATGTGCAGTCCTCTATACATGAAAACAATTACATAGTAATAAGATTTTGGTGCACAAACACGCTTATTACAAAAAAAAAAACTTACTAAATCGACAAAGCATGGCAACAATGAAAGGAAATACATATAAAGGGAATGCATTAAGGAAATAAAACCTAAGTGGAAATATTGCCTTATTACAAACACCAAGAAGACTTATTTATAGCAGGGCTTCAACCTAGTCCCATTGAAGTAACTAGGAAATTGTGTTCCATCTAGCACCTGAATATAGTATATAAATGATAACACATGGTACCAACCAATGCACCTTAAGCTTTCTAGGGTGGAAACAAAACTTTGAATCGTACAGAAGCACCATTTTCCCAACCTCAAGCTTTTATCTTTGATGTGCCTCTCATGCCATGATTTCTGCTGGATTTCTCTTGCTTCTAACTCCAATGTGCTATGGCACACCTCTTATCCATTTGCTTGATTTTTTCAACACCTTCTTCAAGTGATTTCTCATTAGCTAAACGTCCTACATGCACAATTCACAAAGAAGCTAACATGAATTCCATAGGTAGAAATGACTCTGTGCTAAACACCAATTGAAAATGAATTATTGTACACACCCAAAATTACATGTGCTACATTATAAGAAAATGGTTACAAAAGTCCTCAATGATGATTCATGCCCTTTCAGAAGGTGTTCAAGTTCCTAAGCTCATTTATAACCTAGACATACGTACTTAGTTTTTTCACACTTTCTTCTTGCTTCCTGCTTCATTGTATACATGTTTTGACCTTAAGTGTTGAAAACACTTCCTTTCCTAGGAGGCGGTTTTAAAACCTCTAGCCAGGCTTGGGCAACAGTTTTGAAACCACCTCCCAAGCTTGGATAGCAGTCGTGCGATCGTCACCCTGCATAAGGAGGCGGTCCTGTGCATTTTTATAAAACCTTTCATGCATGACTTAAACATGCAATGCTTCACTTAACTTGATTTCCAAGGTGCATTTGTGAACTAAATTGCCTAAAAATAGTCATTATTGCATGGTATACCTTCCCTCTTCTATTTTTAAATAGATTTAATTACTTTGAATTGTCTCTTCACCCAATGATTTGTAACTCCAAGGCTTCCTTGTGCATGAAGGAACATCCTAGCCAATTCCTACATAATTAATTCTTGTATTCAAGAAAATGGCCTGGGAATTTTGTGTATTTTTCATAGTATTGCTGCCACAATCCTACTAGAAATTGCATAGCCAAGCTCTGTTCACTTGTGATATCCCTCTTCCACTTGCATTGCAACTAGACTACCTTCAAGCTATTATTTCTCAAGCACCTTCTCCTACTGTTACCTTTGCATTCCCAATTCCTTGGAATCATATAGACACACAAAGAATGAAAGGATAAACTGAGGGGAAAATTTATCACACTGATTGGATTTACCTCTGTTATATGAATTATAGGTTGGAGTTGTTGTTTGATTTCCTTCATTTCTACAATTTATCATTGTTACATTATATCAAATAGAGTAGAAATAAATTTCCTTTCATTTACAAGTAATTAGTTAATTTCCAAGAGGGTTTAAATCATTAATAGCAACTCCGTGACGGATCCTCTTCTTCCTATCCCTATGGATTTGAAGGAGAGAATATCTATAGGAGGTTGTCTACATATCATAGATCATTTGGTAAAGTTCTTGTTTTAAGTTAGTTTAGTTTCAATACACTCAACACATGTGAATAACCACACCAAGTTATCTCACTTGTTTAGTTTTAGTGTAGAAATATTTTAATTATTTAAAATAGAAGCAAATTGTTGTTTATGATTGTAATATTTAAGTTTTTATGATTTGTTTAGATTACTTTCCCTTTGAGGAGTAGCATAGATTATTAGTTTCATCTTATTTAATTTAGACACTACAAACTAGTTTAACATTGAGAGATTCAGTTAGAGAAACCATAGGGAATTTAAGCTACCCATCCATAGCCTCTAAATCTCCACTTTTCCAACTCAGCTACTAGGAGGTTACACTACCATATCTTAGTCGGTGATCCTCCTATAGTTAGCCAAAAATATTTCCACATTTTCTAACTTGACATGACCTCATGGGGTCGAGTGCGGTTGAAGGTTGCATGTTAATTTTCATCTGTACAAATTGGTGAACCCGACGTGAAGAATTAATTCCTTTTTATTCCTTTTCTTTCATTTATAGTACCTCACCTCTCCATTTATTCCCCTATTTTGGTAGGTATTTTATATTTTCTAAAATATGTCTGGAAGAGAGTTTGGTGGGCCATTTGGCTCTAATAGATATTACACCAACGTTCAACCACAACAGTCCCCTTCTCTTTTGAGATGGGGTAAAAATTACACAAGCAACATCCAAACCTCCCCTAGTTACACTTCAAACCCCATTAGTTATGTAAGGATGGAGGAGGTTGATCAACCGTTAAACATGCAATATGGTCAACCCAATGAAAACCACGTTGTTATCATAAATGAAATAGGTTCTTACCATAGAGTCTTGTCAAGACCTCACATTGCCATGTAATCAATGAAGATGATATATTTGCACGAATAACAAATCCTCATCATATAGATGAGTCTTTGGATATAATGAAGGCTAAAACCTCTGAGATTTCAAATGCCTATCCTAAGATTCTTACTTATGAGGAAGACAAGAATTATAACACTGAACAATTCATGACAGGTATCATGAGCCTGCTCAATCAAACCCTATGCCACAAGCACCCCAACAAGGGACTCAATCCTCTCCTAATGATCTTATTTCTACTTTAGTAGGGAGGATTAGAGAACTAGAAAGTTCCTAGACTTCACAACCAACACATGTAGTAGGGAAGAACATGGGGTATCCAGTTGACAACAAAGGATACATCCCTTCCAATGAGCAACCAACACAATATCCATGTACAAAAAGGTTATCCGGTTCATTCAAATCCAAGTGATATTATCATAGGATTAGACACATTAGGGATGGGTCCTCATCCTTCTCAATCTTATCCTATGCAAGGGCTAACCGGAAGTGTGTTCTCAAATGTTGCTACAATAGGAAATGCAATGTTCCCTGGTTTTATGCTTGCTAGTCCATATCCTAGTACTATCCCACCTTATATGCACATATATTAAAAACTTCCTAGATGGACCCATATACCATTCCTGCTCCCTACATGCCATATCAAGGGACCCCATATATTCTCATCAATGCTTATAATGTAGCTTATCCAAATCCTCCTCCTCCACCTCCTCATCAAGGATCTTCAATTGTGGAATCTTATGCAATGGGTACATACACTGAGTACTTAAAGGAGCCTCTTGAATTCACCATATGTGGTGTCATTATTCCACGCCCATTGGTGGATATTCCAAAATTTAAGGGAGGATACCGAACGCTCATATCAAGGCCTACTCTCTTGTTATCGGGAATTTATTCCTTGGGGTGTTGTAGTTGCTAAGATCTTTCCAAAGAATCTCGAAGGAATCACACTTTGGATTGGTATTACCATTTTCTTTAAGTTTTTAGACAAAATAGATAAGAGTATGGGTCAAGGGGGAATTCTTTGTTGTGATGGTCGGTTAGAGGTCATTGTGCATGTTCGACTTCTTGATTCAATGCTAACTATGAGACCTTCCTTTTGGCTAGGAGGAACTACCTAGAATACAAAATAATACCACAAGAAATAATTAAACAATATATGTCGGTGGGCTACCTAACGTATACTAGATCTAGGAAGTGTGATACTTCCTCGGTGGCGATCAACCCACTATTTGATACAATTTTAATGCAAGAAATGACATAAATAAAAAAGGTTCTATTGTAGTTGATATGATTTAGGTATTCCGAAGCTTCTATTTCACCGTTTTCTTTAAGTTTTTAGGCGAAATAGATAAGGGTATGGGTCGGGGAATTACATTGTTGTGATGGTCGGTTGGAGGTCGTTGCGCATGTTCTAACTTCTTGATTCAATGCTAACTATGAGAGATTTCTTTTGACTAGGAGGAACTACGGAATACAAAATAAGACTACAAGAAATAGTTAAACAATATATGTCATGGGCTACCTAGCGTATACTAGATCCAGGAAGTGTGATACTTCCTCGGGTAATCAACCTTTGTTTGATTCAATTTTAATGTAAGAAATGACTCAAATAAAAAATGTTCTCTGTAGTTGATATGGTTTAGGAATCTCATCCGAATACAATAAGAAAATCTAATATAATAGGATAGGATATGATCATATCGGAAATAAGGTAAATAATCAAGGCGCTAGAATAGGTCGGGGAGTCGGGTTCGGGTCACTTGGGTCACTTGGAAAAAGGTTATTAGGATATGCTATTAGCAGGATTTCCAAATACAGAGACCGACGTCGGTCTGGTATGACCGATGATAGTTTAGTAAGAACCGATGATAGTTAAGGTGAGCTGATAATAACTCAATAGTTCATGGTTTTGGGGATTTGTCTGAGGCTAAATCAGAGATGGTAAGGAGTTGGTTTAGGTCTATGGAGGTGTTGGGAATATTCAGAGGTACTCAAGAATGGATAGAGGTGATTAAAATGGTTATGAGTGATGGGAATGGTTGGGTTCATAGGAAGGCAATAGTGGTGAGGTAAAAATATAAATGGTGGTTGATAAACAAAGGTGAAGAACCCTTATAAACTGAATAGAAATGAAATGGTGTAGGTTAGAAACACACTTACTATTGTGTAGGTTCAATGGCTAGGTGGTGGTGATGGTTGATTGGTGAAATGGTGGTTACTTCGTGGAAGTGCTTCCCGGAATGCTCCGTGAATGTAGATACCTTCGATCAATGGCTATCTTTGGCTATGGCTATTTGGATGTGTAAAAGAGCTCTGGTTCTTGCTTGCATGCAAATCTCCTTTGCTCCCAAAACTTGAGAATGTGGCCAACCTCTGAAAAAAGGTTACCAAAATGGTTATATGGTAATGAGAAAATGGTTTAGGGTGACCGGCGTTAGTTTCGGGTTGACCGGCATCGGTTAAGGCGGGATATCCTAGGTTGCCTAAAATAACAGATCTTGGCTATCTTTTTCTAGCTTTGCTAGTTGGTGTCGGGTCTAAATGGAATGTTGCACTTAGATACATACATAGAAATGTGGTTAGAGGAAGAATAGGCATGTGCTTTTAGGTTTATACTAATTCTTAGTTCATTAAGGTAATTAGGGCTAAGTCTTAGTTAGTTATGGAAACATGCTTTGAATACGTCTATGGTAAGGTGTCTAGGTGAGGCATGCATCCGTTTAATTAAACTAATTAAATTAATAAATGGAGTGAGGGTGAGTATTGATTCAATTGTGGATAATTAAATTAATGTTAATATGGGGTGAAAGGGGACTAATGTTAGGTGAGTATGTTTAAGTTAGTTATTTGAAAGGGGACCAAGGGAGTGTGACCCAATTTTGTTTCTATAGCTTCTATACATTCCTTTAAACATCTTGTTTCTAAGTTCATCAAATAATTTGACATGAACAAGTTGTTACATATAGGGATTAGGGAGTTCTTGCATATTATATAGGAGAAAAATTAATATGCCACCAATTTTCTGTAAAGATGGTGTTAAGTTAACTATTCCCTGCAAGTGCACCCAACATGGACCAGATGGAACTTTGTGATATTTTCCTTCACTCGCTCAATCAAGAGACTAGGGAGGAAGTCCAGAAGTTTCCTTTCCATAGTTACGAGGAAGTATTGGAAGGTGCACGGATTGACCAAGACACTATAGATAGTGGGTGTAAGATCTATGGTCCCAATGGGAAATTGGTATCCCCAAATCAAAATAATGAAAATTATCAAAACAATGGTGCCAACAACTAAGGACCTAAGGGTGTGAATCGCAATCATGGTGCTACCATGAATAGTGCTATTGATCAAGCCAAGAACGTTGGTTTTCCAAACAATGGTAACACTAACAATAACAACAACATGAGAAATCAAAGAGCCCCTAATACTGTATCCTTGGTCAACACAGTTGACGTAAATTATCCCTCTAAAAACAAAATCAAACCCAAGGCCCAAACCAATATCAAAATTCTAGCCAAGGGGCAACGAATCATGGTTATAACAATCAATTTAAAAATTATAATTGAGGTTATAATTAACAACAATAAGACGCTTATTAAAGGAAAAAATATTACGACCCTAACCTATATTTTGGTTTCCATAAGGTTTGAGATCATGATGATAGGACTTACCGCGATTACAACAATTTTTTGCAAAGACTTCCCAAAAACCAAAGGTAGCTCTTTGTAGACATGTTCCTAGAAAATCCTTAAAAAAACTTGTAGCCTAGTCATTTTTACTCCTATCACAAAAGAAAGGAACCCCATGCATTCGGCATATCACCCGGTGGATGCTAGGCACTCACCGAGGCACGTGCGGGTGTCAAGTCTCTCTTTATGTGAGTTAAGTGGGAAACATAATTTATGATTTGTGTTTAAGATATTTAAAGAGGATTTAAGACATACAAGAACCATAGAGCTCTGAATGGCCTCTAGATCCTAGCAGCCATTCCATACGAGATAGTACTTAATAGACTATTTGACTTGTATCATAACAGAAAGAAGTATATAAACATCCATACCTTATATAAACATAAATGAAGAGAACTTATGAAAGAGATGCACGCATCGAATCATTGATATTCATATATATATATATATATATACGGGTAACCTCATTATATCCATGGAGCCATTTATAGAATGTCACACTGAAGCATTGCAGTCATCCATTACTATTGGACTAAGGAACTATGCTACCAAAAAAATAAAAATTACAATCCCCTTTCCCAACACATCCTTTCCCAAATGCAATTACCCACTAATACGAGTTCTTGCAAAGTATTTTTACTGGAGGCTCTGCCCACTCTCTTGTTCTCTCCCTTTTACTCGTAGAGGTACTAGTATTTATAGCCTCTCTAGGCTACCAAATAATCCTCTAGCATCCTCAAATCGACACCAAATGTTTGAATGTGGTCCTCCATGCGAGCATGCTCCTCCAGTCCGAGATTTCCACTTTATACCATGATGTGCTTCAACAAGCTTCTACTGTTGCGAGGATGGTGCCTTATCCATGCGTAGTTGGGTCATGCTTTTCACGTGTTCTGCCCCAAACAACCAATTTGACTAAGTCTGAAACCCTTGGTTTTGTCTTCCCGCATCGCGCGCATGATGGGATTCCTTAAACCCTTCTCTGTGCACTTTTTCCTTGCGTGCCTTTCCTTAATTGGTACCTTGCGTGCCTACGTGCCTTTTATACTTAGTCAATATTCTAGGGGCCCAACATCACCCCACACTATGCGTTCTCCATCCACAGGAACACTTCTCAAGTGAAAGAAAGAATGTAAAAGGCTTATGCCTAGGAGAAAGAATAAGGGGATGAAAGAACAGGGGAAAGAAGAAAGGATGGGGAGTGAAATAATCATTGTAACAAACTAGGAAAATCCTTCTACAATTCAGCCTCCAATTTATTCCAGGCATCGACTTTGTCTGTGCCCTTTGACAGATGTCACCGACCAAAGGTGATCACCTCCCCAAAATTTATTCCATCTTCTTACATGCTCATGGTATCAGTGATTTGCATATATCCTCTAGTGCATCCATTCTTCATGTAATGCATGGATATAGTTCCTTCAACCGGTTTTTGATTAAACCTCTTAAGGTTTCAATGGCTTTAGATTTCCTTTTGACCTCAGCAAGGATTTTATCCCTTTTTACCCTATTCCCCTTGTTTTTCTCCTGGAACTCCTTGAGTTCTACTTCATGAGTGGCGACCAAGGTGCCTACCACTTTGTCTCTGTCCGCACAATTGTTGTACATGGCCTCAGCAGTCTAAGAAGTAGCCCTTACATCAGCAAGAACCTTGTTGTATTCTGTGATGAGTGCTACAATATTCAACTTATCCTCTTTCTCTAGGCACGTGGAAACTTCTTCTATAGACTCCAAGGCTAGCGGCTATCTTTCCATGGTGAGGATCCTTGTTAAATCCTCCAGGCATCCCAAGGTAGATCCATACTTCTACGTGGATGATGCTATGTCCAGATGCTTCAATAGTATAGAATCATTGATGGATTCTACTTCCTTATACAAGTGCTCACCTTGGCCTTTAAATCCTTCAATTCATGTTACCACCGGGTGTTGATCAACCTCTCCGGCTTAGCTACTTTTGTTTCACCTGATTTCTTAGTTTTTCAGAGAAGTACTTGACGAAACAGATAAGGTAAAGGTGGTAAGAGGAATACCTGGTTTGAGATGGTTGAAGGTTATATGCATGCGTATCTGAATTCTGAATCAAAGAGATTGTGAGATATTCCTTTTGGCTAGGAGGAACTACCTGTATAAGAACCAAAACAAGACTACCAAAGAGAGTTAAATGATATATGCAGTGGAATCCCTAGTATGTGCTAGATCCTGGAAGTGTGATACTTCCTAGATGGTTATTAATCCATTATTTAAAACAATTCAATGTTGAAAAAAAGTAAATATTGTCCTATTGTAGTTTAATATGATTTAGGAATCTCATACAAAATGCAATAGGCTACATCTAATCTAACAGGATAAGCTAGAAGTAGATCTAGAGGTCAAGTAGGTTGGTTATAGGTGAATCTGAGCTAACAGGCTAGGTTAGATATAGATCTAAAGGTCAAATAGGTGTTTAGGTAGGTATATGTCGAAACAAGTCATTAGTTTGGTAGAGATCGGGCGACATAGAGACCAAGCATGGTTTTATGAAACCGATGACGGTTGAAATATAATCGGCAACAATTATAGAGAACCGACGGCGAGTTAAGTCGGGGGTTGGTAGACACACACGAGTCTAGGTTTTGGAGTTTTGGGGTAAAAGTGGAGTAGATAGAAGACGGGAATTGATCACGAGGGGGTAGATATGTTTCAAAGGTGCGAGGCTACCGAGGAGGTCAAATAGGAAAGCTGGGCCAAGTGTTAAGATGATTGGGTATGGAAGGTGGCTGCAATTTGAGAGAGGGAATGGACAGAGAGTAAAAGACTAGGTTCCTTTACCACAAAGACTACTGACTAATGATAAGAAAATGAAACAGATGGAAGGAGGATACTTACTCTTTTGTGAGGTATAGGTATGAAGAATAATGAAGAAGTTTTTGCATTGGAGGATGCTGGGAAGAAAGTCTCACTGTTGTGCCAGTGTATTTGGTTGCCTTTGTTGATCACAAAATCAATCTTCGTTTTTTTCTCTCGCATCTAAAGAGATAAAATTCAAGATCAGAAGTTTTCTCACAAAACCAACCCATATTACAAAGCTATAAATGGGTCTAAATAGGCCATTTGGTCCATTCTGGTATAACCGACGTCAATTTAGGGTGAACCGAGTGTCGGTTTAGGGTGAACCGACATCGGTTTGGGTGAGATATCTCGGGTTGTTCAAAAGTTTCCTAGGAAGTTGTTCCGCCATTTGATAAGGGTCTCTTCTTTTTCGGGGTGAAAACCGACCTTAGGAGGATTTTAAATGTGAGGTGAGGGGATGGGTGTAATGTTAGGTTTTATTTAGGACATTGGTTTAGGGTTTAGGTTAATGGGTCAAATGATGGGGGTGATTAGGTGAGGTGCATTTAATAAAGGTGAATATATTAAATAGATTTGTGAGGGTGGTGAATTAATTTAATGTAAATAATTAAAGTAATATGTGTGTGGGAAAAAGGCTATTAACTTAATTAAAATAACTAAATTAATGTGTATGGAGGTAAATGGCATTAATGTAATTAAAGTAATTAAATTAAAATGTGTGGGGTGCAGGAGATAGGTGATAAGGTGTTGAGGATGAGGAAGTGATTATAGGGCGTGCTAGGGGACCAAGGTGATTACGACATGATTTTGGTGTCTACATTTTTCCCCTTTTTGTTGCATAGCTTGTTGGTAAGCGACGTGAACAAAAATAGAGTGTGGTTGCCCCAAGTGGGAATGAGGGTGATCCCCCTCAAACCAGGAACTGATGAGGTAACATAGCACATCAACGAGTGGTTTGATAAAAGTGGATGCAAAGCTGAATGATGAGAAAGGAGGAATGGGGTACAGGGAAACTCAGGCATATAGGTAAATAGGTAAATAGTCCAAGGTCAAAGGTAGGGGCAATTAAACACACGCACACGTATAAACTGTGACACGGTACCAAATTGAAGAGCTTGCAAACTCTACATCGTCTAAGGTCGATAGTTTTATCCAAACAAGGTTGAAGAGATTCCGGTATCCGGGGTATAGGATAAGGTCAAGAATCATAATGTAGGTTAGGTGCAAGAATGGTTAGGTATGTTCGGTAACCAAAGGTAGGGTCAGGATAAATGGTCACGGTAATAGGCAAGGTAAGGTCATTAGGTCAAACAACACAAGTAACTGTGATGTCGTAAGGTATAGCGAGCGCATTGGTTCAAAGGTCACAAATAGTTTTAAGGTCAAGGTAGATAGGTCATACATTGGGTAACGCCAAGGTAGGGGTAAGATAAGGAGGTTTGAGTTAGCTAATGAGGTGAGGTTAAAGAAGGTGGAGGGCTAGAGAAGAAGGTAAAGTTGGCCGTAGGTAGGGGTAGGGGAGGCTAAATAAAAAGGAGGTAAGGAAAATAAGGTCAATGTGATGGAAATGAGGAGGTAGGGTAATCGAAAATCACAAGTATGAACCGATGATGGTGGAGAGGAACCGACGACGGTTAGCTAGGGTAGAAGACCGGCAGCGGTCAAGGGTTAACCGATGTCGGTTGAGTCGGGTAGGGTATAAAAAGTGAAAAACCCACGTTTTAAAAATTCATTTGTGCATTTGGAAAAGGAGAAAAGGACAAGAAGAGAAAAAGAGGAAGAGGACAAAAGAGAGCGTTAGGGAGCTGAGTTGGCAAGCCACATAGGTGAGATTGATTGAGTGAGAGGTGGGGTCCCAAGATCAGATCGAGCGAGGTGATTGGTGGAGAGAGTTGGAGGTCAGTTGAGGATGGCGGAGGCTGAGAGGGATCGAGAGGAATGACATGGAGGCCGGAGGTTCCACCATGATGGTAGCAATGAGATCAGGTAGGATTTGAACCTTTGTTATTGATGGTTTGGTTAAATTAGCTAGAATATAGGAAATATGAAAAAATGGGGGTTTGGGGGGGAAAGAATTTCAAAACGGGAAAAATTGAGGGCAAATGGGCATGGGGAAGGGTAATGTAGGAGCAGATAAGGGTGTAAGGAGGGATGTGGGTGGGTATAATGACTAGGAAGGGAAAAATTAGGGTTGGGAATTTGGGGCGGGAGGTACGACAGTGACTAACATCGGTCAACTTGTGGCCAACTTCGGTGGGTAGTGACCGATCAGTCACAAGAACAATGACCGATCTGCTAGTCAAAGGGATATTGTGGTTGGTTAAGGGATACCGGGGTAGTTATCCCTTGAGGGAAAAGGGTTAAGGGAGACGTGAAGGGGTTAGGGTGGCTTAGGTGAGGGGTAGGGTAGATAGTTTTGGGTGGATGGGTGTGGGTAGGTTTGGGTTAGGGTTAGGGTAGATAGGAAGGGGTTAGGGTGGCTTAGGTGAGGGGTAGGGTAGATAGTGTCAGGTGGATGGGTTTGGGTAGGTTTGGGTGAGGATTAAGTTAGACAGGGTAGGGTAGATAGGTTTAGGTAGGTTGGATGAGCAACGAGGACAACGAGATGGGGTGGGGAAAGAGATTAGGTCGGGATGTGGGGTGAAATAGGCAAGTTAGGAAGTTGTGCTAATACATTGCTTTTGTGGTATGTAGGCAAGAGACGAGTTGCGTATGAGGGCACAGGTGCCACCCTTTTACCGACAAGATGGACGAGCATGATGCGGGAAGAGTGGCATCATGTTGTAGAGGTGGGGTTGATAAGGGTGAGGTGCTACTGGCATGTAGTCCAGGAGGTGATTCTTATGGTTACCCTCATCGATAGATGGGAATCGGTGACCAACACCTTCCATTTTCCAACAGGTGAGATGATGATCACCCGGAGGATGTCTACAGGATCTTGCAATTGCCCATATTGGGGGCCCAGGTTTATTCCATCTCTTCAGAGGCATCTGAGGAGTTACTAACACCCATTTTTGGTGAGGGTGTAGCAGATCTAACATTCTATAGTGCTAGCATGAGCTATGGAGTGATGTATAGAGCTCATCCAGAGGAGATGAGGTTAGTTGTACTCTTGATGGAGGTAGTGTGTTGCTTCGCACTACTAAATGCAAAGGGGGAGATTCCCGAGGTCACTGATGGGAGTCCTCCATGACATGATGATATAGTGGACAGGTTCAAATGGGCACCCTGCATTGCTGATGCAAATTGTATAGAGAGTGTGGGCCTACGGGTGACTATGGAGGTTCAGTACTTGTTGCATTGTACTCTTGCACATCGGGCTTATGAGCACATTGTTTGTGTTCAACCAAAGTGGGGATGCCCAGCAGACGTATTCCCACGGAGATTTTTAGAGTGGGGTACACGTGGTGGGTACTTGGAAATGGGAGAGGCCCGAGGTGCATGAGCTACTCATGATGTAGCTTACTACAAGAGGTTGTTGGAGGGGCTGTTTGGGGTGGACATCATTTGGAGGCCGTATGTGGGCTTCCCTCATACGACAGATGGCCATGGAGCTATCTCGGGGCTATAGATACATCTGTAGATAGAGGGGAGGAGAGCGGGAGAACATGAGAGGATACCCATAGAGTAGGTTAGATGCCGTTTGGATTAGTCCAGGGTGTATTGCCTCCATTCCCGCAATATAGGAGAGATGACGTGGATAGACCTATCTCTCCACCATGACCCACAATGCCGACTTGGCGGGAGGAGGAGCCAGTAGATACCAAGATTGATGATACTGGGGTTGCAGATGGGTACATGCAGTGGTGGGTAGCACAACTGAGAGTCATACCACCAAGGCTAGGGTAGCCATACTTAGCCACCATCACAGTGTAGAGGACACCCTACAGGGGTAGGTGGCTACCCTGGTGATGTAACTCAGGATTATGTAGGGGCAGATTACAAGTTCGAGAGGCATAGCTTACCACATTACATGCCCATATAGTGATGTTGTAGGCTCAGGTAGGGTTGGGACAAGTACCATGCGCGGGGCGGAGGTAGGGGGATATGGATATGGAGAGGAGGTAGGTAGAGATGAAGGGGAGATAACCGCTCTATAGGCACATGTGCAAGCTTTACAGGGCCAGTTGGCCACAACACAGGGGTAAGTTACTGAGTCTACGAGGGCTAGGCTGATAGTAGCACAAGCACAAATTACTACCCTATAGGCCCAGATATAAGCACAGGCACAGATTCCAGGGCTGACTCAGGATCTTGTACCAACACAAGGCCCAATAAATGTTCGGATGATAGGGTCCCATTGTACAAGTACCCACGTAGGTAGTGGGACCCATGAAACCTCCATAGATAGTGCCCATGGCCAGGTTCAAAGATTCCCTAGGAGAGGCATGGTATTACCAGGATCATTTGTTAGCTGCCAGGCTAGATGTACCCTCCTATGCCAAGTACAGAGCACAACAAGCCTCTAGTGAGAGGACTAGATCCCACACTCACAATGTGGAGAGTACAAGGGGCCGGTGAGCCTAGGGATAGGGTCGTGGTGAGGCCACTAGTGTGTAGAGGCTAGCCCCAGGTGAGGGGCCATCAGAAGGAGGTGATGCAGGTGTCAAGCCCCGGACAAGTGCGGAGAGGGATCGAGAGAGACAATGGCACATGGAGTATTCCCCAACATCAGATGGGGAGATGATTGACTGCTCTTGTGGACTAACTCGCATGCTTTGAGTCATTTTTAGATGTATTATATATGAGACCAGCTTGCATGCCGAAGATATTTTGTATTTATTACTATGTTGCACATGATATCAGCCTGCGTGCCAAAGATTTTTGTATTGATTCATTCATTCTTTTTGTATATATGAGACTGGCCTGCATGCCGATGACATTTTGTATTGTATATCGGCCTGTGTGCTGACATTTTTGAGATGATGGTCATGATGAGACAGACATGTATTTTGAGATACACAATTATTGATTTATATGATGAGATATATGGTATTTTGTGATGTGTTGATGTGCTAATGAGATATTGGTTTATGGCTTGGTTAGATGAGATATGGATTTGTTACTTTTTATTAGATGAGATATGGGTTTGTTACTTTGATATGGATGGAAATTAGGTGAGTTAGGCATGATGGAGTGAGGTCAGTCTAGGCATGGATTGAGTTAGGTTAGTTAGGCATGGTTGAGTTAGGTTTGGCTAGGCATGGATTGAGTCAGGTTGTTAGGCATGGATCGAGTCAAGTTGTTTAGGCATGGTTGAGTTAGGTTATAGGCATGGATGAGTCGGGTTGTTTAGGCATGGATGAATTAGGTTGGTTTAGGCATGGTGGAGTCAAGGTTGGTTTAGGCATGGATTGAATCAGGTTGGTTTAGGCATGGTGGAGTCAGGTTGGTTTAGGCATGGATTGAGTTAGGTTGGTTTAGGCATGGTGGAGTTAGGTTGGTTTAGGCATGGATGTTTATTTCGGTATTTTGATAGCAAATGGCAATATAAATGCATGAGATGGTGTAAAATGTGGAAAATGCTAGTTATGTATGAAAATGTGAAATAATATAAGTGGGTAAAATTTATGTGGTATATGCTTTAGAGGTTGAGGTTTTTGATATGAACAGAAATCAAGTGAAGGTGGGGAAAATAGTTAGGGTAAAGAGTTTCGAGCTAACTTCCAGGCCCCATGCCCTGGAAGTGCTTCCTACATAGTCCCGATGAGAAGGGACCTCGATCGATGCATTTTTTCCATAAGCTAGGGAAGAATATGAGAAGATAGAAGAATAGGTAGTGAGGTTGAGAGGTAGGGTTGATTCGAGGTCATAGGTATGATTAGGTCAAGGTCAATTAGGTTGGGTGGAGGATAGGTAGATAGGTATAGGTGATTTTAGGTCAATAGGTAGTGTTGATTCCAGGTCATAGGTATAATTAGGTTGAGGGTATTTATGTTGGGGTTGAGAATAGGTAGATAGGTAAAGGTGATTTTATGTTGATTGGGGTGGAAGAAGAAAATCCCAAAAGACAGGTGTTGAGGTTCTAGTCCTATATAGAAATATCAAAAGGTAATGAAGAAGAGAAAAGATAAGAGGGCAAGAAAGCCACCCGATTGGAAAGGATCAAAACGTGTGAAACACATCTACAGATAGGCTAGTGAACATAAGACCCTAAAGACATTACATGATTGATTACTCTAAAGGTGAAGAATAGTCACAGAATCACCAAATGTCATAGGTTCAAGCAAGTCCCTTGAGGCAGTATGAGGTGAAGAGACAATGGGTAAGGAGGTGAAGGTAATTGGGTCATAAAATGGGAAGTAGAATGCCTTGGGCAATAGAGCCAAGATCACAATAGGCAAGTCCATGACGAAAAAGTTTACTTTTTTTTAGATAGAATGATTGATGCGGGAAGTCTATATGGGATGAATATATGTCTCCTTGAGGTCTTCGCGAAGCTGATCGATGCGGGAAGCTTCTAAATATTTATTATTAAAATAGTCTTCTTTTTAGATAGACTATGTAGAGAGTTGCAAGCTTTTTATAGCTATCCTTCGAGGGAGCAGTTTAATTATAGCGACAATTGAAGGTGGAAGATGTCCTTTTGAGGGATTCATCTTTTATATTGGAAGTTTGACTCAAGGAGTTAATCCCTTATTTTTGGAAATAAATTTTTTGGCTTTTAAGTCATGGACTAGACTATAATGAAGCATTTGGTTCTTGTTGAGAAGGCAATGGTGAATGACCATGGGATCTCATCTAAAAGAAGATGAAAAGTATCCATGAGAATCATGCCATGGGAAGAGTCGTGGTGCACATATTTAAGAGGAGGCAAAAGGGTGGTGGGTAATCACATGATTCTTGTTTAGTCGTTGAAGGGGAGGTGTGGAAAAGAGAAAGAAAAATGGTGCTCAAGGGATGAGCATGAACTAGATAAATAGTGATGTAGGACTAGAGGTCAATAGTAGAATGGTTGAAGATGCAAGGCATTGAGGGGCTCAAGTTTGGGCTTACCATCAAGTGAAGACAAGCGATAAGCACCTGATCCATAGTCATGGGTCACAATGTATGGTCCAAGCCAATTAGGAGCAAATTTTCCCCGTTTACTTTTTTCTGCTTTGGTTACATGTTGATTTTCCTTGAGGATGAGATCACCAACCTTGAAGGTGTGTTCATGGAAACATTTTTCATAGGCACGCTTGATGCATTTTTGGTAGACTTGGAGATGGTTGAGAGCATGAAGATGGAATTCATCTAATAACTCAAGTTGTGCTAAATGATCTTGGTGAAAGTCATCATCAGTAAGCATATCTTGAAGGGAGATACAAAGAGATGGGATCTAGACTTCGAGAGGAAAAATAACCTTGGTACCGTAGACCAGAGAAAAGGGAGTAGCAGCAGTGGAAGTGCGAATACTAGTACGGTATGCCCATAGGGCAAAAGGAATGTGCGTATGCCAATCCTTTCCAAAGTATCGTCAACCACTTTCATGAGAATTTTGTTTAGGGTTTTGTTGGTGGATTTGGCTTGGCCATTGGTTTGTGGGTAATATGGTGAGGAGAAGCTAAGTTGGATACCGAAAGTGTCGCAAAGCTTCTGTAGAGTTTTATTTTTGAATTGTTTTCCATTATCAGTGATAAGGTGATGTGGAACACCGAAGCAAAAAATAATGTGATGATTGATGAACTCACATATTTTCTCAACTTTAGTGGAGATGAGAGGTATGGATTCAACCCATTTGGTGTAATATTGATAGTGGTGATGATCCATTGATGTCTTAGGGAAGAGTGAGGATTGATCTCTCCGACAAGATCCAAACCCCATTGAGAGAAGGGCCAAAGGTCACGAGTGACTGTAAGGCATGACTAGGTGTATGATGAAGATTGGTATGTTGTTGGAATTTTACACAATGCTTAACGTAGTTGCAACAATCATGATTGAGGGTCATCCAATAATATCCTAGGTGAAGAATGCATTTAGTAAAAGCCGAGGCCACTAAAGTGACCTCCGCATATGCCATCATGAACTTCTTTAATGGTATAGGGGATTTCAGAGTTGGTGAGGCATCGTAAGAGAATACCGTCAAAGCCTCATTTATAGAGAAGGCCACCCATGATGACATAATGAGAGGCCTTTTTGAGAAAGGTGTGTTGTCCATTACATGTGAGATCAGGAGGCAATATAGAAAGGGAAAGGTAGTCTGCAAGCTGCTTATACCAAAGGTCTTGTGTGTTTAGTGAGGTAGTTTGGACGAGGTTAACACAACAAGATTTATAAGAAGGTCTCGGTATGCATTTTATGGTAACAAAGATGTCTGAATGGCAGGTGAAGTAGGTATTTGGGAAGTGAGGCAAGCCATGGTATCCACAAATTTATTGGTGGATCGTAGAACAGTTTGAATTTTATAGCGAGTCAAAGGTAGTCAACATGATGCCAACGTAACATTTGTACTCTTGAAGTATTTCATTATGACACTGATATACACCATTGACTTAGTTTACTACTAGTTGAGATTCATCAAAGATATTAATGGACTTAACCTCTAAAGCATAAGCATTCATGAGACCCAATACAAGCACTTCATATTCGATGATATTCTTGGTGCATTCGAAGTCAAGTTTGAATGATAAGGGCATAGGTTTCCCATCAAGAGGAATGAGGATAATACCTGCACCATGCCCATGTTGACATTTAGAACTGTCGAAGAATAAAGTCATTTAGTAGGGGTCATCATCCAAAGAGAGGTTAGCAATGGATTCGTCAGGAAAATCAAAATTCAAAGATTAATTCCCGAGAAAAGAGGCACATCAGCGAGCTAGTCAAAGCAATGGCCTAGCCCTTAATAGATTTTTGATGGATGAATTTGAGGTCTAGGTCAGCAAAAGCATGAGCTAATGTGCCACACATTAATTTTGGTAAGTTTAGCATACATGAAGTGTAAGGGTCAGTGTTGGTCACAACATAGTTTTGTGGTTGAGTTGGTAATGGTGAAGTTTAGTGGCAACAAAAACTAAGGCTAAGAAGAGTTTTCGGGGTGAGTATATCGGGTTTCGTAGTCTAGAAGGGTACGGATTATGTAATAAACCACCTGCTCCCTATGTTGTTCGTCATGATGAGTGAGCATAGCCCCTAAAGAGTGATCAGTAGTAGAGATGTATAGGTAGAAGGGTTGGTCATCTTTAGGTGGAATAAGTATGGGTGGTTGGAGAAGGTATTGTTTTAAGGCCTCAAAATCTTTGTGGTAGTCATCATCCCATTTGAAAGAGACCTCATTTTTGAGAAGGTGATGAAATGGTTGACAATGGTCAGAGAGTTGGGAAATAAATTGATGAATAGATTGCAATTTACCTTACAGGCTATGGAGCTATTTAAGGTTAGTGGGTGGAGGCATTTCAAGGATGGCCTTGACTTTAGCAGGGTCAAATTCTATACCACGTAAGGAAATGATAAATCCTAGGAGATTTCCTGAGAGAACCATGAAGACACACTTTTTAGGCTGAAGGCAGACGTAATATTTAATGAGGCGGTCAAAGATGGTTTTGAGGAATGCGAGGTGCTCAGGGCAACGTTTAGACTTGGCCAAGAGATCATCCACGTAATCTTCCAATATGCGATGCATGATATCATGGAAGACGTAAGTCATAACACACTAATATGTAGCACCAACGTTTTTAAGGCCAAAAGGCATGACTCGATAGCAGAAGGTCCCCAAGGGGTAATAAATACGGTTTTGTGTTGATCCTCTGGGGTGAGCAAGATTTGGTTATAACCCGAGAAACCATCCATAAGTGATAACATCTCATGGCCAGCGGTAAGGTCAACCAACTGGTCAATACCAGGTAGAGGAAAATCATCTTTAGGGCGGCAAGGTTGAGATCATGGAAATCAGTGCAAATGTAAAGTCCCCCTGTCACCTTAGTGATAGGGACGATGTTAGAAATCCATTGGGGGTAATCGATGGGTAAGATGAAGGTGTTGAAGTTCTTCTTTGACAAGAAGAGCAATGCGAGGGTACATTTTCCTCAACTTTTGTTTTATAGGTTTGGCATCGGGAATGGTTACAATATTGTGGACCACAATAGTGAGATCAATGCCAAGCATGTCAGCATACAACCAAGCAAAAGCATGGCTATGACTTTTAAGAAAAGAAGTGAGGGCTTCTTGTTCAACAACATCTAGAGATTGGCCAATCTTGATAATGTGAGGGTCATCCTGAGTGTGGATGTTGACTTCGATAGTCGATTCATTCAACATTGTTTACATCTCAGAAGGTAACGATTGGTGAATATAAGAGTCTTCAGCACTAAGCTAGGTGAGTATGGGCTCATCATCCTGGCATTGAATGACATTAATAGGAGTATCGTCCCCTATAATGTCAAGATATAAGAACGGAAGAGAGGAAGGAGCCCGCCATCACGGTGATAGGCTAGACGCCCCAAGAAAATGGTATTTATGGAAAAAAGGTAGGAGGGATAGATTTAGGATCCATCAAATTTTTGGTGAAGGTGGTGAAGATGGGGTAGGTGAAGAAGGTGGAGAGGGGTCAATGTCTTTAATGAACTCAATACGGGGCTATTTGGCAGGTAGTTCGGTAAAACTGATTCCACTATGATCATTGTGTTTACAAGTGGTACATGAAATAATGGTGTGATGACCTTGTTCATAAAGGCCAAAGCCAAAACCCTTCCAGGCACAATGGTGTAAGAAAGTGTGAGCAAAGTGGTAGTTGGTAAGCGACTCAAGGTCAACCAAAAAAGGTTGGGTTTGTGACAAAGTGGTTCGTGTGTGTAAGTGGAAATATCAAGTCCCCCATAGGTAAGATGGGTACGGAGGTGGGGAGGACCATAAAGGAGATGATTTCCTATGCGGAACTCATAATGAGGATGCTCGTGAAGGTTTCCATACTCTTGTGGATTAAGGAATGTATTGAAATTGTATAAGGCGATACTCCCCATAGCTAGGCATTGAAAAACACCTTCTAGGGGATCAGTGGTCGATATATTGGTGGCTCGAATGGAGGAAGAATTAGAAGGTAGATTGGCAGAGGTGTCGGTTAGTTGGGAAGCTGATGTGTGACTGGTAGAAGTGATAGTAGCGGTGGGAATAGAAGATTTGGGTGAAGGTGAGGTTGCAACAGCACTGGTGGATGGGGTCATGTGTGAAGAAGATGTAGGTAGGGAGGTAGACGCCTTAATAGGTACAAGGACATCATTGGGCTGGTAAAGCATGTTGCAGGTTTTGAAAGGTGATGGGTCAACTAGAATGGTATAGGAACGTCCTTCATGTTCAAACTTTACACATCGGTGCAAAGTAGAAGGAACACAACCCATGGCATGAATCCAGGGTCTGCCGAGCAACAAATTGTATTGAAACTCCCCTTCCAACATGTAGAATAACTTGGGAATAGTACGGGGACCCACACGAACGTGGAGGATGATAGTGCTGAGTGTAGAGGTAATAACGTCATTGAATGAATGCAACATGACTGGATGTTTATGCATGCAGTTGTTAGGTATGTGCATTTTTTCGAATGCGTGAGAGGAGATGATGTTAATGCTAGCACCCCCATCGATCATAACATATCAGACGTGTATATTATTGATATGGATGGAGATGAAAAGTGTAGGATCTGGGTCATCGGTTTGGTGGGGGACAATTTCATCATCCGAGAAACTAAGGATAACAACTTGGTGAACAGTGGATGTGATGAGGTAGAGGGAAATTTGGTGAGTGAGGCAACATCATGAGGTGTGATAAAAGATGCCACAGGTGTGGGGTCATTAGGTAAAACCTCAATAGATTGAAGGACCTCCATGAGGGCTTGACGATGTGACTTTGAGGTTTGGATGAGGTTGTATAAGGAAATTTTGAGGGGAGATTGGTGTAGTTATTTGAGCATGGTGTGATGTGTGGTGCCATTAGAAATGGGGCATGTAAGGCCATAGATAGTTATTTTAGGGATGGGTGTAGATGGTTTGTTGGGTATAGGATTGGTCGGTGGGTCAGCTATTTTATCTTTTGCCCTTTGTGCACGTGTGGTGATGTGTACCGTGTTGATTTGAGGGGAATTGGCAAATGGAGAAGGTGTAGGGCAAGTGGTATAATGACATGAAGGGAAAAAACCTACTGGAGGAGAAAATCCTTGTGAGGTTAGTTGGACACAATGACATTTGGGTGGTGGCGTGGCAAGTTCTCTGATGCGAACCATGTTAATTTCAAATTTTGGAGGTGGAAAGAAAGGTTGTGGTGGTGAAGATGGAGGTTGTGGTATATGTGTAGGGGAATATGTGAAGAAGGTGTTGAGGGTGAAATAGGTTCATCATCTAGGAGGTCATCATCATCAAAATTGGGGTCGAAGGACATAATTGAATGAGGGCAGCCTTTAGACCCTTACAGATTCTCAACATCATGTCCTGGCACACGATGGTAACTACAAATTTTAGTATCATCAAACCCTTTTGGTTTAGGTTTAAGAGGTTCATAATTTCTAAGAGAAGGGAGGGTGATAGCAGAGCTTTCCGGGAGGTTAGCCAAGATGGTGGCATATGATCCTACCAGTGGATCACAATTCGAAGTGAAAGTAGGTTTGGTTGGAAGATTGGGTAGTTTTTTTGGTAGTCAAGGTAATGTTGTCTTGGATTTGGGTTGTACTATATTTAGTGTAGGTGTAGTAATAGAAAGAGAGGTAGGTTTAACCATATTTTTAGAAATTAACGGTTTTTTTGATTTCTGGTGTTTTTTCTTAGGTAGAGGTGTAGGGCGAGCACATGATGTAGATGGCAAGGCAGATGGTGGGAGAGGATGAGTGACCCAAGGGGACAACTGAGGTGTAGTGGTAGGTGTTGGTCAAAGTCGAGAGAGAGGTACAGGTGAGGTGGAAGAAAAGGTCATAGGTAGTGAAGGAGGTATAAAAGGTAATGGTGGTATGGGAGGCAAAGAAGTTACAGATGGTGATGAAGGGCATAAGGTTCTCCTAGGTAGAGCTATAGGTTGTGGTAAAGGGGTCAAGGGATTTTTAGGTTTACCCCTGGAGAGCGTAGATTTTATTAAGGTAGAGGGGTGAGGTCCCAAGATAGATGGTAGGGGTGAAGATGATAAAGGTATAGTTGGTGAGGTCGGTGTGTGTGGATTAGAAGGTTATAGTTTTTGTTTAGGTTGAGGGATTGGTTCAATAGGTATATGGGAAGATGTGGTCAAGTGTATCCTGACAAGAGGATGTGCAAGGTTTGATGTGGGTGTGACCCCTAGAACACTAGTGGGTTTAGATATAAGAGATGATGTTGGAACACGTCGGCTAATAGGCAGAGAGGCGGGTATAGATGAGGATGATGCATTAGAAGATGTATCGAGAGTTATTTTCATGTGCGGTTTAGGTTGTTGAAACTTATTCGGATAAATGGTAGAGGTGTCAGTGGAAGATGATTGCATTTAGGTCGAGACTAGGAGTAAGAGACGCCCCCAAAGTGAAGCCCTATCAACATAGTCCAGGAAGTCGGCCAAACGTGAGAACAGCACTGTGGTAGATGAGGTAGATGTGGAGTGAATGGTGATTCCCATAAAATATGTATGAGAAACAAGGAATTCATTGGCTTTGGCCTTATGTAAGAGAGCCGAAAGTAGGTCCGCAGGATCTTGGGTAGTTGATGGAGAATGGTCAAGCGGCAAAAAAATCTATTGGATCCTGAATAGGTGGAGAAGATGATGAGTACTCCTTTGTGGGTGGAGGAGGTATAATTAGTAGCGGCTCACTGGGTAGGGAAGCTAAAGGGGAAATGATATCGGTGCTAACGAGAGACTCCTCTGTAGGTGTACGGGGAGGTGAAGGGATTTCCTCTATGGGTAGAGGAACATATAAAGTAGTTTCTTATGTGGGTAGAGGATTTCGGGTTAGGATTTCCTTGATGGAGGGGATAGAAGATATTTGGGAATCAAGTGGTAAGTCGATAAAGATAACATGTACCTCACGTGTATTACTTTCATTGTGTGAGGCATCACCGGTTTGATCATTAGATGGGGAATGGTTTCTTGAATATATGAAGGTCTTGATTGGCTGGTGCATTAGGGTTATCCAGATGAACTCGCTACTCTCGAGCATTCCCGAACAATGTTTTGAAAGGTGATACAATTTACATCCTTTGTGACCATTTACACAGTGATATTTATAGTAGTCATTTTCCTTGTACCAACCTGGTATGGGGTGAGAGGGGTCAAAACTAGTATGTGGTTTGATAGGAGGAAGGGTGATGGAATCAGCTTTAATAAGCTTTTCTAAAACAAATGAATATGGTTCCTCAATTGAGGTGTATTTCTTTTGTTCTCATTTGAATTGGAAGGCTTGGTGGTGACAGATTGGATAAATGTTTAGCGTGATTGGATGGATGGGTAGGGAAAGCCTTAAGTACTAGTGCGTGGCAGTTCCTTTGGCTTTGGAATAACTCATTTGAGGTTTCGAGGAAGAGGAAGTATCGTGTGATTTAAACACAGAGTTCTTGTTTCGCAATTGTATCTTATTCTCTTCAATGGTGCAAATTTTGATCTTACGTGTCATGGTGAAATCCTCATCAAATGTGTGGAAGGTTTGCACTTGTAAGGTAGGTGAGATATGTCTAGCACAGGCTCATGTGAAGAGCTCTATGAGTTCAGTTTTCGGTAATTGGAAAGTGAGTTGGTTGATTAGGCTACGCCAATGAGAAACAAAATCTGTGATGATTCATCATCATATTGATGTGTAGATTAAAGATTGGTCATGGTAACCTTCTTGACGATGTTAATTGAAAAATGATCCAAGAAGGCTTGGGCTATTTGGTTGAATGAGAAGATGGAATGTCTAGGTAATCCACTATACTAGTCTAATGCTGGACTAGTTAGGGACATGGGAAAGGTTTGCAAAAGCAAAGCATCATCATGGGAAATTAAGTAACACCCATGTTTGAAAGATCACAAATGTTTTTGTGGTTCTTCCTTATTGTTAAAGTGGTTAAACTTAGGCATCTCCCAGTGTATAGGATATGGGTGAATGGGAATGGATTGGTGAATAGTCTCATTACAAATCTTGTCTTAGGTGAGAGAATTGTGAGTGCTAGAAATAGATGCTTCTAATGTCTGCATCTTTTCCATGATTAACTTGATAACGTCATTGTTAGGTTGTGAAGATTGGGTACCCCCCGGAACGAAAGGAGGTTGTTGTGGGACATATGAAGAATAGGACATTCCAAAATATGGTGGTGTCGAATAAGGAGGTGGGAATTGAGAGATAGACATAGAGGGTATATATTTGGACTGAATGATTGATGAAAAAGGGGGCAGCTGGTAGTAATTATGTGAGGGTGGGACACTCGTAGTGACCCGGGTAGAGATGGGAGGTAGAGATTAGGAATAAAAAGGAAAACGTTTTGAAATGGGGTAGAGGTTCTTTGTATGTACCCAAAATTGTAGGGTATTGCACCACTGGAACAATGTTACACATACCCCAATGATGATACAAGTCTCCTTGCAAGGTGTTTGGAATCTAGAAAGGCTCGCCAAGTATACGTTTGTATCCCATATGCCCCACTTGTCCTCTGCATGCTTTTTTTTTTCCTCTACCTCTTCTTTTCTTACATTTCTATCTTTAGTGATGAAACTACCGCCCTGCCTAGGTGGTGGTCCCGTGACCGCCGCCCGGACAGGTGGTGGTCTCGTGAATCGTCGCCCTACACAAGGCAAAGCGATCCGTATGCATTTTCCAGATTCTTCCGACGATCACATCAAATGTAAATCTTCAATTTTACATGCTTTCTTCAACCACTTTGGCTTGCATTAATGTTTTTGGTCCCCTGGTAATAGTGTTTTTCCTTTGTTTATAGTAAAAGAGTTCAATTAGGAGTTACCCTTTGGTAAATGCATTTGCTATAAATAGCCAACTTGTTTTCAAACAAATGGCCCCTCACCTTCTCAATTCTCTTATTCAATCTTTGAATTTATTGCTTAGAATTCTATCAATTTCATGTTTTTCCTCCATTGTTGGTCTTTTAGAGGTCATTCGATCTTCTTGTTTCAGTCTTGCTTCATTGTTGTGCCATGTAAGTCAGTTTAGCATAGAATAGCTTCATTTCTAGATTAGAATCCATTAAAGTTGCAGGTTTTGTTTTATCACAAGGATAGATTCTAAAACTCTCGGTACACTTGTGTTGTATTCCCGCAATAAATCCTACTAGGAATTGCATAGTCAAGCTCTATTCACTTGCGCTATCCCTCTCCTACTCGCATTGTATTCGGTCTATATCCAAAGTTGCCATTGTTCGAATACCATCTTCTGTTGATATTGTCATATACACACTTTCTAGATTCACAAGGACATGAAGGAATGAGGAGATCACACTAAGGGGATGAAATCACACAGAACTGGATTTACCACTATTATGTAAACTCCAGGTTTGAGCTATTAATGTTCTAGTTACAACATATCAAATAGAGTAGTGAATTATTTTATTTCAGTTAAAAGTTCACTCTCGATATCACCAGGGAAGCTGTGGGGATTGATAGTTTCTGAGAAACTATGATTCATTCCTCACTTCTAAGGTAGGATCGAGAGTATTTCAAATTAAAATAATTAGTTTGTTTAGATATTTAGGATAAAATCACAACTGCATAGGCAAATAGCCACACCAAGCTACTTTGTTTGTTTTTATTCTATTACTAGATTAGTTGTTCCATTTTCTAAATATACTAGAGTAGCTTCTCTCTAATTTCATTAAAATACATCATTGAAAATAAAAAAATAGAAGAATGCTTGCATAGTGTAAATACTTCTTTCGTAATCAGTTTATTAATTTTAGTTAAAAGTTGAATCATTTTGTATGACAATCACAGGACCTAGAGAGCCTAGAGAATATATATTTGAACCAATAGTGCCTCAACTAAATCTACCCATGACATTAGCTGATATAGATCAGGACCTTAGAATATAGGTCTTTCGAGCAACATCAAACCTACTAGCAATTAGTGAACAATGAGAGAGGTTTACATATCGAAGAGGACAAGGCATACACATTTTGGTCAAATCATCCTAACTATAGATTGCCTTGATAAAATACCCAAATGACTGTACAAGGATTTGAAAGAGAGCAAGAATTTGGTTGTGATCCTTTATTTCCATAACCTAACATAGGAGACCTCCTTGTTAACATAGATACTAGCTTACACATTCAAGTTGCCAAAACACCTATAAGGTATTTTGAGAAAATCATACAACTTCTAGTTCTGAACATAGAGGCTGAAAAGGCATAGGATTACTAGATAATCGAAGAAGGGATTAATTCTTCACATGACCATAATAGGTCCACAACAACCATGAACTCATGGTTTTGATCCTACAACCCAACAGGCCTACAAGTCAATTAAGTATTGACACCGGCTTATTTAACGCTCGGTATTTAAATCCTCACCACTCCCACCAGATATCATCATGCAATTCTCCATATTAAATATAGAAGCCAATCAATCTAATATTTTCTAGGCTAGACCAGAAAACCACCCATAGTTCACTATGAATCCACTAAGCCACCTATCACCATTTTCATGACCTTGTTTGGAGATATATACGAAGCTCCCACAGGTCATTTTCCACGCATCCAACAACCAAGAAACAGGATCTCGGTAGAGCTTGACATTGATTGGAGCCTCCAAATGGCCATTATATCTAAATGAACCATTACACCAATTAAAGTTAGGAGGGCCTTCTTCACCTTAGATTCGCAGATTCCATTATTGCGTATTGAGGATATGAGATTACTTGATTATCTTGTCTATATCTTTTCATATTCAACATTCACCGGATGTCTCGGCACGACCTCGGGAGGTCGGTATGAGGAAGAGGTACTTGTATTTTCCCATGCTTGCATGTCACTTTTCCATCATATAATTACCGACACCACTAGTGGTAGCGTTTGCAAGTGGTATATATGAGACAACAGGTGCAGAGGATGCTATGTTTTGGGTGGTGGATGAAGGTATGGTGGAGACTATGAATGCAATATAGGTGGCAGATGTGGTGGTCAAAGATGGCATGGGACCTAGCTATGACACAACTGGGGATAAAATGGGTGAGGTCACCATGGTAGGAGGTGGGAGCGAGGTGGAAGTGATCATTAGGGATGGAGATAAGGATATGGGCATTCCATAGATCAATTGACCCGAGGCATCTCGAGTGGAGGCATGGGTGAGGTAGTGGCTCAAAGCCACGGGGTTATGATCTAAGAGTCGTGTGAACTCCGTGTCACCTATAGGAATGGTGATAGGTTGATTGGAATCCATGGTTGATGAGCTGGAAGGTGGTGAAGGACTAGGTGATGAAGGGCTAGGTGGGAGCGGTAGTCAACTAGCATGAAATATGAGGTTGCTCGCCTGACTACGGGTCAGCACCATGTGGGTAGGAACTGATTTGGTGTGACTATATTATGTTTGAACACAATATAACTAGGAAAACGGTCAATTGGTGAGCTATAAAAAACACAGGTGACTAACGTCGATTCTGTAAACCGATGTCGGTTAGGCTTAATCGATAGTCTGTTAAGTGAAGGTCCCAGATCGAGAATTTCCACGAGGATGAGATGTAAGGTGACCGTGTGTTTGAAGTAATGACAATATGCAAGGTGATAGGAGCCTTTTATAACTTAGAAAGTGAAATAGTTGTATGTTGGATAAGTATCCAAGAAGACTTCGGACCGATGCCAGTTGGGTTAAACTGATTCCGGTTAAAGATAACCACAATGGTTCTTGTGAAATTGAAACAGAGAATAAGAAAATTGGTTGTGATTTAAACATCGGTGTTCAATCAAACCTAAGTCTAAGAATGATGTAGATGTGGTCCAGAACACCCGGATGAAGTCAAAATACATGAGACTATGATTGGGAGTATGCAAGGAAAGACAAAAATGATGATCGAAATCTCTCACCTCAAAACACAAATCAAGCAGAACATTAAGAAAGAATGTCCCTAGAGTTCCTATTTTATTACATTTGTTCAGCTTATGTTATTTATATGGACTAACTGTTATGAACATAACAATAGAATTTCTTGGTGAGGAAGGCTTCCTACAAAGAAAGAATTCTAAAGGGTGAGGTTTCAGGAATGTTATGGGGGGTGGGCTTCTCTCTGAAGTATGACTCGATAGAGCAATGAGCTGGGTGCCCACTGTACCGTGATTATGTGATCACCTACAGATTCTTCCAGGTAAGATGTTGTTTAAGGATGTATGTATTTTGAATTTTTGTGTGGTTTGGTAAGAATCAAAGAAAGAGAAAAGGATAGAAGTGCTTTGCTACGATTCGTTTGTAAACCATTTACTACTCATGAGTTCTAGATATAGGTTTCCCTCAATTAATGTGAGCTAATGAGCTAAATCAGAATGTAGTGCACTTGTTTTAAACCCAAATCAAAAGTATGATATTTGATGACAACAATAGATGAATAGGAAGAGGGATGCTCTTTCACTAAAATGTAGAAAACAAGAATAAGAAGGTTCTTTTTAAATACACCAAAAGAAATGTGTCTTTTAGAGCAAGTAGAAAGAAGAGAATGCTACCAAGGAGAGAGTCTTAATGTGAATGCTACTTAGAAGGGAGACAAACACATGTAATTTTTACCTACGAATGAAGAAAGATGAAAGGAACCCTGAATGGTCCCACCAAAGCGATGCCAAAATGTTTCACCTGATTTCTTAGTTTTTCTAAGAAGTACTTGACAAAACAAATTAGGTAAAGGTGGTAAGAGGAATACCTGGTTTGAGATGGTTGAAGGTTGTATGCGCGCGTATCTGAATTCTGAATCAAATTGATTGTGAGATCTTCCTTTTGGCTAGGAGGAACTACCTGTATAAGAACCAAAACAAGACCACAAAAGAGAGTTAAACGATATATGCAGTGGACTGCCTAGCATGTGCTAGATCCTGGAAGCACGATACTTCTTAGATGGCTATCAATCCATTGTTTAAAACAATTCAATGCTAAAACAAAGTAAATATTGTCCTACTATAATTTAATATGATTTAGGCATCTCATACAAAATACAATAGGCTAGATCTAATCTAACAGGATAGGCTAGAAGCAGATCTGGAGGTCAAGTAGGTTGGTTATAGGTGAATCTGAGCTAATAGGCTAGGTTAGATACAGATCTGAAGGTCAAATAGGTGTTTAGGTAGGTATATGTTAGAAACAGGTTATTATTCTGGCAGAAATCAGGTGACACAGAGACCGACCATGGTTTTATGAAATAGATGATGGTTGGAATGTAATCGGTGATGGCTAGAGAGAACCGATGACAGTTAAGTTAGGGGTTGGTGGACTCACACAGTCTAGGTTTTTGGAGTTTTGGGGAAAAAGTGGAGTAGATAGAAGACAAGAATTGATCACAGAGGGGGGTAGATATGTTGTGAAGGTTTGAGGCTACTGAGGATGTCAAATAGGAAATTGGGCCAAGTGTTAAGATGATTGGGTATGGAAGGTGGCTGCAATTGGAGAGAGGGAATGGATAGAGTAAAAGACTAGGTTTCTTTACCCTAAAGACTACAACTGATGATAAGAAAATGAAATAGATGGAAGGAGGATACTTACTCTTCTGTGAGGTACAGGTTTGAAGAATAATGAAGAAGTTGCTGCATTAGAGGATGTTGGGAAGAAATTCTCACTATTGTGCCAGTGTATTTGGTTGCCTTTGTTGATCACAAATCAATCTTCGTTCTGTTGTCACATCTAAAGAGATCGAATTCGAGATCAAAAGTTTTCTCACAAAACCAACCCATATTACAAAGCTATAAATGGGTCTAAATAGGCCATTTGGTCCATTCTGGTATAACCAGTGTCAATTTAGGGTGAACTGGCATCGGTTTAGGGTGAATCGACATCGGTTTGGGTGAGATATCTTAGGTTGTTCAAAAGTTTCCTAGGAAGTTGTTCCACCATTTGATAAGGGTCTCTTCTTTTCTCAAGGTGAAAACCGACCTTAGGAGGCTTTTAAATTTAAGGTGAGGGGATGGGTGTAATGTTAGGATTTATTTAGGAAATTGGTTTAGGGTTTAGGTTAATGGGTCAAATAATGGGGGTGATTAGGTGAGGTGCATTTAATAAAGGTAATTATATTAAATAGATGTGTGAGGGTGGTGAATTAATTTAATGTAAATAATTAAATTAATATGTGTGTGGGAAAAAGGCTATTAACTTAATTAAAATAATTAAATTAATGTGTATGGAGGTAAATGGCATTAATGTAATTAAAGTAATTAAATTAAAATGTGTGGGGTGTAGGAGATAGGTGATAAGGTGTTGAGGATGAGGAAGTGATTATAGGGCTGTGCTAGGGGACCAAGGTGATTATGACATGATTTCAGTGTCTACACCTTTGTCAAAGCAAAGCGAGATCTTCCTCTTTATTCTTTATCTCCCCTTCTAGGTCTCTGACCCTTTCATTTCGCCCAAAGAGTCTAGCCTCGATCTCAATGGAGACTTTGTTGAGCATGTTGCATAGTTGTTCATCCGAGAGCTGTTGGGTATCCACCACTGGGTTATCTTCTCTTGGTCTTGGAAATGTTATTATTTCCCCGTGGCTTACCTCAAACTCTGGTTCATCAAGGTGGGACTATATAGGCCATGACAAGTATCTTCCTTATCTATGAATATGCAGCCTCCTTGTCAAATGATGACATTGCTACAAGATCCTCTACTCGGAATGGTACTTTGGAACCGCACACGGAACACTTTCTTGGGGTCATCAATATAACCCATCTCCAACCTCTTCCCCTCTGCACACCTTCCTCCCATGCACGTACCCTTAGGTATACATACAGTTAAAACTGGGCCTCTAGTGCTGATGTGTTCCTCTTTTGCGCTCTCCTTCTCTTTGTTCAACACTGGCTCAGTGTTGTGTTCCACTTTTTCCTTTACCAGGGTCTTAATGTCCCTTGTCTCTTCTTCTTCTGCCATCTTGGTTGTCTTCTCCTGTATAGAGCTTTGAGTCTTTTGCTTCTACATGCTAGCCTCCTCATATTTTCCCATGTCCTGGGCACTTCCTCCTACCTGGCTATCCTTGCACCGCACAAAAAGGAACCCTTTTTCTTCTTCTCTACCTTCCTTCTCTGAATCATGTACATTGAAAATATGTGGTCCTTGATCTTTCCTAGGGTCCTCTTCCCTACTTAATTCTTCTTCACTATCATCCTTTTCTCCTATGCACTTGTCCAAATTTCCAAATTCTTCCAAGGTGGTCTCCTCTTCTACCCTCTGCTTCTTCCTAACCAGAGATTCCGGTGTAGGTGACTCTGTTTCTTCTTCTTCTAATGACTCCTTATCTAATGGATTTTCTGGCTCTGGAGTCTTTTCTCTGATTATGGGCTTCTTCTTGCATGTACATATTGGTTCTGGCACTTGTCCGGGGAACCTATTGCTTGTGTGCCTACCACACTTGGAATTTTATTTTCTGGTTCTTTTTCCTCCTGTTTGGGTGTGGGTCTTTTCCTCCTAGTTGGATCCTGAGGTATAGATACCTCATTTTCTAGATATGTGCCCTTTTCTAACTTAGGTCTTATGTGAATGTACATGCGCACTTGTGGATCCTTTTGCAATGGGCGAGTCATGGGCCTTGTCATTTGAACTTCATGTGATACATACCGCTCCACGTATGCACACTTGCCAGGGTACACCAACCCTTTACGCATTTCCTTGTGGTCTTGGTCCAGATTACCAAGGTCCAACTTAAAATTTTGGACTCCTTGAACCTATTTACTCTCGCTTGGAAGTATTGAGCTATGAAGGCAAAGGGGAGCTTGCACCATGGGCTCCATGTCCCATCTGACAGTTTGAATCTACCCAAATAGAAATGTTGGTACATAGAAAATTCCACTTCTCCCCTGGTGGTTGCTAGTAGTTGTTTAGGAATTCTTCATTTTTCCCGAACACATTCCTTAGGTGCGTGTACCACTTTTCCAAGTGCACCTTGTGCACTATTTTCATAGTGTCACAAGTGTATTTCTCAAACCTTTTGGTGGGTGAGGGGTCTTCAGCAGGGTACTCCCATATGAACTTATCTGATGCATCCGTACCCCAATCTTCGAGAACACGATGGTTAGCAACACATTTCCAAAGAGGATCCTATCACCTTCCTTCGTGTAGTTAATAATTTCATCCACAATGAATGCAGAAAAATTGTAGATGGTGCCCTCTAAAATCTTTCTACACACATTCAACCATGGCTTATTGACTTGGGTCCATCTCTCCTGGCCATTTAGCTTTGACACCAAGGTGCACGAACATATTCATCACTGGATCCTTAATGTTTGCGACATCATAATACCTTGACCCCTTCTTACATGCAAAAGTGGCGATAGTTTCCTTAATCACTTATTTTTCAGTAAAATCATCCTCTAACCCGTCTCCTTCACGGTTGAGGCCTCTCGAAATGTGAAATAAGCTGAGGAGTTATGCGCATATTGCACCCTACAAAGTGCAAATAGTCCTCATGTACACGTGACATCAGCCATTGATATAAGCGCTCAGGTTTCTCAAAGTAGGGAAACTCAAAGAGTTGTAATAACCCTACCTTCTCCAATTTGACCTTCACGTCATCATTATATATGGGCAAACCCTCTGGTGTCCTTTTGTTCATTGGGCGCACTAACTCCAGCACCATTTCCTTCTCAATTGTGTTTTTCCGATGATTATAATCATTTACAGACATGTTCCTAAGATGGGACTCCCACTCCTTCCCCAATAACACTCCATCTGGGTATTGCATTTCTTCATAGCACTCCTCATTTGTGTGTGCTTGGTTTCTTATTGCTTGCCCTTGCCCTTGCCCTTTCCCTTGCCCTTCTTGGGTGTACTAGCTGGTTTCTTGGGTGCCATTCTCTAGGTCTTCTTCCCACTTCAATCACTCCATGTTACTCTGTTCTTCTAGTCTCTCCAACCTTAGATCTCAAACTTGTGAAGAAAATTACTTAAACTGTGCCCTAGTTCTTCAAACCCTAACTAGGATACTCCCTTCACAAGACAGTTCCTTCCTACAACTTCTCCTATGCTCATGAAATCTCTTCCTCTTGGTTGACAAACCCAAACCTGGTTACCCACGCTTCAATCTCTCCAAAAAAAAATTTCACACGGATCATTTTTTTAGAAGCCCTAGTTTGGAAAAGTGCTTCATTCTCCTTATACGCAAAGTGAAAAATGAAGTTTCTCGACCCCTTTATTTATACTTTTTTCCCTTTTTAGGCATTAAGTGCTACTTCACCTACCACCATACTTTTTACATTTAATGCATCTTTTTCAAACAAATCCCATCTTGACACTTTCACTCATGCACCCCAACTCGTGTGGAAAACCCCCAACCTTTAGGCGCACAACCAATCCAACTTTGATAGAAGACTCTTACGCATGTGTAACTAGTGCTAAAGGCACTTCTTCTATCCCGATTTTTGCTCTTGCATACTTCATGTTCCTTAATGTGCTTTCTCTTCCTTTTTACGTGGGATCCGAAAGTAGCTTTATCTTGACACCAACAATCCTTTTTCCATATTTTCTTTTACAGCACCTCTTTTAACAGGGCCATTCAATTGGGTTTTTTAACACAAAACACCTTGGTACTTTAACCATGTGCTCCTTCACATTACTCTAGCCCACACTAAAATGATATGCGGTCGTCTGCGCACTCACGATTCTCAAAAATTAGCAATAAGGTTACCGACACCCAAGTTGTAAAACAAAACAACAAGGAAAAGGGAAATATAAGAAAAGAAATGCATAAACAAAAATTCTAAACTAACTAGAAAAACTACGTTATTTACAAACACCGAGAAGACTCATTTATAGTAGGGCTTGACTACTCCCATTGAAGTGACTAGGCAACTTTGTCCCATCCAACACTTCAGAATCGACACATCCCCAAATCAAGGATGTACAAGATTGTGTAAGGACCCAACCAATGGAATTTCAACTTCCCAGGATGGTGCAAAAATTTAGAATCATAAAGTAAGACCATCTGCCCAACCTCAAACTTCTTGTTTCTTATGTGGCAATCATACCAAGCCTTCTGCTTTGCTTTCTCTATTGTTTGGCTCCACTTAGCGAGTGATCATCTCTCATCTAGCTTCATTAACTTATCAATTCTCTCTTCCATCACTTGCTCATTAACTAACCCTCCTATGCATGCTATTCGTAGAGAAGGTAACATGAATTCAACTGGAAGAATGAATTTTGCTCCAAACACCAACTGAAATGGTGTGGCTTTGTTCAACCTTTTATAAGTTGTCATGTAAGTCCATAACATTGTTAATAATTTTTCATCCCAATCTTGTCTACCGACATCACAAATTTTGGTTAGGGTATGACTCAGTATTTTGTTGAATGCTTCTATGGTTCTATTTACTTGTGGGTGATAGGGTGTAGTCTTATGATGAGCCACCATGAACTCTGCTAATAGGATCCTCACGTTCTCATTCAAGAAATGCATACCCCCACATCCTTTGGTTAAACTCAATGAACATCCATACCTTGTGATAATTTTCTCCCACAAGAATATTTCCGTTGTGGATACTATGTAATCTTTAGTTGGGGCTGCCTCTACCCACCTTATCAGATAATCCATGCAAGTGATGACATAGCGTGATCCAGTCCTACGCGCCGCTGGTGCAATAGGGCCTACAAAGTATATAGCCAACTTTTCAAATTGAGCCACTCTAGGGATAGGGCACAAAGGCATTTCATCTCTCTTTCTTGGCTTTCCAATGCGTGACAATGGTCACATTCTTTATAATAGTATTTATAATCCTTGTACGAGGTTTCCCACCACAAACTGTCATTAATATCTTATGCATGTGGCATAAACTACATAATGTCCACCCGTACTTCCTCCATGTGCTTCCTCCATGATGGTGAGATGCTCTTGCTTTAATACACACCTAAGTAAAACCTCATCATGTCCCAACTTGTACAAGTCTTCACCGATAAACATGTAGGGCGTGGTGTGTATTGCTAGTTACTTCTTTTCTAATGCCTTCATTCCTTCTGGCACCACACCTTCCTTTAAAAATACTACAATTTCCTCCAAATCCTAGGTTGCACACCTGCAACCCAAGCGATTGAACATCCGACATTGTCTCCTCAATACTTTGTGCATCCTCCCTAAATCAATTCTTGACGAGATGATCAGGTCCACAATTGCTCTTCCTAGGCTTCACTACTATGGTGAACTCAAAATCTTGAAATAACAATACCCACCGATATATGTGCCCTTGTAGAATGGGATTTTTCACCAAATACTTTAATGCCATGTGGTCGGTGTAAAATACAAAGGGTGTTGCTAGCTAATACTACCTAAATTTGAAAATCACGTAGATCATTGACAACGCTTCATGCTAAGTTGTGGTGTAATCTAATATCTTTGGTGTCAACTTCCTGCTTGTAAAACACAGAGGATGATCAACAATTCCTTCACCTAGGCTGTGTAAGTACTACTCCAATAGCGAGTTCCTAAGGCATCTACATGGACATGGAAGGGCTTGTCCCAAGAGGGAAAATGTAATATAAGCATAGTGACAAGCCTATCCTTTAATGTATCAAACACCCTCTACTGTGCCTCTCCCTAATGGAAGGAACTTTTATGTCTAAGTAGTTCCTCTAAAGGCATGGTGATCTTGGCATACCCCTTGATGAATTTCCTATAATAACCCGTATGCCCAAGGAATCCAGTGTGCATGTGCTCTAGCAAGCAGGCTCCCCTAACCCCACAATAAGCCGCAACTTTAGCGGGATCTACCAGTAAGCCCTCCTTACATATGATATGCCCCAATAACATGCCAAAGGGTGTAGCAAATATGCATTTCTTAATATTGAGGGATATCCTCAACTACCTACACCTCTCAAACATTAACCTCAAATTGTCACAATGGTATTTTACTAGACCATACACTCGTCAATCATCCAAATAGACTCCGGAGAAATTTATGGATGAAGTCTTGGAATGCTTGCACCACTATGTAGGAAAAATAACAGGTGTATTATTTAACCCAAAGGGCATGACTGTATATTTAAAACTTCCCCACTCAGTGGCAAAAGTTTTCTTCTCCTAGTCTTCCTTTGCAATCCAGACTTGGTGGTACCCCAGTAAATCCATCCGAAAAGGAATAGATTTCATGCCCAGTGACTCCTTCTAAAATTTCTTCAGTGAAGGAGGTTGGAAAATGATGAATGACACAAAGCTGCGATCAGTTCCCTATAATCCATGCAAATCATAATCTGCCCATCCTTCTTGATGCTGATTACCATCAGACTTATCTTTTCTGATTCCTCCACTACTTCAATGATCCTAGAAACTATCATTTTGTCTATCTCCTCCTTAACATTTATGCGTAAATTGGGATTCATTTGGTAGGGTCTCTTCCTAACTAGGTGCGTACCATCCTTAGGCTTTATCTTCATCTCCCCCAAGGAATGGTGAATGCCTTTGAGCTCATGGTACCTTCATGGGAATAAATCCTCAAATTCATGTAATAGATCAATGATATTAGAGAATCCATTCTTCAAATAGTAATCTTCAATAATAGCTTCCTTAGGTTCTTCTCCTGAACTGATGTTAACCTTATTTGTCTTTAAGGGCTCATGGTAGGTGCGTGAGTATCAGCATTGTCCACTACCTCACACGTCCCTACAGAATGGCTAACATCTAAGCTTTCTTCCTCTCCCCATCAATCACATACACCAACTTCCCTTTCTCCTTTTCCAAACACACGTGCTTAAGCTGTAACTCTTATGTTTCATCTACTTCCTCTTCAAAGCACGCCTCTAAACCTGTACCACCTAGTAACTCCAATAGCCTATCCTCCTCCATGGCACTATCCCCCATGGTAAGGTGCTTGATACCCTTCAAGGCCTTATCAATGGATGGCTTAGTACTCGATACTCAAAGGTTTGAATGAGGTCATCCATGAGCTCTTGCCAATTCCCTGTCTGGCGGCATGTCTCTAAATGAATGTACCATGCGCACGCGTGCAACCTTTTAGTGTAGAATACAACTTATGCACCCAAAGGGATGGTGAAAAAGCTTTTGTGCCTTCTCTCTAGATCCTTTCACACTCTTGGATATGGAAAGAGGTGGGCTCCTTCCCATGGTAGTCCTTGATGGTGGTGGGCATGTTTCTCCTAGAGAATCTGATAGAGAGAGAAATTCTTACCTCGCACCATTCCAAAAGGCTCTCCTGATGGGTAGCCCACCACCATGCCACTGTGCCAAGTAGGACATAACTTAGCATCCCTCTCTATTCCTTCTCATTCTTCCACTGAGCTTCCATCTCCCGTAGAAAGATCTCAAGGAAGGCTCCTCCTAAATACTTAGGTAGCTCCTTTCCTCCTAGGCACCGAACTGTGCACGCCTTTGTCACCTTGGTCACCGACCCTCTCAACTACCATCCCATCAATTCATAAGTTCCATGCACCTAATTGTCACATGCTAGACTGGTGGTATCACTTCTGACTGAGCATCTTCAAACTGGATAACTCCATCTAGTAGGATGGATTATCTCTGGGTCCCTGATTGAGCACACATATATCCTATCCAAAACTTCTTCTCCCAGGGGTTTAGTATAGGGTGTCGACTTCCCATCAGCCAAGGGTATAATAACCACTCCTTATTTTCAAAGTTGATGTACCCTTTGTTGAACCAAAGGTCTGCATTGTTTTGTAACACCATGGGCACCTAAGGAATCTTTGGAAAATTGTCTACCTCGTGCAAGCACCAAGACTTCAAAGTCTCCGAGAAACTTAGCTCCCTAGATAGTGATAGATGCATCCTTTAAGACACCGACAGGAATCACCTTATTCTTGTTTGCCATATATAGCACATTCAAAGATGGCTGTAATGTAGGTCTTCCCATCCGATGGCATGCATCCAAAGTTATAACATTAACCTCTCGCACTGTGTTAATGAGGATATTATTAGGGAGCCATCCATCTACAACTGCATTCAATGTGATCTCCTTATCATAGTCAAGGCTATGAGGCAGAATTTTTTCACGCAAGACATACCTCTCGTGCTCTCCTCCGGTGCATGGTACCTTCTCTCTAAACCATGATCCTAGCAAGGTAATGATATTCTCTTGCCTTAGCATTTTACACACCTCCTTGACCTCATCCAGGTCATCCTTTGGCACCTTGACTCTCCTCCCTTGTTCCTCCCTCCTGGATTGCTCCTTTAGACACTGGATTTCCCCTTGTAAACTCTGAATGACATCCATGGTGTCATGATATACCTCCTTTTGATGCATGAGGTTTGGGTACTTTCCATAAACTATTTCCTCCCTTGAAACAAGGTTCTTACGCCTTGGTATCTCTCTTACACGTGTGGTTTCTACCCTTGTTGTTACAAGAAAGGCTCCAAACTTTCATCCCATGTTACCCGAGGCATCCAATGTGTGTCTACCTTCTTAATACTAACTAACCATTGCGGTGCCCTTGTCTTTCAAGTCTTTGTTGATTCATGTGCTCAAACAACTCTGGGCACTCCTCATACTTATGCTTCTTTCCACACCATGAGCACTACAATAGGTCTGGGAATTATCATTTGTAATGCTTTTTAGACCCACAATTGAAATAGGTTCCACATGGGAACTCAGTCATTCCTCCTCTATGGTTACCACGACCATGAAATCCTCCATGAAAACCCCTTCCGCGCGTGCCTCCATCTCGTGCACTTTTCATAATGACAATCATCACCCTTGGAACTACCGGGCAATCTTGGTCTAGTACACCCCATGATCAATGGCCTCATGGATTTAAGCAATGAGCATATAGTCCTTAGTATCATGGGTTGTAGAGGTGCTAGATATTGCAATAACAAGACACATTCTTCCGGATTGTGTGTTGTAGCAAGGGGCACCTACTTGCATCATGGTCCCCATGACAAATTTCACAATCTACTGCCATGGCACGTACTGTCCTCTGGGGGAAATTATCCTTAACGTGCCCCTCTACCTCACAATTTGTGCACCATAAACCACTGTGAGTCTCATGGGATGAGTTTGTAGACAAATTTTCTAGCTGCTTGGCCATAGCAGTAATTTGAGCCTCCAGGAATAGGCTAACGCCAATATCAACACTACCAATAGCCTTGGCACGTAGAGAAGCTTCCAATGCCTCACGCGCGGGTCTATAAAAGTTTTATGAGATAAGGCCCTTCTAAAGGGTGTGATCAATCCTCCAACAAACCACTGAGCATGTTGTGAAGGGTGAATATCATATGACAACTTAGACAAGAGAGTTTTAAAGTGTGCATCATACTCCCGCACACTCTCTGCCATTCCTTGTTGAATCTCCTTCAAAGTGCTGATGCTCTTCTATTCAAATTTAGGGATGTGGAATTATACCAAGAATGTGTTCTTTAAAGTAGTATAGTCCACCACTATTTGATGAGGGTCATATTTCCTATACCAGCTATGTGCGCACCCTTGCAACATGGTTTGCAAACCGAGTAGCCTTTCGTTCGGGGTTTTGATACCCTTTGTGTGCCATGCAATTCACACTTTTGAACATGTTCCATAGCATCCTCAATACATCTATAATCTGGTAAGTGAAATGACATCTCAATAAAAACTTGAGGGGGTGGTTGGGCCCTTGTCCTCATGAGCCAGAGCCTTGGTTTCCTCTGATGTTTCCTCTACCACCGGATCCACCGAGTCCACTGGTGTTGTGCCTCATGAGCCACAAGATCCAATAGAACCAATAGGTCCACCGAGCCCTGTGCTCCCGACCCACCGGAGTCCACAGAACCACTAGGTCCACCTACCATGTGCCCCCTAACCCACCAGGTCCTATAGTAGTTGTGCCAAGAGTTCATATGGTTCCACTAAACTATGCGCCATCGGTCTCGTGATAAGTGCCCCACTACCACTATTGTACCTCACGCCACTTTTAGATGTAAGAGTGAGGGCTTGTATACTAGCTCCTTGTCTAAAGACTCATCCAAATAATCGAATATGTGTAACCATAGAAGTGGGAACCGAAAAATTATACCTCCTAGCACAGTCTATCACTTCCACCGATATCAACCTGGGTTAATGATACTCCTTCTGGTTTTGGAAAACCAAGCACCGGAGTTTTGGTCCTTTGGGTGGGATTAGATACATACTAATGACTCTACTTTCTCTGCGTGACAAACTCTCACTAAAATCAAGGGGTCTCTCTTACGTTCTTTCCGAGATGGGGTAGCACATGATCGCTCGGGTTCCATGTCCTCCACATGAACCTCAACTCCTTCCCCGCAACATCTACCTCCATAGGTCCATCACACTTATATCCTTGCATCGTCTAACAATATCCTTCTCACACGCTTCACTATACTTGAGCCATCTCTCCTCCCTTTCCTTCTCCATCATAATATCTTCCATCTTTCTCCACCGTATCTTCCTCACTCAAAGACTTAGAATAGTTTAGCTGACCATTGGGAATGCCTCTAAACTCATGGTAACCATCAAAATCTTCATAGCTAGAGGGACCGCATGTAGAAATGATCCTCTGGGATCCCTCGGAAAACTCAAACTCAGCAACCTCCAGAAAAGAATATGTGGAAATGGCATACTCCATAGTGTAGCTAAGTATTCCTTTCCAACAATGATCCACAACACGGGTCCACATAAGATCTACATCTTGCAACCTCTGGTATTATTCTTTGGTCCACACACATGATCCATAACACCAAATTGATCTAGGTGCATAGGCCGAGAGTCATTCATACAGCCCACCGGGAAGCAAAGCAAAAAAAGTTTCATATAGATCATGGTAGAGATTATCTTCTACCCATATACATGCATCAAACTCGGGTCCAATGTTGAATCTTTGAGAAAAATCATCCTCCGTGCCCTTGAACCATGACTCAACACATTCTAATGTTAACTACTTTGTCATTACTCACTACACAGATCATGATGTATGTTATTTCCCACTACAACTTCGAAAAGAGGTCTCGACAATGGAACCAAGATGTAGTCATTTTTACCCCTATCACAAAAGAAAGGAACCCCATGCACGTCAACCTATCATCCAATGAATGTTTCATGCTCACCTAAGGCACGCATGAGAAACATCATCTATGATTTGTGTTTAATACATTTAAAGAGGATTTAAGACATACAAGAACCATAGAGTTAAGAATGGCCTCTAGATCCTTGTAGCCATTCCCGAAAAATAGTACTTAATAGACTATATGACTTATATCATAACAGAAAGAAGTATATAAACATCCATACCTAGTATAAACATAAATGAAGAGAACTTATGAAAAAGATGTATGCATCAGAATCATTGATATTCATATATATATATATATATATATATAAACTGGTAACCTCATTACATCCATGGAGCCATTTACAGAATGTCACAGAGAAGCAGACCACAATCATGCATTACAACTGGACTAAGGAACTATGCTACCAAAAAAATAAAAATTACAATCCCCTTGCCTAATACATCCTTTCCCAAATGCAATTACCCACTAATAGAGTTCTTGCAGTATTTCTACAGAGCTCGACCACTCTCTTGTTCTCTCCCTTTTACTCTGTAGGTGCTAGTATTTATAGCCTCTCTGGGCTGCCAATTCATCCTACAACACCCTCAAATATGATGTCAAGTTTTTGAATGTGGTCCTCCATGTGATCATGCTACTCTAGGCCTAAGCTTTCCACTTTATACCATGATGTGCTTCTAGAAGCTTCTACCACAGGCATGCTCCTTCTTGGGCCAACCTATTGCTAGGTTGGCACCTTATCCACATGCAATCGGGTCATGCTTTTCATGTGTTCTACCCTAAACACCCAATCTGACTAAGTCCCAAACCCTTGGTTATGTCTGTGCATGTCATGCATACCACGGGCTTCCTTAAACCCTTCTCTACGTGCACTTTGTCCTTGCGCACCTTTCCTTAACTGGGACCTTGTGTGCCTACACACCTTTTGTACTTAGTCAATATTCTAGGGGCCCAGCATGTCCCACCTCAAAATGTGAACCTAAATGTCCCGAGAATTCCCAAGTGAATCCTTAAAACATTAACGGGGCATTGCTATAGGAAACAACGACCATAAAATCTCAACTTATGATAACTCTCGGGTTTTTCCTAACCTTGGTTCAAACGATAATACAAAAATCTTGGGGTTAGTCGAGCTAGAGGTCGAGCCATAAATTAATGCAACAACTCGGACAAAGGAGTATGTTTCACAACCCCTACCTGCTCTTTCCTTCCCATAAGATGACATTCCTACAATCTCAAAACCAATAGGATCCTATGATTTAATATCAGATTTGAACAAGACCTTTTCTCACATTTTGTTTCTAGATTTACTAAAGAATTCACATGCACATCATTCTGTGTTGCTCAATGCACTAGGTCTTGGTCATCTAATCCATGTTATGCCACCTCTTAGCACTCAAATAAATCATATTGACTTTGACATACATCCTCCTAGAAAGAATGATAAGGATATTGGGTTTGTTTTTTATATAGACAAGATGTCATTCCACTTTGACTGAAATTTCTGAAGGGTTGATCTTGCCTTATGTTTAAAAGTCTAGATTTATAACAATTACATTAAGATATCCATGATTGACTATGGGGCTGTTGTAAACATGGTTCCCTTCTCTTTCTTGTAGAAATTGGGATATGGAGAGACAAATTGTTTCTCCACAAGAAACACATTACGGGGGTATGACAGTCTTAAATCAACCTCGATTGGAACCATAGTTATTCTAGTCATGCTTCATCCAAAAACCATCTTGACATATTTTTACATTATTGACATGGAAATAAGTTATAAAATTATCCTTGGGAGACCACGGATTCATTGAATTAAGGCTATCCCTTCTACCTTGTTCTAGGATAATAGATTCCTCCATTTGGGGAAGGTCTTCATCACTCAAGGGGATCCTAAGCCCTTTGACATACACTTAGAAAACCTCAAGAAGAAGAAAGGATTCTATACAGAGTATGAAATTCCTACAAATCAATTGAACAAACCACCTACATCAAAATATTTAGTCTCGATCACCTCGGGTGTTCCGAAAGTTGAAGTTGTTGACCCAAAAATATTTAAGGTGGAAAAAATAGATAAGGGTAAATCAATATCTATGGAAATAGTGTCCACTAAAACCATAGCGGAAATTATGAAACTCTTAGAGAGTGATGATCCGATCTTCCTCCCATTTGAACCACAAGGGATGGGTAGTCTTCTCGGTTTAGCATCTCTTCCCTCGACGACCTAGGTCTAGGTGTAAACATGATAGAATTAACAAACAAAGAAGGGAAATTTGAGATTGAAATGATGCCCATAAAAACCATCTTTGAGGGTTGTTCTATTCTAAACCTCGGTTTCAACCCATGTGCATTTGAAACTAAGCTTTCCATATCCATGGGGCAAGGCCTCATCATTTAGCAAGGGTCACAAGTAAACATAACGCTCTACATAGGAAACAAGGCCGAGTAACATAGTCATGCTCACCCACACACCATGTCTCAAGAATGTGACAAAGAGGTGCATGAATGCCTCTTTCAGACAAATGATTTTAATGATTGGACATATACACTTCTAGCAAGGGCTATAAGTTTAAACCCAGAATGGTAGGCCCTTTTCAAGAGAATGAAATTTTTTAGGATCATGGTTCTTTGTTGTGTACTTTTAGGGGTGGAGAATTTGATATCCACATTGCATTTTCATCTTCTGGTTCATATCATTAATTTGTGATCAAGGGACTTATTCTTATAACAATTCCTAAAAACTTCTTAAAACATTGGCAAAACACTCAAATCATATTTCTTCAAATCCTCATGGTAACATCAATTATTTCCACATCATTTCATCAATTCAAGCAAGATAAGACAAAACTTTGACAGTAACCATAACAAGACCTACATACTTGGTTCTACTCATAGTTTCTTCTAGATTAGGTGTCTTTTCCTACGAGTCTATTATCGAAGCTTCATGGTATCACATCTATCCCATATAGGTCTCATTAGAAATAAGAACATTTTAGACATTTTTCCTAGATAAATAAGTCAAATGCAAATCCAAAAAAATTTATTTTACACATTTCTTTTCCCTACCAACCTTCGATGTTGAGCTTGCATCTCTTACTAGTGATGTAGGGTTGGGAAAGGAGATAAATGCCCTTACTCACCTATGCCTTATCCATGGTGATGAGCCCATACTTCCTATTGGTAGCATGGGGAAAGGTGTAGGGGGTCTCTTTGACAAATTTGAAAGTTAGAAACAATTCATTCAAATGTTGTGAAATCATAAATCAGAACAAAGTGAGTTAGATGTCCAAAATTCAAAAAGAGTTTAAAACCTCAAAACCAGATTTGTCAACCAAGTGGCCATCTATAGATCTAAGTATAGATAAAATGGAAAGCAATTCACATTTTAAACTATGAAGAAAAATTGAGTAGAATGAGGTTATAGGGTCTCAATTTGGTTTTCCAAATCCTTGTCTTTCTCTCATCATTGCCATTCAACAAATTTCTATAACTTGTGCCCCTTATGGATCTTGGTGTTGAGCCCTCACATCTTACCAGTTGCATGGAGTTAGGAGTGGGGAAAGTTAGTTCACTTAACGCAAAATACCATTCCTAAATCCATTCCAATTTAACCATACTCAAAAATGAAATGGTCATCGTGGGCCCGGATCTCAAAATCACCAAGTCAATACACACAAATGAATTGGAAAATGATTTTTTTTTTATATGTGTGTGTGTGTGTGTGTTGTTATAAATTCATTTTTAATGCATATGTTTATAGGGTTTGAGCGTTGGTGGATGTAATTTATTATCCCCACACAAATGGTAAGTCCTTTTGTTGTTTTAATTTAGTGTTTATTTTTTTATATTTCATCTATCTACACTTAAGTCTTCTTTTTCATTTTGTAGGAAGTGGGAGTTTGGACAACAACATTTTGACACATGGGTGTGTCAAGTATAGCTTCTAACTCCCCATTTTTGGAATGCCATACTTAGAATCTACATTTTATGCCTTTTCATGGCTAAGACGCTTCGCCAAGGGGACAATATCTACACACCCAAAATTTTATGTACTACATTGTTGGAAAATGGTTACAAAAGTCCCCAATGATGATTCTTGTCCTTTCAAAAGGTGTTCGAGTTCCTAATCTCATCCACAATGTATATTTATAACCGAGATATCTTTACTTGGATTTTGCACACTTTCTTTGTTGAGCAGACATATTGTTTTAAGGAGTAGGCAAATAGAAGATTCACGCGTGGGAACAAGGCACATTTGAAGGCACGGAAGGATAGGAAAGGAAATGCGCACCAAGACAAGCTAATTCGAGACTTAGCCATTTTCATGGATGCGAGCTATTTTTGAAGGTAACGTGCGGAGCACACATCGGGATGGAGACTTGCATGACACAAAAATGCTATTTTGGGAATGAGCATTTGATAAGCGTCATGCAAGAGTTTGAGATAATAATAGGATTACTACTTCCATTTAACAATAGGATGTGTACTTGTTATTCAGAAGGCACATGGCTATTATAATCATGCGACCTATTTTGGGAAGTGCGTAGGTAGTGAAGGGAAAGTCCCCACCCCTATAAATAAGTAGTTAGATGTGTAGTCTAGAGAAACATAGTTATTGTATAGTTATAGTATTGGATCTAATGCATGCATAGCTTATGGTACTATTTTGTATGTAAGGAGCTTCTATGTTTTACTATGTTAATGTAATGGAGTATATTGGATGGATAATGGTGTTAAACATGACTGTAACTAGTTTTTGCATGGTTAATCTTATTATGGTTATTGTTTAATTCAATATTCTCTAAGATCTAGATCTGATTTATGATCTCGTGGAATGTTACGTGTACTTATGGTTCGAATATGCTCTATCTTCATCACACTAACATCATGCACAAGCAACTCTAAAGAGGAACTTGGTACCTTTACGGGCTTCGGGTGAGCACTCGGCTGGTGGGTGATGTACCAATGCACCTTGGTTTTGTTGGGTTTTATATAGAATATTTTAGGGTGCATCATTATTATAGCTTCCCGCTTCATTGTATGCATGGTTTGACCTTGATCAGTTCGAAACCGTCACCTTGCTTGGGAGATGGTTTTGAAACCACCACCCAAGCTTAGGCAATGGTTATGTGTTTATAACCTAGCTTGGGTGGTAATTTTGAAACTGCCTCCCAGGATTTGGCGGTAGTTTTGCGATCGTCACCCTATGCGGGGTAGCGGTCCTACACATTTTTCTAGAACCTTTCATGTGTGATTTAAACATGTGATGCTTCACTTAACTTGACTTCCAAGGTGCATTTGTGAACCAAATTGCCTAAAAATAGTTTTGATTGCATGGTATTCCTTCCCTCTTCTATTTTTAAATAGATTTAATTAGTTTGAACTACCTCTTCACCTAATGATTTGGAACTCCAAGGCTACCTTGTGCATGAAGGAACATCCTAGCCAATTCCTATATAATCAATGCTTGTATTCAAGAAAATGGCTTGAGAATTTTGTGTATCTTGCATAGTATTGCTGCCATAATCCTGTTGGAAATTGCATAGCCAAGCTCTATTCACTTGTGTTATCCCTCTTCCACTTACATTGTAACCAGACTGCCTTCAAGCTACCATTGCTCAAGTGCCTTCTCCTGTTACTGCCTTTACATTCCCAATTCCTTGGACTCATATGGACACACAGAGAAAGAAAGGATAAACTGAGGGGACAAGTCATCACACAGCTAGATTTACCTTTGTTCTATGAATTCCAAGTTGGATTTGTTGTTTGATTTCCTTCATTTCTATAATTTATCATTGTTACATCATATCAAATAGAGTAGAAATAAATTTCCTTTCATTTATAAGTAATTAGTTAATTTCCAAGAGGGTTTAAATCATTAATAGCATTTCCCGGTGATGGATCCTCTTCTTCCCTCCCTATGGATCGAAGGAGAGAATTGTAGATCAAGAATTTCGTGCTTGTTACCTATCCAAGTTAATGTACCAAACTAAACACAAAAACCTTGAAAAACTCAAATGAAATCGATACCTGAAAGACAAGATCTGAAGATGTAGATGGAAAAGAAAGCTGATGTAGACAAGATGGGCGCACACGAGCGATCCTGCAAAGTAGATCCAAGAAACCTATGAGACACAGATGCTTGACAAAAAAAGACCACGTTAAAAGATATTTGGGTGGACTGCCCTAAAAATCGGGTGGGAAGCGATAAGCTCCCTTGGTGGATGTCAGTCCACATTTTCAATTAAGGAAAGAAGCATACATGATAAAAGATGTAAGTAAATGTCTATATTTTGATTAAAAATGACAGAAAGAAAAGTAAACAGTAGACAGAAACCAATAAAAAATAGGAAAGTGTGAAAACAATGTTGGATTTGTGTTCCTTGAATTATTTTATCTGTCCGTCAGGCAGATCGGTGCCGATTAGGAAAATCGACGTCGACTGAGAAGAATCGGCGTCGACTGAGATAGGTCGGTGTCGACTAGAGAGAATCAGCTTTGACTAGGTACAGTCACGGCCGATCGGGTACAAATCAAGGCGTCGACTTGGGGAAAATTATAGGAAGATTGAGAAACAGACAGTGGAAGCTAGATCATCGATCTCCGCTAGATCTATAAGAGCCGTAGGGATACTAACAAGGCTCCACTTGTGCTGGATGCAGGAACAGAGTCACCAAGAGATCAATGGAGACTCACGATGTCGATGTGGTAGGAGCAGAGTAACGGTACTCCTCTCAGGGATTGGTTTAGACAGGATTCACTCTCACTTGATAGATAATGCTCAGACTTGATGCTCAAAACTCTCTTGTTATTTCTCTCTCTCTCTCTCTCTCTCTCTCTCTGTCTCACTGTCTAACCAGAACTGAATTCTGGCCTTCTATTTGTAATCAGTGCTGACCGAGATGAAATCGGTGCCGCTCTGAAAAATTGGCGTCGACCGAGTATCGGTCGGTGCCGATCAGGGAACAGTCTCCCAAAATGGCCAAAAGGGATGATTTTTGGGAAGATGAAGTGATCCTTCCACCTCAAATATGGGAAATATCCCGCTACTCAGTTTGGGAGGAGAAAAATAGGGGGGATAGATGGATAGAATAGATACGGGAGGTTAGGAATTGATATGGGGTAGATAAGTGGTTAGGATATATGTAGAAAATATAATTAAATAGTTAATATTTAATTATCTATGGGTAAAACATAATGGGGTGACATAAAATTAGGATAGATGTTTAAATAAAATATTAAATAATACCCTAAGGGAGAAGTGGTGATGTAAACGTGCCCCAGGTTACCCGAGAAGACAAATGTGCACGGGGACACCAAATTGGATAACCAATTTTAGGTGTCTATAAGAATATCTGTAGGAGGTTGTCTACATATCATAGATCATTTGGTAAAGTTCTTCTTTTAAGTTAGTTTAGTTTCAATACACTCGACATGGGGAATAACCACACTTTGGGTTATCTCTATTGTTTAGTTTTAGTGTAGAAATATTTTAATTATTTAAAATAGAAGAATTATTTTTTTGTGATTGTAATATTTCAATTTTTTGATTTATTTATATTAGTTACCCTTTCATCAAGAGTAGCATAGATTATTAGTTTCATCTTAGTTAATTTGGATAGTGCAAACTAGTTTAACATTGAGAGACTTAGTTAGACAAACCATAGGGAATTTACGATACCCGTATATAACATCGAAATCTCTCGTTTTCCAACTCATCTACTAGGGGATCACACTACCAGATCATATTCACTAATCCTCCTATAGTTATCCACACATATTTCCACATTAGGTTCCTAAACACAACCTCGGGGTCGAGTGTGGTTGAAGGTTGCATGTCAATTTTCATCGGTATATTTACGTTATTCAACCTCTTGTAGGTTGTCTTATACACCCAAATTACAACAAATACTTTTTCATCCCAATCTCTCTTCTAACATCACAAATTTTTGTCAAGATATGACTTAATATCTTATTCAAGGACTCAATAGTTCCATTTTCATGAGGATGATAGGGTGTTGTTCTATGGTGTGTAACCATAAATTTATCCAATAATATCTTGATAGTCTCATTAAGGAAATGAGTACCCCTATCACTTGTTAAACTTAACGGGAATCCATACCTTCGATAATATTTTTTCCGAAAAAACCTTGCTTCCGTAGTTGTTATGGAATCATTTGTAAGCACCACTTCTACCCACCGTGTAATATAATTTGTACAAGTTATAATATAGCTTGTCCTACGTGCGGTTGGGAGACAGGCCCACAAAGTCAATTTCCCACTTCTCAAAAGGTTCTATGCTAGCAATAGGCCTCAAAGGCATCTAATATCTATGCCCAAGATTTACAAGGCACTAAAAATGGTAACATACCTTGAAATATTATTTGAAATCCTTGTATAATGTTTCCCACCATAGATCAACTCATAGAATATTTCGCGCAGTGGCGTCTCCTACATTGTGTTTTCCTGCAATGCCACCATGATCCTCTCCCATAATTTATTTACACTCATGCTCAAGTACATACCGGTATAAAAATTCATCATGACCTAACTTCTATAAGGCTCCACTGATCAACATGTAAGGTGCAACCTAAATGGCAAGTTGTTTCTTCTCCAAAGCCTTCATTCCTTTAAGCGCCACATGTGTGCGCAAAAAGACAACAATATCCTCTAAGTCCGAGGGTGAGCGGTTTAACCTAAATAGCTATGCATCTAGAATTTTATCATCAATTCTCTTCATGTCCTCACCTAATTGAATCCTTAATAAATGGTTTGGAATAGAATTTCTCTTACCTGGCTTAACCACCACAGTAAAGTTAAATTCTTGAAATAACATAACCCAATGACATATTCGCCCCTACAAAATAGGTTTGTTCACTAAATAATGTAGTGTGATGTGGTCTGTATAAAAGATGAATGGGGTAGAAAATAGATACTATCAAAACTTATGGATTGCATAGATCATAGCCAATGCCTCACGCTCTATAGTTGTGTAACTTTGTTCTCATGGAGTCAACTTCTTGCTAAGCGAAGCAAATAAGATGATCAACAATCCCTTCTCTAGTATGTGTTAGTACCACACCAATGGAAATGATAGAGGCATCTACATGAACTTGAAAAGGTTTGGACCATGATGAAAAGCATAAAATAGGTGATGTAGTATGCCTTTCTTTAAAGTCTCAAATGTGTTGTTATTCCTCACTCCAATAGAAATTTCCATTTCCTTTCAATAATTCTTCTAAGGGCACAACAATCTTAGCATAACCTTTGATAAAATTCCTATAATATCATGTGTTCCCAAAGAATCCATGCACCTCACTTTGGCTAGCAATTTCCTTGAAGCCAAAATCATAACAACCTTAGTAGGATCTACTAACAAGCCCTATTTGATTATATGTCCCGAGAAAAATTCCAAAGGGTGTGGTAAATACACACTTCTTAATATTTAAAGAGAAGCTCAACTGTCAAAAATCTCAAACATCAACCTCAAATTATCAGATTGATCCTTCAAAAGCCCATAGTCTGTCCAAACATCCAGATATACCTATAAGAACTTGTGAATAAAATCCTTAAACACTTGTACCACTATGCTCGAAAAAAGCGTAGGTGCATTCTTTAATCCAAATGGCATAACCATGTATGTAAAAATTCCCCATTTAGTGGTGAAATTTGTCTCCTCTTGGTCCTTTTTGTTATCCTTGCTTGATGATACCCTGAAAATCCATCAGTGAAGGAGTATATTATACACCCTACAATGCCTTCTATAATTTCTTTAGAACTCGATGCAACCTAGAATTTACCGGATAACACTCCGGATGCATTGGCACATCACTCAGCCTAGACTGAGTGCTTATCCAAAGTGCGCAAAGGTACCAAGTGTCTCTTTAGGGTTTTTGTAACATAATGTTAGCGTGATGAAGATAGAAACATATATATCCATAACTAATCCCTCATTCTACAAGGCATGTCATATTCAGATCTAAGAAAGAACAAGATTAAACGATAATCATGATTGAATCAAGAACATGCACCACTCAATTACACATAGAAATGACACTTAGATTCAACCAATAACTTCTATCTATTAATAACCACATAATCTCCTTACAATAATAGCATTCTATACCAATGCACGCATGGATCTGATACAATAATCTAGTCATATGCACATATCTCTCTTCTCTATCTTTGTATATCTATATATCTCTCACTAAGTGCTTCACATCATTTATATAGGGTGGGGACTTTCCCTTCACCGCTTATCTATTCCAAAATAGGCCGCATGCTTATTAATAGCCATGCGCCATTTATAGGCATAGCCACACATGCAAGTGTTCTATCTATAGACATTTTACACTTTAATCAAGTGACAATCCTATTCTTAGCTCGTCTCCATGAAAAATGATTCAATCTGATCCTCCAAAGATAGAAAATGCATGGCGCGTAAGTCTCTATATTATTTGTGTGTTCCACATGCCATCTCCAAAAATAGGTCTTCATGCTCAAAATCAACTAAGTCTTGAATGTAGAACTTGCCCTCTCGTGTACAAGTTCTTCCTATCCATTCATGCCCTTAAACCTAGCCTATTTTCCCACGTGAAATTCTTATGTGAGTTATGTCAAGTGTTCTCTGATCAAAATTATCCCATATTAATCTCATTGTCACCCCAACAATGGGTATCTTCAAATAAATTGACGTAAAGAATGTTTTATGAGGCAACCTCCATTGTATCGGTTTGGAGGATCAACTCTGGATACTCTTCCTTTATTGTAGCCTCCAAAGTGTGTCACTTGGTGAGTGCTTTCTCTTCCTACTTTGGTACATCCACAATAATAGACTCCAGTTCATCTTGGGTAACTTCACCTTTTTCATTTTGCAATACCAACATAATGTTGGAAATTGTAGTATGGTGTCCTTCCAAAGCACATCCATATTTTCTGTGATGAGTTTCCCAAGCTCATCTAATCATTCCTTGTGTTTCTCTTGTTGCTGCTAGGGCCTCATGATTTTTCTTTACAAGTTTTAACCACTCTACTTGGCCCAAGGTATCATCCTTCATAGCCTTCTAGACTACATCATCTTCTTCCGAGTCTTTACCTTGATCAAGCACCTTTGGAGTTGTGCATATATTTAAGGCATGATCCACCTTCTTCAATTCTTCTTGGAGCACTTGTAGTAAGCCTTCGTATGATGCAATATTTTTGGCTACTACAGCCTTATCCCTTTCTGCCTCTTTTTAGGATTCCTTGGCGCTGACATGCACAAGGGTTCATCTTTAAGCACCAGGTCCACCAAATTTCCTACATAATGTATCACTAAGGGAAACATTTGTGGTACCTTGGGCTCCAAGTGTGGCCTAGCTCTTATGAAATTGTCTCCAATCTCCTCTGCGATGCTGATAAATACTTCATTCTTCTTATGCACTAAGTCCCTCTCTTAGGTTAGGCACACTATCACTGCATCTTTCATCTTTAACTCCTCGTAAAATGCTCGATTGTTACGGCCTTGTCCATATTTATTCTTGCAACTTTAGCATAAACCTTCACCAATGAGTTGTTGTTGGCTCCTCGACATAACAAAGAGGCTTTACTGTCATATGTCTAGCTTGGGGTGCCTTCTTCAGCCATATCAAAACGCATGAATCTTTGCATACATCAAATTCAGGCTCATCCATGTGGGTATGCATTTACCATGAGAGTTACTTTCAAGTGCACACAGTCACCATATCCCCATCCATTAGTTCCCAGCTAAATAAATCCTTTTGTTCTACAGTGCTTTGGAACCGTGTGCGGATAATATTTCAGGTGTCCTCTACATAGACCATGATTGGTGCACTGTGTTCCCCACTCATTCTCTTCGATCAAGGTTCCTTGGGAATTATAGCTTTAAGGTTAAGAGTCTGTCTTGTTATACCTTGAGCGATGCATGCACAGATCCGAGAGGTTTCCTTCTCTCTTTCTTCTCTGTCCTTCATCTCTTCATCTTTCTGGTCTTCCTCATTATGTGGCTCATCTTATTACTCGAATGGGGTAGGAAATACACGCTCTCTCTCCCCTGATTCCTCTGATTCTTCATCTAACTTTAAATTTATTCTCCTTTTTAGATCAGCGGTCTCCTTGTGTGGAGAGATACAAGGTGATTTCCTTACCGTATGTGGGGTTCCACCTTAAGTCCTTGTGTGTCTCAATATTCTCTTAAAATCTGTGCTCCCCTGCTCAACCTCTGTATCTTCCTTTTCATCCTATCCCTGAGGTGGAGTGATCATGCACTATGAATATTCTCTATCATATGGTTTCTTTCTTTTGCACTCCAAGCCTCCACTATTTTCGTGCTCCTATTCTTCATCCTCTACCTCAAAATTTTCTATTGGCCTTTACGTGGGTATGTTTTCCATTGTATGCTTACCCTTCAGTGGCCTTGGGAGTGTGAATTCATTCTTCACATACATAATGTTCTCCATCTTGGGCTTTAGCTAAATATATACTAATGCTTCCCCTACATCTGCTACAACCAAACTTATTGGCTTAATATTCAACACCTTCGAAAAGAGCTTCTCGTCATAAGAACTTCTCCTTGGATACACATACTTCTTCCTCAATGTGTGGTAGTCATAGTCTACCTTATCTGCATTGAATACCAGTTGGCGCGTGTTTGTGAATCTATGAACAGATGCTTGGAAATACCTTGTAGTGAATGTGTAAGGCAATTTACACCAAGGGCTCCAGAATCCATCTCTCATTGGGAAGCGTGTGATGTAGAAATGCTGATATACAACAAACTAGACTTGTTTCCCCACTACCGATGGTAGGTCCTTTGGGATGCACCACTCTTCTCCAAATGCCATGCGGAGCTTGTCATACCATTTCTCCACCCTATGCTTGATGTCATCTGTTATGGCCCTATACAATTGAAAAGTGACATACGAGCATGGGAATCTACATGTAACTCTTCCTTACACCTGACCTAGTGAGATCGTCTTTGAGATAGCCGGTGGGGATGGAATACATGTGGTGTGTAGATAAACTAGTTAGGTAATCTTATGTCTTCAACACACAATAATGGGATCTGTGAATCTAAGGCAAAGAAGGCCCTCCTAACCTGAACTAGTGTGATAGATCGTTTGGTGAGGATAGCTGCTCGAAGGCTCCAATCAATATCGAGCTCTGTTGTGATCCAATATATGGGTTATGGGATATGTGGAAGATGACTTGTGGGTGCTTCATATATATCTCCCGACAAGGTCATGAAAATGGAATGGCTAAATGTGTAGTGGATCTTTTGGTATTTTATGGACGATTCTCTGGTCTAGTCCATAAATCTTTAGCTTGATTAGCTGCTACGTTTAATAATGATAGTTGTGTGATGATGTCTGGTGGAAGTGGAGAGGACCTAAACACCAACGTTCGCAAGCTGGTGTCAATATTTGATTGATTTGTAGGCCCATTGGGTTGTGGGACCTATGGATCACAACCGTAAGTTCGTGGTTGTTGTGGACCTCCTATGGTCATATGAAGAGTCAACCCCGATTCTCGAGTATCCAGTAATCGTATGCCTTTTCAGCCTCTATGTTTATAACTAGAAGTTACATGATTTTCTTGAAATACCTAATGGTGTTCAGCAACTTGGATACATAAGCTAGTGTTTATATCAACAAGGAGGTCTCCTGCATCTAGCTATGGGACTAGTGGTTCACAACCGAATGTTTGCTCTCTTTTAGGTCCTTCTACAGTCATATGGATATATATTAAGGCAATCTATAATTTTTCTATTTTGACTAGAATGTGTTTCCTTTATCATCTTCTATGTTTAATCCTCTTAGTTGTGTGCTGATTTCTTGTAGGTCTGTTGTTGTTCGGAAGACCTAAATTATGAGGTTTTGGTCTATGTCAGTTAATGCTATAACAAGATTTGGTTCAGGGCATAATTGGCTCAAAACGTATTCCCTGGGCTCCCTAGGTCCCGTGATTGTCATACAAGATCAATATAAACCTAACTAAAATGAAATAAACTAACTATGCAAGATATATCTACAACATATATATATATATATATATATATATATATTCCTCTATTTTTGTATTTTTGATAGAATTTTTAATAGAATTGAAAGAGCAACTAATCTAATATATTCAGAAAATGACAACTAATCTAATAACAAAATTAAAACAAGCAAGGTAGCCTAGTGTAGCTACTTGCCTGTGCAGTTGTGAGTTTATCCTAAATAACTAGATAGCTGATTAACTTAATTGAAAGACTCTCGATCCTACCTCAAAAGTGAGGAATGAATCATAGTTTCTGAGAAACTATCAATCCCCACAGCCTTCCCAGAAATATCGAAAATAAAATTTAACTGAAATGAAATATTTCACTACTCTATTTGATATGTTTTAACTATAACTTTGACAGATAAAACCTAGAATTTATAGAAATGCAGTGGTGAATCCAAAGAGTATATGACTTTGTCCCCTCAAAATGATCTTCTTGTTCCTTCATGTTCATGTGAATCTAGAAGAGCGTGTATATGCTAGCATCAATAGAAGAAGGTATTTGAACAATGGCAGCTTTGGATATAGACCGAATATAATGTGAGTAGGAGAGGGACAACACAAGTGACAAAGCTTGGCGTATACAATTCCTAGCGAGATTTATTGTGGGAATACAATGACAGTGTACCGAGAGATTCTGGAATCTACCTTCTGTGAAGAACACAACCTGCAACTCTAATGGATTCAATCTACAAATGACACTACTCTACTCTAAACTAATTTGTATGAACAACAATGAACAAGACTGGAGCAAGAAGATCAAATGGCTTCTAATAGCAAAGGAAAAACTAGCATGGATGCAAACATGAAAACAAAATGAGTTCTAAGCAAGAAATTGAAAGACTAAACAATGGAAATGAGAAGTTGAGGGGCCATTTTCTTGAAAACAAGCTGGCTATTTATAGATTTCACATTCACCCAAAGGTGATTCCTATTAGAACTCTTTTACCATTAAACAATGAAGAAACACTATTCCAGGGAACATAAAACATTAATACGAGCTAAGGTGGTTGAGAAAATCTTGTAAAAGTTGGAAAATTACACAAGTCGCAATGAAAATTATGTGTTAGAGAACGCGTGAAGGACCGTCACCCCGAACGGGGTGGCGGTTCAGACCGCCACCTTGGCGGGCGGCGGTTTTGTCACTGAAGGTCAAAAAGCTTAGAAAAAGAAAGGTAGAGGATAAAGCGAAGTACACAAAGCTTAGACAAGATGCTTGGGATGCTAACATACACTTGGCGAGCTTTCTTGGATTCCAAACACCTTGCGAGGTGACCTGTATCATCATTGGGGCATGTGTAACATTGTTCGGTGGTACAATACCCTACAATTTTGGGTACGTACATATTGCCCCCTCGAGAAGCATTTTAACCATGAAGAGGCATAAAATGGTGGGTCCGAGTATGGCGGTCCCAAAATGGGAAGCTAGAAATTATACCTGACACGCCCGTGTGTTGAAATGTCACCATCCGAGTTCCCGCTACCTACAAAATGGAAAGAGGACTCAAGTGTAGATAGATAAAATAAATCGAAAAATAAATACTAAATTAGTATGAAATGAGGACTTACCATTTGCATGGGGATAAGAACTTACCTCCATCGGCACTCTAAACCTGTGAAAGGGGCATTCAAAATGAGTCAAAACACCATATATATATAAAATGAGCTTATTTTCCTATTCATTTACGTATGTCGATTTGATAGTTTTTGAGCTCTGGGACCCACGGTGACGGTTTTCAACGAGAGTATAGTTGAAATGTTCATATCGAGATAGTGATCATGCCTCCACAAGTAGAACCTTGACCCACAAGATCCTAGGTTAGTTCTTCTTGATTTAACATTTTTGCACCCAAAATGTTAAAATGATGAAATCTTTGTTGTGGGGGTTATTTTTAGAAATGTCAGTTTTAAATGTGTCTCTTAGGGGGGACGCCTAATGGGTAGGCTTTCGTTTTAGCTAAAATGGTCGATTTTTGCATTTTTAAAGCATTTTTAGGGCATGCGACCCGTTTGCATAGATTTGCGGGACAGGACTACCACCTCGAGCGTGGTGGCGGTTATGGGACTGCTACCTTTTAAGGTGGCGGTTATAGAACCGCTGCCTGCGGCAACTTGACATCCTCTATAGAGTGTTAAAACAACACTATTTTGAGTTTATTTTTGCATTTTTAGTATTCCTACTTGCTTTAATGATTTTTCCAATGCAATCTTGACACTAACTTGCTTCTTTTTGCATGTTTTTGGGTGTTTTGTAGAATAAGGAAGAGTACATTAGATGGAGCCAAGAGAGGGAGTGTGATTGGCTTCCAGCAGTGTTAGATGCACTCTCTCAGGCTGAGCAGGATACTCTCAAGGGAAGGTATATTGAGGATCACACGGGTTCCCCATGTTGCACCTGCTAGTCACATACTATGTGAATTTTTCATACTGGGATGTAAATCAGAATGCCTTCCGATTTCTAGGTGTTAGGGGTGAGTGGACCATTACCCTAGAGGATGTCTACCACATTTTGGGAGTCCCGATTATTGGGAGGAGACTTTCATTTGATACAGTAGTATCTAGAGCTCAGGTGACTCAGTGGGCCACCTATATGGGAGACACAGTTATCTCCACTAGTTCGAAGAAGGGGGTGAAGGTTCGTTCTATTCTTGGCTTGCCCATCCCTTTGACCCGCCAGGCCATTATGGGAATCCTTGCTTTGAGATTGATTGGGGACAAGGGAGGGGATACTTTGTTGTACTGTTGGGCCCCCATCATTACACAGATTGAGGCACATAGTCAGATTTATGCCTGGGGAGCCGATATACTTGGGACCACCTATCACGAATTATATAGGGTGGTTCAATTACAGGGACAGTCATTGAGCCATCCGACCTTAGTTATGAGCTGGGTCTATGAGCGCATTATCCCTTATGGGAGAGGCTTAGAGGTGGAGGATCTCGGGGACATGGAGATTAGTGAGTTGGGTGGGGAAGAGGATAGCGATCCCAAGTGGCATGACACTCAGGAGATCCTACAGGCTGAGAGGGCAGAGTAGAGCGCAAAGAGGGTGACTTTAGTCTTAGAGGAGTTACTTTCTCATGACCTAGGCGGAGAGGGCAAGTCCATGGTAGGACGCCATGTTGCCCCAGATGTAGGAGGGAAACACCGATCGGTGGCAGTGTGTTCTGTGGTAGGCGTGGATCCTAGAGATCCTTCTTAGAGGCCTAGAGATCCGAGTGAGTTATCACTCTTCTTTTGACATTTGTTTTAGCTAGAATTGCCTTAGTTGCTATCTCTCCTTTTGTTCATTCTTGGTTTCACCTTTTGATTATTTTCTAATTTGTTTTCTCCTTTGCTTATAGAGACTGTTGATGAGTGGTGAGACTTGATTCGTCGGGTATGTATTGACACCCTATTGCTCCCCATGGAGAAGACTCGTGCTGAGCTATCCATGAATGCAGGGAGCCCGTTGTTGCAAATCAGCAATACCCCGGATGTAAATTAGGTTTCTAAGTTGATGTTTCATGCATCCAAGTGTGATTGCACAACATTGAAACCTCACTCCAAGTGTGGGACTTATAAAATGAGAGAGGAATCTCCAGTTAGAGGATGGTTCCTCAAACTCCTCTGATCAGATCTGTTATTTGCACAATTGCGGAGGTTTGAATCCTAATCCTACTATAAATTCCAAGGAGACAGAGATAGAAAGTGCAAAAATTGAAACTAAACTAATAGGTGATACACCAAAGGAGTGGTGAACACTTTTTGTTTATGCAAATTGACACAATTTCATAAAATGCAACATGAAACATCATACATAGGCTAATAAGATGTAATTAGAGGTCTGAAATGAAGCAAGACAATACAAACAAAGGACGAGAATTGATCACAGAGTCTCAGACTGTCATTTTCCAATGTCAAAATCCTTGCATTTGTAACATCAAAGAGGCGAAACCTCGTTACAATCATGAAGAATGTATGATACTTGCAAAATCACTTGTTGAAGGTGAAAGAAGACTTGCTATCCAAAAAAATGTTCAACCTTTGAAAAATGAGCCAAATCGGCTTTTACAAAGGCATGGGTCGAGCCCGGAGAGAGAAAATGTGTAAAAACGTGGAAGCCATTCCCCATTGAATGAAGATGCATTAAAACAACATGGGTGTCCTTACACGACCCATGCCCCGACATTTTTGGCCATCGTTGAAGAAGAATGCGACCCATTTTACATTTAAACTGGTTGTTGAAACGTCATCTCCGCCATTACCATGTGCCGGAGGCGTTTCTTGATTTTCTCTCTCCAAAATCAACGAAAATGAAAAATTGACCCCGGAATCATGTAGAGAATTTCACCAGATTTCCATTGATATAAAGAATGTGAAAATCCGAGCTCTGGATCGAAAGATATGGCGATTTGAAAATTTAGGGCAAAAACAGGCCAAAATCGGATCGGCGGGCAAAAGTTTGAATTTTTACCTGTTTGGTCTTTGGAAAATTTTTCAAATTTTCCCCACACTCCGCCACTCCAGGTGCCATGTGGCGGCTTCCTATTGGCCGCGGGCCTCCTAAGGGAAAATTTCCCACAAAAAATCCACTGAGCCATAACTTGAAAAATATGAGGAGTTAGGAGGAAAACTTTACCTTTCTAGAAAGCTGAGAGAGAGCTCTATCCAATGGTGCCATTTTTAGAAATATTTGAGTGCCTAAAAATCAAAAATGGAGACTAAGGCACAAGAGAGGTAAGAACACACGAAGTTAGCCACAAAAATGAGCAGGGGCACATTTTGGATAACAATTTTGGCGATTCGTAGAGGGTCATCTGCGTGCTAGATGAAGATACCGATTTCTGAAGTAGCCCATTGGGAATGGAGTCATAAAATTTTTGTTCAGAACCCCAACTGACTTAGAATGTTTCAAGGAGGAAGATGGAATATCACCTGATGGAAGCAAGGACTGCAAAACATCTCCAGGGACAGCAAGCCTGTGCCAAAGCACTTAGGGAAAGCAAAACAACCTACAAGCAAAACAATGTGCACAAGCACTTGGAGGAATGAAAACCTAAGCTAATATTTACAAGGTGGAGAATTTCCCTTTAGTAGCAATGCTTTAGATAGATTCCATTGACTGGAATCTACAGTTCTTCGCCATCCAATGAAGACGGTTGTAAGGCATTGCTGTCCTTACACTTTGTGACCATGTATGTGCCACTCCAAATGGCATCAAATTTTGAATGCCTTCCGGTTTTGCTCTATCTGCATCCCATTTTAACACTAGATCTCCAACTTGGAAAGATCTACTCTTGGCCTTCCTATCAAAGGTCTTCTTGATCAAAGCTTGATCCTTCTCCATTGCTTGGGATGCCTGATCTTTGATCTCTTGGAGCTCCATCAACTCTGCATATCTCACCTCCATGGGCCCAAACTCTAGCAACTCTAACTGCTTCATGAGTTCCAATGTTGGCAACTCAAGTGACATGGGCAAGATTGCCTCTCTTCCATAAACAAGCCTGAATGGAGAGTTACCTGTGGATCTCTTGGGAGTTATCCTATCAGCCCATAAGGCTGATTTCAGTTTGGTATGCCAAGACCTTTGATTCTCATCAAGAGTCCTCCTAATGATCCTCAACAAGTTCTTGTTTGTAGATTCAGCCTAGCCATTACCCTGAGGGTAGTAGTTTGATGAAGTACTTAGGTAGATCCCGTTCTTGACAGCCCACTCAGTCACCTTGGATCCAATGAATGCTAATGCATTATCTGAGATTATTGTAGTAGGTATGCCAAATCTGGTTACTATCCCCTCATAGAAGTCTAAGATGCTAGACTCATTTGCTTCCTTAAGTGCTACTGCTTCAGTCCACTTGGTGAAGTAGTCTGTGGCTATCAAAATCCACTTATGCCCTTGGCTTGAATTGGGATTAATGACTCCAATGAAGTCCAAACCCCATTGCATGAATGGCTGGTCAACTGAAATTGGATGCAATGGAAGGGCAGCAAGCCTCTCTTTACCTATGAAGAATGCACAATTCTTGCACCTTTTGATCCACGCAAAGCAATCACTGAAAATATTGGGCCAATAATAACCAGCCTTCATGATTTTTAGTGCTGTCACTCTTGGTGCAAAATGACCACCAGCTGGTCCACCATGGAACTCTTCTAACACCCTATGAATCTAATTTGTGCTAATGCATCTCAGCAGCACTCCATTCACATCTTTCTTGAACAAAACACCATCTACTATGGCATATGGGACAGCCTGCAATCTGAAGTGTCTTCTTTGGGTCTTGTTCATCTCTGGAGGGCATAGGCCTATGCTTAGGAAGTGCATTATACCTTGGGTCCAACAAGGAGTGGGGATATCATTATCCTCTTCTTGAGTGCTACCTTGCACATGGCTGTCTTGAACTGTCAAAACAACCTCTTCTTTATTGCATACTCCTTTTTGCTTGCCCAGAATCAGTTGCTCACACAATCCTTTTCCTCTTACCAACTTGGTGACCTTGATCTTAATGTCATACTCCATGACACGAGTGATCCAACCTGCCCTTTTCTCATTCAAATCCTTGTTGAGGAGGAAGTCCTTTACTCCCGCATGAGAGACCAACAACTGAACCTTCTTTTTTGAGACTAGATGCTTGAATTTCTTCAAGCTTCTAATTACTGCAATTATATGCTTCTCAATAAAAGAATATCTCACCTCATAGTCATCTAGGATTTGGTCAAGAAAGCAATTGGCTACTCATCATTGTCCTTGTTCTGCTGTACCAAAATGGTAGAAATGGTATCATTACCCCCAAATGCATAGAGGATGAAATCCTTGGAGAAGTCCAGGTTGATGAGAGTTGGTGCTTGAGAGATGGCTTCTTTGATTGCTTCAAAACTCTCCTTGCCTTCTGCTGTCCATTTAAAAGCCATGCTTTTCTTTAACATCTTGGTGATGGGCTTGACAAGGGCTGCAAAATCTGGGACAAACCTCCGAACAAAATTTATTCTCCCCAAGAAACTCTGGAGGGCCTTCTTGTGGCTTGGCAATGGTAGTGCTCTTATGGCTTCGACTCTTTCCGGATCAATTGCTAATCCTTCTTTGGAGACAATGTGGCCAAGGAGCTTTCCTTCATGGGCTAGAAAAACACACTTTTTAGGATTCAAGGAGACTCCAAATCTTCTACACCTTTGGAACACTTGTCTCAAATGAAAGAGGTGGTCTCTGTGTATTTTTGAAAAACAGTGATATCATCAAGATATATCGATACAATGTTGTTCATCAAACCTTTGAACGCCATGTCCATTGCTCTTTGGAAGTTAGCTCCAGCGTTGGACAGCCCAAATGGAATTTTCCGTATGCATAAGTTCCCCATTTAGTTGTAAAGGCTATCTTGAACTGATCTTCTTCCTTCACCATAATCTGATTATACCCGAATAGCCATCAAGTAGTGAAAACCTCTCGAGCCAAAGAACAACTTGTAAAATCTGCTCCATGGAAGGAAGTGGATAATGATCCTTGAGAGATGCTCTATTCAAATCTCTGAAATCAATGCACAATCTGATCTCTCCACTCTTCTTTCTGACTAGAACTAAGTTGGCAACCCAACTAGAATGCTTGATTGGGAATATGATTCTTGACTCAATCAACTTGTTCAATTCCTTCCTCATGAGAGGTTCCATGTGTGGATTGGTGGCCTTTGTTTCGCCCGATGGGCTTAGTATTTGGATCCAACTCAATGGTGTGCTTTGAGCTCACTTGGGATTGAAACCTTTCAAATCTTTGTAGCTCCAAGCAAACACATCAGGAACTCTTGACACAGTTGTATGAACTCATACCTTTCTTGTTCAGTTGTCATCTTTCCAATTTGCAATGGTTTGTTCTCTTCCACCAAGATGGATACTGAATCTTCTCTCTTGACATGAATGTTTTCTTTCTCTTTCCTAAACTGATCATTGGGATTAAAAATGGACTCCAAAGTGATAATTCCTTGGGAAGCTTGTTAGTTCTCAGCTGTACCACTTGCTCACCATACTGTTGTTCCAATTTTTCCTGATTTTTAGCTGAGAACTCAGCTTCTTCTTGTAAGAAATGGATGATTTGCTGGTCATTCTCAAACACTTGCCAACTTACATTGTTATCCGGCACTGAAGGCCTCACAATCACATGGATGTTTGGTCATACCTTGTCCTTTTGAATGCTTTCCATAATATCAAAGGCTGCCCCAACTGCTGCAAGCCTGTCAGCAGCTTGGTTTTCTTTTCTAGGAATGGATTTTATGCTAAAGCCCTCAAAATCTTCAATGAGGTCCCACACCTTGTTCTTGTAGCACTTGAGCAGATTATTCTTGACAGCATGCTTCCCCTTAACTTGGTTTACAATCAATTCACTGTCACCAAAGACTTACAAGTTCTTTATTCCTCTCTTTATTGCCCAATGCATCCCTTGCACCAAGGCTTCATATTCAGTAGTGTTATTGGAGCATGCAAATTGAAATCTAAAAGCTGAATAGTACTTTACTCCTTGAGGTGAAATAAGCATAGCTCCACCTCCTGCACCTTGTCTACTCCTTGATCCATCAAAAAACAACTGCCATACCTCATTTTCATCCTTGTGGTTTGGCTTGGTGATGCTAGGAATGGGCTGATCTTCTTGATGTATGCAATAGACCCCTAGCTCAGATTCTTCTACTTCTTGATAAGGATCAAAAGCATGCACCTTATTTTCCCATTCATCAAGAGTTAGATCCGAGATGCTTCCAACCTTGGTGTTAGCTTCATCAGTGCTTGGGTGATCTTCTTGATCAAATGCCAAACATTTGGCATTGATCTGACTTGGAGTGTAGGGCTCAATGTGGAAGTTTGCAATATGTTCAGACCTGATTGTAGCTTTGGTTCCATACCTCGTTCTGAATAGCATGTGTGACCAATCAGCAGACAAATATCCTCCAATCTTGGCTGTGAAATCTCTTGAAAAACATAGGGAAAAGAGTGGTGGAAGGTCTATAACTGATACATCTTGTAAAACAACAACATTTGGACATGCATGCAAGGTAAGACTCAAGTTTCTAATCACCCCAACTGTTGTTACTGCTGTCCCATCCAACTGCACTACCCCTTTGGATATGGTTTCATATTGAAGTCCTAGCTGATCAGCTATTTGCTTGGGCATCACTGATCTACTTGCCCCGGAATCAATCATGCAATTGTGCACCAATTGGTTTCCAATGATTAATGAGACATAAAAGGAGGGGGATTCAACATTTTACCTTGCTGTCCTCCATGATTCCCTTCAGGCTGGGCAGCATTTGTGAGCACCTTCTCTTGCATTTGGACTTACTGATTCAAGTTGGCGATCCTTCATGGCAGCTTGTAGCAAATCTCTTTGTCCTGGGATAGATAGGGATTCCCACATTGATATATTTACATTTGTCTTCTTCATCTGATCAATGATACTAAATGGTGATGAAGGATCTCTTTGCTGTCCCTTGGTTTGCATATTCATCCCTTGCATGTGGGCAGCAACAACTAGTATTTGAGTTGGTCTAGGAGCTGTTCTTGGCTGCCCTTGTGCATTTACAACTGGATTTTGTTTGCCAACCATTTGTGGAGCCATAAAAGGTTGTGGATTGGTTGGAGCTAATGGCTGTTCTTCACCCAAATTCCTTCTTTTTGACCTTGTGTTGGCTGTAACACCTTGAGAGACTGTTTGATTTATGCCACAAAAATCCTCTGACTACCAGTTCACAAGTGTGGTGTCATTTGGAGCTGATTGTTGCTAGAATGTTTCTTGTTGTTGGTTGTTTCCTTGACTGCCCTCACCCTCCACACCAGTAGTTGTCACCATTAATGCTTGATTCAAGGCACCGTTGAAGCACATGGACTGGTTATGAGGTTCATTGCATGGGAAACACCAATCATACTCTTGAGCTATATTGTTTTGTACTGGCACTAATGATTTAGATGCAGATGTAGCATTAGGATTATAGGGCTGAAATGGTCTATTGGCAACACGCCTTGCTTGATTTAGATTTGCAGCTAGATTGGGTGGTCTATGAGGTTGATATGGCTACCTGTTAGGCTGAGATTGAGGCTGGAAGGAAGGTCTAAAACCTTGAGCTTGCTACCTTTTGAGTGTAACCAGCTCATTACCTAGATTTTGCAATTGCTCATGACTTCTTGAAGTTCATTTGAGGCATTAGAAGATGAAGTGGAAGCTTCACTTGAATTCTAATTTCTAGGAGTGGGAATAGAAGCTAAATTAGGCACTTGGCTAGTACTTGGGCTCTCTAAACTTGGAAATAATGGCATTGGAGGCTCAGGAGCCACTTGCCGGCTTGAATCAAATAATTTTCAGCTCGAATGGCAATGCTATAAGCAATGGGGATAATTATGCCTCCCATGGACTGAATTAACATAGAAATATAAGAATTTAAAGCTTTAAGGTAATAAAGAAAAACACCTTCTGCTGTTGGCCTGACTGCCACTAGAATTCTCTCCCAAGTCCTTTGAAATCTGAAATTAAAATCACCATTTGCTCGTTGGGAGCTCTTTGATAGTTGTCGATTGCTCAAAAGGGACAAGTTGTCTCCTTTTCCCCAAAATGCTCATGGAGGGCTATACATAGCTGATTCCAATTTTGAATAGAACCTAAGGCAAGACTCCTGAACCATTGCAAAGCCTTCCCCTTGAATGAAGATGCCAGCAATTTGACAACAACTTGCATCTCATTGATTTCATGAATTGCACAAAGGTTGGCAATGTCTTTAACATGATCACCAGGAGTAGTCTGATTCTCTCCAGTGAAGTATGGAATGTTCTTCAAGGCTGCAATTGGAATCGGATTTTGTGCATTGAGAGCAAGTGGGCTGCTGCCAGTGAAATTGACATAGGGGTTGTTTTGTGCCATTCTAATTGGTCTTAGAACCCTTGTTGATTGAATGAAAGGCCTACCAGGTGGAGGAGTTGAGAGAGTTTTGTTTGGTGGAGATGGAGACCTTTGGATTCTCCTCCCACTTTTCCTTATTCTTGGAGATAACTACAGATATTCAAACAACACCTCTTCCTCTCTAGCTCTTGACCTTGTGTTGATTCTTCTCATGAGTTTTCAGGTCTGCACTGCCAAAACCAGCTGATTCTGCCCCTTAGAGTCGCTAGATGTGCAATTTATAGCTCTTTTAAGAAAGAAAATTGTAGTAGATGCACATCAACTTTTTTGTAATGAAAATGAGACCTCTAAGGTCCCACCGGGTGTGCCAAAACTGTTGTTGCAAATCAGCAGCACCCCTGGATGTAAATCAGGTTTCTAAGTTGATGTTTCAGGCATCCAGTGTGATTGCACAACATTAAAACCTCTCTCCAAGTGTGGGACTTGTAAAATGAGAGAGGAATCTCCAGATTAGAGGATGGTTCCTCAAACTCCTCTGATCAAATCTGTTATTTGCACAATTGCAGAGGTTTGAATCCTAATACTACTCTAAATTCCAAGGAGACAGAGATAGAAAGTGCAAAAATTGAAACTAAACTAATAGGCGATACACCAAAGGAGTGGTGAACACTTCTTGTTCATGAAAATTGACACAATTTCATAAAATGCAACATGAAACATCATACACAGGCTGATAAGATGTAATTAGAGGTCTGAAATGAAGCAAGACAATACAAACAAAGGACTGAGAATTGATCACAGAGTTTGCACTGTCATTTTCCAATGTCAAAATCCTTGCATTTGTAACATCAAAGAGGCAGAAACCTGTTACAATCATGAAGAATGTCTGATACTTGCAAAAATCACTTGTTGAAGGTGAAAGAAGAAGCTTGCTATCCAAAAAAAAAGGTTCAACCTTTGAAAAATGAGCCAAATCGGCTTTTACAAGGCATGGGTCGAGCCAGAGAGAGAAAACATGTAAAAACATGGAAGCCATTCCCATTGAATGAAGATGCATTACAATAGCATGGCTGTCCTTACTGACTCATGCCCGACATTTTTGGCCATGTTGAAGAAGAATGCGACCCATTTTGCATTAAAACTGGTTGTTGAAACGTCATTTCTGGCCATTACCACGTGCCAGAGGTGTTTCTTGATTTTATCTCTCCAAAATCAACCAAAATGCAAAATTGACCCCATAATCATGTATATAATTTCACTAGCTTTCCATTGATATAAAGAACGCGAAAATCCGAGCTCTGGATCGAAAGATATGGCGATTTGAAAATTTAGGGCAAAAACAGGCCAAAATCGGATCGGCGGGAAAAAGTTTGAATTTTTACCCGTTTGGTCTTTGGAAAAAATTTCAAATTTTCCTCGCGCTCCGCCACTCTAGGTGCCATGTGGTGGCTTCCTATTGGCCGCGGGCCTCCTAAGGGAAAATTTCCCACAAAAACTTGAAAAATATGAGGAGTTAGGAGGAAAACTTAACCTTTCGGAAAGCCGAGAGAGATCTCTATCCAATGGTGCCATTTTTAGAAAGCTTTGAGTTCTAAAAATAAAAAATGGAGACCGAGGCACAAGAGAGGTAAGAACACATGGAGTTAGCCACAAAAATGAGCAGGGCACATTTTGGATAACAGAGCCTTCAAGCACCAGAGTAGGCATACTAATGTTTTTTCCCCTATCTCGGCATGTGGCCAAGATGGTGAATTCCCTTCATGTAGAGGTAGCTGGGTATAGGGCTGTAGAGTGCCTGATGAGGAGGAGCTGCTTTCATAGTGAGACTACATCTACTGTTTGGGATTGTGAGCCCTCAGTGCACTCAGAGTGCCAGCGTAGCTAGAGTCCTAGATGTGATCGTGAGCCTTCTGAGGGATCCCATAGGGATTGAGAGGCCACTTGGCTCTTTTTTAGTGACTCTTGCTAGATTTTTTATATGACCATTTTGTATTTTTCGGGCTCATTGAGCATTTTGACCATGCCTAGTGCATGATGGCATTGTACATGAAACCTGATTTGTATATATATCTTTGGATCTAGACTCTTGGTATCTTGAATTTTGTGACTCATTTTCTAAATGTGTTTTTAGATGTTTTTAGAATATTTGCTTTTCATGTTTCCAAAATGTATGCAATGGACAACAAATGATAGTAAATAGAATGTTTTACTCTATATGTTTTTACAAAGTGTTGATATGAGATGATACTAACATATGGTAGTACTGAACTTTTGAACTCTTTGGGCAATGTTTGTAATTCCTTCTTATATTGGAAAAACATGATGAATGCATAGTGATAAAGAGATGAACTTTCCCCAATCCCAAATCCACGCAACTAGTAAGACGCGAGGGCTCAACACCAAGAATTAGGAAGGGCACAAGTTGTATGAGTTTGATTGAATGGAATGATGAGAGACAGAAAAACCAAGAACAAGAACCAAATTTGGACCTACACACCCACCCTACTCAAAACTACTACCAAGCTTAGAAGGCCACTTACTTTTTAGTTTATCTAGACTTAGATTCATAAATGGCAACCTGGTTGACAAAATCTGGTTTTGAGGATTTGATCTCTTTGGAATTTGGATGTTTGGATATTTTCTTTCTCTTAACATAATTTGACTTGTGTTTTTAGCATACCAAGATTTGTTAGTTTGTGTGACTAGACCCCCCACACCCTGCCTCACGCCACTAGTAAGAAGCATGGGTTTGTCACCAAAGGCAAGATACAAGCGAGTAAGGGCACTTCTTTCCTTTCCCAACCTCACATCACTAGTAAGAGATGTGGGCTTATCACCGAAGGTTGATGGGGAAAAGAAGTGTGTAAAATAAAATATTTTGTTTACTTGGTGCTTTTGATTTCATTTGATTTTGACATTTCTGATCTATGACTTTGGGATATCCTTTCATTCTAAGAGATTTTAAGAGGGATAGATGTGACACCAAGAAGCTTAGAACAGACCATGGGCAAGGACAGCTTCACCTAGTAGAAAGAAAGAGCAAAGCCAAGTATGCAGGTCTTGGTATGGTTTTTGTCAATGTTTTTCTGTCAAAATTGATGAGAAGATTTGAAAATATTTGATGATGTTTGAAGAGATGTGATATGAATATTTTTGCCAATATCTTCATAAATTTGTAACAGATTTTTTAAGAGTAAGCTCCTGAACTATCATTTTTATGAAATGGACAGAATGAAGTAGCTAAAATACTAATGCAATGTAGGTAGCTATAATGTACTAGCAATGAATTTGATGTTTTATGCGTAAAACCGCTTAAGGTGCAAGGAATTGATAGTTTCACCAAATTCCTCACCTTCTAGTGTGCACAAGAGATACGCACCATTTCCGTAGTCCTTCATGACTCGGTATGGGCCCAACCATTTGGCCGAAACTTTCTTCCTTCACCAATTTTCTTATCGATCTATTGTCTAGTCTTAGAACTAGATCTCCTTCATATATTTCTTGCTCATAGACTTTTTGTTATATTACCGGCACATCCGATCAGCATAGGCTCTGTGTCATTGTTTGGCATTTAACTTGGCCTCGTCTAGGATTTCTAGTTGGGAGAGGCATGCCTCCCTATAAGCTTCTTCATCCATAATCCCTTGTAATGAGATGCGGAGACTGGGTATTTCAACCTCAAGCAGGAGAACTGCTTCTACCTCAAATACCAATGAGAAAGGAGTTGCTCCTGTTGGTGTTCTTATTGAGGTTCGGTGGGCCCACAAGGCTAGATATAGTTTTAAATGCCAATCTTGTTTGTTCTCCTTGACTATTTTGAGGAGAATAGCTTTCAACATTTTGTTTGTCACTTCAACTGCCCATTGGCTTGAGGGTAGTAAAGAGAGGCCGTGTGATGGTTTATCTTGAACTTGCTACATAGCTCACGAACCTCGTCGTTCTTAAAGGACATGCCATTATCTGAGATAATGACTTTTGGGACACCATACTTGCAGATAATTTGGTTCAAAATGAATTTGGCAATCATTGAACTTGGTATAGTGGTGAGAGGCATGGCCTCCACCCATTTGGTAAAATATTTCATGGCTATGATTATAAAATTATGGCCATTGGTTGATGAGGGAGAGAATTTCCCTATTAAGTCTAGACCCCAAGTGGAGAAGGGCCACAGAGTCACTATTGGTTACAGGGATTATGTTGGCATGTGAATCTCATGAGAGAATTCTTGACATTTGTGGCACTTACATACAAATTCCATTGCGTCATGTTCAAGAGTGGGCCAAAAATAGCCCATCCGATGTATTTTGCGAGTGGTGGTGTGACCACCGAAGTGGCCCCCACATATCCCACTATGGGATTCATGAAGAATCCTCTTGGATTCTTCTATGTTGATGCATCTTAGAAGCATGCCATCGAAGGCTCTGTGATAGAGAAATTGTTCTAAAACAACATATTTAGCAGTAATAATGTGTAACCGCCTTCTTTGTTGTGACGTGGCACTTTCCGGTACGTATGGTCCATGATAAAATTGATGATATCAGTATATCAGGGACATGTAGAAATGAGGGGTCTAGTTTCAACAAAGTATACACATTTGTCGTCAGAAATTCTAGATCTACTAGCTCACTTCCTTCTAGCAGATTGTCACTAACCAATCCAGTAATGATTTTTCCTTTAACGGATTTTTGGTTTACGAATGTTAACTCAAATTCTCCCATTAGGGTTATGAAACAAGCAGCCTTTTTAGATAAAGATCCTTGTGTGAGAAATGTTTGTAAATGGTCTATCTTTACAATGACCCTTATTTCCTGGTTTAACATGTAATGTCTCAAATGTTTTGTTGCAAAAATTATGGCAAGGCATTCTCTCTCTGCCTATGTGTAACATGTTTCATAATCGAGAAATGTTCGGCTAATGAAATAGATAGCACGTTCTCGTTTGTCATCATCTTCTTGAGCCAACATGCAGGCCAGTGAGACATGAGTGGCTCATGAGTATAGGATCAAAGGGCGGTCTGGCTTGGGAAGCATTAGTGTGGGTGGTGACAACAAGAAGTGCTTAACTGCTTTGAAGGCCTCGTTGCAATCTTCAGTCCAATCGACACTATAATCTTTCTTGAGTAAATTGTTGATTGGATGAATGGAAAAGCTTAAATATGGGATGAACCTTTGAATTGCACCGAGTTTCCTAAGAAATGACCTGATTCTAGAATCATCCAAAGGTGGGGTCATTTCGAGAAGAGCTCGTATTTTAGCCGAATGAACATCAATCCCTCGTGAAGATATAATGTATCCTAGAAGTTTGCCACTGTTACACCGAACACACACTTCTCTGGGTTTAATGTGACACCATACTCAATTAGTCGTGAGAGGATGATATGGAGCACTTCCGGATGATCACATTTTTTCTTGGCCTTTGCTAACAAGTCATCCACATATGATTCCACAATTTTATGGATAAGATCATAGAATATATAAGTCATTGCCCACTGATACATAGCGTCGGCATTCTTAAGACCAAATGGCATGACAACATAACAATAGGTTCCCCATGGAGTTATAAATGTGGTTCTAAATGAGATGGAAAAGTGACATGCAAGCATGGGAATCTACAAGTTCAAGATTAAGTGATACCTTGAAACTTGTTTACAAATGTTTACGAAGGTTTACAAATGTTTATTGAATTGGAGTTATAAATGAGATGGAAAAGTGACATACGATCATGGGAATCTACAAGTAACTCTTCCTCTCACCCGACCTCCTAAGGTCGTCTTTGAGATAGCTGGTGTGGATGGAATACACGTGGGGTATAAATAAACTAGTTAGGTAATCTTATGTCTTCAACATGCAATAATGGGATTTACAAATCTAAGGCAAAGAAGGCCCTCCTAGCCTAAACCAATGTGATAGATCGTTCAATGAGGATAGCTGCTCGAAGGCTCCAATAAATATCAAGCTCTACCATGATCTAATCTATGGATTGTGGGATACGTGGAAGATGACTTGTGGGTGATTCGTATACATCTCCTGACAAGGTCATGAAAATGGAATGGCTAAATGTGTAGTGGATCTTTTGGTATTTTATGGAAAATTCTCTGGTCTAGTCCAAAATTTTTTAGCTTGATTAGCTGCTACGTTTAATAATGATAGTTGTGTGATGATGTCTGGTGGAAGTGGAGAGGACCTAAACACCTAGCGTTCATAAGCTGGTGTCAATATTTGATTGATTTGTAGGCCCGTTGGGTTGTGGGACCTGTGGATCACAACCGTAAGTTCGTGGTTGTTGTGGACCTCCTATGGTCATATGAAGAGTCAACCCCTGATTCTGAGTATCCAGTAATTATATGCCTTTTCAGCCTCTACGTTTAGAACTAGAAGTTACACAATTTTCTTGAAGTACCTAACAGGTGTTCAAGCAACTTGGATACATAAGCTAGTGTCTATATCAACAAGGAGGTCTCCTGTATTTGGCTATGGGACTAGTGGATCACAACCTGAATGTTTTCTCTATTTTATCTCCTTCTACAGTCATATGGATATCTATCAAGGCAGTCTATAATTTATCTGTTTTGACTAGAACATGTGTGCTTTGTGCCTTCTATGTTTAATCCTCTTAGTTGTGTGCTGATTTCTTGTAGGTCTGTTGTTGTTTGGAAGACCTGGATTCTGAGGTTTTGGTCTATGTCAGTTAATGCTATAAAAATATTTGGTTGAGGCACAATTGGCTCAAAAACATATTCCCTGGGCTCCCTAGGTCCCGTTATTGTCATACAAGATCAATATAAACCTAACTGAAATGAAATAAACTAACTATGCAAGATATATCTACAACATATATATATATATATATATATATATATATATTCCTCTATTTTTTGTATTTTTGATAGAATTTTTAATAGAATTAAAAGAGCAACTAATCTAATATATTCAGAAAAAGACAACTAATCTAATAACAAAATTAAAACAAACAAGGTAGCCGGTGTAGCTACTTGCCTATGCAGTTGTGAGTTTATCCTAAATAACTAGATAGTTGATTAACTTAATTGAAATACTCTCGATCCTACCTCAAAAGTGAGGAATGAATCATAGTTTCGAGAAACTATCAATCCCCTGACTTCCTTGGTAATATCAAAAATAAAATTTAAGCTGAAATGAAATATTTCACTACTCTACTTGATATGTTTAAACTAGAACTTTGTGAGATAAAACCTAGAATTTGTAGAACAGTGGCAAATCCAGTAGTGTATGACTTTGTCCCCTCAGAATGATCTTCTCGTTCCTTCATGTTCACATGAATCCAGAAGAGCATGTATATGCTAGCATCAACAGAAGAAGGTATTTGAACAATGGAAACTTTGGATATAGACCGAATATAATGTGAGTAGGAGAGGGACAACGCAAGTGATAGAGCTTGTCGTATGTAATTCCTAGAAGGATTTATCATGGGAATACAATGCAAGTGTACCGAGAGATTCTATAATCTACCTTCTGTGAAGAACACAACCTGTAACTCTAATGGATTCAATCTACAAATGACACTACTCTGCTCTAAACTAATTTGTATGAACAACAATGAACAAGACTGGAGCAAGAAGATCGAATGGCTTCTAATAGCAAAGGAAAAACTAGCATGGATGCAAACATGAAAACAAAATGAGTTCTAAGCAAGAAATTGAAAGACTAAACAATGGAAATGAGAATTTGAGGGGCCATTTTCTTGGAAACAAGTTGGATATTTATAGATTTCACATTCACCCAAAGGTGATTCCTATTAGAACTCTTTTACCATTAAACAATGAAGAAACACTATTCTAGGGAACATAAAACATTAATACGAGCTAAGGCAGTTGAGAAAAGCTTGTAAAAGTTGAAAAATTATGCAAGTCATGATCAAAAGAACATGCTAGAGAACACGTGAAGGACCGCCGCCCGAGCAAGGTGGTGGTTTCATCATTGAAGGTCAAAAGCTTAGGAAAAGAAAGGTAGAGGATAAAGCAAAGTACACAAAGCTTAGACAAGATGCTTGGGATGCTAACATACACTTGGCGAGCTTTCCTGGATTCTGAACACCTTGTGAGGTGACCTATATCATCATTGGGGCATGTGTAACATTGTTCTAGTGGTACAATACCCTACAATTTTGGGTATGTATAGGCCCCTTTACATAAGTACTTGCTGAACCTTTCAACTGGTGACTTATTCTCCATGGGGTATTCTCATACCTTTTCCTTCGGCCCATCTGGTACTCCAATTTCCATGAATACTAGTGATAATAGAACATCCCCAAAGTTGATCTTCCCTCTTGTGAGCACTTCCTCGACTATCCACTCTGTAATGTAGCCTGCAATATTGTAGACTACTCCTAACATTTTACGCACAATGTTTAACCACATAGTATTTACCTGTGACCACCACTCTTGATCGTTTAAATTTGTAACTAGGTTTGTTGTTTCTTGCACAACGGAAAGTTCTTCAATTTTTCTATGTCCTTATCGTGCGGACCCTTCAGTACCTCAACTCCCGTCTCTGTTCTTTAAGATCACGACTTTATTTATGAGATTATTCTTTATATCCTCCCCTATGGCCTTCAAACCTGTCACTGATGAGATAAGTGCAGATGAGATTCTAACTCTGTGTCTTGCAAAGTAGAAGAAGTCCTCATGCACTCTGCTCATGAGCCACTGGTACAAGGGCTCATACTTCCTGAAATATGGAAGCTCATATAATTGGTAGACCCCAATTTTCTTTAGAATATTCTCACCTGCATCATCATAAACCTGACATGTCATCTGTTGTACATTTGTTCATCCTTGTAGTGAGCAAGGAATCAAGCTCCTTCTTGTTCTCTGAAGTCCTGTGATTGTATTTGCTTACTTTTCTCTTTCTGATGTGTGAATCCCATTCGACGACCAACAATGACTCCTTTTGGATATTGCATTTCTATAAAATTACTTTCAGGTGCCATCTCTTCCTCCTCAACGACCACCTTCTTCTTTCCTTTTGCTCCTGTTGTAGCTACCTTCTTGGGTGCCATTTTTACCTTGCAATCATCTCCTCTTTAACTCTGTAATTTACTGAATCAAACCCTAGCTCGATTCAATCGTGCCCTAGGTGGAAACTTTTGCCCTAACTCCTCTCTGTTTCCTTGCTTCACTCAAACCCTTCACCATCGGGGATGCAAGCTTATTTTCACACATATTTGTTTATCACGCTTGGTTTCACACCCTTTCGCACTTTAACCCAATCACTTGGCTCTTCACACTTAGCTCTTTCCTCAAATACTCCTAGTCGCAATGGTAAAAATGAATTCACATCCCATCCCTATATAATTTTCAAATTTTGATGCATTTATTTCTCCTTCACCTACCAAGTATCCTCTCATTCATTGACCAAATTCATTCATTTCGCATGGTACATCTTCGCCCCTAGCTATAACCTTCTAGTGCACCTTCCTACCCTCTGGTCACAAAATTATCTTCAATGTGTGCCCTTGTACCTAAGTACCTTGTCACTATACCTTCTCCTGGTAGTTATCATGGCCTCTACTTACCTCGCATTATACTTTCCTTTCATTCATCTCCATCCTTGGTCACTTTTGAGAAGCAATCTTCTTTTGACTTAAAGCACACCCATAGTAGCTTATTCCTTTCACCTTTCAATTCCCATAGTCTTGTTCTTGGATAACTACAACCACCCCACACTAAAAGTATGTGCAGTCCTCTATGCATAAACATTCTTCACATAGTAATCAGCTTCATGTGCACAAATGCGCTTATTACACAATAACAACAACGAAATTGACAAAGCATAGTGACAATGAAGGAAATACATAATGGAAACCTAATCTAAATGGAAATGTTGCCTTATTACAAACACCAAGAAGACTTATTTATAGTAGGGCTTTAGCCTACTCCCGTTAAAGTAACCGGGTAGTCATGTTCCATCAAGTGCTTCTAACTGACAAGCACTTGATTCAAGTATGTAAGTGATGACATACGACCCCAACCAATGTACTTTAAGTTTTCTTGGATGGCGCAAGAACTTAGAGTCATAGAGAAGTACCATTTGTCCAATCTCAAACTTCTTATCCCTTATGTTTCTATCATGCCATGCTTTCTGCCTGGCCTTTTCCCGCTGCTCGGCTCCATCTTTTATGGCTCATCACTCATCCATTGAATCATCTTCTCAATACGATCTTATAAACTATGCTCATCATCTAGACCTCTAGTGCACACAATGTGTAAAGAAGGTAACATAAATTCTATAGGGAGAATGGCTTCGGTGCCAAACACCAACTAAAATGGTGTGGCTTTTTTCAATCTCTTATAAGTTGTTCTCTATACCCAAAGAACAACTGACATTTTATCATCCCAATCCTTTCTTCTAACATCACAATTGTTTGTCAATGTCTGGCTCAAAATATTGTTGAAATCCTCAGCAGTTCCATTTTCCTGAGGGTGGTAAGGTGTAGTCTTATGGTGGGCAACCATAAACTCATCTAATAGGATCCTGATGGTTTCATTTAAAAAGTGTGTACCCCTATCACTTGTCAAACTTAAAGGACATCCATATCTTGTAAGAACATTCTCCCATAGAAACCTAGTTGTTATAGTTGTTGTACAAGTATTTTGTAGGTGCTACTTCATCCCACCTAGGGTGACATAATCTGTGTAAGTAATGATATAAGCATGATCCGGTCCTCTACGCGTAGCTAGTGAAATAGGTCCTAAAAAGTTGATGGCCCATTTCTCAAATGGTTCGGCACTAATAATAGGTCTCACCGATAATAGGTCGAATCACTCGCATAATGTCCTCCCGCAATACCACCATGGGCTTCTTCCATAATATCCTTGAACTCATGCTCGATACACAATGATGTAATACTTCAACTCGCCTAACTTGTATAGGTCACCATTAATCAACATAAACTGATCCATGACTGATTTAATTTCAAATTTGGAAAATTACAGGTTTTCTTTAAAATTAGAGCTTCGTGGATCGATTATCTAGTGCTATAGAAAGGAATTTACAGAGGAGGAAATAATTCAAACTTCAACACCAAAAATTTTATCCTGGAAACCTCCAATGGAGGAAAACTAGTCGAGAAGGACAATGCTCTTTCTTCCCACTTTTATTGGTCTAATATAGACAATTACAAATTATAATAAGTATGAAAAGAAGCAACAATGTAAACCTTCTCTCCAATCACTTGCTTGCTCTTGTAGACACCTGTAGTTTGATCAATGCACTATTATTCCTAATATTGCCTCGCCTATTCTTCCCTTGTAAATTGATGGCACACGCTAGCTAGTTAGACCTATCTAACTCCCTTCTCACGACATCATTTTTGTTGAATTTCCTCTTGTAAACCACTTAAACAGGCTGTCATAGCCTCATTATGACTACATTAGCTTCTTATTCCCTTCTAGTTTGTTTCTATTAGCTCCCTAGACTATCAATCCATTTCATTGGATTGATTAGACCTTCCAGAACCCTTCCAAAACCCTAATTCCTCTCTAAATGAGATTAATTAGTCTAACCTAGGTTAATTACCCTAAACCTAGTCAAATCCTACTTTGACTTGCTAATTAACTTGTTGACTCCCTTTTTAGTCCCACATGCACCCAAAATCCTCCCATTTTCCAAATGAAAACTATAAATAGGGCTATACCCCCTCCCTCATTTCCTAAGAATTCTCTCTTCTTCCTAGCACAGATTATAGTATTTTGTTTAAGCTTTAGATTGTATTTCATTTTCTTCCATTGAGCTAATAGCATTTGATTTTGTATTTTATAGCACCAATATGGAGTAAAAGGGAAGATCCATTGTCCTTGAATCCATTAATGGGGAGATCTCTTTCTCTTAAACACATAACTAAATGATTATATCCTCTTAGGTTCATTATTTCAAGCTTTCAAAGAATAGAGGTTAGCTTCATTTGCTTAGTTTTCTTGTTTACTTCAAATTAATGTATGCAAAGAAGAAAACCTTGCTCATTTCTTATCAGATGGTCCATTTATAAGTTTGCTAAAATCCTTTAGGGTTTCTTTAGAGATTCTTACCCAAAATCCATGGCTTTTGCAACTTTTCATTCAACACATTTGGCATGCCCAGTGGAAATGAATTGGTCATGTTTGATTTACCAACCTTGCGTGGGTATATTAACCTGTCGCGAAGCCCATGGAGCATGTTTTCCTACCGTGATCATTCTAACCTTCTTATATCGCTTTGATAATTATTTTTGTATTAACATATTTTTTTGCTAGTTTTCACACGCTAGGGCACTTCATGCCACCCTGCGGTTACTTCTCCATCGTACTGAAATAATTTACAAATATTTCAAGCACCTTTTTCCCACCTTTTCCTCTATTTTTCATCTATTTCCCCGTCATGATAATTATTTATTAATTTATTTTAAATAAATTATTCCTGACCCGTCTTTCTTCTTGTGGGAATATATTCTAGCTCTCTGACAGCCTTGCCTTCCCACTATCACCCTCACACGTACTTTTAGAAGATCTTTGATCTTGTGAAATTCTTCTGACCGATCAAAAATAAAAATAAAAAAATTAATAAAACCATTTAAAAAACCAAAAACATTGAAATACTTCGAAAATGACCAACCAAAATTGGTAAAACCGATCATCTACGGCTGAAATTTGTGTCTATTGCATGGCACTCATCCCAGATCTTGCTGACGTTTTCAAATATTTTGAAACAACAACTCATGCATCATCTAAATCTTCAATCACCTACACAAGCTATGTTGCTTACTTTGTTTGTACTTTGGGGCACTATCAATTTCCTGATACTATTTTCGTCATGCACATTGCTTTTTCACGGGACCCAAGTGTCCTCCATCTTTCCCCTTGCATAATACACCTTGCTTGGGGCATCATTATTCACCCTTTTCATTTATCAAAACTTTTGGGACTACATATTGATAACAAAATATTTGTGCAACTATCTCAAGAATGTTGTTGGTTTAAGTGTGTGTGATTGTATTTATTTCCTTGTTAGGTGATATTGTTTATTTTTCAGTATTACATTGCATTCATGTATGTTGCATGGAGTTGGTCATTTTTAGCACAAGATAGTTGTTTATATCTTGGCTTTTCATGTCATTTTACGCTTTTTCGCATGCTCACATTTTAATAAGGACCAATGAGGAGGATTCTAAGCATTATGATGATTATATATCAATAGCAATTGATTTGTGGATAGCTCAATATCCCTCTTTCTTCTTGTTTCTCATCTTCTCTATACACTTTTCTTTCTATTGTTTTCTTTTTCGATTGTTGATCAAGTTTCTTTGTCACCCCATTGACACTTGAGGGGGCATCCGTCATCCTTCATCCTATTAATTTTCTTCCACCCCTTCAAAAATTTCTACTCATTTGCGTTTGTCTACTTTCTTTGAAGTGACGTAACTTATGTCACCCCAAAGAGGGGCAAATGTAAACACCTGTAGTTTGATCAATGCACTATTATTCCTAATATTGCACTACCTATTCTTCCCCTTGCAAATTAATGGCACACCGCTAGTTAGACCTATCTAACTCCTTCTTCGCGACATCTTTTTATCGTATTTCCTCTTGTAAACCACTTAAACAGGTTGTCATAGCCTCATTATGACTACATTAGCTTCTTATTCCCTTCTAGTTTTCTTCTATTAGCTCCCTAGACTATTAATCCATTTCATTGGATTGATTAGACCTTCCAAAACCCTTCTAAAACCCTAATTCCTCTCTAAATGAGATTAATTAGTCTAACCTAGGTTAATTACCCTAAACCTAGTCAAATCCTACTTTGACTTGCTAATTAACTTGTTGACTCCCTTTTAGTCCCACATGCACCCAAAAGCCTCCCATTTTCCAAATGAAAAACTATAAATAGGGCTATACCCCCTCCCTCATTTCCTAAGAATTCTCTCTTCTTCCTAGCACAAATTATAGTATTTTGTTTAGGCTTTAGATTGTATTTCATTTTCTTCCATTGAGCTAGTAGCATTTGCTTTTGTATTTTATAGCACCAATATGGAGTAAAAGGGAAGATCCATTGGCCTTGAAGCCATTAATGGGGAGATCTCTTTCTCTTAAACACATAACTGAATGCTTAGATCCTCTTAGGTTCATTATTTCAAGCTTTCAAAGAATAGAGGTTAGCTTCATTTGTTTAGTTTGCTTGTTTACTTCAAATTAATGTATGCAAAGAAGAAAACCTTGCTCATTTCTTATCAGATGGTCCATTGATCAATTTGCTAAAATCCTTTGGGGTTTCTTTAGAGATTCTTACCCCAAATCCATGGATTTTGTAACTTTTCATTGAACATAGCTCTGTTTCTACACCTTGCTCCTACAATTTCATTCTAGATTGAAGATCTTGCTCAATGCTCTCATTAAACTCTTCTTCTCGATCACTCTAGATATTTGAATCAATATTATCTTGTTCCTTTCATGCATTTATAGGCCTTCACATGTCCTCCCATGCACTGGAGAATGTGAAAGGGAATGGAAGGGAAGAGACACAATTGGGTGCTTCAAATTCATGTCCATTCACGTTCCATTATTCTTTTCTGTTCGAAAGTATTAGGACTGCCACTCTGGATGGGTGGTAGTTTCAAGATCGCCACCCTCCCGGGTGGCGGTTCTAAAACCACCACTCTACACATAGCAGCGGTTCCTTCCAGAACCTCCATTTACCTCATTTTCTCACTTTTCTTGTTTCTCCTTCTTGGTGTTGATTGAACTGATGAAATGGTGTGTTTTTTTGGATCCCTATGGATCATAAATAGTGCCACATGCATAGCAAGCTATTTTTTCTCTAATTCCTTCATTCCTTTCAAGTGCCACACCAATGCAGAAAGAAATCAATGTCTTATAATTCGATGGCTCATGGTGTAACCTATATAAGCGTGCATCTAGAATGGTTTCTTTAATTGTCTCTGTGCTTCCTCCCATGAGTTAATTCTAGATAAGTAGTCTAGTCTTGAGTTACTCTTCCCTGGCTTCACCACAACTGTGAAATCAAACTCTTGAAATAGGATTCCATCTATAAATGCACCCTTGTAAGATGGGTTTTCTCACCAAATACTTCAATACCATGTGATCCGTATAAAATACAAGTGGTGTAGCTATAAAATACTGTCGAAACCTTTTTGCAATGCATAGATCATGGAAAAAGCTTCATGCTCTATATTCGTATAATTTTGTTCAAACAGAGTCACTTCCTACTAGTAAAGAAGATAGGATGATCGACAATACCCTCTCCAGGTTGAGCTAACACAACACCAATGGCCATGCCAGAGGTGTCCACATGTACATGAAATGGTTTTTCCCATGAGGGAAAATGTAGGATAGGCACATGTAGTAAGTTTATATTTCAATGTTTCGAATGCGTGTTGCGGTGATTCTCCCCAATAGAATGTACCTTTTCCTTTCAGTAACTCCTCTAGAGGTGTGGAAATTTTGGCATATCCTTTGATGAATTTTCTATAATATCCTATGTGACCTAAAAATCCATGCACATAGCTCTGATTGGTATGTGCTTCTAACCCTAAAATGATTGCAACCTTAGCTGGATCAACAAGCAATCCCTCCTTGCAGATTATGTTTCCAAACAATATTCCAAAAGGTGTAGAAAATATGAAGTTCTTGATGTTCAAAGAGATACTCAATTGTCTGCATCAGTCAAACATTAAGTGAAGATTGTCACAATGATCCTTTACAATCCCATATACTGTCTAATCATTGAGGTAGACCTATAAGAAGTTGTGAATAAAATATTTGAATGCTTGAAAAACTATCCATGAGAATACAGCAGGCGCATTTTTCAATCCAAAATGCATCACAGTATAGGAAAAACTTCCCTATTCAGTAGTAAAAGTTGTCTTTTCTTGACCCTCCTAAACAATCCTAACCTGATGATACCGAAAAACCCATCTGTGAAGGAATATATTTCACGTCCTATAACTCCTTCTAGTATTTCCTCAAGAAATGACGTAGGGAATGGGTCTATTACACATACAGCATTTAGCTCCCTGTAGTTCACACATATTCAAATTCTACCATCCTTCTTGATACTGATCACCATTGGACTAACCCATTTTGACTCATCCAAAGGTCGAATGATTCCAGACTTCAACATTTTATCAATTTCTTCTTTTACCTTTTCACACAAATTAGGATTCATTTTGTAAGGTCTCTTTCTCACTGGATGCACACCTTCCTTAAGTTTTATCTTCATTTCCCCAAGTGATTCATACACACCTTTAATTTCATGATACCCTCGAGGGAATAAGTCCTGGTAATCTCATAGTAACTCAATAATCTTTGCCACCTTTGAGTCTAACCAATAGTCTCTCGATTATGGCCTCCATTCCTATATTGACCTTCTTGGTCTTCATGGGTTCACGATAGGTGCACGTATCCTTGTCTTTGCTGTCCAAGACCTGTGAATGTTCAATATCTAGGTTCTCAACTTCCTCATCATCCACGATGTAAACCATCTTTCCTTTTTATTTCTCAAGACAAGGCTTGTTCAAGCAATATGAAGTCTTCTCCTTCTTCTTCAAAACACGTGCCTAATTCTATCTCGCCAAATAATTCCTGTATGAGTTCCTCCACCTTTGCACTATCTCCCACGGTTAACCGCTTAACAAATTTTAATGCCTCTTCTATTGGAGGTTGGGAAGAAAAGTAGTCAAAGGTTTGGATCATTCTTACAGTAAAATTTTTCCAATTCCCAGTCTCTCGGTGTAGTTCGACATATACATACTAGGTGCGTGTGCATCCTTGTAGAGTAGAGTACAATCTATGCACCCATAGTGACGGTGGTAATGCTTCCTGTCCCACTATCTAGAGTCTCTCACACTACTGAATGTGATGCTAAGCAAGTTGATCACCATTATAAGTGCAGATATGTGTAGGTGCATTTCTCCTTACAAATCTAGTAGATAGGGTGACTCTGATCTCATTCCATTCTATAAGATTATCTTTATGAACTACCCACCAAAGCATGTTGTTATCCTACGTAAGAAATATTCTAATATGTCTCTTCTCCTGACCTAGTCTATCCATTGTGCCTCCATGGCTTGTAATAATACATGAAGATCTTCTACTCCTATATACCAAGGTACTACACTACCTATCCATCAAACAAAATGAAGTCCATTATGTGAGAAACCACACTTTTACCTCGCGTCCTACTAGTTCATATGTACCATGAGCCCAATTGTCACAAGCAATACTCATAGTATCACTAATAGAGTGAGAATCCTCCCACTATAGGATGCCTTCCTTTGATGGCTCATTGACCTCTGGGTCTTGAATAACACATACATAGATTCTGTTTAAGTCCTCCTCACTTAGAGGCTCAACATATGGTGTAGACTTCCCATCTGTCAAAGGTATCACAACCCTTTCCTCCTTGTTCTCAAAGCTAATATACCCCTTATTGAATCTCAAGTTAGCATTATTCACATAACACCAAGGTCATTCAAGCAGGCTGGAAAACTATCTGCTTTTGCAAGTGCTAATACCTCAAAATCCCTAGTGAATTTGGCCCATTATACGGTTATAAATGCATCCTTCAAAAATCCTATGGGAGTGGCCTTAGTTTGGTTTTCCATAAACAACACATTAGACGATGGCTGCAATGGAGGCATCCCCATTTGTACCCATGCATCTAAATTAAGCACATTCACTTCCACACCTGTGTCAATCAAAATATTTCTCAACAACCATCCATCTATAACAACATTCAGAGTGATCTCCTTATCATAGTCAATGTTATCAAGGGGAAGATTCACATGCAATATTTGTCGTATGGTCTCAATAATTAAGCACTGAGTGTTCCCTTTTAATGAACTTCCCAATAGTGGAATGATTTTCTCCCGACACAACATTTTGCACACTTCGCTCAGCTCATTGATATTAGTTTGAACTATCTCTCGATGTTTTCTTCTTCTCTTTAAGTATCAGTATCTCACCCTAAAGATTCCTTAACACTTCCATGGTATCCTGGTAAAGTTCCTTCGATGAGAAGGATCTAGGTACCTTACATGCAAAACCTCCTACTTGGTGATCGTAGGCTTCACGGTGTAATGCCTCTCTTACACGCGCCACTTCAGGTTGTGTAGTAATCTTCACCGTTGATGTCTCGGGTCCTTCTACTATCTTGGGCATCCACCGATCTTCTACCACAAGCTAGATTCTAACCATCCCAATGCCTTTGATTTTTTTCTCATGCTACTTCCTTAGATGCTCATATAAGTCCAGGATCTCTTCATAGCTACGGTTATTTTCACATAAAGAACATGAAATATTCTAAGGACATTCATGCCTATAGTGGTTAGGAGATCCACACGTATAACATGTTCCACGAGGAAACTCACCTCTTCCTCATGTTAACCATTTAACCTACCTTGAAGAAGGCTATATGTCAGACCAATGTTTTAAAGAAATTCTCCCATAATGAATTTTGCTAAGGCTGAGAATCTGATTTTTTTTTCAATTTTCAGACTTCAGGGTTTTTTCCCTTTTAGAGTTTTTAAAAGCTTAGTTTCAGAATTGCATTTGAAAAATTCTAAAGTCTGAAACTCTGAAACTCCAAAATCTAAAACTCAATTTTTAGAATTTTGTGTTCTCGGAAGTTTGGAACTTTTGGGCTCATTTTTTAAATCCCTCTCAAACTTCCAAAGTCCAAAATTTCAGAAAAGTCCAAAATTCGGTGTTTCGTGTTTTGGAGTTCTCCAGTATTTTTCGGATTTTCACCTAATTTTTCTCAAGTCAATTTCGGAAGTTTGAATTTTCAGACTTTTGGGTTTTCGGGTTTTTGAATTTTAGTTTCCAATTCATCTTTTGCTTCCTTTTTTTTTCAAGTCTAAAATCCTGAATTTTTAGAATTCGGGTCTTTCAGTTTCGGAGCTTTGGATTTTTTGAGTGTAATTAATTTCCACCTACCTCCATACGGATCAGAAATTAACCATTAATTTCGGGATTTCTATATAAAATTGGATTTTTTAATTTTATTTTTTACCTGACACTATCACACTTTCACTTTGACATTCACTTTCATACTTTGTGGCATCTTTTTCAAGGTTTGTTGTTTTTTGGTTTTATTTTCATTTAGTTTAAGTCTTTTTCCCTTGTCCTCCTCTCTAGTTTGTTTTCTTTTGTTTTCCCTTTGTTTTTTCTTGTGGTGTCTTTCTTTTTCACCATGTTTTGTTGTGAGAGTTGTATCCAGGTTTTTAGGCATGTCTAGGGGATTTTTTCAGGCCCCTCATACTTCCTCATGTTTCTCAAAATCTAACTTGGCTTTTTGACATTTCTGTTTACAGTTCCTCTAGAGACCATTTGGGATTTCTTTTCAGAAAATTCATTTCGAGGAATTCCTTCAAAAGATCACAAGGTGGTTTTTGGAGAATCAGTTTTCGGGTTTTTGAAGATTTCACATTTAATTTTGGAGAACTATTACTTTCGGGTTTTTCGGAACCATTGACTTTGGGAAATTATTTTGGAGATTTATTTTATAGTTTTTCACATCAGAGATTCCTTTCGAACTTTTAACTTCAAGAAACTATTTGAAGAATTCAAGTTTTGGGTTTTCAGAGAATCAAAATTTCAGAGATTTGGGTTTTGGGTTTTTAGAATTTCTGCAACGTTCACAGGTTTTGATGTCTACCTCAACCTCGAAGGGAAAAGAGAAGATGAAGTATACATTTCTTGGGGTCACTCCCCAATCTTGCCTGACCTCCGACTTAGGAAATATCGGAGACACTGATCTAGGACAGATTGATCTTCCCGAGTTCTGGGAAATATTAAAATCCCCGAACAAAAAGCCATGGATGCAGAACATCTACGACAAAGTGGTCTCACCATTGCCACTAGTTTTCCTACATCCGTGCATTTCCCAAAGTTTTTCCTAGCTATAGTAGCCCACTACGATGAGGACTCCATGTCAATAAGAGATAGCGATGAAAAGGTGGTAATCCATCTAGACCCATATTTCTTTGAAGACTTGTTCAAACTTCCAAACATTCAAGACTATGCCACAATCACACCTGAAATAGTAGTTGAGCACTGGGATAAAAAAGAAGAAGTATGCTCAAAGGTTGTGATGAAATCCTATCTGACCAAGAATTTCAACAAGTTGCTTCGAAAAACTATACATTAGTCGATTTCATTCAGAATTTAACGATCTTATTGTGCTCTTGAGCAGAGTTTTAGGTCTTCCTTCTGCAAAGGAATTCCAAGAATGTATGTTCTTATACATATTAACTATCAAGAAGAATACCGAGTTTATCTATTGGGGTGAACATATTAGTAGCAACATTCGCTATCAATTTGGGCAAGGTGTCGTAACCCAAGACTTTCTATATGACATCTATTCTAGTATGCATTGCCGCTTATGGCAAATTTTGTAGGGTTGAATACCAAGAGGGTTCATAGTACATCCTAAATATATGAGTTTTATCCCCAACTTACTCTGGACAAGGGGAGAAAGTACTTATGAAGAATCAACAATGCTTTCTTCACTGTTATCCTCTATCATTTCGACAAAGAGATATACAATCGAAGGGTTTTTGATGAGGCTTTCCAAGAAGTCTGAGAATGGGGATAAGTCTATCTTCAATTTCCCACATTCACCTACCTTCGGATTCTAGGTTTCATAGGTGCCCCAAGTAAGTTGCCAAGGTGCCCCACTAACAAATGGGTTCTTCTGGAGTTGGTTCGGTAGTTGTTGGATTACCATAAAATCAAAAATAAGCATCACAAGGTGGGAATGCATTTCCCTGTTACAATTGGTAGGTATTCTTTCCCAACTATCCACAAGGCAAAGAACATAGATGCATAAATAGCTGAAGTAACCTTGCGTACTTTCCATCCATGAACTAATTTTGACTATTGGGGTAAGTTTGGGGAGACAGGTAAGTTCAATTCTCATATGTCCCAATTAGAAGACATATGGATTCATTGTCGGGATGAGTACATTGTACATCAAAGGGATTATAAGAGGATAACTCTTGATGAAGTGTGGCAGTATGGATTGGTTGATGTGCCAAAGGACTTACATGACAATGATGAGGTCCTAGATGCATCATACAAGGATGATGATGTTGCTAATCAACCACTGCCATGGGTTGATTGGTATGTGAAAGAATGCAGCAATACCAAGGAAAAGGCGGGCCCCATTCTAAAAATAACTTTCAATTGGTTGGCCACTTTGGGAATCTCACCCAAAGGGGAAAATCAACCTATAAATATAGGGTCTACATCAGTAGTAAACCAACCCACACCCAAAAAAGGAAAGAGGTCAACTCAGAGGGTTCCTACCATTCCAAAGAAGATCTCATTTGTGGTTGGTGGCTCATCTCTTTCTAGGTCTACTGTTCTCCTAGGGTTACAACATCTATAGTACCAGTCACTGAGGTGGTTGAAGTAAGTGATTCCCCTAGTGTCATTTAGGATCCATCCCATCTTCCCCTTCCTCCATTATCACTCCCAATATTAGTTCCCTCCACTTCTACCACCATTTCTTCCTTCCCATCTCCTTCTATGGCCCAGGTATTTTTGTCACTTCCATTTTTATCAGCTAGGAAAATATTGGGTCACCCATTTCCTCCTCACTTCCTTTGACACTCCCATTTTCTTTGATCTCAACCCCAATGTTGCTTTGTCAATTCCTATGGTTGTCCTCACACCCACACCTTCCATCATTGCCACCTCTGCTTAGATATCAGCTGGCATTTCTAGTGATCTTTCTCTAACCGGTACTTCAAGTATCGGATCTGCTACTCCATCTTCCTCGGCTCTAGCCATACCAGAGTGGTTGTTTAGATAGACTCCTAAGAAAAAGAAAAAGGTTCCTTTGGGATATGTGATAGATCTCAGTTGATTGTATTTCATGCCTAAAAGACATGCAAAGAGACCATGAATCGTATCAAGTCTAACGGTTAATCCATTAGGAGAACATGTGATAGAAGTGGCTACCCCTGTTGAGGGGAAAACTAAAGAAATCATTACAGCAATAGACTAGAAGATCTCGACGTTCTCGTTAGGGAAGGCTACTCATGAAGGAGCCAAGCAGTATGTACACATTGCTCTTGGGGCCCTTTTAGAGAAATATGACAAAGACAAGGCCACAAAGGACAAGCTTAAGGCCAAGGGCAGCTCATTACCTTTGTTGCATGGAGTAACTCAGCCCACTCCATCCATTGACATCTCAACTACTACGGACATGATGATTTCATCTACAATCAATGATATATCTTATCATGAGCTCGAGAAGCTAGGCAGAAATGGAGAATAGTGAATGGATGGATGAAAAGTATTTCTGTAAGGCCAATCCTTTTATTAAAGAAGCCATTGAAATTTATACTGATTTATAGGTTGTAAAAGCTACTCTTGCTAAAATGGATGAATCCTTTTCGGATAATAATAACTTGAACTTAACTTTGGAAACATGGAGTGACATTAGAGGAGAATATTTTGATTTACTTCTGTAGGAAGAGGTAATTGATGATGCCTCCAAATTGTTCAAATATCAAAATGCCATGCAATTTCAAAGTGTCGGTGTGTTGTAGGATTGTTGTCCTCTCAAAATTTCCCCTCTTTTGAAAGTTAGAAATTTGAAAATTTTGAGTTGACACCCTTCAATAATGTTCTAGTGAAGTAAAAAATGGTGAAATTTGCATTTATTGGGGTCATTTTAGTGACTTGCGGGTCTGTCGGACATTTTTTTCCCTCATGTCCCAAGTACAAATGGGCCTTTGTTCACCGATCGACCGATTTCCCCGTAAGTCCTTGTCTGTCGGCTTTATTGGAAATTTTCGGCCCATTTGTCCCAAGTTCCCTAGACTTCCTTTTCCCCAATCGCCCGCATCGGGTTCTTCACACTTTTCTAACCCATCTATCCCAAATACATCCAGCCTTCTATTCTCTCGATTCCCCACATTTTCTACATTGTCCAAATCACATCTTTGCATCCCTCACGTTTCTTGTCCCTGGACCGCCCGTGCTCATTTGGCCCACTTTCCCTGGATTGCCCTGCATCGGTTGAATCACGTCTTTGTGTCCCATATGTCCCAATGTCCCATGGATCATCCGGGCTCGTTTTTTCCACTTTTCCCACATCTCATCTTTTTGATTCAAAGGCAAGGTGTATTTAATGCTCATTTATGATCTTCTCTCCCTTGAACGGCTATTTAAAGGGACTACCACCTATGCATTTGTCACATTGCTTGCTTGCTATTTCTTGCCTAAATTCTTGCAATTTAAGTCATTTATTCATCTTTCTATGTCCCTCTACATCTTTGTCACGGATCTATTCTTGGAAGACTGTTTCTCTATGCATTGCAAAAATGAAGATCAAGTTTCAAGGGCATGAGCATTGTCACCCCTGGAGACTTCTGTACCTAATATTGGGGATAGTGAGGTTCAACACTTAGATTTTAATGATTTCTGGGGTAGACTAACATGTGACAACCTTGCTCCCATGGCCCAAATGATTAGTGATAGTGGAATCATGTATGCAGCTAGTTTTCCCATCTCGTATAGTGTGCCGACACCTGCTCACTTGTGGAGCTCATTTCAACCCAGATACCAAGGAACTTGCTAATGTGCATGGGGAATTAATTTCCAAACTGGATGCTACTTCCATTACCGCTGCCCTACACATTCTTGAGACAAAAGACTCCATCGTTCTCACTCTTTCTCAAGCTCAGACCCTATTTGACCAAGATAGTGAAAAGTACAAGGCACGAGTAGCAAAGTCATGGTTGAAGTGCCCTAAAAAGGGAGCGTCCTGACTCTCCAAAGCATTTTTTAGGGTTGATTTTAATGAGGAGCTGTCATATTTCATTATCTTGCTCGCTTGTATCATGGGAATGCCCTCCACCAATGAATTTCATTTTTGGATGTGCCCTTTATAAACATCATCTGTGAGGGCAAGCAAAACATAAACTAGGCTAAAATTATTTGTATGAACTTGACTAAGCAATTGTCAAATGTTCAGCAAACTAAGAAGTTCTATATGACTTCTTATCTCATGTATACCCTAGCTGCATCCTAGGAATGGTTCGGTTTCACTTACATGGAGGGTAAGAAGGATGAGCCTATCTACACATACTACCCTCAGTTTACCCTCGAGGCCAACAATCACAATTTCAAAAGGGTCAATGATGCTTTCACCATGTATATTGTAAGACTCTTGGAGGGTGACACTGCTAGGATATTTTCTAATGAGGCTATGACTCTAATAGCCAAGTACGAGGCTTTCTTCATCTAATTCAGAAGGTTCTCATACATCAAGGTTGGCTTGCTTTGAAAGTACACCCCTCAAGCTCCCCATATTTTGCAATGATAAAATGGCTCTGGTTGAAGTATGCGCAGAAACTTGATAAACTACATAGAACCTACAAAGATAAGAAGATCATTGGTCTTCATTTCCCTATCTCCTTGGGGAATTATACATGTAAAACAACTCTAGATGCCCAAAACATAGAAAGGGCTATTGCTCCTCTCATTGTCCATTTCTTCGATCTAGGACTTGTTTTGATCTGAAGAAGTTCATTGATTAGAATCTTAGAATCACCTATCATCATTGTCATGATACTGAGGACTACTGGGCTGATTGTGTTGATGATTTTGAAGCTAGGAGGAGGCATTTTGGTAGATTGTCTCTACAACAGATCTTAGATCTTAATCTCTACTAGGTGCCTGAAGGGCTTGTGGATGATGATGAGGGCTTGCAATCCTTTGAGTATGAAAGATCCATCAAGCACACACCTCTAGAAACCCTAGATTGGTATGTGAAGGAGAAGGATGATTTGAGTGAGATAATTTCCCCTATCATTGTCAGAACCAAGGTTTGGTTTGATAGGAAAGTTCATGAATTTAGGAAGAACCAAGGTAGATCTTCTTCAAGAGAAACTTCCACACCTGGGAAGGAAGTACATACACCTAGTACTGAGGTACTAGAGAAAACTCCTCCTTCCTCAATGAAAGAGCCTGAATTATCTACTCCTTCTTCTTCCACTCAGGTGTATCAGAAGAAGGTCAAGGAGGTTAAGAAAGAACCAATTGAAGAAGAACTCTACTGGAGCACCCTGAATTGCTAGTTGGGCTAGAGAACATTATTGTTCTCAATGATGATGATGATGAGGATATGATAGAAATAGAGGAAACCACTGAAATAGTTCTTTGAGGTGGAGAAGGAAGGATCAAGAACTAAACCTCCAAGTCTAGTTGACTCCTCTACAAAGGAAATTCTTGAGGTTCCATGCACTTCCCCATTGGAGGAAACAATAGTTTAGACTTTGAGTGCCATGAGTTCCCTTGCACTTGGCCCCCTTGACTCCTCTGTTTCTTCTTCTTCCTTTTCCTGGGTACAACCCTTAGTTGACAACAAGAAAAGAAAATCTTCTTCTCGGTTAACAGGGCCTAATTTTGATGTTGTAGCTACTCTACTTGGTACTACCCTCCCCCTCCAAAGAAAGAAAGCAAAGACCACCTCAAGGTTAGTAACTTATGCTTAGGGCCAGTAGTTCCTAGAGGTTGTAAAGCCCAAGGTGGATAAATCAAAGAAAGATCTTTTGATCTCTGATTTGGAACTTTCTAGAATCCCATTGGGAGAATCTACACCGAGAGAGTGAGGTTCATAACCTTTGAGAAACTGTCACTAAGGTTATTAAACGAGTTGAAAAAGGCAAACAAACCATGGAGTAGTTGGAAGAACAAAACCAAGTTCTTTCCAACTTTATCAGATCATTATTAACAAAGGATAAAGTTTTGGATCCAGCTCCCTTGACCACTCTCCCACCTCCCATAATACTCAGCCAAGATGAAGTTCAAAGTATCAAAGATATACACAAGTATTCAACTTATGGGAAGGCTGTAGAAGCTATGGTGGATGATATGACTATAGCAGGTTTGAATTTCATTGAGGAAGCCTTCAAAACCAATGAGAAGGTGATTAATTTGTAGTAGAAACTCTCTTCCTCAATCAAATCCATGGACAAAGAGCTGAAGGTCTGGAGTGGATGTATTGTAGATCTCTAACTAATGGGCCAAACTGATGAGAAGATCCTATTGGCCACAAAGTGTTTGATGATGCCAAGAATAACTTATCAAAGACATGGATTTTTAGCATTGAGTGGAAGATAAAGGTTCTGGAGGAAGCATTGGGAGAATTGAGGAATGTGTGGCAGAAGGGGGAGTCCTTTAAAAATGTGTGTTTTTTTTGCCTTCAAAGATATCCACTACCATCTTCAAAATGAAACTACAGGTGTTTCCTCCTCTCTTCAAGAAATCAAGACTCAGTTTAGAGCCTTTGTCAAGGGTGATCTATTTAAAGAGGAGTCATTTACTAAGGAGAAGATGAAAGACATTTGTTCCCTCCATTCAGCTATTACCGAAGCTAATAAAGAATATCTAGAGCATACCAAGTTTGATAAAGATATGGAGAAATGTCTAGGCACATGGACACATGCCACCTCCAACACCACAATTCCAAGAGGCATGGAAATAGCAGAAGCATTGAAAATATTCAGGCATCGGATTCTCAAATCAGTGGGCCCTCCTCAGCCATAATCAGATGTCTCTTCTTCAAGATTTTCTTTCTCTTCTTCTATTTTTAGTGCCAATCTCCTTGTAATTAATTAAGGACGTTGTATTGTGCATTTCCTTAATTAATCTTTTAATTAAAAGAAATGGTTACCAAATGTAACCAATTTGTAAGCTATATAATGAGCTCTCCTCGCCATTTCAAGGGGTAATGGAACTCTGATTATTTTTTAAAAGTGTAAAAGAGTCAAAATCTATCAATATAAGAAGATTTTCCTTTCTACTTGTATTCTGTAAAAAATTATTGAATCATTAATCTATTTTGCATCAAGAAGCTTTGTATTCTTGTGGATGTCATCTCTGGAACTTTGTGTCTATGAAATAACATCTAATGGTTTTAATACGAATGATTATGTTCTATATTATCCTAGTTCAACATTTATAAGGAACTATTTTGCTATCTATACTTCTTGAGAGTGTTATTCTACCTTTTCCCTTCCTTAGTTCTTCTATTCTTTTGTATTGATAATCTATCTTGGAGTTTAAAACACTTTCATGATATCAGAGTTCCTCATTGAAATAGAAAATTGTACATTTGTGAATAGTTTTTGCTTTCAATAAGGGAACCTCTCCCATCAAAGAGGAGGGACTTTCATCCCCTGACTGTTGCTTTCATTAAAGTCCTATTTTGACAACCAACAATGATCTAATTAAGAAATTGGAGGATAAGCAAGTGGAGATTATAGATTCCCTCAATGATATCTCGAGAGGAGTTTGACAATGCCCACCTTGCAAGTTCTTCAATGAGAATATTGACGCTCTTACCGAGGACCAGATTAGAGAAAATTTCAAAGATTTGGTAAAGCATGATGACGATGCTGCAAAGAATTTTAATAGTGACTCCCTTGATTGACTTGTTCTATGTCAAAATTTCATAGGGAGACTAAAGAAGGTCATAAGTAAGCTTCGAAGGTTTCCAGCCAGGATCATGAAAGAAATTGAAACAACGGGCGTAGTGAATCCTGCGCGTGTGGATATGGAGATGAAGAGACTTAGGGTATTGTTAAGCACTTCCTCAAGTACATGAATCGAATGGATGTTTCGGAGGAGGGAAAAAAATCTTACAGAGGAAGGAGATGTAGGTGGATTATGCCAAAGCTGAGTGGCCATGAAAGGATAGGTTCAAGCTCCAGAATCAGTCAAAGTTACAGGGTTGACTTGGTCAACTTTTTGCAACAAATTTGTTATTTTCATGGGATCATGTTCCCTTTTATTTATGACATTACTATTTTTAGTTAATGTTAGTTAAGGGCCCAACTGTAATGGCTCAACCTAGGAACTTATAAATAGTGGAATGCTTCCATTATTTGATATACATTTTTTTAGAGATTTATAGTGAAGTTGCTCTTCAAGCTTGGAAGAGTGCTTTGCAAAGATTTTTTGAAACCTTTTAATTATATTCGAGTTTCCTTACACGTGAAGATCTATTCTATTGTGTTGAATTATTAGTCATTGTATGCTTTGTGAATGTGATTCCTTGGCATTATTGATTAATTTACTTGTATTTTAGATTATTTGTTTCATACTTTGTGGAAATAATAGTGTGATTATCTTTCATCAACTATGAGAGACTATTTTCCTTCATACATCGATTATAAGTTACATTGTTATTGTCACTTGAGTGAATGTTGGACACATGTTTGTGATTATCCTCTTGATAAATTATCTATGTATCAAATCAAAGATAATCTTTTTATTGTGTATGCTTAAGGTTTAACAGAGGAACGTCGACCATTGGTTTGTGGTATTTTGTACCCTTCCTAGTTGCTAAAAGTGAAGGTGGTGAATAATGCAAACTTTGTTCCCACATTAACCCTTCCTGTTATTTAATATTTCTAAAATAGGTGCATCACCGCTTCTAATATAGGTTTTATTTTCTTGCAGCTCTCTTTCCCTAACCTTATGAAATGTTAGCATAAAAATAGTTAGCCTTTCTTTCGCATTAGAAGTAGTGTGTGTTTAGTTTAGGAAGAGGAAGCCAGCCTTCTCTAGAGCTTCACCTCAAGCCCAAGTCCCACAGCTTGAGAGGTGATCCCATGTGTCCCAATCACACCAAATATCATGATTAATTTTTAGGCCATTCGAGGGGTGTATTGATTTGGTGAAAACACCTCCACCACATCCTCATCCTCCATATCCACCATGATATACATGTCCTCTTCCACGACCTCCTTCAAAATGCCCCTCATTCCTGTCATAGCATGTTTGATTATGATCCCGATCCTAGTGCTCATTCTTGTTCTTAGAGTTATCTATTACACTTGTCTATCGTACCCCAATGTCTATAGCATCTTGGATCTATCTAATCAACTCGACAATCTTCAAAGATATCATGGGTCGTTGGTGATAAATTTTACAAAGAATAAGATACATTCCTCCTTATCACATGCTATAACAATGAGATAGTGACTAACATCGGGATTCAAATGACATATCTCACAGTCCAAAAGTAATGAGTGTACTATTTTGTGAGGAAAATATCCTTGGTGTGACCTTCCACTTCACAATATGTACACCGAATCCATGAGCACGTTTCATGAGCTGAATTTGCCAATAAGTTTTCTAGTTGTTCTCGCCATAGCTGTAATTTGTGCCTCTAAGAATGGACTAACACTAGTGTCAATGCTCCTAACCGCCTCAACACAATAAGTTGATTCCAGTTCTTCACGTGGATCAGTGTATGTCTTGTATGACGCAGTTCTCTTCTAAATGGTGTAATCAATCTTCCAACAAACCATTGTGCATCTTTGGTGGCATGAATATCATAAGAAAACTTAGATAGAAGTGTCTTAAAACAGGCATCATACTCACGTAAATTCTTAGTAGTGCCTTTCTTGATATCCTTGAGCACACTTATACTCTTCTTCTCAAATTTAGGGATATGGAATTGTTATCCAAAATTCACCCCCCCAGGGTAATTTTGATAACATGCATCAGAATATCCAAATCCCAAGAAAATTGATTGATTCAGAGCAAAAATCAGGTTTCTAGGGTCCCTTCAGGAAATTTTCTAACTCCCCAGGCCGAAGAAGGAGGGAGCAAGCTCTGAGAAAATGTGAAAAAGTTGCAGAAAGGCAAATAGGTTGATCCAGGAAAAAGTGTAAAAATTGGCTAAGTCCTGCTCAAGGGAGCAACTGGGACATTTGGGACGTCAAGGCGCGGATCGGCCGAAAAGCCTCCAGGTGGCCCAAATTGCATTTGGGACAATCGGGCCAGAAGTACGCGGCGGGCGCGAAAAGCCGAGTCGGCCGAAATGAGCACAGGCAGTCAAAAATGATTGGGACAAGCAGGCCAAAAAGGCGCGAACCGGCCGAACCGGACGAAAAAGGGCCAAGCAGTCCGAAACAAACTGGGACATTTGGGCCAAATAGACGCGAAGGGCGCGAAAGAGCCGGCAGGGCCGAGAACCAATAAAATCACACCACGTGTCACAAGGAGAAAGGTCAAAAAAGTCAAAGGGCGAGTTTTCGAGCACCGATCCGAACCTATGGGATAGTGCCACGTGTCCCAGCTAGGGCCCACAGAAATTTCAAAGCAAAGCCCGCCGAAAAGTAGAGAAGAGAGAATTATTCAGTGAATCAGAGCATGCCACGTGGCGTCAGTGGCAATGCGCGGAAAATATTTCAAAATCCGTTTTTTTGCTCGTGTCCTAAATCTTCAGATCGACATATCTTTCGATCCAAAGCTCGGATTTGCACGTTCTTTATATCAACGGAAAGATCATGAAATTATCTACATGATTCTGGGGTTATTCTTGAATTTTGGTGCAGTCTGGAGGGAGAAAATTGAGAAACGCCTCTGGCACGAAATAACAAGCAGAAGTAATGCTTCAACAAACAACTTTAATGCAGCAGACAGTTCGCCGCCACATTGGCGGCCGTCGTTTTGCGGGATCCACCACTTCTGCCATGATGGACGAATTGAATGCAACCTAGAGATGGTTGGGGTAGATTTGGCTTTCCCTCCTCTCTTTCCTCTCTCATTTTCTTTCTATATATTAAAAAGAGGAGCTTCTTTTCGTGTGGAACATTTTTTTGTTTTGCCTCTCCCTTTTTCCTCAAAGTGCGAATTTGTGGAGTTCGAACCTCTCATTTGAACTGTAATACTATTCGCCTCTTAGCATTCTCGCAAAGTGTATTGTATCAATCTTTGGAGCAAGTAATACATGTCGTGGATGATTCTCAACCCTCTCTGTGTTCATTTTGCATCCTCCCTGGTCTTTTACCGTTTCTATCATTTGTGCATGATCTTGTATCACATTCAAGTGGTCTATGTTTATTGGAAAAATAAGTGTTCTTTATTCCTCAAAGTGCATCACCTCCATTAGTTTAGATTTATTTTTACGCATTTTCTTACCTTGTCTCCTTGGTGATTAGATTAGGTTTTAAAAAAGAAAACCCTCTGTATATTTCAGGTGCATCCGAAGCAGAGGAATAGGAACCACCTTCTCGGAGATTCCTTTCTCACTCTTCAAGTCCCACACTTAGAGAAAGGATTCAATGTTATGCAATCACACTAGATGTTAGTATGATCAACCTAGAAATCTAATCAACATCCAGGGGTGCTGTGATTTTGCACTAACAGATTTTTGGCACGCCCTTGGTGGGACCTAGAGGTCTTATTTTTTATTATAGCAAAGTTGATATGCATCTGCTACAATTTTCTTGCTTAAAAAGAGCTATTATTTGCATATCTGGCGACTCCAAGGGGAAGAATCAACTGGTTTCAGCAGTACAGGCCTAAAATCTTATGAGAAGAATCACAAGGTCAAGAGTTGGAGAAGAGGAAGTGCTGTTTGAATACCTGCAATTATCTCCAAGAAGAAGGCAAAGAGGAAGAAGGATTCAAAGGTCTCCATCTCCACCAAACAGAACTCTCTCAACTCCTCCACCTGAGCGGCCTTTCTTTCAGTATACAAGGGTTTTAAGACCAATCAGAATGGCGCAACCAGTAAACCCCTATGTCAACTTCACAGTGCAGACCCACTTGCTCTCAATGCACAAAATCCAATCCCGGCTTGCGGCAAAGATCAAGAACATTCCATACTTTTGGAGAAAATCAGACCACTCGGTGATCATGTCAAGGACATTGCTAACATTTGTGCAATCCATGAGATTAACGAGATGCAAGTAGTTTGTTAAATTCGTGGCATCTTCATTCAAAGGGAAGGCATTGCAATGGTTTAGGAGCCTTGAAGTCGCTTCTATCACGAATCGGAATCAGTGTGTATTGCACTTCATAATCAATTTGGAGAGAAGGGAGACAACTTGTCTCTTTTGGAGCAGCTGACAACCATCAAGAGAGCTTCCAATGAGCAGCTAACTGACTTCAACTTCAGATTTCAAAGATCTTGGGATAGAATTCCGAGTGTGATCAGAGCCAAAGCAATGCAGAAGGTGCTTTTCTATATTACCTTAAAGCTTTAAATTCTGATATTTCTATGTTGGTTCAATCTATGGGAGGCACAACTATCCCTGCTGCTTATAGTATTGCCATTAGAGCTGAAAATTGTCGATTCAATTTGTGGCAAGCTAGCTCCTAGGCCTCCAATGCCATTATATCCAAGTTTAGAGAGCCTAAGTACTAGTCAGGCACCTGTCTTAGCTCCTTCTCCCACTCCTAGAAATCAGAGTTCAAATGAAGCTTCCACTTCATCTCCAAGTGCCCCAAATGAGCTTCAAGAAGTCATGAAGCAACCGCAAAATTTAGGTAATGAGCTGGTCACACTCAAGAGACAAAGAAGCTCAAGGTTTTAGACCTTCGTATCAGCCTCAAGCTCAACCTAATAGGCAGCCATACCAGCCTCAAAGACCACCTAATCCAGCCACAAATATGAATCAAACAAGGCCTCCTGTCAATAGACCTTTCAGCATTTCTATAATCCAAATGCCATATCTACCTCTAAGGCATTAGTACTAAAGACAAAACAACATTGCCCAAGAGTATGATTGGTGTTTTCCATGTAATGAACCCCATAACCAATCCATGTGCTACAATGGTGCTTTAACTCAAGCTTTAATGGTAACAACTCTCTGGTGTGGAGGGTGAAAGCAATCAAGAAAACGGCAAACAACAAGAAACATTCCAAAGAAGAATCGCCCCAAATGACACCACATTGGTAAATTGGCAGGCAGAGGATTTCTGTGGTATGAATCAGGCAGTCTCTCAAGGTGTTGCAGCCAACACAAGGTCAAAAAGGAGAAATTTGGGTGAAGAACAACCATTAGCCCCAGCCAATCCACAACCTTCCACAGCTCCACAAATGATTGGCAAGCAAAACCCAGTTTCAAATGCACAAGGGCAGCCAAGAACAGCCCCTAGGCCAACTCAAATGCCAGCTGTTGCTGCCCACATACAAGGAATAAATGTGCAAACCAAAGGACAGCAGAGAGATCCTTCATCACCATTCAGTATCATTGATCAGATGAAGAAGACAAACGTCAATATATCTATGTGGGAATCCCTATCCATCCCAGGCCAAAGAGATCTGCTGCAAGCTGCTATGAAGGACTGGCCAACTTCGAATCAGCAGGTTCAGAGGCAAGACAAAGTGCTTACAAATGCTGCCCAGCCTGAAGGAAATCATGGAGCACAACAAGGTAAAATGTTGAAGCCCCCCCCTTTTTATGTTTCGTTAATCATTGGAAATCAGCTAGTGCATAATTGCATGATAGACTCCGGGGCAAGTAGCTCAGTAATGCCTAAACAGATAGCTGATCAGTTAGGGCTCCAATATGAAATAACATCTAAGGGAGTAGTGCAGCTGGATGGGACAGCAATAGCAACAGTTGGAGTGATTAGAAATTTGAGTCTTACCTTGCATGCATGTCCAAATGTTGTTGTCTTACAAGATGTATCAGTCATAGACCTTCCACCACTCTTTGCCCTATGCTTGTCAAGGGACTTCACAGCCAAGATTGGGGGATATTTGTCCGCTGATTGGTCTCACATGCTATTCAGAACAAGGTATGGAACTAAGGCCACAATTAGATCAGAACCTATTGCAAACTTCCACATTGAGCCCTATACTCCAAGTCAGATTAATGCCAATTGCTCGGCATTTGATCAAGAAGATCACCCTAGCACTGATGAAGCTGACACTAAGGTTGGAAGTATCCCAGATTTGACTCTTGATGAATGGGCAAGCAAGGTGCATGCTTTTGATCCTTATCAAGGAATAGAAGAATCTGAGCTAGGAGTCTATTGTATACACGAAGAAAGTCAACCTATTCCTAGCATCACCAAGCCAAACCACAAGGATGACAATGAGGTGTGGCAGCTACTTTTTGATGGATCAAGGAGTAGACAAGGTGCAGGAGGTGGAGCCGTGCTTATTTCACCTCAAGGAGTAAAGTATTATTCAGCTTTTAGGTTTCAATTTGCATGCTCCAATAACACTGCTGAATATGAAGCCTTGGTGCAGGGGATGCATTGGGCAATCAAAAAAAAATAAAGAACTTGCAAGTTTTTGGGGACAGTGAATTGATTGTAAATCGAGTCAAGGGACAACATCTTTGCCAAAAATGATCTACTCAGATGCTACAAGAACAAGGTGTGGGACCTCATGGAAGATTTTGAGGGTTTCGGCATCAAGGCCATTCCTAGGAAAGAGAATCAAGCTGCTGACAGGCTTGCAGCAGTAGGGGCAGCCTTTGACATTATAGAAAACATTCAACAAGACAAGGTACAGCCAAACATCCACGTGATTGTGAGGCCTTCAGTGCCGGATAACGATGTCAGTTGGCAAGTATTTGAGAATGACCAGCAAATCATCCACTTCTTGCAAGAAGAAGCTGAGTTCTCAGCTAAGAATCAAGAGAAGTTGGAACAGCAATATGGTGACCAGGTGATACAGCTGAGAACTGACAAGCTGCCCAAGGGACTTATCACCTTGGAGTCCATTTTTAACCCCAATGATCAGTTTAGAAAGGAGAAAGCAAACATTCAGGTCAAAAGGGAAGATTCGGTATCCATCTTGGTAGAAGAGAACAAGCCATTGCAAATTGGAAAAATGACAACTGAGCAAGAAAGGTATGAATTCATACAGCTTTGTCAAGAATTCCCTGACGTGTTTGCTTGGAGCTATGAAGACTTGAAAGGTTTCAATCCCAACTTAGCTCAAAGATACCATCGAGTTGGATCCAAATACTAAGCTGTCGGTAGAAACAAAGACCAGTCAATCCACACATGGAGCCTCTCATGAGGAAAGAACTGGACAAGCTGATTGAGTCAGCAATTATATTCCCTATCAAGCACTCAAGCTGGGTTGCGAACTTGGTTCCAGTCAGGAAGAAGAGCGGAGAAATCAGGTTGTGTGTGGACTTCCGAGACCTCAATAGGGCATCTCTTAAGGACCATTATCCACTCCCTTCCATGGAGCAAATATTACAGGTCGTAGCTGGTTCAGAAAGATTTTCACTACTTGATGGATACTCAGGCTTCAATCAAATTATGGTGAAGGAGGAAGACCAGTTCAAGACAGCCTTCACAACTAAATGGGGCACGTATGCTTACAAGAAGATGCCATTTGGACTGTCGAATGCCGGAGCAACATTCCAGCGAGCTATGGATATGGCATTCAAAGGCTTAATCAACAAGATAGTGCTGATATACCTAGATGATATCACTGTCTTCTCAAAGAATGTTGCGAGACCACCTCTTTCACCTCAGGCAAGTGTTTCAGAGGTGTAGAGAGTTTGGAGTGTCTTTGAATCCTAAGAAGTGCATCTTTCTTGCACATGAAGGGAAACTCCTTGGCCATATTGTCTCCAAGGAAGGATTAGCAATTGATCCAGAGAGGGTTGAAGCCATAAGGGCTCTACCATTGCCAAGTCACAAGAAGGCTCTTCAAAGTTTCCTGGGAAGGATAAACTTTGTTCGGAGGTTTGTCCCAAATTTTGCAGCCCTTGTCAAGCCCATCACCAAAATGTTAAGAAAAAGCATGGCTTTCAAATGGATGGCAGAAGGCAAGGAGAGCTTTGAAGCAATCAAAGAATACATCTCCCTGTGCACCCACTCTCATCAACCCAGGACTTTTCCAAGGATTTCATCCTCTATGCATTTGGAGATGATGACACTATTTCTACCATTCTGGTACAACAGAACAAAGATAATGATGAACAGCCGATTGCCTTCTTTAGCCAAAGCCTAAATGACTGCGAGTTGAGGTACTCTTTTATTGAAAAACATGTGCTTGCAGTAATCAGGAGCTTGAAGAAATTCAAGCATTTAGTCTCAAACAACAAGGTCCAGTTGCTGGTCTCACATGCTGGGGTTAAGGACTTCCTCCTCAACAAGGATTTGAATGAGAAAAGGGCAGGATGGATCACCCGTGTCATGGAGTATGACATTGAGATCAAAATCACCAAGCTGGTAAGAGGCAAAGGTTTGTGTGAGCAGCTCGCTTCCAAACAACCAGACAACCCAGAAGATGAAGAAGACGCTGTCCTGCTATTACAAGATGATCAAAAACAGGAAAATGATGATGTGTCCACTCCCTGTTGGACTCAGAATATGATACATTTCCTACAGACGGGCATGTGCCCTCTAGAAATGAGCAAAGCAAAAAGAAGACACTTCAGGTTGCAGGCTATTCCATATACCATCATTGATGGAGTTTTGTTCAAGAAGGACGTGAATGGAGTGCTGCTGAGATGCATTAACACAGGTCAGATCCAAAGGGTATTAAAAGAGTTTCATGATGAACCAGCTGGTGGCCATTTTGCACCAAGAGTGACAGCTCTGAAAATCATAAAGGCTGGTTATTATTGGCCTAAAATATTCAGTGATTGCTATGCATGGATCAAGAGGTGTAAGAATTGTGCATTCTTCACAGGAAAAGAGAGACTTGCAGCCCTCCCATTACATCCAATCTCAGTTGACCAGCCATTCATGCAATGGGGTTTGGACTTCATTGGAGTCATCAATCCCAATTCAAGTCAGGGCCACAAGTGGATACTAACAGCAACAGACTACTTCACTAGATGGACAGTAAAGAGTGGCTTGAGTCAAAGAGGCGAATGAGTCTAGCATCTTGGACTTTTACGAGGGAATAACTACCAGATTTGGTGTACCTGCTACAATAGTCTCTGATAATGCATTGGCATTCATTGGATCTAAAGTGACTGAGTGGGCTGTCAAGAACGGGATTTACCTGAGCACTTCATCAAACTATTACCCTCAAGGTAATGGCCAGGCCGAGTCTACAAACAAGAACTTGTTGAAGATCATTAGGAGGACTCTTGATGAGACTCAGAGAGCTTGGCATACCAAACTGAAATCAGCCTTATGGGCTGATAGGATAACTCCCAAAAGATCCACAGGTAACTCTCCATTTAGGCTTGTCTACGGAAGAGAGGCAATCTTGCCCATGTCACTTGAGTTGCCAACGTTGGAACTCATGAAACAGCTGGAGTTGCTAGAGTTTGGGCCCATGGAGGTGAGATATGCAGAATTGATGGAGCTGCAAGAAATCAGAGATCAGGCATTCCAAGCAATGGAAAAGGATCAGGCTTTGATCAAGAAGACCTTTGATAGGAAGGCCAAAGATAGATCTTTTCAAGTAGGAGATCTAGTATTGAAATGGGATGTGGACAGAGAAAAACCAGGAAGGCATTCAAAATTTGATGCCATTTGGAGTGGCCCATACATGGTCACAAAGTGCAAGAACAACAATGCTTTCCAATTGGCTTCATTGGATGGTGAAGAACTGCAGATTCCAGTAAATGGAATCTATCTCAAGCGTTGCTTCTAGAGGGAGGTTCACTACATCTGTAAATACTAGATTAGATTTTCTTTCCTCCAAGTGCTTGTGCACATTGTTTTGCTGTAGGTTAGTTTTGTTTTCCCTAAGTGCCTTGGCACAGCTTGCTGTCCATGGAGATGTTTAGCATGTCTTTGCTTTCATCAGGTCACATTCCATCTTCCTCCTCGCACATTCTGAGTCAGTTTGGATTCTAACAGAATATTTGATGACTCCATGCCCAATGGATTGCTTCAGGCAACTGGTCTTTTCATCTAGCAGGCAGATGATCCCGCTGAGTCGCCAAATTGTTATCCAAAATTCACCCCCCAGGGTAATTTTGATAACATGCATCAGAATATCCAAATCCCAAGAAAATTGATTGATTCAGAGCAAAAATCAGGTTTCTAGGGTCCCTTCAGGAAATTTTCTAACTCCCCAGGCCGAAGAAGGAGGGAGCAAGCTCTGAGAAAATGCGAAAAAGTTGCAGAAAGGCAAATAGGTTGATCCAGGAAAAAGTGTAAAAATTGGCTAAGTCCTGCTCAAGGGAGCAACTGGGACATTTGGGACGTCAAGGCACGGATCGGCCGAAAAGCCTCCAGGTGGCCCAAATTGCATTTGGGACAATCGGGCCAGAAGTACGCGGCGGGCGCGAAAAGCCGAGTCGGCGAAATGAGCACAGCGGTCAAAAATGATTGGGACAAGAAGGCCAAAAGGCGCGAACCGATGAACCGGGCGAAAAGGGCCAAGCAGTCAGATTACAAATTTGGGACATCTGGGCCAAATAGATGCGAAGAGCGCGAAAGAGCCGGCAGGGCCGAGAACCAATAAAATCACGCCACGTGTCACAAGGAGAAAGGTCAAAAAAGTCAAAGGGTGAGTTTTCGAGCACCGATCCGAACCTATGGGATAGTGCCACGTGTCCCAGCTAGGGCCCACAGAAATTTCAAAGCAAAGCCCGCCGAAAAGTAGAGAAGAGAGAATTATTCAGCGAATCAGAGCATGCCACGTGGCGTCTAGGTGGCAATGCGCGGGAAAATATTTCAAAATCCGTTTTCGCCTGTTCCGTGCCCTAAATCTTCAGATCGACATATCTTTCGATCCAAAGCTCGGATTTGCACGTTCTTTATATCAACGGAAAGCTCATGAAATTCTCTACATGATTCTGGGGTTATTCTCAAATTTTGGTGCAGTCTGGAGGGAGAAAATTGAGAAACGCCTCTGGCACGAAATAACAAGCAGAAGTAATGCTTCAACAAACAACTTTAATGCAGCAGACAGTTCGCCGCTTCTGTTAGGCAGCCCGCCGTTTTGCCAGGATCCACCGCTTCTGCCATGATGGACGAATTGAATGCAACCTAGAGATGGTTGGGGTAGATTTGGCTTTCCCTCCTCTCTTTCCTCTCTCATTTTCTTTCTATATATTAAAAAGAGGAGCTTCTTTTCGTGTGGAACATTTTTTTTTGTTTTGCCTCTCCCTTTTTTCCTCAGGTGAATTTGTGGAGTTCAAACCTCTCATTTGAACTGTAATACTATTCTGCCTCTTAGCATTCTGCAGTGTATTGTATCAATCTTTGGAGCAAGTAATACATGTCTGTGGATGATTCTCAACCCTCTCTGTGTTCATTTTGCATCCTCCTGGTCTTTTACTGCAGTTTCTGTCATTTGTGCATGATCTTGTATCACATTCAAGTGGTCTGTGTTTATTGGCAAAATAAGTGTTCTTCATTCCTCGGTGCATCACCTCCATTAGTTTAGATTTATTTTTACGCATTTTCTTACCTTGTCTCCTTGGTAGATTAGATTAGGTTTTAAAAAAGAAAACCCTCTGTATATTTCGTGTGCATCTGAACAGAGGAATAGGAACCAGCCTTCTCTGGAGATTCCTTTCTCACTCTTCAAGTCCCACACTTGGAGAAAGGATTCAATGTTATGCAATCACACTGGATGTTAGTATGATCAACCTAGAAATCTAATCAACATCCGGGAGTCTTTGTGATTTTGCACTAACAGAACTCTTTCAATAAAGCATCCTTCAATCTTTGTATAATCCACGCAAGTTTGATCGTGGTCAAATTTCATATACCAGTTGTGTGCATGTCCTTGTAATGTAGTAGCAAATTGAATTTCCTTACGCTCAGAATCCTTGATCCCTTTCATGCACCATAATATTTCACACATATGCACATGTTCAACAACATCCTCTATACCTCTATATTTCGAGAGACAAAGAGACATCTCCATATAGATATTATGTGGTTGTTGCGAGCCTTGACCACCTGATCCAGAACCTCCTATGTTTCCTCTCTGCCTCCGAACCACTAGGTCCACCTTTGGAACTAGAATTGCCTATACCTCCTGATCCTTCACCTGTAGCGATTAGGACCTATAGATGTAATCCCTTGTACTTTAATAGTAGTACTATATTGAACCCCTATAGTCTATGAGGTAGTTCCACTTCCAGAGGTGAATCCAACATTCTACGTGCTCACATTCTATGTGGATGATGTGCCTAAAAATGTTCCCCCAAATAACATTGAAGCCATATGTCCTACCATTGATGTACTTGCTCCTTGACTTACTCCTACTCTCTTACTTCCTAAGTTAGCTTGCTGGTTACTTTTTGTACTAGATACTGGAAAACCAAGCGCAAGGGCTAGGTCACCAGGTGGATTAAGATGCACACCGCAGCCTAGGTAGTATTTGTTGGCACACTTCTATGTGAAGCCAAGGGGGATCTCTATCATGCTTTCCAAGATGGGGAGTTCCTGATGCTAAGGCTCCACATCTTCTACGAGAGCTTCAAATCCTTCACGAGCCATCTCTCTCCTCAATGCCATACTTTCTGCAATAGTACATTGCTTCTCTATCTCCCTCTCACGTGCCTCATTATACTTAAGCCACATTTCCTCTCTCTTCCTTTCTACCGCTAGGTCTGTCATCTTTCACCAAACTGTTCCTGCCCTCACACGAGGTGAGGTTTTGTTTAGCCATCAGTTTACTCTCCAGGTTCAAATTTACCATCAAGATCTTGATTACCAGTGGGATACCTTATAAATATGCTCCTCTAGGATACCCTAAAAAAGTGAATTCAACTACCTTTGGGAAAGAATATGTTGAAATTGAATATTCTAGAATATAACTGTTTAGAACACCATAAAACCATGTATCCATAATGTGAGTCCAGATCAAATCAGCATCATAAAGGGCCTAAAATTCTTCCTGTGTCTAGACAAGTGTGCGATATCTCCAATTCCACTTAGATGTATACACAATCAACCACTTGTATAGTTCTACTAGAAAGATGGTGAAAAAGCTCTCATATAAGTTGTCATACAGATTCTGTTCTACCCAACTGTGTGTGTTAAACTCAAATCCAATGCTAAACTGTCATGTATATTCTTCCTCCAGATCATGTATCCACTCCTCAATACTTGCTAGAGTTAATCGGTACGTCTTCATTGTAAACCATCCCGAACATAAATAAAAAATAGGTATCGCAATGGAACCAATGATGCAGCCTAGATTTTACTAGATAACACCCCAGATGCACTGGCACATCACTTAGCCTAGACTAAGTGCTCACTCAAAGCACACAAAGGTATCAGGTATCTCTTTAGGGTTCTTGTAGTAGGATGTTAGTGTGATGAAGGTAGAAACATATAGATACATAACCAATCCCTCATTCTATAAGGTATGTCATATTCAAACCTAAGAAAGAACAAACTTAAATGATAATCATGATTGAATCAAGAACATGCACCACTCAATTACACACATAAATGACACTTAGATTCAACCAATAACTTCTATCTATTAATAACCACAAAATCTCCTTACAATAATAGCATTATATACCAATGCGCACATGGATCTGATACAAGTAATCCAGCCATATGTGCATATCTCTCTTCTTTATCTATGTATATCTATATATCTCTCACTAAGTGCTTCACATCATTTATATAGGGTGGGGACTTTCCCTTCACCACTTATCTATTCCAAAATATGCCGCATGCTATTAATAGCCATGTGTCGTTTATAGGCATAGCCACACATGCAAGTGTGTTATCTATAGACCTCTTATAGTTTAACTAAAGTGACAATCCTATTCTTAGCTCGTCTCCATGAAAAATTCTTCAATCCAATCCTCCAAAGATAGACAATGCGTGGCGTGCATGTCTCTGCATTGTTGGTGTGTTCCGCACGCCATCTCCAAAAATAGGTCTTCATGCTCAAAATCAACTAAGTCCTGAATGTTGAACTTGCCCTCCACGCACGGGTTCTTCCTGTCCATTCGTGCCCTTAAACTTGGCCTGTTTTCCTATGTAGACTTCTTGTGTGAGTTCTGTCAAGTGTTCCTGTGTCAACATAGACGGTGTGGGAAAGGGATCAATTACACATGTAGAATTTAATTCCCTATAATCCACACAAATTTTGATTCTCCCATATTTCTTGATGTTGATCACAATAGGGCTCACCCATTCCAACTCCTCGATGGGCCCAATGATCCTAGAAATTAACATTTTGAAAATTTCTTCTTTCACCTTCGCATGCAAGTTTAGATTCATCATGTAAGGCCTCTTTTAAACCGAGTGTGCTCCTTCCTTGACTTGATTCTCACTTCACCCAAAGATTCATGTAGTCCTTTTAATTCATGATATCTTATAGGAGCAAATCCACGGAAGTTGTGTAACAACTCAATTTTCTTAGCAAATTCATATTCATAAAAATAATCTCCAATGATGGCCTCCTTAGGTTCAACATCCATTCCAATGTTTACTTTCTTGGTCTTCATAGGCACATGGTACACACACAAATTCTCATATGTACTTTCCAATACTTCGTGCATACCCTACGTGTGCTCAATATTCATTTTCTCAACCTCTTCATCATCAACTATGTAGAATCTTACTATTTTCTATTTCTAAGAAGGCATGCCCAAGGTGTTCAACATCTATTTCTTCCTCTTCAAAACACACCTCCAATTCTATCTCTCCCAACAAATCCTACAGGATATCCTCATCCTTTGCACTATCTACCATATTTAAGTGCTTCATAACCTATAATGCCTCATTCACTGGAGGTTTAGTGGAAAAATAGTCAAAGGTCTAAATCATACCTGTAGTAAGTTCTTGCCAATTTCCAGTCTCTCTATTCAACTCTGCATAGATATACCATGCACACATGCAGCCTCGCAAGGTGAAATAAATCTTCCTACCCCTCTCGTCTAGAGTCTCTCACACCTGTTGAATGTGGTACTCGAAAAGGATCATTACCATGAAAATAAAATATTTGAGTAGGTGCATTACTCCTTAAAAACTTAGCAAATAAAGCAATCCTCACTTCTCTCCACTCTAAAAGGTTATCCTTGTGAACCATCCTTTGGCATGTTGTCATCCAGTGCAAAGTATAAACTAGCATATTCCTTCTTTACACTGACATTCCCACTAAAATTTCATAGCAAGCAAGAATACTCCTCAATTCTCTTCACCAATGTACCTTGGTACCTAGTTGCTTCCCAAACTCCTAATACCTGTGTGGACTACCGACACATGCAGCCTTCACTTCGTACTTCATGCCCAACCATTATGTAAGTTCCATATGCCCGGTTGTCACATAGAGAACTTGTAGTATCACTCATGGAGTGTGACTCATCCCATTGGAGAACTTCATTTGATGGCTCAAGAAATTCTAGATCTCGAATAGTGTACACATAAATTATGTTCAAGTCTTCTTCACTTAAGGGCTCCACATAAGGTTCATATTTCCCATCTGTCCAGGGGATAATGGTGCACTCTTATTTGTTCTAAAAAGTTATATACCCTTTTTTGAAACACATATCAACATTATTTTCATAACACCATATTTTTCCCAAGCAATGTTGGAAAAATATCTTCCTCTACAAGCGCTAAAACCTCAAAGTCCCCAATAAATTTAGCCCCCTATATAGTAATTGATGCATCTTTCAAAACCCCAATTAGTGTGGCCTTCATCCAACTCATCTTAAATAAAACATTAGAAGATGGTTATAATGGTGGTATTCCCATCTGAACCCACACATCCAAAGTGAGCACATTCACTTATGTGCCTGTGTCAATCAAGATATTACTCCAAAGACAACCATCCACAACAAACATTCGAGTGATCTCATTTTCATAATCTAGGCTATGAGGATGAATGTTAACATGTAAAATATTCCTTTCATACTCAATCCCAATGTGTGGAGTGTTTCCCTTTGACAAATTCCCCAATAAAGGAATAATGTTTTCTTGGTGTAGTATCTTGCAAACATCCTTTAAATCATACACATCCGCTTGATGAAGCTCATCTTCTTTCTTTTGTTCCAATTATCATGACTTCTCTTTCAAACACTATATCTTAGCTTGTAAATTCTGAATTAGCTCCATGATTTCTTGATAAACCCCCATATGATGCCTAGGGTCTGGATACTTTGCATTTAGAACCTCCTCTTTAGTAATAATAGGTTTTGATTTCAGAACTTCTCTGGTGCATGCAGCCTCGGCTTGTGTAGTACTATCCATAGCTACTAACTCAAGATTTGGTACTAACTTTGACATCCATTGATCTTCCACGGCATGATGAAATCTAACCATTCTCGACCTTGTTCTCTTGTTTATGCTTCTTACTCAAATGTTCATAGAAGTCTAGGCATTCTTCATAGTTATGATTCTTTCTGCAAAAAGAACAAATAATGTTTTGATGAAAATTGTACTGTAATGATCAAGATATCCACATGTATAACAAGTTTCATGAGGGAAATCACCTCTTCCTCTACCATGAAATTGACCTTTGAATCCTCCTTGGTAACTTCGGCCTCTACCATGGCCTCTATCAGAGTACCCTTCATTATGATCATGGTCATGATGCTCACCTTTCTCCTTAGAATTATTTGTAACACTTAGTCTATCGTATGCCAATGTCAATGGCATCATGAATCTCGATCAATTAACCTATAATCTTCACTATTAATGAGTGGAAGACACAGTAAATATAAAGTAATAAGACATGTTATTTCTTATCACACAATCCAATAATGGGAACTGAATTGAACTTTGGTCCAAGTGAAAGATATCGTAATCCAAGAATAAGGATAACACTGATTTATAAGGAAAAATATCCTTAGTATTCCCTTCTACTTCACAATTTGTACACCAAATTCCACTTCGCGTCTCATGTGCTTAATTAGTATATAATTTCTCCAAAAAAATTTCCATTGCTATAATCTAAGCTTCCAAAAATGGACTCACTCATGTGTCTATACTTCCTACCACCTCATCACAAAGAGATACTTCAAGTGCCTCATGTGGATTTGTATAAGTCTTATGTAAAAACGCCCTCATAAATGGCATGATCAGTCCTACAATGAACCATTATGCATGCTTTGGCTTGCATGGATTTCATAAGTTAATTTAGACAAAAGGGTTTTGAATAGAGCGTCATACTCCTAAATACTCTCAGTTGTTCCCTACTTAATATCCTTTAACGTGTTGATGCTCTTCTTCTCAAACTCAAGAATATAAAAATATTTCAAGAAAGCATCCCGCAATGTGGTATAGTCTACACAATTCTAGTCAAGGTCAAACTTTTTGTACCAACTATGCATGCACCCCTATAATGTAGTTATAAATCAAATTTCCTTGTGCTCAAGTAGTTATTCCCTTCACGTGCCACAATATCTCACACATGCACGTGCTTGGCTGCATCTTCAATTCCTCTATAATCTAGAAGAAGAAGAGACATCTCCATATAAATCTAATGGGGTTGGTGTGGACGTTGCCCACTAGATCTAGTACATGTGTTTCCTCTACCTCTAGAGGCACCAAATCCACCAGCACTCGAGCCACCTAACCTTCTTGATTCTCCTCTGAATTAGGAAATAGTCAAGAGGATGCACTACCTTGTGTTATAATGTTCGTGATAAACTAGACTACCATAGTCTGCGAACTTGTGCTACTTCCGAGATGTTATACAAATGTTCTAGGCACCCGTGTTCTAAGTCAATGACACATGAGAAAATATACCTCCAGTTGGTCCTCTAAATAAAATAGATGAAAATTATGCCATAGATGAATAGGATCCTTGATTAACTCTGAATTTGTTGTAAATTGAATCTATCTATTGCAACTCTACTACTCACACTAGCTTTCTTATTATTAATCTGTTGTAGAATTTGGTAAACCAAGCACAAAAGATAGGTCACTATGTAGGTTTAGATGTTTTCCCACTATCCACAATCTCTTTCCCGACACACCTTCATCCAAATTCAAAGAGGGTTATTTTCCATGCTTTCCCATATGGGGAGTTTGAGATGCTCTTACTCCATGTCCTCTACATGAGATCCAAATCCTTCACGAGCCTTTTCCCTCTAGAAAACCATTCTTTCCATGATATTTTGTTGCTTCATTATATCCCTCTCACATGATTCATTAAACTTAATCCACCTTTCTTCTCTCTCGAGTCTCTACCGCTAGGTCCACCATCTTTACCAAACCCGATCCTACCCAAAGACTTGGTGGGATTTAGCTAGCCATATGCTTCTTTTCTAAATCCATGGTTTTGATCAATATCTTGATTACCAATAGAATACTTCATAAGTAAGATCCTCTCGGGATCTCACAATAGTGGAACTCAAGTAACTTTTTGGCAAGAGTAAGTAGAAAATGTGTACTTAATAATAGAGTTGTTCAAAACACCATGGAACTAAACATCCACAGACTGCATCTAGCTCGGGACCGCATCATACAGAATTGTTCTTGCGGTCAAACAAGCGTGTGAAATCTCCAATTCCTCTTAGATGTGTAAGCAACCAACCACTTGTACAACTCTATAGAAAAGATGCAAAATAAAATCTCATAAAGCTCATCATACATATTTTGTTCAACCCACACGTATGCATTAAATTTAGGTCCAGTGCTAAATATGCAAGCATATTCTTCTTTTAGATCATCTAACCACTCTTTAGAAATGTCCAAGGTCAATCGATACATCTTCATCATGCAACATCCTAAAAATCAGCTGAGAAAGATGTCCCGGCAATGGAACCAATGATGTAGCCTAGAATTCACTACAAATAGTACAAGGCATGTTGGCACATCACTCAACCTAAACTAAGTACTCACCCGAAGCACGCAAGGGTACCAGGTCCCTCTTTGTGAAGTTTTCTCAAGATGTTGGCATGATTACAAGTATATTTCATATCCATAACAGATAATCAAGTAAACCCCAGTACGTAAACCAAATCTATATCTAAACCATATGAAGGAATAACTCGAACAATTTCTATAATCAGTTTCACCATACAAGATCCATGTTTAGTTACATCCAACACCAATATATAACTAATAAGATCCATTATATTAAATATTGTGAAACACATAATCTTCCTACATCATAATAATATCACCATTGTTGTGCGCTCTAACATATTCACAACATAACACTACAATACATCATGAACTATCTAAACCATGTAAATCAATACGTATTTATAGGGGTGGGGACTTTCCCTACACTTCCCATGCACCTTCCAAAGATAATCTACATGTTAATAATAGCCATGCACCCTTACATAAGAATACAAAATCTTGCAAGTGCTAATAATAGATCTCATATAGTTATCTCTTAGTTTAGATCCTATTATTAGATCCAAAACTCTACATGGAAATCAATCTTTCACTTATCCAAAATAACCTTGGCGTGGTCCTCAAGTATTCTAGAAGTCATGTTCATCACTCCTCATCCCAAAAATAGCCTTAACTACAAAAATTAGTAAGTCCTTTTTCCAAACTATCCCGGGTGCACCCCTGTTTTGTTTTTCTTGCGCATTCTTCCAGTGCCCTATTCCCGCATGCCCTAACCTATGCGATTCCATACTTGAATTTTATTTTGTGATGCCCATTAAAACAACCCACTTGAGACTCAAGAAACAACCTAGGGTTAGTTAGGAAAAATTATGAAATAATTTTTTTATTAGAAGTGCCTACAACCAAGTGCAAGACAATAGTCTACACTATCGTGTTCTAGAGCAAGTATAAAATTACTATAACATACCTTTCATTTATTAGTAATTTCCATATGTCACATGGTCCAAATTTTAGGGTCGAAGTTTTAGTTAGGTACGGGGGGTAAAATATCACCATACCCACTCTCTAACAGGATTGTAATTTTAACTTGATTTTTCTCACACTTAACGCATTCAAAATTTCCCTAAATCATTCCCATGGGATAGAAAATTTTCTCACCTTTTTGATGATATAAAGAAGTCCTCCTAACTCCTTGTAGCTCTAGATATGGACAGGCAGACTTTAGGGGTCAAATTTTCCTAAAAGGGACACGTGTCGAGCGGGGAAGAAAAACAATTTTTTTTAGGTTGGCAAAGTTGCGAAGTGGCATTTGGAATTTTTCCTTGCATGGGGAGAAAATGTAAATTTGGGCCCATGCCTCCACTATGTTGTTAGGGACATGTGTTGGGCTCCGAGCCATCGCCGAGAGAAACAAGGGAAGGGCGGGGTGGCGGAGATTTAATGGAAATTTTACCAAAGGGGAAGAAAATGCCAATTAGCGTTCAAGCACCCATGGGTCTGCCAGGGACACATGGTGCTCCACAATTCACCATGGGGAGAAGGGAGAGGGAGACAGTAGAGCGGCGGGAGATTTGGTGAATTTTTCCAAAGGGAGGAGATGGGGTGAAGGGCGCGCATGGTTCCGCGTGTCCACAGAGGAGGTGACACCAAGGTGAGGGTGGAAATGCGGGGCCATGGGGGAAATATGAAAATTTTCCCAAAATCCAACAAATTCATGATGGTTCCACCCCTCCACTAACACGACATGCTGCCATGTGGCATCCCCGTGATAGGTGTAAAATTTGGCGGGGAGAAAGATAATTTTTTTACAAAACTTTAAAAAGGCCCAAGTCAAAAATAATGTCGTGCTCTCGCCGATACCCCATGAGGACATATGGCAGCCTATGATTGGATGTGGGCCAGTGGAGGAAACTTTAAAATTTTTCCCAAATAATTTTTCAAAAAAAATTCAAAGGATAATTCGACGGGAAATTTTCGAGGTTGTGGGCTCGTTAGGAAAATTTTCGCCAAGGCAGAAAACTTGAGAGGGCCATAACTTTTGCTAGAAAGATCAGTTTTGGAAAACAAGGACTTTTTAGAAAGATCTTAATGCCTGCTTTTCACAAGAGTCATAAATTTTACATTTTTATAAAGTTTAAGGGGTAAATTTTATGAAAACTATATGCAAGCTTTTAAATAGCAAATTGGTAAATTTTAACTTATTAATTTCATTCAATTTGATCTCCTCCTTCACTCAACATGCCAAATAGTCATGAAGGATTACTCTAGCAAAGATTTAGAATTATTTAGGAAGGTAAATTTTCTCAATTGATTCCAATTTAAATTTTGTCTAAAAATTGACAGAAAACGGTTGTGAAAGGGATTGGGTTCGATTTCGCAATGGTTAAATTGTTTCCTTAAGTTTTCTTTGTCAATTTGAGTTCATTGATTTCTTAGCATGCTAAATTATATAATTTTCAAGTTTATTGTTATGTGTAGGCCCAAATTGTACAATTTTAATAAATTTGTTTGCCGATTTATAGTTACAATAGAGATCCATGTCTAGATAGTTTGGTTATCAATTTCATCATCTGAGGGTGGAATTTAATCTCTAATCTAGTCCAAGGAATTTAGTTGTTCATAACCAATTCATCTAAAAGCTAAATTGTAAAGTTTGATTTCCAATTTAATATATTTCAAAGGAGACAAGTAATATAATTCCTACACTCGTATTTTTTTCATTTTCTAAACAAAGATTCCAATCACAATTTGATATTCCCATTTCATCACAACAATGCAAATGAGAGAAGATATTGCAATCCTTTATTGACTTCAATTATAAAACTTTACATCTTTCAATGTTTGAAAGTAATAACAACATTCTATTTATTTCTTTCCAATGACAGAACAAAATATAAACATCCTTCACAATTTGAATATATACTTCCATAATCAATTACAACATCTTTTCTTCACAAAATGCATTTACAATTTCATCCACATCTAGTGGGAAAGGATTACAAATGAATATGTTTCACAAGGGGTTGGAAAACTGTCTTCTTCTACTCCAGAATAGCAACATGCAAGTTTCCTCCATTTTCAATTTAATCAAAACAAAAGTGGGGGAAAGGAAACGCTCTCCACCCAACCAAGACATCCAATGAAAGGATAATCCTTCCTTCATCATTGAACCCCAAGCCCCAACCACAATGCAATAATAGGTGTGATTCAACCCATGAAAATAATTGGCTTCTAAAAACACACAACATTCTTCCAACATGCACATTTCAAATTAAAACAAAATTCAACACAAAACAATAGTTCACAACTACATTTGAAGACATTCCAAAATAGAACTCAGGCTTGATCATGCAAGCCAAAGGAGCAAGGTCTATGGGGGAAGCTACTTATGCCTCCCAATGGGAATTGGGCATCCACCAATAATAAACCACCAATAAAATTTCACCACACATATCCTTATGGCCCCAGAATCCCTCCTTATGCCCCCCACAGATTTCCTTATGCCCCCATAAAGTAAGAAATGCAAGCTATTTCTTTTCCATGGTGGATCCCAAACCCAAACTCCCTCCACAAAATTATGATGCCAATGGAATTTCCTTATGCCCCCCACATGGATTCCCCATAGCCTTCTCCTACACCATTCCTATGGCAGTCTACCCATACAGACCAAACAAAGCATAACAACATTCACCATTCACACAACACAACAAGAAAATAATAGCATAAAAGAAGAGTTAAACTCCTACCTCTCCATAGTAACTTTTGTTTCCAACAAAGTAAGCTTTCAATGCCAAAAACATAGTCCCAAAACAAAATCTCCAAGCATGCAAAGTTTCTCCAAACTCCTTCCAAAATCAAGAGCTCCAAACACAAGAAAATGCGCCCCAATGAAGTTGCAAAATGAATCAACAACCCAAAACAAGAAAAGAGTTTGAAATTTATAGAATAGGGAAGAGAAGAAGATGATGTTGATCCATGTAGGATTCCATATCACACATCCTCAAAATTCAAACACAAAAGACAAAATTTCATTCTCCCAAGCACAATAAAGAGGTGGGTGAAAATATGACAAATTACTTACACACTCCAAAAATCCCACACCCCAAAGGACTACAAATTAAATAAAATGTAAGAGAGTGCAATCAAAACATGCAACATGATTAATAAAATGCATTATAAAATTCTAAAATCACCCCTCCAACCATAAGTATGGTTGGTAAATTAAATTGAGAGGTATGGGACAAGTTTTACTTGTCCCACAAGCCTCCAAAAATAGCCCCCAAGGACAAATTCGAATTTCCAAGGAGGTGGAGTGTTTCATACTCCAAAATATGACTTACACAACTCTTACACAAACTTACACATCCCTTACATAATTAATACAAATAGCCAACAACTTCCATTACTACTTTTCCATATCCCAATTTGATTTTTCTAACCATATATTTTCTCACATTAATCTACCACAATTTAATTAATTAAAAGAAAGGAACACTTCACTAATACAATACATAAAAAAATAATAAAAAGTAACCACATTAATAAAATACACAAACCCATGGTCACATATAAGGGTAATTCCCAATGGGAATCCCTAACAAAACAACACACATACACAAAACAAGTTGCCATGGTGACCTTGTCGAATTCACCTAGAATTCCACCTGTTGTTGGTCTCCAATCCTCGATGTTTGTTGTGATATTTAACCTACAAAACACAAATACCTTCGTTGGCCTCATGGCCATATCGAACATCCAACAAGATATAAATATAATCAAAAAATTATCTAAATACATGAATCAAAACCACATATAGCTATTTAACAAAATCACCTACAATTTACATTAACAACATCAAAGTAACAACTATATCATCATCATAAAATATCCAAAATCACATGTTTGAACAACATCCATAAAACATCCATGTCAAATAGTATATCATCATCCACATATGAGTGTCTCTAATAATCATCATGCATCATAACCAAATCAATATCACAATAATCCATGATCAAATAGTTAACATCATACTAAATCAAAGCATAATAATGTCCATAGGGTGATCAAATGTATCGAATAAGTATCGGTAGGTGTCAAAGGGAAGTGGGCACTACATATTTCATCCTCTCAACAGTTAGTATACCTATCATGACCTTGAATATTGGCACCATGTCTCTTCTCATAGCATAATCCTCATGGACAATTTCCTACTCATGGCTAGGGATCCCGGGTATAATTACTCCCCTCCCCATCTCTCATCCTCATCAAGCACGATAAATATTCATGTGTATATCACATGCTTATCTTATCACCTTCTAAGTGGTTATCCAAGGTACTCTTATCTCAAATTCATAAATATATATGGGATGTATTTAATTAAAATGTAGACTTATCCCTCGAAGGATGACTATTCAAAATTAAATCATATCAAATACAATTTTAGACCACTCTTGAAGGATGGCTACCCACAAAATCAAATTTTTAATAAAATCATAGAACACTCCATCAAAGGATAGTTACTAATACATGCAATAATGACTTCTTGTATTAATCAATACTCACATCAAAAAAGGGCTTCCGCATTTATTAGACCTCATGTCAAAAAAATCAATCAAGAAAAAAAAACATCCTAGGAAATCTTTCCACATTGATCAAATTTCCTATCAAAGGCAAGCTTCCCGCATTGATCAACTTATATCATAAATAAAATTTTGGAAAAACCTTGAGAACCATCATGGAGAACCTGTTTTCCTATGCTCATTGCACAAAAACCTTTCTTTTGTCATAAAATGATAGATGCAACTATCCCACATCCATCAATGATCCTAGTATGACTCGATATTGTAATTCATGTCTTAACATCTAAAGATGGGACCAAATGTGGAGTATTGTATGTATGCAATCAATTTCCCATCATACACTATGTATATCTAGGACAGTAAAGATGCAAACATTTCAAAATTTTCCTTACCCATCATATAGTGTATGAAACATACAACAATATCATCACTTATCATGACAACATCAAAATCATATTATAACATATACATTTACAATATAAATCATACATTCTAAATATTTCCATAACACATCATATCTTAAAAGGATCATTAATAAAATCATCATCAATCACATCTACATCCATCACATTGCAAAACTCAAAACAACAAAATAATATATATATATATATATAGTGCCCGATTAAACAACCACTTGAGACCAAAGAAACAACCTAAGGTTAGCTAGAAAATTATGGAATAATTTTTTTTGAAGTGTTTACAACTAGGTTCAGTAAGACATCGTTTTCACTAATGATTTTGAACAAGACCAATGTACCACAACATATGTTCCCTTCATTAACTAATAACAAGTTCACAAGGTTCCAATTTTAGGGTTAGATGTTTTAGTTAGGTTCAGGGAATAATTTACCCCCATGCCTGCTCTTTAGCAGCCTCACAGTTTCAACTAGATTTTTCTCATACTTAATGCTTCCAAAATTTCCCTAAACCATTCCCATTTGATAGGAAATTTTCTCACCTTTTTCGGTGATATAAAGAAGTCCTCCTAACTCCTTATATTTTTCAAGATATGAGCGGGTAAAGTTTTTAGGTCAAATTTTCCCCTAGGGGACACGTGTCATAGGGGTGAAATCCCCTTTGGCGGTTGGTGGGTCGTAGGGCAGCTTGGGGAATTTTTCCCATCACATGGCACAAAGGCATAAGTTCTTTTCACCTCCTGTAGGTCCCCGACAGTGGACACGTGTCGAGTCCTGGTGCAAAGCGGGAGAGGGGGAGGGAAGGGCGGAGTGGTGGGAGGATTTTTGTGCAATTTGCACCGATGGAGGACAAAAAGGAAGAAGGGGATGCGTGAGTCCTTGCGCCCATGGAAGAAGAAAATCCCAAGGTGGGGGTGATGATGTGGGGCCGTGGGGAATTTTGTAAAATTTTTCCCAAGGCCAAAACTCAAAGGAACAAAGGGGTCCTCCTCCCCGCTGCCACCCCCAAGGTGCCACGTGGCACATTCTCATTGGCTGTAGGATGGTGGGGCAAAAATAAAAAAATTTTCCCAAATTTTTCAAAGGGTTAAGTGTTGAAAAGAAACCACGCCTTTGTCGTAGCTCCAAGAGGACATATGGCACCCTCCGATTGGTTATGGGCCGATGGGGATGCGGGAAAAATTGAATTTTTTTCCCAAGGTCCAAAAACCTAAAAAGTTTAAATTCAAAAAGGGTCTACCCCTCCACCATGCCACGTGTCAACATCTGATTGATTGCAGGGCAATGGGAATGTGGGGAAAAATAGGAACCTTTTTCCCAAGGTAATTTTTTTAAAAGATAAGTTTAAATTTGGTCCACCCCTCCGAGGTGCCACATGGCAGGTCTCGATTGGTTGCATTGGGATGGTGGGGGCCATGGAATTTTTGTGGAAATTTTTCCAAAGTCAAAATTAAAGTTAACAGTTAGATTTATTTTATTTTTGAATGCCAAATTGAAGTAAAACTTCAAATGGCCATAACTTGAGCTAGAAAACTTGGTTTTGGGAAAACGAGGACTTTTCGGAAAGCTCTCGATGCCCTCTTTGCACAAAAGCATAAAATTTACTTTTTGATGAAGTTTAAAGGGTCAATTTTGTAAAAACGATCTGCAAGATTTTAATTAGCAAACTGGCAATTTTCAACTTTTCAATTTGATTAAATTTGGTTTCCTCCTTCACTCAACATGTCAAACAGACATGGAGTATTGATCTAGGGAGGGTTTAGAGTGTTTTTGAAGAGTTAATTTGCTTAATACATTCAAGTTTGAATTTTTCCGACAAATGACAGGAAAACGACTGTTAGAGGGATTGTATTCAAATTAGCAATGGTTAGGTCATTTTCTTAAGTTTTCTTTGTCAAATTAAGTTCATTTCTAATGTATCATGTAAAATTTTAAGGTTCCCAAGTTGATTGTTAAGTGCTGGTCCAAACTATGCATTTTGTATAAATTTACCAGTTTTAGAATTTACAATGCTAGTGATCAAATGTTTTTTTAAAGGATCCATTTATCGATTTCATCATTTAAATGTAACAACTTATTTCTAATATAGTCTAATACATTCAGATAATTCTAACAATTCATTCCCAAGTTAACATTACAAATTTTGATTTCAATTTTTAATATAATTCCAAGGATGAAAAAACAATATACTTCCTTCCTACGCATTCTTCTTTTCAACAGAGATTTCAATCTTTAACAGCAAATCAAATCCAATACACAATACAATTTTGAGAACTAATGAAATCCTTTATTCATTTCCAATACAACTTTACAATTTCTCTTTTCCATTTGGTTTCAAATACAAGTTTATAAATTTTACAACACTCTTTCACATTCCTTTATAAAACAGAGAAGGGAATATAACTCTTTACATTACACATTTCACTTTCAAACTTTCCTCATCAATACAAGAAACTTCTCATTACAAATAATTATACAATTCATCCACTTCAAAGTGGGAAGGAATACAATAAACTTTCTCACAAGGAGGGACTATCAAACTGCACATTTCTTAGCTTCAAAACAACAACATGCTCCATTTCTTTTTTTTCTCCAAATTTATCACAACAAAGAGGGGGAAAGGCAACGCTCTCCACCCAACCAAGACATCCAATGAAAGGAGAATCCTTCCTTCATCATTGGCCCCGAGCCCCAACCAAGATACAATAAAAGATGCAATTCAACCATGGCAACAACTGGCTTCCACAACACAACATTCTTTCACATACACATTTTTTTTTGAAACACAAAGCAACACAAAACAAACAACAGTTCACAACTATGCATTTAGAAACATTTCAAATAGAACTCAGGCTTGATCATGCAAGCCAAAGAGCAAGGCCTATGGGGAAGCTACTTATGCCTCCCAATTGGGAATTGGGCATCCACCAAATAAACCACCAAGTAACTCATCACACACATTTCCTTATGCCCCCACAAATCCCTCCTTATGCCCCCATAGATTTCCTTATGCCCCCACAAAGTAAGAAATGCAAGCTATTTCTTTTCCATGGTGGATCCCAAACCCAAACTCCCTCCACAAAATTCTGATGCCAATGGCATTCCTTATGCCCCCACATGGATTCCCCATAGCCTTCTCCTACACCATCCCTAAGGCAGTCTACCCAACCAGCCAACAAATAAATCAAAGCATTTTCCATACACACAACACCACAAGAAAATAACAACAATAAAAAGAGAGTAAATTCCTACCTCTCCATGGTGACTTTTTCTCCTAACAGCAAGCTTCAAATGCCAAGAAAACATAGTCCAAAAAGCAAACTCCCAAGCATGCAAAGCTTTCTCCAAAACTTCCTCCAAAAACAAGAGCTCCAAACAAGAAAATGCACCCCAAGGAAGAATGCAAAAAGGTTCAACAACAACCCAAAACAAGAAGAGAGTTTGAAATATAAAGAAGGGGGAAAGAAGAGGATGATGTGGATCCATGTAGGATGCCACATCACACATCCTCTCAAATCAACACAAAAGACAAAATCCAAACTCCAAGGCTTAATAAAGAGGTGGGTGAAGAATGACAAGTTACTTGCACACTCCAAAACAGCCCACACCTCAAGGGACAACCATTAAATTAAAATGTAAGAAAGTGCAATTAAAAACATGCACAAGATGAATAAAATGCATTATAAAAAGTCACAAATCACTTCCCCAACCATAAGTATGGTTGGTAACATAAATTTAGAGGCATGGGACAAGTTTTACTTGTCCCACAAGCCTCCAAAAACATAGCCCCCAAGGTCAAATTCGAATTTCCATGGAGGTGGAGTATTTCTTACTCCAAAATCTGACTTACACAAGCTCTTACACATCTTACACATCCCTTACAAATTAATTACAAACAGCCAACAACTCTAATAATTACTTTCCATATCCCAATTTAATTTATTTAAATTTTAAACATATGATCTCCTCACATTAATCTATCACAATTAATTAATTAAAAGAAGAGAACACATTACAAATAAAATACATACAACAATAAATAAACATTAACCATATAAAAAAAAATACACAACCCATGGTCACATATAAAGATGATTCCCCCCCATGGGAATCTCTAACAAAACAACACACAACACAATAAAACAAGTTGCCATGGTGACCTTGTTGAATTCACCTAGAATTCCATTTTGGTTGGTCTCGATCCCCGATGTTTTGTTGTGATATTTTTAACCTACAAAATACAAATACCTCCTTCGGCCTCGTGGCCATATCAAAACATCCAATATGATACAAATAGAATCACTAAATCAACTATATAATGAATCACAACAATATCGAAGTAACAACTACATCATTTGTATTTTTAATCCATAACTATATCAGTATCATAAAATATCCATTTTCTAGATCTATTCATAATATCAAAAATCACATGTCTAAGCAATATCCATAAAACATCCATGTCAAATAATATATCATCATCTTCATATAAGGTGTCTCTAGTGATCATCATGCATCGTAATCAAATCAAAATCCATAATAATCCATAATCCAATGTCTAACAACATACTAAATCAAAACATAGTAATGTCTATAATGTAATCAATAGTATCAAAATAAGTATCAAAAGGTGTCAAAGGGAAGTGGGCACTACATCCCCTCCCCTTAGACTCGACTTCCTCCTGGAAGTCACTGGAACAAATGTGGAAACTACACTCATAATGAAGTAGCATCCTCCCAGGTAGCTGCATAGTCTCATCATATCTGTCCCACTGCACCCGAACCTGATCAACCTCTCTGCCTCGAAGGCCAGGGTCCTATGATCTAGGATGTGAATGGGCTCCACCATCACCTACCCCTGATCCTACACCTGCAATGATGTCCAATCCAACACATGAGAAGGATCTGTAATATATCTCCTAAGAACCGAAACATGAAACACATCATGTACATGAGACAAGATGGGTGGAAATGCTAGATGGTAGGCAAAAGGGAAGATACGCTCCAAGATCTCAAAAGGTCCAATGAATCAAGGAGCTAACTTAGAACCTTTTCCATAATGGATAGGGCTCTTGTGTGGCCTAACACGAAGGAACACCTTCATGCCCACATCAAAGCTATGGTCGATCCTATGCTGGTCCACATACTTCTTCTACCTATCATGTGCCTCCTACAATCTCTGCCTGATCAACACTACCTACTACTCCATGTCCTGTAGAAGAGCTGGTCCAAGAGATACTTTGTCCTCTAACCTGTCCTAGCTAAGAGGTGTCTCTGCACTCTCTACCATACAAAGCCTGAAAAGGAGCCATGCCTATAGAACTCTGAAAACTATTATTGTAGGAAAAATCCACTAAGTACAGGTACTCCTCCCACTTAGACTGCTGATCCATCACATACATCCTGAGCATATCCTCTAAAATATGATTCACTCACTTAGTCTATCCATCTGTCTCAGGGTGATATGCCATGCTGAAGTTGATCCTCATCCCGAGGACATACTACATGGTAGTCCAAAAGTGTGAAGTGTACAAAGGATCGCGGTCACAAATGATCTTCACGTGGAATCCTGTGCAACCTAAAATCTCATCCAAATATACTCATGCCATTACTCTAGTTGTATAAGTGGTCTTCACCAGAGAAAAGTGAGCCACTTTTTCAATTTATCAACCGTGACCATAATGGTGTCGTGGTGATATCTCGACATCGGTAGCCCAACAATGAAATCCATGGAAATGGTGTCCCACTTCCATTCCAGTATAGCATGAGGATAAAGAAGGCTGCTTGGATGTTGATGCTTGGCCTTAACCCTATGGCACTCTAAACACCATGACACAAACTGAGCCACATCTCTATGAAGTCCTCTCCAATGATACAACTGTCACAAAGTGGTGTGCATCTTCTTCACCCCGGGATGGGCTGAATAGGGTGCATGATGTGCCTCTACCAAGATGTCTGCCTCAAGCCTCCATCTCTTGGGAACATATATCTAGCCTCTGTGCTGAGAAGACCATCTACCTCTAAGGAAAAACCATCAAAATTCCCCTCAAGGGGTCTCTGTGACTCGATCTCTGCTCATACTGCAATGTAGAAGCTATCAAGAGGAAGCTATTAAAGAATCCTACTCCACAAATATATGCTCACTATAGTGGCCATAGCCACATGTCTCCTTCTGTTGAGAGCAGTCTACTACCACATTCTCCTTCCCCTTCACATGCTCGATCTCCATGTCATACTCACAAAGCAACTCCATCCAACGCCACTGATGAGCATTGAGATTGGGTTGCGTGAAGAGGTGGCGAAGACTCAAATGATCAGTCCTAAGTGTGAATCTCCATCCAAGAAGAAAATTTCTCCATCTAACCAAAGCATGCACAATTGATGCAAGCTCAAGATCATGGGTAGGATAATTAAGCTCGTGATCCTTGAGTTTGTGAGACTCAAAAGCCACAACTCTGTCATCCTGCATCAACACACCTCCAAGCCCACTAAAGAAGCATATGTGCAAACAAAGAACTCACCCTGTGGATCCAACACTGTAAGAATAGGTGTTAGTGAGGCACTCCTTCAGTGTCCTAAAGGCCTACTCACATCTATCCGACCAAAAAAACTTCTTCCCTTTCCTCTAAAGGGAAGTGATAGGGTGCACAATCTGAGAGAAGTCTTGAACAAATATCTCATGTAGTATCCTACTAATCCCATGAAGCTACACACCTCGGTCACTATAGTGGGTGCTGGCCAATCCATAATGGCTCTAATCTTGGAAGGATTGACTACGATACCTTTCCCTAGAAATGATATGACCCAAATATTACACCTGGTCTAAAAGAAAGCACACTTCTCCAAGTTCCCGTAAAGTTGCTGCTC